>CANTUQ010000150.1:6955833-8161666 GCA_947683425.1 Excoecaria cochinchinensis | reverse complement strand
GACTCTTTGGTCAGGCAAATTTTTTGCTAAAACTCTAATCTGATTTACCACATTTAAAACTTTGCCTACAAACTTTAAATTCTCAGTTTCTTTCATTTTAAAGGCTTCATATTCTCTCTTCAAGTTCAAAACTTGCATTTGCCTAGTCTTTTTACTTCCTTGAAATTCATGTTTAAGCCTATCCCAGGCTTCCTTCCTATTTCGCAGTCCATTATGTGTGGGAATATTGATTCAAAATAGCTGAGTGAATGAAGGAAAGAGCTTTTAAATTTTTTGCTACTTCCTTATATGTTAGGATTAATTCCTAACAATAGCTTAGTGAAGAATTTTGAGTGATAGACCCAGAAAAAATAGGTAAAAAATAGGAAGAAGAAGAGACAATAGAAGAAGATAAGAGAGAGATTTGAGAGAGAAAATGACAGGCTTAATATGCTATTTAACACTTCAAGTTGTATAGGTTTGTCAACCCGCCCCTTTAACTCAATATTTTTCTAATTAAACACTTTAATTCAACAAAATTATATATTATAATCCCTTAAATGATGACATGGCATGAAACTCACTGAGAGGGCATTGAGGTGGCACCAAGTACTTTGTTTCATGTGTTGAAGGCACATGATAAAGATAAAGTGATATATTAAAAAAAAATGCTTTTCCATCCAGCATCGGCTACTCTTTCGGCAACTGCTCCGCCATCTCCTCCTTCATCTTCACTATCTCTGGCTTTGAAAGGGTTAAAAAACCAAAACTTCAAGAGTGTTCCAGTGTAATACAAAATCAAAAATTTACATCCAAAAAGAAAATTCAAGAAAATCCAAGAATCAACCAATTCAAGAACTAAAAAAATTAAAAAATCAATCAATTAATTAATGGTTTCAAGAGCTAAAAAATTCAACAAATAATTTTCACCATTAATTGTTTCTAAATCAAGCGAAATCAAAACGAAATCAAGAGAGGAGTGGTACTTAGAGAGATCTGGGATTTGGAATCCGATTTGGTGAGAGAGAAGGGAGACAGAGAGGGAAGAGAGAGAATCATATTGGCATGGGCTGGGTAGCTGGTAGCGCTGGAACTGCCGAAGCGGTGCGGCATAGGCTTGGCTGGATCTACTAGAGCGATGCGGCGTGGGCTGGGCTGGCTGCTGGCATTATATCTGCCAGAGCGGTGCGGCGTCGGCCTCACTAGCTACTGGTATTAGATCTGCTAGAGCTGCCATCAGAGAGAGAGGGAAGACAGAAATGAGAAGGGAGAGATGGATCTGCCGGAGCTGCCACTAGATAGAGAAGGGGAAGATAGAAACGAGAAGGGAGAGGAAAAGGGGAACCGGGTCTGCCACAACTACCACTGGAGAGAGAGGGAAGACAGAAACGATAAGGTAGAGAGAAGGGAGAGAGGGGGAAGAGAGAGGATAGTGGGTAAGTAAATGTAGGTTGATTTTTTTAATCAACGTGTCTGTTTATTATTGGTTAAGTCAGCCACGTCATGTGTTTGTGGTTCACGTGCTACCTTCTCTTCAAATTTGTGTTTATAATTATCTTTAAAATTAACTTTAGGTATTTAATTGGTAAACTTATAAGTTAAAGGGGTGGTATAGCAATCAATAACAACTTGAAGGGGAAAATTGCCTATTCTGCTAAAAAGGAAATGGAAAGAGAGAATATTCAGAAATTTCTATTGCAATGATTGTGGTCCCAAAGGGACGTTGCACAATATATATAAAAGGATAAAAGACAGTTGTAGGTGTTAAGGACAGCTCCTCATGCAATCCTTGCTCACACCCAAATCTAAATAACAAAATTCTGAAACAATTATTTTAACTATCACAAAATAGAAATAACTACACAATAACAAAATTAATTGACTTCCCTAAATGACATTTTTACCCTTTCGACTGTACTTAACAATACCCCTCCTGGAGAGGCTTCTTGTCCCCAAGAAGTGAAAAAATCTTAGAATTGTTGCTAGATGTAGTGAACATCTTCCCAAGTGGAGTCGATAGAGGGAAGTCCTTGCCATTTGATGAGGACTTATCGGATGTGGCTGGCTCCAACTAAAATGGTGCGGGAATTGAGGATTTTTTCTGGGCAAATAGAGAATTCCCCATCAATTAATGGTGTTAGGGTGGGTAGAGGGCTGATTTTTAGCCAAGTTTCTGTTTAAGCAAGGAAACGTGGAAAACTTAGTGTATTTTATAGGTTGCAGGGAGTTCTAGCTTGTAGGCAACAGGTCCAATGTTGTCAAGGATAAGGTAAGGGCCATAATACCTTGCTGTGAGTTTGAGGGATTTTCTGACTGCTAGGGTAAGCTACCTGTAAGGTTGAATTTTAAGGTAGACCCAATTCCCCACTTGGACCTGCCTCTCGGATCTCTTTTGGTCAGTATACTGCTTCATCTTATTTCTTGAAGTAGCTAGTTGTTCCTTGAGGAAGGCATTCACAGCTTCTCCGCAGTGCAAATACTCTTTCACTGCTGCTATTAAAGCAAGAAGGGAAGGGACAATAGTCAAGGGTGGAGGTGAGCCATAGATAGCCTGATAGGAGCTCATTTTGATGGTTGAGTGGTAGCTGGTGTTGTACTAGTACTTAGCTAAACTGATCCACTTAAGACATTTAGTGGGTTTATGGAATGTCATGCACCTTAAGTATCCTTCCAAGCTTCCGTTAAGCCTGTCTGTTTGGCCATTAGTTTGGGGGTGGTAAGCAGTGGAGAATTTCAGCCTAGTGCCCAGTAACTTCATCAATTCTTGCCAAAATCCTCTTGTAAAAATTTTATCCCTGTTGGAGACAATAGTCTGTGGTATGCCATGCAGCTTGAATATGTTATCCAGGAATGCTTGGTCTACTATGGCTGTATTAAAAGGATAGTTAAGGGAATGAAGTGACCCATTTTAGAGAATCTGTCCACCACAACCAAGATTGTGTCATACCCTCTTGACCTATGTAGCTTCTCAATGAAATATAGGGAAATGTCAACCCAAGACTTGGTGGGAATGGGTAAAGGTTGGAGTAATCCAGGGGCTGCCACTGACTCAGTTTTACACCTTTGACATACATCACATTTAGATACCTATTCCATCACTTGCTTCTACATTGCAGGCCAATAAAATGGTTTGTTGTAACATATGGAGTGTGCCCCTTATTCCAGAATGACCTCAAAATGGTGAGTCATTACAGACTATCAAGAGTTGCTGTCTAAAAGTGGTGTGAGAACCAATATAAAGCCTACCCTTGTACCTTAAAAGGCCCCTATGTAGTGAGTGGTTTGGTAAGCTAGCAGGAGAAATAGCCAGCTGCTGAATGAATTACTGTATCTTTTCATCTTTAGTATAGGATAGTAAGACCTCCTCAATCCAAGTAGGGGTGAGAACTGATATGGTTAGGAGATAGGATGGTGTCCCTTCAAATTGCCTGGATAAGGCATCAACAACCTTATTCTCAATTCCCTCCTTGTACAGTATAGTGTAATCAAGCCCTAGTAGCTTTGTAATTCCCTTCATCTGAATGTAGTTATGCAAACTTTGCTCCAAGAGATACTTGATGCTCTCATGGTCAGTCCAGATGGTGAAAGGCCCCTATTCAAGGTAATGCCTCCATTTGGTCACTGCATAAGTGATGGCTAACAACTCTCTTTCATATGTTGAAAGTTATTGAGCTCTTAGGCCAAGAGGTTTGGATAAATAGGCAATTGGTTTGTTCTGTTGTAAGAGTACAACACCCATGCCTGTACTACTGGCATCACACTCTAAGGTAAATGGTTGTTAAAAATCAAGCAAGGCTAGCATTGGAGCTTGGGACATTAACCTCTCGAGGTGATCAATGCCTCGTGGGCTGTTGTACCCCACTGGAAACCATCCTTTTTTAATAGGTCAGTGAGTGGCTTACTGAGCTGACCATACCCCTGGATGAACCTCCTATAGTAGCTTGTGAGGCCCAAAAATCCTCTTAGGCTCTTCAGATTTGGAAGAATAGGCCAGTTGACCATTGTTGTAATCTTACTAGGGTCAGTAGCAACACCTGCCCCAGAGATAATGTGGCCTAGATAGGATACTTGTGACTGCCCAAACTCACACTTAGACTCCTTAGCATAGATTTGGTGTGCTCTTAGAAGTTCCAACATGGTTTAAAGGTGATTCACATGCTGCTTAACAATGGAGCTCTAAATTAGAATATCATCAAAGAATACTAGGACAAACTTTCTCAAGTAAGGTTTAAAGATATAGTTCATGAGGGACTGAAAAGTGACAGGAGCATTTGTGAGCCTAAAAGGCATGAATAAAAATTCATAGTGACCAGAATAGGTCTTGAAGGCAGTTTTGGGGATGGCGGGGTCACTTATCCTGATTTGGTAGCATCCTGCACTGAGATCTAGCTTAGTAAACATTGTTTCCCCATGTAATTCATCCATTAAGTCCTCCACCAATGGAATAGGGAATTTATCCTTCACTGTCAACTTATTTAATTGCTTGTAATCAATGCAAAACCTCTAGGTACCATCTTTTTTCTTAATCAAAAGTACAGGAGAGGCATATGGGCTTGAATTAGGCTGTATTATGGAGTTAGACACCATCTCATCAACTAATTTTTCTATCTCACTCTTTTGGTGGTGAGAGTATTTATAAGGTCTGATGTTGACAGTTTGAGTGTTAGGTTTTACGGGAATTGAGTGGTCATGGGCTCTTTTTGGTGGTAAGGTAGTGGGTAGACTAGGGTCAGTAGCAACACCTGCCCTAGAGATAATGTAGCCCAGATAGGATACTTGTGACTGCCCAAACTCACACTTAGACTCCTTAGCATAGAGTTGGTGTGCTCTTATAAGTTCCAACACAGTTTGAAGGTGACTCACATGCTACATAACAGTGGAACTTTAAATCAGAATATCATAAAAGAATACTAGGACAAACTTCCTCAAGTAAGGTTTAAAGATAGAGTTCATAAAGGACTGAAAAGTGGCAGGAGTATTAGTGAGCCCAAAAGGCATGACTAAAAGTTCATAGTGACCAGAATGGGTCTTGACGGCAGTTTTGGGGATGTTTGGGTCACTCATCTTGATTTGGTAGTATCTTGCCCTAAGATCCAGCTTAGTAAACATTGTTGCCCTATGTAATTCATCCATTAAGTCCTCCACCAATGGAATAGGGAATTTATCCTTTACTGTCACCTTATTTAATTCTTTATAATCAATGCAAAATCTCTAGGTACCATCTTTTTTCTTAACCAAAAGTACAGGAGAGGCAAATGGGCTTGATTATAGAGTTAGACAGCATCTCATCAACTAATTTTTCTATCTCATTCTTTTGGTGGCGAAAGTATCTATAAGGTCTATTGTTGACAGTTTGAGTGTTAGGTTTTAGGGAAATTGAGTGGTCATGGGTTCTTTTTTATGGTAAGGTAGTGGGTAGGCTGAACACATCCTGGTATTGGATGAGAAGTTATCGTATGGGTGTTAGTATAGGGAGGGCAGAGGCCTTAGGTGCTGCTAGATTAGTCTGTGTGGCAGTAAGGAAAAAAAATTTGGAAGTAAAACCTTGCCACTCATTCTGTATGAGTTTGTTGACAGGCTTAGTAGATATCATTCTCAAGGAGGCATGCTCAATCCAAATGCTAGCATATGATTGTCACCAGTGAGCTACAGGCATATGATTGTCGCCACTGAGCTATTGTAACACCAATACCCCTTGGAAGTAATCAGAGCTTTACGAATGCTTATAAGCGCACATACACATACAAAAGCGGAAGAAAAACAAAGGGAACAAATGTGCATAGACTTAAATACATATATCATAAAGGAAACAACTTAACTTTAATTACAATTCATACATAATCCATAGCAATTACAAAACTGATCTTATAACATTTACATATACATATACTGAAATATTCATATACAAACCCTTACATTAACTTAAATAGAATATCTCTTACAAATACATATATAGGACTATACAAATATAATAACAAAAACACGAAGAGCTATAACTGAACTCCTACTGGTCGTGACTTGCAGATGCCCAACTCCGAAATGAACCTGCCACCTATACGGGAAAACACCTGTGCTAAGCGATAATGCTTAGTGGGGAGGAACAAAAACAAGACTTCCAACGAAGTCATAGACAACACATATATAATATCATAACGACATGCTTATCATGTAAAAACATATAACCACAAACGATAAATACGAGTACGGAAATAACATGTGCATCTTATGCTAACAAGAACAATTCATATATCTTCACATATGCATTAACATGTACAAAATCACTAACTTTTATCACGAGGAACGGGTTATCACAAATTAAAGCATCTCATAAGCACACATAACATATACGCATATTGGAAATATCAATCACATTTAGAATCATACAATAGCCTGAATTCCCATCTGTGGTGCATACGGGTACTATTGATACTGATTGGACATAGTATCGAAGATATATAAATGTGAGTCTCAAAACATTTATACCCGAAGGTAACATAAGAAGACACTGAAGCCTCAAAACATTTAGACCCAAATGAGGCCGACTTTAGACCCAAATGGGGTCAACTTTAGCAGCTGTAACTTTAACCCTAAATAAGCATGATTATCTATCCACTGCTATGACCATTCAGGCTTATTTATCCCATCCTTATTATTAGTGAGGGTAGGTTTAGCAAAGTCAAATGTGACTAGGTTGTAGCCTTTCATCCAGTCCACCCCTCTGATTAGGTCATAATCACCTAATTCAAAGACCTTGAAGTTGAATTGGAATTGGCAGCCCTGTATTTGCCAAGTGTAGTAGTTGCATCTGTCCTGCACTGGAATCCTCCTGCCATCTGCCACTGTAACTGTGACAGGAGATACCTTGGCGACAGGTAGCTTTAGGCTCTTGACCAACCTGGAGTCCACAAAGTCGCGGGTACTCCCACTATCTATCAGCATCAAGATGATCTTCCTTTGCATTTTCCCCTTAAGTTTAAGAGTGTTGTCACTTAACCCTCCATCCACAGCATGCAAGGAGAGTTAAATTTATTCGTTCTGCTTTTTACCCTCCAATTCTGGTGTTTCCTCAACTTTTTGCCATTCTTCCTCTTCTGACTCCACTTCTTTAGAAGCTTATAGTGCTAATAATTTCTTTTCACTACACTTGTGCCCAGGGGTAGTATCTATCACCACATGTATAACAATTGCCAGGGTTCCTTCTAGTATTGTGGTATGGTTACTGCCTTATAAGGTTGTTTGTTTGGGGTAGGATTGGTGGTTCATGGATTGTATTGGTTGAATGTTGTGGTAGGGTTACTGTAAGGTTTGTTGTGGGTGAGTGGTCTTGGGTTTGGCCTAGTTCTGGTGGCATCAAGGTGTTTTACTTGTAGTTTAGCTTGAGCAATAGCAGTGTATAAACTCACAGGATTGAAAATTCTCACCACATTTTTAATTTCCTCCTTTGGTCCACCCACAAAGCTACTGACATAATAGGGGTTAGTGTGTTGAGGTATGCCTTTTCCATTTTGAGTTTAAGTTCTTCGAACTTATCTTGGTATGCTTCCACAGTGGAGGTTTGTCTGAGTTTCTGGAACTCTTCCACTACATCTAAGTCTCCCCCTTCCTTGAATCTGGAACACAAGGCTTCAACAAAGCCCTCCCAAGTCACCTGTTCCAGGTTTTTTCCCTAGTTCAAGAACCAGGCCTTAGCCTTTCCAGTCAAGTAGAGGCTAGGTAATTCTCTTGTTTGTTAGCTTGTACCTCATAGATTTGGAAGTATTTCTTAGATTTACCAATCCAGAACCCAGCATCACCCCCTTCAAACGTGGGTAAGTCACATTTGGGTAGAAGCTTATTAAAGTAAGTCTTAACAAATCCACCTACCTCTTCTTCCTCCTTATCAATTAGTCTAGGCAGAATGCCTCTCCTTAGATGGGAAGTGTCTAAACTGGTGGTTGGTATGTGGGTTTCTTTATCTCTAGCACTACTGCTAGCAGGTGAGGAATGGTTTAAAGGAGAAACATAAGTGGTGTGGGTAGATGGTTTACCTTGAATGAGTTGGGCCAAATAAGCTACAGACCTCTAGTTCTCAAGTCTGAGCTCTTCATACTGGATCTGATTCTTTCTCTGCTGATCAGCTCTAAGATCATCTTGTTCCTGCTGCATTTCATGGAGTTTGGAACTTAGAGATCCAAACATAGACCCTTGTTCCTCCAATTTTAAGTTTAAGGACTTAAGGTGCTCTTTCATGTCCTCCATTACTACTGTAGTCTCCTCAGCTGTTCCCGCCTTAGCCTTCTTGGTAGCAGTATTTTTGCTCATATTCCCAATGGAACGTGGCTACTCTGATACCAGTTGTTAGGATTAATTCCTAACAATAGCTCAGTGAAGAATTCTGAGTGATAGACCTAGAAAAAATAGGTAGAAAATAGGAAGAAGAAGAGAGAATAGAAGAAGACAAGAGAGAGATTTGATAGAGAGAAAAGGAAATGGACAGAGAGAATATTCAGAAATTTCTATTGCATAATCTCAAAGGGACACTACACTAATATATAGAAAATGACAAAAGACAGCTGTAGGTGTCAAGGACAGCTGCTCATTCAATCCTTGCTCACACCCAAATCTAAATAACAAAATTTTGGAATAGCTATTTTAACTAACACAAAATAGAAATAACTATCCAATAACAAAATTAACTGACTTTTCTAAATGACATTTTTACCCTTTTGACTGTACTGAACATTAGAGTGATGCTTCATTTGTGTGATTGTTGGGTTGGCCCTTGAAGGATGAGGATCAACTCCTCTTTCTACGTACTACCTCCTTCAAGTCCAAACCTTTCGACAAATCCTTCATTCTCACAGCCCAAATCTGGTAGTTCTCTCCGTTAAAGACTAGAGGTGCAGGAACTCCAAGACTGTTAGAAGCCATTTTTAATCTGGGTTTTTTTAAACACTCACAGCCCCTTCTAAGAACAAAGAAAGCTCTGATACCATTTGATGGTTTTTGGACAGAGAAGTGGAGAGAAGAAAAAAAACACACTAGTTTTCATTAACAAAATGATACATATATTGTTTACAAAAGGTAGCAAGTCACATGATAAAACACTGTTACAATCAGCTTTAAGTCTTAATCTGCGTTATTGCTACCTAATAATAGACAACCCATACTTAGCCATACTTCTAGAGTAAAAAGCTAGAAATAAATGCATAATATAATAAGAAAAATACTGCCAAATATGACAGCAAAAATGTCATTACAATCATCAGGATGGAGCTAAAGGGACAACACTTGGAAAGTCCAAGAAAAAGATTTTAATCTCCCTCGTCGGGCTTCAAAATGACTTAATGGTCCGCCACTTGGTCCTACACGTAAATTGAAAATAATAGATCAAGTGATGAAGCAAGTGCAGGTGGGGATCCTGAGCTTAAAGCAAGGCATGCCTACTAAAATACATAATTGTCACTCAAGTTAAATAAGAGTAGGCATCCTACTGGAAAGTTGGCTGCTTTAGGTGATCTTGTGGAGAAGATGGAAACGGAAAAAAGGGTTTTTATGGAGCTGAAACATGCTAGTGTAGTGTTTATCTCCAGTGGAAACTAAACATAAAGGTATTGGAAAGCATGGAACTGCTACTGTTTCAAAACATGCTGATGAGAAGTCGCAACTGCAACTTGAATTGCCACTTGGAGAGTTATGGCAAAATCCATGCATTGAATTTACAATAAAAACTCTCATGGGGATACCTTTTGATAACACTGATAGTGTTCAATCGTCCTCAAGGTCAAACAATAGCAAATTTGGAAGGCCATGGTAGAAAAGAAGATGCACAGATTGTTGTTCCATATGTCAATAATGCTGGAACTCTAGAAGAACATGTTGGAGGGCTTCAAATTAGCAGTAAGAATGATGAGTACCTTGCATTGATTTCGCAATAAACACTCTCAAATGTGCAATTCCATTGGACTATGATGTGGTCATTCAAGATTGTCTTCAACACAAGGCAAGCTCATCCTAATCCCAAGAAAGCAGTTGTTTCGAACTTGCAGAATATTGGTGAAATAGGTCAATCCCAACTTTCTAGGTCAGCAATTTGGTATTCAAGGGAGGCCTCTATATCGGCTCTTATGGAGCCAGGATTAGGACATGTATAGTAAAATGTCAATGTAGGATACCCAGATGGAAGCATTCATCTTCAACCTAGAGCAGAGAGAAATGAAGCAAGTCAAAAGTAGGCAATCCAGTTATATATAATGATCAATTGCACATACTAAGGACTTTGAATCTGGATGTGATTATTTTTTTTGGGGACCAGATCATCTGTAGTTCTCTAATTAGCTTGAATGTTTACACACTAATCAATATGTAATCAGACATTGATTGACCCTGATTGTTGTTATTCATGTAAGGTACAAACTATCAAGTATTGAAGTGGAGTTGTTTTTTCATGGACTGTTTTGGTATTATTCGATTCCATAGTTATGAAATAAGACTATTGTGTTCCACCAAATATTATTAATAATAATTAGTTTTGCGTGCACATGATATATATAGTTATTTATTCATGTAATTAATAATTTGTAGTAAATAAGCATTAACGAAAAATACTTTGCATTTACATCTATTTTAGCTTTTTAATTTTTCTTGCTTACCAATAAACAAGTGTATAACTAAATTAATATATATATATTTACAATATATGTTATTCCTATAATTTTTCATGAATAAATTATTAATATTTTATTACCCTTTACAATGTAAATAAATGATGTTAATAACGGTTAGATAAGAGTTTGTAAAAATAAATAAAACTATTTTTATAATAAATAGAAAAATTTAAATATAATTGATGTACTTATATAATAAATTGTAATATCCAATCGGTTGACGCTGTATGTCGACCACATTGCCGCTTGATATGTCATCAATCTTAAGGAATTTGTCTTGATTATCACCCGCCATTTTCCTTATCTGAGATCTGATATTAACTGGCATACAATAGCTCTCATTGTGGTTGCCAAAAAAAATGTTCCACCCAAAAGTTTGATCTCGAAATGAAAATCTAATAATATTATCGAAATGGTTCATTGCAAATCACTACAAAATCTTAAATATACTACTAAAAAAAACAAATCGGTTCAACTTGAGCAAGCTTGACTGAGATTGTGAACAAGAATTGACCTATTTGGGCCACTGGAACAAGCAGAATCAATCGGATTGCTCACTGGCTGGATAGATTAATCTAAATCCTAAAAAAGAGGTTTTTTTTTGGTGTGAATTTAGAAAGTATTTAGATTTTTGGTGTTATAATAAACAAATTTAGAATTTTGATGTGTTAAAAAACGGCAATTTAGTTGTCATTTTTTGTCAGTACAGATACTACACTGTTGACTGACTGTTTTGTATAAAAAAAGGCAGGTATATCTGCCGTTTTTTGTCAGCTAAAATGCTGTCATTTTGGCTAGCAAAATCAGACTGGATGAGTGGATTTCGGTTTGACAGAAAACAGCAAGTGAGTTGCTGTTTTCTATATTTTTTTTTATTTTTTTTAGTTAAAGGCTGTTGGAGTGCACAATGCACTCCAGCAACACACACTAATAAGGGTTTGAATAATTTTTTTTTCTTTTAATTTTGCCTTTAAAAACCCCATACCCCATTCCTTATACCTCCTCTCTGTATTTCCCATGCGATTTTCATTTCATACTACATTAAGGGTGAGAATGGACCGGTTAACCGGTCTATAATAAAAAAAAAAAATCAGTACATTATTATCAATTTTGCAAAAAATACTAATCATTAATCAGTCCGTTACTATATGTTAACTAATCTATCGTTTTTGAATTTTCGGACAGGTTAATCAATATTTTTTCGATTAACCACTACAATTATAATATGCATTCATAAATAAAATTAAAATGTTCAAAATACTGAAAAATTAAAATTTTTCTACTGTAAAATAACATAATTGTTGTTAAAATAAAAGTTTTTGGAGGATATAAGTAATTTTATTTGTAAAAATTAAGAATTAATAAGTAAATAAATTAACAGGTCCATGATCACATCTAATTAGATGAATAATTATACTTACTAATCACCAATTTTTTAAAAAAAATTAAAAACTTCAAAATAATTATGATAATAAAAAAAAGTGCAGCAAAAATACTTAAAAAATGCAAATTATTACAATAAATCCATTCAATACAACTGTTTCTTTTTATTTTTTTTTTTTAACTTGACACACATTATTTTTACATATATTAAAAATTTTAGTTAATATATTTATGTTATATAACTTTTCGAATATATTCTTATTTTCATTAATGAAAAATTGATAAATCAAGAAATAATAAGAAATACTAAATATGGACATATTGAACAATTAATAAATTAACTAAAAATGTGTTTAAAAAAACTAAAATGAAATTGAAATATATTTTAAAGTAAATAAAAATTAAAGGAATATAAATAATTAAATATGAAAATAATGAAATAAAAAAAATTGTAATAAAAAAAAGAAATAATGAAATAAAGTTAATAAATTGTAGGGGTGATTATGTTTCAATTTTTCGGTTCGGTTAACCAGTCCATAGGCAAAGAAAAAAAAATCAGTCAATTAATATCGATTTTTTAAAAACACTAACTTATTTTACAATCGGTTAAACAGTCTATCGGTTCGATTTCAGACTGATTTTTCAGTTAACCGTATCAACCGATTTTTTTTGCTCACCCCTATACTACATTCCTACTCTTTATTTTCTTTCTTTCACTATTTAATTATTGTTGTTTGTGTTCAAATAAATTTTTTTGAAATTATTGGAAAAGATTTTGTTGACTTTTATAAAAAAGGTATTGTTACGTAAATATTATATAAATTAATTTTGTTAATCAAATTTTAATTTATGACAAACTTTATTTTATTTTTTAAATTGTAGGTACTGTTAAATTTGCAATATATTCACGGTCAATATTTTTAAAGGTTAGTTATTATTATTTTATTTTATTTATTTTAAAAAATAGATTTAGTTTGAGTTAAGATAATTAAATTGTACAATACGTTTTTTTTATAAAAGTCAACAAAATCTTTAGCAATAATTTCAACAAAATTTCTTTCAAACACAAACAACAATAATTAAATAGTGAAATGGTAGTGAAAGAAAGAAAGAAATAAAATAAAGAGTAGGAATGTAATATGAAGTGAAAATCGTATGGAAAATAAGGAGAGGAGGGAGAAGCAATGGGGTATGGGGTTTTTAAAAGCAAAATTAAAAAAAAAATATATTTATTCAGACCCTTACTACTATGTGCTGCTGCAGTGCGACTTTGACAAAAAAATAACAAATATAGAAAACGGCAACTTACTTGCCATTTTCTGTCAGATTGAAGCCTAGTCACCCAATCTAATTTTGCCAACCAAAATGGCAGCATTTTGGCTGACAAAAAAGGCAGGCATACCTGTCATTTTTTATACAAATCGATGAGTCAACAGTGTGGGACGCATAATGATAGAAAATAACAACTAAGTTGCCGTTTTTTAAAACACCAAAATTCTAAATTTGTTTACTAAAGTACCAAAAATTTAAATAATTTATAAATTCACACCAAAATTAAAAAAAAACTCCAAAAAAAAGAAGTAAAAAATAGCTAAAAAGAGCTATGAAATTTATAGTAGAATTTCTGTATAGAATCCGAGAGAGCTTTTCCAAGCCTTGATTACTCCTAATTATAACTTGAGTATTAGCGTTCTGTTAGAAAGTAATCTTCAGCTTCCTCTTAATCAAAGAATCCTCAAATCAACCAGGATTCTATCATTAGTTATCTTGTTCACGCCATATTTAACTATTTAGAATTATTGCCAATATAGGCAAATATTAGATACTAATTCCCTCAACATACTGGATACACATTTACCCGATTGGACCTGATTTTGGACCAGACGTAAACAATTATATATTTGGTTTTTTGTTCCTCACAGGAAGTCTACATTGCATTTCTCTAATATACGAACTAGGGGTGAGCATGGAACGGTTAATCGATCCATGAGTCTAAAAAAAAAACTAGTTCATTAGCTATCATTTTTTGAAAATCACTAACCATTAACCAGTCCGTTACTATCGGTTAATCAGTCCATCGGTTTCGGATTTTCGGATCGGTTAACCAATATTATTTCGATTAACCACTATAATTATAAGATGTATTTATAAAAAAATTAAATTTTCCAAAATAGTTAAAAATAAAAATTAGAAACAAAATATAATTCAATATAATATTCAAATTATAAATATAAACTAAAATCTTCTGTCAATATGCATGCATAGGATAAAAAAATATAATAAATGGAAAAATTGTAATTTATTAATTTTATTAAATATTAATTATTACTTGTAACGAAATTTTTTATTTTTAAAACGAAATATATTTAATTCAAATTACAAGTGTTAAATGTTACCTATAATAATATTAAAATTAACATTCCAAATTTTAATTGAATATTATTTATCATATTAAATTTTAATAATTTTAATATAAAATATTTTAATTAAAGAGTTAAAATTATTAAATTAATTACAACTAGGAATTAATTAGATATATTAAAAAGTTTGAAAAATAAAAAATTTTGTGTGTGTGGAAATAAAAGTCCACACAGACGTAACTTTTCGTTAATATATTAATATTATGTAACTTTTCGAATATATTATGGTTTTTATTATTGAAAAATTGACAAATCAAGAAATAATAATAAATATTAAATATGAACATATTGAATAATTAATAAATTAACTAAAAATTCGGTTATATTGGTTCGATTAACCGGTTACATGAGCCAAAATCATTAACGAGTTTATTAATATCGATTTTTTCAAAATACTAACTATTAACCAATCCATTACAATCGGTTAACCAGTTTATCGGTTCGATTTCGGACCGATTTACCAGTTAACCACATTAACCAGTTTTTTTTGCTCACCTCTAATACGAACCAATAAATCCTTTAATAAAATTGGTTTTAATTTGGGGAAAATGAATTGATCACCCTTCAAATTGTAAATATCTGTTACATAATTTTAATATTTTTGGTAAGGACATAATTTTAATTTTAAAGTTTGAGATCCATTAGTTGGCTGTTGGTGGACATGAGGAATATGTTTGTTGAGAGAAAAGAATATGAATTAACCACCAAAAATTAATTTGGTGGCCAATACTCAATAAAAAGTACGAGAAATTTCGAATTTGATTGCTTATAATCGTAACAAAAAAAGAATATGCATTCCTAAAATAAATGGATAATGTACATCCGGTCCTTAATAGCAGGTCTCATGTATCAATTCGCTTCTTGTATTTTTGATTAAATATATAAAATTTTTTAGGTCAAATATGCTTACATATAATTAAATACATGTATATATCATTTTCGAATCCGTAAATCCGTGTATGCTGATGCAAATAAATACACAGTTTTTAGAAGCATAAGCCGTAACTGTAAGATTAATATGTAGAAGTAGAAAAGTTAGTTATTACCTAAATACCGTTACGATTATAGAGCAGAATCATCATCATAAAAGAGTAGTGATAGGTACCATTAAAAAATGGAAACTAGAAAATTGAAAATGGTAAAATTTTTTGAACGTGCTTTTGGTTTATGATGCATAAGGTCCACTGGTATGGCAAGTACAAAGCATACTCCAAGTTTTTTCTTAAGTAGAAAATTATATATATATATAAATCACAAATACTTTTGAATTGAAAACGAAACTTTTATTACTCAAAGCAAGAGAGCATATAACTCAAAAGGGCAAAAACTCTGAAAGTTAAGTGTGCTTTAATTCCATGTTACAACTGAAGACAATATGCAGCCGGATGTATTGACAGTAAACATACACTATATATAGGGTATTGGTGTAGACCCACCCGAATTAGTCAACTTTCCTATACAAGACTTCTATCATAACCTATACTCTATAACAACTACTGCCTTTTATATAGGCAATACAAGATGAGAAGGTTTGCAAAAGAAAATATTCAACTAAGTACATAGAAACTCTAAAAAATTAAAATATTACATAAGAAATGTAAATGGTACATGAAAAATGAGAAGTCTGCATTTTTAGAAGTCTTGATAATATTCAAGTTTCCTTTGGACCAAGTGTCTAATCTGCATGTCATGTCTAATGGTTATTACAAATGTTTAGAAGTCCTTCTAAATGAAAATATATTTTAAGAAGAAGAGATGTCAATTTCAAAGCATTCGGGATTAAATCCAGTTGTCAATGTATCGTCTTTATCATCATCTTCATCTTGTGACATGTTTAAGTAGGCTTGTTGCAATGCTTGCTAAATCCCTTTTCAAATGATGTTCCTACAAGCATAGCTTGAATTTTGTTTTTATTTGTTAATAAATTTAAATGATCAGATGAGATCGCCTGGGTAGTATATATGGAGATTAACATTTTTGGTAATCAACCAATTTTGAACAATTTCTTTACAGCCTTGGATTTCTTTAAAACCAATCAACCATTTAATGCTAAAGGTTCTAACTAAATGGGCAGAATGATGTGGATAAGGTTTAGTTTCAATGGCCCAAGAAAATATTCAGGGGACTTCAAAAAGCGACGGTGACTGATAACAATTTTTCTTATTTCAAACTTGCATGAAAATATTAATTAAATACCCTTGTTCAATAGATTTAGGAAGAATTTCACCATAGAGACCAAAGTGAAATCGCTAATCATTAAACCAACCAGAAAAACTTGAGATACAAGGTTTGGAAAATATGAAAAATCATGAGTAGGACCAATTTCGAATGTAAAATGTATTGTACCAAGCTTTTTGATAATCAAAATAATTATAGATTTGAGGTCTAAATGTGCAGAAAAGGTTATTCCGGTGTGCATAAACTGATTCCAGTCAGAAATGTTCATGACTTTAAGAATTTTGCACTTAGAATATGAAATTTTGAATGGTTCTTTTGGATCAAAGGTATATCCAAGGTCAATGGATTTTGAATCTACAAATACATATAATTTCGTAATTTTTTTTTTATTTTTTTTTGTTTTTGTAGGGATGCTCAGGGATGAAAATAGTGTCCATGAGAGGGGATGGTTTTGGAGCCAGAACTGGATTTAGCAGTAACTGCATGTGTAGATGAAGCAAATGAATTGCTTAATAAAAATTAGTGAGGAGAAAACGTTGCGTATTTGCTACACTATTGTGGAGGTCTCAGAGATTTATGCTTAATTCGTTGTACTTATAATCTTTGTACAGTAAGAATGCGGCGATGTGTAACAATTTTCAGTGTTTCAACTTCCACTTTAGTTACTACGTACTATAGAATAGAAAGTGAAACATTTCTAAATATTTTTTAATATGAAATTTTTATAGTGTGCAACTTATAGTTAATGTATGTTTCTAATAATTATTGAAGACAATTAAATTAAAATTAAATAAAAATAATCATTACTTTTGAAATACGATAAACAATTAAAATGGATAAATTTAAAATTTACTTTTTCATAAAATAATTTTTACCTAATAAAATGAATTAAATAAAAAAATAAAGTTATAGTTAAAAATATTGATGTTTTATTTTTAATTTAAACTGAAATGCTTTGTAAAATTATCATTAGTTCAATCACTAATTCATTTTGTTTATTATGCACAAAATATTTCATATTTAATTATGTATCTAGATCATTCAATGTATTTTAAAAATGTTCAATATTATTGTCCTTAATTTAATTTATTTGGCTGCATTGCATAAGAGTTGTTCTAAAAATTAAAAATTATTTAATTTCATTCAAACACGATTAAAATTAAAACAATATATATATATATATATTTTCAATTTTTATCTAGTTACTAATATTATTTAAAATTAATAAATAATTTTTATGTTTAGATAAAAGTAACAAACTTAAAAAAAGTGTCACAATTTAATTATTACAATCAATAAAAATTTATTATTAATTTGAAGCTGTATTAATAACAAAATAAAAATTCAAATTTTAATAAAAATTAAGCTCAAATTTTCGTTAATTTTTACAAAAGAAAATAAAATAAAATAATGGAGTAATTCAATTGAAAAAAAAAAATACTAAAACGTTAGCATCAAATTAGTAAATAACTTAAATGTTAGGTGTTGAATTGAAATATAAGTACAACGTTGAAATTTTTTTTTTTTATAGTTAGTCCTATTTCTTTTATTCAATCATGAAGTCTAATGGGACAAGAGATTTGGCAAATATAATAATTTACATGTGAAATTTGTTGATATATATAAATGAAAACAAGCATTTTAAAAATAACTGAAAATCGATTATTAACATGACTCACGTGAAGCGATTCTAAATATATGTTTTATTTAGGGATTCTTTTAGGTATAGGACAAGAGATTTGATATAAAAGATTTTTTATTTTTAAACACGATACACGTGAAAATTTGTCTACATATATATACAAAAAAAAAAAAAATATTTGAGAAACGTTTATAGTCGATTTTTAATATAATTCATGTGAAGTGTCTGATGGAATAATGTATTTATGCATAAAATTATTTTGAAAAAGTTCCTTTTATTTTATCATAAAATAGACGTAAATGAAGATCAATATATATATATATATATATATATATATATATATATATATATATATATATAATCATTCTCTACAGTCTTTTTTTTTGAAAGCATTCTCTACAGTCTATACAATACTTGATAAATTAAAATTAAGTTACATGCATATATAAACAGTGCAAAACAGAATATTTCGTTTGATCCGGATAAAATAATATACAAGATTTACACATACATTCATGCATTTAATTGCCATTGCAAATTGAGAAATTAGTTTGAAATGGAAAGAGATTTTGTTGTGATTTGAGCAATCAAAATTTAATTTACTAAAATCATAAAAACGTAATCTCAATAAATGAAATACAAAGGCACAAAATCGCACAATATTTGAAAATAAAAACAAAGATATCTAAACCAGATTCAAAATGTTAAATCAATTCATAATATATATATATATATATATATATATATATATATATATATATATATATATATATATATATATATATATATATATATATATATATATATAAACATATATTATCTGAAATTAACTGCACTTAATTAATTCAGATTTATGCCAAGCAAACACACAAAATGAGATAAAATGCTCCATTTCAAGTTCTAAGTATTTAAAAATATCAATTAACAGAACCGAAGACATCTGATTAATTCCATCTCATCTCATGAAATTCTCTTGTCTACATATATATATATATATATGTTTATTTATCTTTTTCAAATCTATATATAGGCATTGATATCGGTTGAGTTAGAAAACTACGTACGGGTATTGTTACAACAACACATAAAACTCTTAACTGCCAATTAGAACTCACTCTCTAATTTTCAATGGATGTTTTCTTTGAATCCCCCAAAAGCAAAACATTCTCAATTGAAGTGGGTTACTTCGACACAGTCCTAGAAATCAAAGAAAAAATACAGAAATACCAGGGAATTCCCATACCAAATCAAACCCTAATTTTCAATGGCCAAGTTCTTCAAGATGAACGTGACATTGAGTACTGTGAGATCCTCCATAACTCTCACATTCAGCTCCTCATTGCTTCAGACAATCAACAATCCTCACTCCCAAACGACACCTTTCTGCATTTAAAAGAAACAATGCAGGACATGCAATCCAGCCACGGCGGAGAATTTCCGGATAATCGGGCATTACGGGAGACCGAAATGGTGGATAATGGTGAAGTTAATCTGAACATAAAGCCTTCACCGACCGGTTCGGGTGCGGGAAACAAGAAGCTGAAACTGATGGTGGTGACCAAGTGCGGGAGCAAGAAAATTCCAGTGGAAGTGAACACATCGGATAATGTTGGGGTGCTGAGGAAAGAGCTGCAGAAATTGCATCAGAGACTTCATTTTCAGCTTCCAGCAGAAGGGTATTTTTTCATATACAAACAGAATGTGATGGACGATGATCGATCCTTCAGGTGGCACCATGTTTGTCAAGGTGATACTATAGAGATTTTCAATGGCAGCGTTAGTGGTGGATCTTAATTAAAGTTTTTAATCCTCTTTGTTAATTACTGCATGTTTTAATCAGATCTATGTTTATGTCTTTAATTACATTGTAGCTTTTTAAGGTTTGCTTTGTCTTCTTACTTAGCCTGCTATACTTAGGTTGTTCCTTTTAAGGATTTGCTTTTGTCTTGAAATTAATTAATAGTGTTGAGTAATTGAAATGCTTCAAGTTTTCATTCTTTTTTACTAGAATTTAATTAGTATAACTAATTGGATGTTATATTACTTTCTGAATTTATTAAAAATCTAAATAATATTCATATACCATTAAAAATTATATAAAATATAAAAATTATATAAAATACTTTTGTACTTGTTAAAAATGTCACTGTGTTTTTTATCTACTCTTCATAATTTATAGTAGCGATATGTTCATCACTAAGTTTGTAGTAGTCATCCATCTCACGAAGGTTTCAGCTGACCTTAACCGGGTCCAACAGGAGAAAGGTGAGCCCTTACGGGCTTATGTGGAAAAGTTCAATATTATCGTGATAGACATCCAAAATCTGAACCTTGAAGTAGCCATCAATGATCTTATACGTAATACAAGATACCAAGACTTCAGTGATTCGCTGAGCAAAAAGCCACCTAATTATTTTACTAAGCTCATGTCACGGCACATAAATACAGCAGAATGGATGAAGCTCCCTGACTTCGATATAGCTCTCCATACAGGGAGAAGGACAGAGACTTGGGTAGAATAGGCCGTGAGAGAAATACTACAAGACGGATTGACTCTAGGAACAGAGGGTCAGGTTGCTCTAACCGGACTTTTTTGTTGTTTCCACCACGCGCTCAAGAGATCAACAAGAAGATCGGTGGATACCCCTAAAGGCCACAAGGTCTCAAATTAGCAAAAATGCATTGTTATGTGCCACATGTATGTAATTTTAACGTGCTTTTCATAATATGCTATGTGTTTTTATAGAAAAGTAATGTGATTTTTTTAATAAGTTTAAATGGATAATCTGACACTCAATTATAATTTAAAAGATAATATGTTAGATTTTGATAGGTTAGAGAGAATTTATATATTATCTAAAAATAAATTAAATCAAGTGAAATAAAACATTAACAATTCAAAATAAACATTTCAGTCAAATGGAGGTTTTGTGTTTGATGAGTCGATGTATTGTTATTATTATTATTATTATTTTGCATTTAGTCCCTTAAAATATATAATTTTTATCAAAATCGGTATATACCCACTGATTTAGTGTGAACTATTTACTACTATATGATATAGCAAATAGTAAAAGACATTTTTTGCTTAATACTGTAAAAACCATTCATATTTTCAGTAAAATTGTGAATCAAAGCTGATTCACAATTTAAAGGCATGCTATGATTTTATGTTTTTATTTACTTTAATGCCTAGAACTTTATAAAATGACGACATTTTTCTTTTTCTCAAGTAGATTTATTAGTATTTTTAAATTTTACTATTTCTCATATATTTTTCATTCTTTTTAGCATTACTAGTACAAGTTTTTTTGTTGTTGTTTTTTTTTTAAAAAATACCAGTTCAAGTTGTTCTTCCACGTTCAACGTGAATACTCAATTGAATTTAAAAATAAATATGATGATGGTGAGACAAAACTATAGAAAATGAACCTATTATACCATCATCTAAACTATAATCTATACATTATTATATTTGCATTTTTACAAAACATGATTATTATGATAGCATAAATATTATTTATAAATATTTTTATCTTTGAAATTTTATGGTAAAATATTGTAATGTGGAACAAGTTAAAGTTATATTTTGATTGAGCTCATCTAGGATTGGTTCAATTTCAATAACATCACAATTGAACCTCTAATATGTAAATGTCTACTGATAATCGGACACTTGCTTATTGAAGTCCGGAGAATCGAGCTACTCCTCCTACAAGTAGATCGGTCCTACAAATAGCTCTGAATCCGAATACTACTTAAGTGTTTTTACTATTTATGGATGCTTGCAAAGTAGATTTGAATATTGGTAATTTGTTAATTTGTGACTTAAATGGTGTGATTAATAAATATTGTATGCTAATGTTTAAATTGGAAATGATTATATGTCAAATGTATGAAGAGATAATAGATGAGGGATTAAATTGAAATATGTCATAAAGTTCTTAAAATGTCCAATGGCAAGTTAACATCTAAAAGCAAAAGGAAATTGAGCTGGTTGTTTTGGGGATAAGAACAACCATCTTGTTTTCCTGGTTTCACTCTACCAAAAATATTCATCTAAGCTTTGTTGATGGATTTTCTAAGGAAGAGTTCAAGTTCTAGTGAAAGTTAAGTAAAAAAAAAGGTGAGAAATAGCTTGAATTCTTCTTCTCCCTCTTCTATATTTCAGTAGAGTTAGAAAGTATGAGTTTGTATAGATGTTAAAGTGAAAATCTTGGTGTTTTGGATGAGAAAAATTTACCTAAGGAAGAAAGGAGAGGAGAGAGGGCAAGTGGAAAGCACAGTGAGAAGAGTTGCATCAACAAAAGGTTTGGAAACATCTAAACTTATACATGTGTGTATTTGAGATTTTATGCATGATATGAGTGTAATTGAATGTGTTTGTGTCGATATGATGTGGAATTGAAGAGATACTACATGGAAAGTGATGATTTGTGCAAAAGAGAGTTGGTGAAAAACTGTGTTAGGGTACACTTGACCCCGAGTCAGTGTTTTGGTTATAATTTAGCGTAAAGACATCCAAATGATATGATTCTAGTGAAATTTGAACTATAACTTCCATACCTACAAATGTTATAGAAATGACCATGAGCTAATTCTGGCTCTAAATGCCTCAAAATTGGCCAAAATAAAAGTGTTCCTACTCTAGCCAGGTCAAGGGAGCAGTGTGTGCCTCTAAGGCTATAACTCCTGGGATTTAACTCCAAATGATCTGAAATTTTATCAATATAAATCTAAGACATAGGGGAACAAAACTATGAAACACCTTTTTGCTAAAAATGCCATTTTCTATCTAAAAGTCATAGTAAAAATGGGAAGTTGGTTCTAACTCGGCACTAGGGTGACAACTCGTGACAGAAGCTTGGCATGACTGTCACGAGTTGTGACAGTCTCAGACTTGTTCTACTTTGTTCTTTATTCCTCATTCTTCATTCTAGAGCACCTAAATGCACTTCTAAAGCATGAATTAGGCTAGAAAGAACCTATATAGCACCAAAAGTGAGACATAAACAACTAAGAATGAGATGAAACAATCAAGACTGATTATAACATAATTACATTAAGATTTTAAAGGTAGAGATCACATGAAAATAAATATTTTGTGTGTGATTGAGATGACATGAATTTCGGATGATATATGAATGATATTTTTATGGATATTGTGATAGTATTAAATAGTAGGATATTGCGAGCATATAATGAATGTATGGTTGTGCATGGTTAAAGCAGAATAAAATGTTTATAGAGTACTTAGCCCATATGAAAATAATAGTGAAATGCATATAGCATAATTTGACATGTTTTTAGACATGCATAATTGATATATAAACATAGTTGAATGTGCATTGATTTAAATGGAATAAATGATTGTATATTAAGTGAACTAGTGAATATTATGCAATGTGAACTAGTGAATGTTGGGCAAAGTGAAATAATATGTACACGTACAATTTATATTTACACCTGAATCATACATAGTCGTAGATACACAGGCATGCTTATGAGGTATAGTGACTGCAGCTACCTAGTGTTGACATCGAAAGTTGTCGAGTGTTTGATACCTCTTGGTATCAAGTGATTCGAGACTTATGTCTCCCACTGATTTGAGACTTATGTCTCCCAGTATTTGATACTGCTTGTCGATATCGCGTGTTTCCCGTTATCCACTCCTAATGAGGACTTAGACAATATAAGAGTTTCATGTTATCAAAGATTATGTGTAATGAAATGATACATGTAGAACTATATGGTTTTGATTCCCAAAATGATTCGAATACATAGGAAGCTTGGAGTCCTATGCCAAGTTCAAACCAAATTAGTGGAAACTATTAGTGTATTGAAACTTTTATTAAGCAATAAGTGAATGTGCTAGTACAAAGTCATAGAGAATTTTTAAGTGTATGATAATTTAGATAGCATTTGATTGATTACCTTTATTTTTATGAGACATTTTTATTTTAACTATGCCATGTTACATGTATGATTAGTATAAAGAGACTAATAATTATAATAGTGTTTTTGAACATGTAATTAATTAGTGAAATAAAAAATTTGTATACCATAGTTGCGTGTTCTGAAGTGTGCACGCTTTTATCCTTTTCGGGGGTAAGGGGGTGTTACACTTTGTAAGGAAATTGAGTATTTAAGCATAAATACTTCATAGGTGAAAAACTGTGTTAGGGTACACTTGACCCCATAAGTTGCGTTATAGACCTCTAAATGATGTGATTTTAATGGAATTTGAACTGTAACTTCCGTAGCTACAAAAGTTATAGAAATAGCTATGAACTAGTTTTAGTTTTATGTGACTTAAAATTGGCCAAAACTGAAGGAGTTCTACTTTGGCTGGGTCAAGGGAGAAGTGTGCGCTTCTAAATCCATAATTACTATGATTTAACTCAAAATGACTTGAATGTTTAGAAGTAGAACTTTAAGACATAGGGGAACAAAAGTCTAGAAGACCATTTTTGCTAAAAATGCCATTTGCTAGCTCAATTTAGTCGTGCAAAGTAGGGTTCAGAGTCTGCTCTGATGCAGACTGGGCGAGGAGTTGCACAGCTATACCGACTCTAAATGTGACACCCCAATACCCCCTATGAGTTAAGAGAGTATAAACTACAGATTGCGCAATTTGGGTCATGAGAGATTATATGCACTCGCATGACTTAATCAAATTCACTTTTGTAAACACCAGTTTCGTTTATCTTTACATAATCACTTTTCTTTTAGCTTCATACATTTAACATTTTGTTACAAAATATGACAATAACATAGCTTTTACAACCTACACTAGACTCCTCTTCTAATCTTGTGTTGGCCTTACTCTAAACGGTCAACCCTGAACTCAACTACATCTTTAGTACCTACACGGATTGAAAACCTGTGCTGAGCAATGGCTCAGTAGGAAATATATAAAGCAAGCAGACTTCTAAATAAAATTTTAAAAGCAAATGATAAAGTGGCTACCATTGCTGAGTAGACCTCAAATGAGCGAAACATTGTATATGTATCTGACGGTCTCATCTAGAGCCATTGGTTCAGTCTTAATGTAGGAAGAAAGTGGCTAGCAGTTCCCTATTTATTATACCAGTAAAGTCATGAGGGGTTCCAAATTGAAATATCCCATATTGGAGAAGCTAACTCTAGCACTGGTCACATTGGTTATCAAGCTTCAGCCTTATTTTAAATCCCACACTGTTGTAGTTCGGACAAGCTCTAACCTCAGAAAAGTGCTCTAAAGGTCGAAAGTCTCATTGAATGGGCAGTTTGGTTGGGGGAGTTTGATGTTCGGTTTGAGGCTCATTTTGCCATAAAGGCCCAAATTTTGGTTGATTTTGTAGCTGAGCTGCACACCCCACCTCTAGAGCCGCACATCCATTCTTGGAGATTGTTTGTTGATGGAGCATCCTCTTTAGAAGTTATGGGGGTCGAAGTGGTCGTCATTGGGCCAGGGAAAATAATGATTAGAGGCATGATCCATATAGCATTCCCTGCTTTCAACAATATTGCGGAGTATGAGGCTCGTTGTTTTGGATTGCAGCTCACCATTGAGGTAAAACTAGATTCTTTAGCGATTTTTTCTAACTCACAGCTAGTTGTTAGCTAGATGCTCAACAAATTTGAAGCTAAATAACATACGATGATTCGGTACAAGGAACTAGTAGCTACCTTACTGCCCCAATTGGAAAATAGCGGGGGTGTATAGTCAATTGAACAGATACCTTAGCAGAGAATTAGGGGGCAAACACTCTAGCTAAGCGAGCCTCGTTTTAAAGCAAAGTATGTATTGCAGACATAGTGTGGTCAATACTCTCAGCACCAGCATATGAAACATACACAATTCAACTATAAGAGCTAATGGACGGCCGGCAATTGCCCATTTTCCAGTATTTGAATACAGGTGTCCTTCTTGATGATCAAACTCAAGCTCAGAAGATTGTTTGACAATCTAGCCGCTATACCATCTTAGATGACAATTTATATCGGCGATCTTTTTCACATCCTTGGACACTTTGCTTAAGCACCGAAGAAGGCAATTATGTACTTAGAGAAATACATGAGGGTATTTGTTGGGTGCATGGAGGCGCACAGGCCACAGCTTGGAAAGCCTCGTTACAAGGCTGTTACTAGCCCGAGATGGAAAAAGATGCCAAGGAACTTATTAAAAAATATGACAGATGCCAACGATTCGATAACTTATTCCATCAAAAGTCAACCCACTAGGTGCCCATCCATAGCCCTTAGCCATTCGCTCAGTGGGGTATTGATATTCTAGGCCCTTTCCTATTGGTCACTGGGCAGTGGAAGTTTCTAGTTGTTGCAGTTGATCACTTCACTAAGTGGGTTGAAGCAGAGCCCTTGGCTACTATCACACATGCAAAAGTAATCAAGTTCTTTCAAAAGTCTATAATCACAAGGTTCGAAATCTCGCACACTATCATTACTGATAATGGCAAACAATTTGACTGTTCATCTTTCAAAAGTTATTATATAGAACTAAAAATCTAGTTTTGCTTCACTTCAGTGTACCATCCGCAATCTAATGGCATGATTGAAGTGACTAACCGAACTATCATGGCCAAACTCAAGAAGAAGCTTGATGATGCAAAGGGCCTTTGAGTTGATGAGCTAAATAATGTGTTGTGGGCATACCAGACTTCTCTTCGAGATGCAATGGGTGTTACTCTCTTTTCGTTCACATATGGGGTCGAAGCAGTCATTCCATGTGAGATCAGAATTCCTAGCCTCCGGACTTCAAGGTACAATGCTGAAGAAAACGAGATAAATTGATTGTATCACTTAGACAAGTTGGAAGAACTAATGGAGTCTGCCCAACTTCAATCTGCAATATATAAGCAGCACATGTCATCTTATCATGATTGAAAATTGAAGTTGAGGTCCTTTTGAGTTGGAAAGCTCATCCTTAAAAGTGTCATTGCAACACAAATGGCTATTGGAGTGGGAAAACTTAACCCAAATTGCAAGGGTCCTTACTTAGTGCACAAGGTCAAAGGCGGAGCCTACAAACTAAAAGATCTTTCTGGGAAGTTACTCCCTCACTCATGGAACATCTCCAATCTGAAGTTATATTGCCAGTAGCCTATTGCTCAAGTTCTGTAGCTTAGCCATTCAAGCACTTTTCATTTTAATCGCTCAAATTCAGAAATATCGCCATTTGAGAATTTAGTTTTGTTTAACTTATTTATCGCTTAGTTCGGCTATTTTGCCATTCAAGTAGTTGTACTGGAAAAAGTATCAATATATATATATATATATGTTTATTTATTTATTTATTCAAAGCTATTTTCATCGCTCAGTTCAGTTGCATCACCTTTTAAGCATTTATGTTGTTTCGTTCTTTTGCTCAGTCTAGCAGTTTCGCTATTTCGAGCAATTTCTTATTGATTAGTTCGGCTATTTTCATAAGTCATTTAGAAAGTAATCCATGCGAGTTTTCATAAGTTCACATACAAATAATAAGTTCGGACGACAATAATAAAAGAAAAAGCAAAACAACCTGTTTGGATAAATGCTAATTCTATTGATTTTGAATTAATTACAAAACAAAACAAAAAGCAGTACAGGAGGAGCCCTATCTAATCATTTGGATAAATGTCATCCAACCAGGACTAGTCCATGTTTGGATGATGTTCTTTCATCTCTTGGGATAATTTGGTGTCGAATGTGAAACACTTCTCAACGGCTAAGTCCACTGCTTTCTCTTCCAGTTCGGCATACCTTCTTTCAAGCTCAGCTTTCTCCTTCTTTAGTTCGGTCTTAGCATCCTGGCTCCCTTTCTTCTCCTGCTCAAGATCAGCTTCAACCTTAGCTCTCTTCCTGTCAGTTGTTGTCGCTCTTTGTTTGGCCTCGATCGCCTTATCTTGAGCTTCAGAAGCTTTCTTAAGAGCATTGATAGCTTGTTTTTAAGACAAGGCTAAGGCTAACTTACACTCGGTTTTTCCCAGTCTATGTCGCACCCCTACTGCAGCCCTCTCCTCTTTCCTTCAGGAGCCGATAAGTTTATTCATCTTTGCAATAACAACTCCTCCCAGCAGGGACCCCTGCAAACAAGTGTGTGAAAATCCAAAGAATATTGGTTTGACAAGATAAGTCATGAGGTTAGAATTTTACCTCCACTTGATGCCTTTTGATAGCTTTGCTCAGCTGCTCGACGTTTAGGCTAAATAGTGGAGCCACCTCGCTCGGCACACAAGAAGCCTGATGCACGAAGGTTGTAAATTTGGTGTTTTCCTTGGACCAAGCACTCCCTTGCTATTGCTAGAACCTTAATACCTCACCAGTAAGAGCCTTTACATCTTTCCCTTTCATTGACTTGGGAATAGAGGTGTCTGCCTCTACTAAGCTCTTAAGGGAAAAGGGCTCAGAGGCAGCAACTTGTTCAGATGTCTCCATTATCGGACTCTAAGCTCCAATGAGAGAATCATCAGCTACCTTAATAGGAACTGGCACAGGAAGAGCCGAGCTTGGAGCAGAAGGATTTGAGCTTGGGGTGGACGCCGTTGGACTCATCTTGTGTTCAGTATTTGAAGGTGCTCGGCTCCTTTTAGCTTTTTGCCTCTTGGCCCTCGCCACTTCAACTAAATTGGGTTGGGTAGTCCTCTTCATAGCTGCAAAGAAGCAAATAATGAGAATGTATTAGAATCAAAGATGGGAAACAAAAAAACTTACCTTTTTTTTTTACTCGGGATGGCTTTAGTAGAGGCATTCTGCACTACAACTGCATTTTAATATTTGCTTTATTTTGAGCTAGGTCCCTCCATCGAGCTAGTGTCTTTTCCTCCTTCTTATAGAGGTACAACGGGTTGTTGTTCTTGTTGACGAACGGCCCCAAAAAGTGTGAAAGGGGAAGTCTTCGTCGCTTTCTATTATGAAGAATTGGTTCTTTTAATTCTTTAGGGACTCCAAATTCCCTATAAATACTCCATAACCAGCTCAGGCTTGGATGTATTTGTGGCCCTTTGTAGCAATCCGGAGCCCCACCACGTGAGTAGCCTGAATATCCTGACAGTCAGTTCTATGTTGTCCTTGGTTGCCTATACTTGTAGCGCTGATAAAGTGCACCAGGCATTGGGGTGTATCTGCTCGATGGTCAAACCATAGTGGTTCAAGAAGTCGAGCTCAAATTTGGTAAGCGAAAGATTACCTTGCTTCGAAGTCTGCCTTGTACACCATTATAGCCCTCTTGCTGGAGAACTTGGCATTGGCTCGTAAGGAGGCACCGGGTATTCGAATCCTATAGTTGTAGGGTATGCCTAATTTTTCTCTCAGCTTGGTCATTTGGTTGCTCTTTATGACCGTATTGATGCTTCCCACCTTGGGAAGTCTTTTGGGTTCCTTTCTTCTCTCTTGTGTTGGTAGTTGGTACTTGGGGGTTCAGAACTGTTGTTAAGAAGCCTTTCACCTATCCTAACCCTTTTGCTAAAGCTATTAGAAGAACTCATTGTAGAAGAGGAAGAAAAAGGGTACAAACTTGAGATTTCAGAAAAGATTTGCAAAAGAAATCTGAAATTGCAGAACTTAAACATGCCTTAGGAAGAAAGACTGGGAGCAGATGAAGATGGAGAGCTTGGAAATAAATAGAGACTGAAATCTTGGAGGCAAAAAACTTAGAATTGATGGAAATGAAGGAGCAGAGAAAGCGATGAAAAAGACAGAAGAACAGAGAGCACAATAGGATAGAGAATGGAGAAGCAAAAGGATAAACAAAGGGGTGAAAAGTGAAAAATGAAAAAAGGAACAGATATATAAGAGAAGAGCAAGCTAATGTTTTCTTAACACGTGGTTAAAGGTGAATGGTTGTGGCAGCTATTATTGGACGTAGCGCAAAAATCAAAGCGTTGTCATCATTACAGATAACTACTCTGGCCACCAAAATGCGACAAACGAGGCACCATCATGTCACCTTTAATGCGCCAAACGCCTGGAATTTCCTTTTGAATTCAATTTACCGCCCAAATACCTAACATAAATATCATACACTGGAGGGGGGACTTATGATAACTGGACACTCGGTTATGGAAGTCCGGAGAGCCGAGCTACTCTTCCTACAGATAGTTTGGAATCCGAATACTACTTAAGAGTTTTCACTATTTATGAATACTTCTAGAGTCCTTAAAAGATCCTAATTCCACTATAATGGAAATTATTTGGGATTTATCTTATCTGGTCCTACAAATCAGGAATTAACAAGAATTCTACCTAATTTGGAACTTGTATTCCTATTCAAGCTTTGCTAACTATTCCTATTTAAACTTTGCTACCTAACTTTAAAAATAGGCAGGAATCCAAGTATGGAATTCATTCAACTTTCTCTCTTAATTCCCCTAAAATACTTTTATGACTTTACCGTCGGAGTTTTTATCATTGGAAGTCTGCCTGATTTTATGTTTTTCAGGTGACTTGCTCCAGAAGACGGCCCGAAATATTCGGACCGTCATCATTTACTTTCATTAGTTTTTTATTTAGTTCAGTTATGAAAACCATAATTTTTTTCTACTTCACAAGCTATGTACACTATTTACCTTACTGATAAAGTTTCATTAGAAAAGAAAAAATAATTAAAATTTAAAGGTGCAATTAAATTGAATAATTTTGACAAATAAAATTAAGTTTTTATTGTTCAAATATCTTTATAATCCCAAAAAATTCAGTGAAATTAATGAATTATTGAAACAGACAATTAACTTTGAGTTAACCTTACATTTCAAAAATTAATTGTTTTCATAAGTGCACACAATTTAGTAGTTTAATATTTTTTTAAACAGACCATTATGCGACTTAGATATAAAAAAGATTAGGTATTGATATGATTGGCTGAGAACTTAAGCTCCATTTTCTTACCCATTTGTAACACCCCAAAACCGCCCTGGTTGTCTGAGCCTGTCTGAGTCTGAACGTGCCTGTCTGTATCTATGTGTGTGCGTACTTATGTGCATTTTGATGTTGCATGCATGCTAATTTATTTAAGTGTATGTGTTTATGTAAATGTTATGTGTGGAGAGGGGTTTGTTAGCGTGCGTGCATAGGATAGGGAAGTAGGATGTGAATAAGTGATGTTATTTGTGTGTGAGTGAGAGTATGGGAGTAGGGTATGCTAGTGGGATCCTTTCCTAGGAGAGTGTGACACTTGGCAAGTGGATGGGGTTGAATTTAGTGGGTGATGAGAGAGAGGACAGCTGTAAACCATTTTGCTTCTCTTCCTCTTCCCGTTCTCCTCTTCCTCCTCACGCCATTCATCTTCTTCTTTCTCTTCTTCTTCTTGTCTTTTCCTTCTTTACCTATTTTTGCTCTTAATTCTTAGCCTTGAGTGATTGAATTGCTGGGTTTGTGTCTCATAAGTTCAAAGGGTGAGTTTAAGTTAGTAATATCTTAGATTCTTTTCTTCCTCCTCTCTAGGTTTGATTTTTCATTTATGTGTTAATTATTAGAATTAAACCTGGTTGTGTTTGATTTATGGTTCAGAGGAGCTTCCTAGAACATCTAAGGGGAAAGAGAAAGCGAGTGGAAGCGGAGCTCACGACTAGGAGCGCAAGAAATCAGGTTTGGGAACGTTTGTGTATTTTGGGATTTTTGTTTGAGAAATTTGAACTTAATGTAATTTCTAGGGTTTGTGTTCTTGAGGGACTTGGATGTGTATGCATGATTTTGGTTGTGTTGATTGTGGAATTAAGTTGTTTTTATGTCATTTATGATGTATGGAAGATCTATTGGAAGGTAAGATGAGATTTGAATCATTTTGAGCCGTTTTGGAGTTAATCCTGGTGAATTTCCCGTTCCCAGTGTGTGTGAGTGACGTAATCAGCCAAGAGAAGTGGAGTCTGTCACGAGTGGTGACGACCGTGATGACTCGTGACAGAGGAGGCTTATCACGAGTGGTGACGACCGTGACGACTCGTGACAGAGGAGGCTTGTCACGAGTGGTGACGACCGTGAAGACTCGTGACTTGTCAAGAGAGGTCTGTCACGAGTGGTGACGATCGTGATGACTCGTGACAGAGGAGGCTTGTCACGAGTGGTGACATCCGTGACGACTCGTGACCGGCCAACCTTGTTAGTCACCACCCATTTTCTGGAATTTTTGCTCAGTTTTAACTTAAATGAATTTTGTATCTCTTCTGAATGAACTTATACTATTGTATGATATATGTCTTACTTTTATGTGCTTTTATACAAGTGATACTATGATTCTTTAGATGAATTGTATGCTGTATTCTGAAATATGGATTGAATGGTTTATGCATGACCTGCTAGAGTCTAGCAAGTGGATAGTTAGGCATGCCTAATAGAGTTATGTGTAGCTGCAGCCATGTGTACGATCTGGACCCTGATCAGGTCCCCCGAATGGATCTTCGTTATCTTTCTGTTGAATCTTACCTAAGATTCTATGTGAAAATATTTTGGAACAAGAATAAAAAGATTGTTTTGATACCCTCGGGTATCTAAGTGCTATGAGAATATTTCTGGTACCTCCGGGTATCTATGTGTACTCGTTATCCACTATCTTGATATAGCAGGTGCAAAAGTTTTATTGGATGTTATGCATAAGTTATGAATTATTGCTTATTAAGAATAATATAATTACAGTGCTACTACGCATTAGCTTGATTTATAACATCTTATCAAATAACTGTGCCATTCATTTGTGATTGTTTGTTAACGCCACTGTGAGTGGCGGTATTGCATTTTATTTTTTTTCCCCACTAAACGATTTCGCTTAGCATGGGTGTTTTATCCGCATCGGGATGGCCATCACAACTAGGGATCGGAGTTTTATAGTATAGGCTTTCCTGTCTTTTGTATAAGATGTAATATTTTGTGTGCCCTTTGAAACAGTATTTCTTGGGCCTTTGTATATACGAAATCTTTTGTAATATGTACAGACTTTGTTTATGAATATATAATAGAAAGAAAAGAATTTATCCTGTTCTGTACCACTGTGCTTCTCTTTTATAAGCTTTCCATTTTCTCTGTATTATCTGTTTACTTGCTGTGATCCAATGTTTTGGTATGTGTAATGTGACACTCCTATCTATCGGGACTCTTCTCCCTCTACCGGGGCAAAAGTCTCCATGTTATAGGTTGGGGTGTGACATTTGGTGGTATCAGAGCATTTGGTTTGGATGTTTCTGGGTCTAAGTATGTTAGCAAGTCTGTTAGAGTTGTGTTGGCTTGATGCGCATTGCGTCTATGTTTTGTAGTTGATGGAGTCCTCGCATGAGACGCCGGAGGGCTCAGCTGGGAGTGTGAATCCTCCTGAGAAAGATCCATCAGTTGGGGGCCCGGCTTAGCCTCCTAGGGTGCAACCTGAAGTGCCTATGGTTCCGTTTTAGGTGATGCTTAAGGTTTCACATGATATGGCTAGAATGTTTGAAAGAGTGACGGCACCGGTAGCACCTATTAAGAAACTGAGAAAGCATGGAGCGGAGGATTGCTTTTGTACGGGTTTGGATGAGTCTGATAAAGCGGAGATGTGGATTGAAAAGGTAAAAAGGGTGTTAAAGGAGATTAAGTGCCCACTTGACCAAGAAGTGGAATGTGCTGAGTCTTTGTTGCAAGGTTCTGCCTATGATTGGTGGAGGTTAGTGATTAGTCAACCTCAGATTCCTGAACCTAGGACCTGGGAGTTCTTTGAGAACGAGTTTTAGGATCGGTTTGTGACTAAGGCTTATAAAGATGCCAAGTGGGCGCAGTTTCTAAGTCTGAAGCAAAGGACGATGTCAGTGGCTAAGTATGAAAATGAGTTCACTAAGCTTAGCAAATATGCACCGCCAAGGGTTCTTATAGATGATTTCAGATGTCAACACTTTGAGTTAGGGTTGAATGAATCCTTGAAAGTGATGTTAGTTTCTCTGATGTCGGCCCCGAATGTTAGGTACTATCAGTTGGTTCAAGCAGCCTTGAGGGCGGAGCTTTCAGAGAACATCTTGAGAGAGAAAGCTCAGAGAAGGAAGTCTTCTAGGGGTGGATCTTCTTCTGGAAAAAGACCCGGGGAGTCACAAGGAAACCCTACTAATGAGTCTGTTGCTAGTCCGGCCTCTAGAGGGAGAAGACAGGGCTCTTATAGGGGATCGGGCGCAGGGAGAGGTGAAGGTGCTCCCCGATGTGCCCATTGTAATAAGCTACATTGGGGCGAGTGTCGGTGGTTAACGGGAGGTTGTTTTAGATGTGGTTCCACGGACCACTTCCTTGTGAATTGTCCAAGTCGGTATGAGAGTCCTGTGGGGCAACAAGAAGTTAGTCGAGCTGGGTCCAATATACCCCAAGGCAGCCGTAATAGAGGTAAAGGAAGGGGTTGTGGTGGACGGCCTCGTGAGAGAGAATCCTCTGAAACGGTGGACCGTCCTGTGCCGACGACTGGTAGAGCTTATGCTATGAAGGCCCGAGAGGAACAGAATGCCCCAGAAGTGATTGCCGGTAAGTTCTCTTTGCTTGACTCTGAAGTTTATGTTTTGATTGACCCGGGTTCCACCCATTCTTATGTATGTTCTGGTAAGATATGGGATAGTTTGGGAAATGAGGAGAAGTTGGGGTATGAGATTTGTGTATCTAGCCCGTTGGGACAAAGTGTCATGGTAGATCGGGTGTGTCGAGCGTGTCCTTTAAAGATTCAGGGTATAGAATTTGCTGTGGATTTGATCTGTTTGCCATTCCACGAGTTTGATATCATCCTGGGTATGGATTGGCTAGATAAGCACCGGGCTGTAGTGGATTGTCATAGAAAGGTGATGGTACTGAATAGTAGGGATCAATTGCCTGTGATTGTGAAGGGTATTGGGAGCAGCTCTTTACATAATGTGATTTCGGCAATGAAAGCGAGAAGGTTCATTAGAAAGGGGTGTGAAGCGTTTTTGGCATTGGTGTTAGATTCTCGGAGAGGACAAGTAAAAATTCAGGACATTCCTGTGGTCAGAGATTTTGTGGATGTTTTTTCGGAAGAATTACCTGGATTACCTCCTGAAAGAGAGGTTGAACTGTCAGTAGAGATTGTACCAGGGACAGCTCTAGTTTCTAAGGCTCCTTACCGGATGGCTCCGGTGGAATTAAAAGAGTTGAAAAGTCAGTTGCAGGATTTGTTGGATAAGGGGTTTATTCGGCCTAGTGTATCACCATGGGGTGCTCCAGTGTTATTTGTCAAGAAAAAATATGGAACGTTACGAATGTGTATTGATTATAGACAGATTAATAAGGTGACTATAAAGAATAAGTATCCCCTACCGAGAATTGAGGATCTCTTTGATCAGTTACGAGGAGCTAGTGTGTTCTCCAAGATAGACCTGAGATCGGGTTATTATCAGTTGAGGGTAAAAGAGGCAGACGTAGCGAAGACGACTTTCCAGAAGCGTTATGGTCATTATGAATTTCTAGTGATGCCTTTTGGATTGACCAACGCGCCTGCAGCCTTTATGGATTTGATGAACATAGTTTTTCGACCGTATTTAGACAAGTTTGTTGTGGTGTTCATCGACGATATTCTAGTATATTCCAGAGATAGAAAGGAACATGAGGAGCATCTTCAGTTAGTATTGCAAATACTAAGAGATCATTAGCTTTATGTGAAACTCAGCAAGTGTGAGTTTTGGTTAAAGGAAGTGGCTTTTCTTGGACACGTAGTTTCAGAAGATGGTATTCGAGTGGATCCGAGTAAGATTGAAGCAATTATTAATTGGATGCCTCCGAAGAATGTGTCTGAGGTTAGAAGTTTTTTGGGTTTGGCAGGTTATTATCGACACTTTGTTAAAGGATTTTCAGTGTTAGCCTCTCCTTTGACTAGGTTACTTCGGAAGGAAGTTAAGTTCGTGTGGTCTGAAAAGTGTCAAGCCAGTTTTGATCAGTTGAAAGAGATGTTAGTTAAAGCTCCTGTGCTTACACAGCCGGTTTCGGGTAAAGAATATATCATGTACAGTGATGCTTCCGGGATTGGTTTGGGTTGTGTTTTGATGCAAGATGGTAGAGTTGTGGCCTATGCATCGAAACAGTTGAAGCCTCATGAGCAGAACTACCCGACTCATGACTTGGAATTAGCAGCAGTAGTATTTGCGCTTAAGGTGTGGCGACATTATTTGTATGGAGAAACATGCCGGATTTTTACCGACCACAAGAGTCTCAAGTATTTGTTGACACAAAAAGTGTTGAATTTGAGACAATGAAGATGGTTAGAGCTGTTGAAAGACTATGATTACATCATCGACTACCAGTCGGGCAAGGCTAATGTGGTGGCAGACGCCCTCAGTAGGAAATCTATGTCTGCATTGCTCCTTAGTCGAGGTAGATGGAGGTTTGATTCTGAAGGTGCTTTAGTTGCTCGGCTTAAAGCTAAGCCAAGTCTGAGGCAGGAGATTGTGAAAGCACAGTTAGATGATCATGTGCTACAGCGAGTATGTCAAGCAGTGAAAGATGGTAAGCAGTCCGAGTACCGGCACTACAAGAAAAATGCTCTTTAACGAAGGGAAATCCGGTCGTTAAAAGTTAAAATCCGGTCGTTAAAAACCTTTAACGACCGGAAAATCCGGTCGGTAAAAGCCCCTTCGTTAAAGGTATAGACGACCGGATATTGCATCCGGTCGTTAATACCTTTAACGACCGGAACTTTTCCGGTCGTTGAAAAGTGATTTTTAACGACCGGATTTGCCCTTCGCTAATTATATTCACTTTTAACGAAGGGATTTCCGGTCGTTAAAAATGCCTTTTAGCGACCGAATTTTCCCTTCGCTAATTGTATTAACTTTCAACGAAAGGATTTTCGGTCGTTAAAAATGCCTTTTAGCGACCGGATTTGCCCTTCGCTAATTATATTCACTTTTAACGAAGAGATTTCCGGTCGTTAAAAATGCCTTTTAGCGACCGAATTTTCCCTTCGCTAATTGTATTCACTTTTAACGAAGGGATTTCCGGTCGTTAAAAATGCCTTTTAGCGACCGAATTTTCCCTTCGCTAATTGTATTAACTTTCAACGAAAGGATTTCCGGTCGTTAAAAATGCCTTTTAGCGACCGGATTTTCCCAACACAAACTTTTAATAAGTTTAAGCTAAAGCTTAATAAGAAAACTTCACATGCGAAATAACCACATGCATCAGATATATTACAAGGCATTGAAGTCAACAATCACCATAAAACCCCACTTTGCATCTTGTTCATCTAAAGTTCATACAAGAAACTGAGAATACATCAAACAACTGCTGGTACTTACATTAGAAATGATCAAAACTTGCTTTTTCTTGAGGTCTTAAATTATGTACAATGAATGAAAATAACATATATTGTTATTAGGGATATAAAAGAATCAAGAGTGGTCTTTCTATGAACTAACGACCAATCTGGATTAGCTATAATTTACAATTATCTGCCACTATCACTAAAATCTTATACCCACCCACTGATACTTACATAATGTACAAAATTGCCTAAAAAAAAAAGAATCTGTTCTTGTTCAACTGTTTTACGGACTGTACACCTGCAATAAAAAAGTTTTGAATAATTTTGATAGTTAGCGCCAGAAAAGTTATAAGCAACAACATAATGTATCCAATTCTAAATTATTATATTTGATCCCAGAAATTAAAGCTGTCTATGGACATTCCTAAGAGCTAGGCTTCAACTAATAATTGTATTGTTTCTGAAATTTCTCACTATAGTAAAAAAGTTAATCGTGGAATCCATACAAGATCAACAAACAAAAATGGATGCCCCCACGATCATGATGTATACCATTGACCTTCAAAGTTACATTAATTACCAATGGTGCTTTCATCAGACTCAACCATGTTTTGATTTCATTTCTCATGAAAAACATAAGAGTAGAAAAAACAAAATAAATAACCATATTACTTGAGTAAATCAAGATTTGCATAAATACTTTCTAGCAAAGCTTATACATTACATCAAATAAGTTATTGAAGAGTTCAACTTACATGATACATGGGCTACAGGAAGTCTTGGATACTACAACAAGAATTGAATCAGTGAGCCGTGTTATGGTGCTACTACCCAAGCATACAAATCAATTCAAATCACGTGGTGGAGAGGGACCCAGATACTTGTCCATGGACTCTTTCTTGCGCTCAGGATCAAGGCTACAAGCATCCTCACCAAAAGTGAATTATACTTGTATAATGATAACCAAATATTATTATATCATCTATAAGACAAGTTCAATAAACTGACCTGTTTCTAAGACCAAGAAGAGCATAGTGTGCTGCACTGGCACATGCAGAAACTGGAGCTATAGCAGTAGCAGGAACACTCCGTACAGCAGTTGCCAAGGCAGATCCTGCAGTGGCTCCACGCTGGTACTTTTTCAATGGTGATTGAACTAATGCAAAAGCAGACTTCCCCAGGCCATCACTAAGGCTCTCGTATGCCTATCAAAATAATAATAATAATAATAATAATAATAATAATAATAATAATAATAATAATAATAATAATAATAATAATAATAATAATAATAATAATAATAATAATAATAATAATATTCATTTACCATGTATAAGTTTATTTCCCAATATAATTCAAAGTCAACAAATGAAATGATCCAAATTTCTAACTCATATATTTCTTTCAAACCTTTTTGCATTGGAAATCGGATTCCCAGATTGAAAATCGTTCTAGCAATTTAGCATAAAACATAAAATATGCAGAAGATACACTTATTAAGTGGCACGGCAATTAATGTAAAACACAAAGCATATTGTAACAATCACCTGTTGAATTCCCTGTTTGGCACTTTTTGGCTGATTGCACCTCACATTTGGTTTTGTATTGCCTTCTGCAGGCCATGATACAGGAGGAGGAATCCTTGTAAGAATGTATTCTGCTTGGACCAAAATATCATGAACTCCTACCGCCAAATGCACCCCAAGTCCAACAGCTTCAAGTGAAATACTTCTAAGAAATGCAATAGTCCCTGAAAAGAATACCTGGATGTCATCACCAAGACTCACTGCTTTATGATAACAAAATATTCTGCAAGAATTTAATGTCCAACATAAAACAGAGCAGTACACAAAGGATGATACACAAAAATATTAATCACTAATAACTTAGTGATCAAAGCATATGGATTCTGAGTCCATGTTAGAATTTTATTCTTGAAATTCTATTGCTCAAATAATTAATAATTCACGCGTGATCAAAGCATATGGATTCTTCAACTGCATACACCTGAAACTCTACAACTGCATGATGAAAATTCACTGCCTTGTAGATTTTTGTCTCAACGTAATTTTAACTCAATGCAAATAGGCCTGAACAATCTTCAAACGGGTTGTTTTCAAGTAGCAAAACCAAATTTATCTTAGCCAATTAAGAATTGATAAAATGAAATTCAAATTTGCTACACATCCATAATTATGACAAGGAAATGAAAATATATTAGCTGTCTACAATCACAAATGATGAAAATTGCAGCAAGGATGCAATTTCCAAGGCATTACTCCACCATATACTTTAAGATGGCAAAGTTTCAGAATTTAATAAGGTTGCAAGTATTTAAGCTTCTCAAAATACAACTCAAAATTTTACATGACTTAAACTAAATTTGACATGATTACCTCTCTGCATGCCTCTCAGTACTCTCTGATCTTTCCGATAGCTCTCAACTGGCAAAGAAACCAGCTTTGCAGCGCCAGAACCAACAGCAACCAAGGATCTGATAGTTGGAAGGCCTTTCAAGACTTTATGTATCTACATCACAAACAGAAAAATATCAACAAACAAGTCAACAGGAAGAATGAATTTCTAAGATTCTCAATACATATAATGGATATAACTGAAACCTGAGATCGAGAAATATCCTCCAACCACTCCCCCATAACTGTTTCACACACACTGTCCCAGCCATAGACACCAACAGCATGAACATGCTTAAGCTGCAGCTCCACCCCCTGCATCAAATTTGCAAATTTGTGATTAACACATTCCATTTACATTTTCAGAAGCATCTCTAGGACAAAAAATGATTCACAAAGTCAAAAAGTAGACATTGATGTGTCCACATAGCAAGGCACTACATGCTTAGTAACATGTAACAAGCAATTTGTAAAGAACAATTTCTACAATGCATTGAAACTTCTAAAAATATTTCAAAGAGCACCACAGAAGAGATCAAATAGAACGTGTAATGCTTAATAAATCGGTAACCAGATAGAAATGAAGCATTACCAATCACACTGGAAACTTGGTCCTGTAGCATAGGCAATCACCGTATATTTTATTATGCTAGCGTGAAATACAATAAAAAATGCCAGTCTCTCTAAGTAAGAATTGATGATATTTTTATTGCATATCAATCCCCAAACTTAATAGCAAAAGTAACAAGATTGGAAATTGTTAGAGCCAAAATAACAAAGTTGCTAAGCACAACTTCCTTGCACGATAATTTCCTTTGCTAAGTAAATTTCACTTCTTTAATAACACAATTCTAGCAACACAAAAGCCTTGCAGATTAATGCCAGTATCAAATGCTTACCTTCCAAGGGACAAGGTTTACAAGTTCAACATATTTCCCACCTCCCAATGCAGCTAGAAATGTGCACCTTCCTCATTGATATAAAAATGAAAAGGTTTGAAAGGGAGTTTGAGATTGAGTACCTAGACACTGCCAACTTAAACTAAAGTGAATGTTTTAGCATATAAACTTAAACTTAAACTAAGGAGAAAGCATGAATATCCAGAAAAAATGGAAACAAAAGAAGAACGAGAATTAAAAGCAGAACAGGAATAAAAAACAGAACGGGAATGAAAAGCAAAACGGGAATCAAAACAAGAAACAAGAAACAAGAATCGGGAATCAAAACAAAATGGGAATAAAAAACAGAACAAGAATCAGAATGCGGTTTTGAAATCAAAAATCAGAATATCAAAAATACCCAATTTATTGAACTCACCTATTATAACAGATTGATTATCTTAGTAGAAATGCAATTCCTTAAAACATCTCAGAGTTGGTATGCCCTATTTTCCTATTCGACGAGAACAAGAGAAGATTAGAAATAAATAGAATGATAATGGTATCAAGGGAGAAGAGAGACGATTTTTTAGTTTCTTACCTGTAATCGTAGATCAAATTAAACCCTAGATAGGAAAAGGAAAAGGAAAATTAAACCCTAATCATAGATCGAAGTTTAGGTTGGAAGATAGGAAAAGGGTTTTGCGTTTTTTTGCTATTTTTCCATCTGCTGGGTTTGCTGGGTTTTGAGGTTATTCACCTTATTTTAGTGAAAAATCAAAGTTTAGGTTGGACAGCAGTTTTGTGTTATAATTTTTAATGAAATAATGAAAAATGATTTTGGAGGTAAGTTGTAAAGAAGTACCGCCAATTTTTTAAGATTAGTAACGACCGGATTTATAATGTTTCAACGACCGGATTTTAAATCCTTCGTTAAATGGTAATAAAATTTAAAAATTAACGACCGACTTTATTTCCCTTTGCTACTAATAAATTTTTACGACCGGATTTTATGCCTTTTAACGACCGAAAATAATTTTATCGTTAAATAATAATAAAATTTGAGTTTTAACGACCGGATTAATTTCCCTTCGTTATTTGTATATTTTAACGACCGGATTTTTATTGTTTTAACGACCGGATTTAATCCCCTCGTTATATAACAATAAAATTTAAGAACTAACGACCGGATTAATTTCCCTTCGTTATTTGTATATTTTAACGACCGGATTTTTATCCCTTCGTTAAATTTTAGTCGTTAAAAGTCAGTTTTCTTGTAGTGCGGGTTGATAGTGATGGAGTGCTTAGGCATGGAGACTGTTTGTGTGTACCCGATGTGGGCGAGTTAAGGAAAAAGCTATTGCAAGAGGCCCACTCATCGGTTTTTTCCATGCATCCGGGAGGTGACAAGATGTACAAGGATCTGAAACAGTTTTATTTGTGGCCAGGCATGAAAAGAAGTATAATGGAGTTTGTTTCAAAGTGTCTTACGTGTCAGCAAGTGAAAACAAAGCATCAAGTACCATCGGGATTACTTCATCCTTTACCCATTCCTCAGTGGAAGTGGGATGATATCACGATGGATTTTGTATCTGGTTTGCCAATGACAAAGCGTAAGCATGATTCTGTGTGGGTTATAGTGGATCGGTTATCCAAGTCAGCACACTTTTTGCCAGTTCGATTGGACTACTCCATGGACAAGTTGGCGGAGCTTTATGTGAATGAAATAGTTAGACTTCATGGGATTCCGCTATCCATTGTATCTGATCAAGATCCCCGTTTTACATCCAAGTTTTGGAAGGAACTCCAGATAGCTTTAGGAACTCGGTTAAACTTCAGTACTGCATTTCACCCACAGACCGATGGGCAGTCAGAAAGAGTTATCCAGGTGTTAGAAGATATGCTACGAGGTTGTGTTTTAGAGTTCTCGGGAAGTTGGGATCGATACGTATCTTTGATGGAGTTTGCTTATAATAATAGTTACCAGGTGAGTATTGGTATAGCTCCTTACGAGGTATTGTATGAGCGGACGTGCAAGACACCAGTTTGCTGGACTGAATTATCAGAAAAGGCTTTGATAGGTCCGGATATAGTGAGAGATACCGAAGAGAAGGTAAGGATTGTTCGGCAGAATCTAAAAGAAGCTAAAGATAGACAGTGCTCTTATGCCAATCTGAAGTGCAGAGATATCCAGTATGAAGTGGGGGATAAGGTCTTCTTGAAAGTGTCATCGTGGCGAAAAGTTCTTCGTTTTGGAAAGAAAGGCAAGCTAAGTCCGTGCTTTATTGGGCCAGATTTTAGGAAAAGTGGGTCCAGTAGCGTATCGGTTAGCTTTACCCTTGGAGTTAGCCAGACTGCATAATGTCTTCCATGTGTCAATGCTTCGTCGATATCGATCAGACCCTTCTCATGTATTATCAGTGCAAGATATCCGGGTTCAGTCAGATCTTTCGTGTGATGAAGAGCCAAAAAGGATGGTGGATAGAGAAATCAGACAGCTTTGGAATAAGCAGATATCGTTGGTTAAGGTCCTATGGCAGCATCACGGTGTTGAGGAAGCTACATGGGAACCTGAGGAAGCTATGAGATTACAGTATCCTCAATTGTTTGGAGCAGGTGAGAATTTCGAGGACGAAATTCTGTTAAGTGGGGGAGTATTGTAACACCCCAAAACCGCCCTGGTTGTCTGAGCCAATCTGAGTCTGAATGTGCCTGTCTGTATCTATGTGTGTGCGTACTTGTGTGCATTTTGATGTTGCATGCATGCTAATTTATTTAAGTGTATGTGTTTATGTAAATGTTATGTGTGGAGAGGGGTTTGTTAGCGTGTGTGCATAGGTTAGGGAAGTAGGATGTGAATAAGTGATGTTATTTATGTGTGAGTGAGAGTATGGGAGTAAGGTATGCTAGTGGGATCATTTCCTAGGAGAGTATGACACTTGGCAAGTGGATGGGGTTGAATTTAGTGGGTGATGAGAGAGAGGACAGCTGTAAACCATTTTGCTTCTCTTCCTTTTCCCGTTCTCCTCTTCCTCCTCACGCCATTCATCTTCTTCTTTCTCTTCTTCTTCTTGTCTTTTCCTTCTTTACCTGTTTTTGCTCTTAATTCTTAGCCTTGAGTGATTGAATTGCTGGGTTTGTGTCTCATAAGTTCAAAGGGTGAGTTTAAGTTAGTAATATCTTAGATTCTTTTCTTCCTCCTCTCTAGGTTTGATTTTTCATTTATGTGTTAATTGTTAGAATTAAACCTGGTTGTGTTTGATTTATGGTTCAGAGGAGCTTCCTAGAACATCTAAGGGGAAAGAGAAAGCGAGTGGAAGCAGAGCTCACGAATAGGAGCGAAGGAAATTAGGTTTGGGAACGTTTGTCTATTTTGGGATTTTTGTTTGAGAAATTTGAACTTAATGTAATTTCTAGGGTTTGTATTCTTGAGGGACTTGGATGTGTATGCATGATTTTGGTTGTGTTGATTGTGGAATTAAGTTGTTTTTATGTCATTTATGATGTATGGAAGATCTATTGGAAGGTAAGATGAGATTTGAATTGTTTTGAGCCTCTTTGGAGTTAATCCTGGTGAATTTCCTGTTCCCAGTGTGTGTGAGTGACGTAATCAGCCAAGAGAAGTGGAGTCTGTCACGAGTGGTGACGACCGTGACGACTCGTGATAGAGGAGGCTTGTCACGAGTGGTGATGACCGTGACGACTCGTGACTAGCCAAGAGAGGTCTGTCATGAGTGGTGACGACCGTGACGACTCGTGACAGAGGAGGCTTATCACGAGTGGTGGCGACCGTGACGACTCGTGACTTGTCAAGAGAGGTCTGTCATGAGTGGTGATGATCGTGACGACTCGTGACAGAGGAGGCTTGTCACGAGTGGTGACGTCCGTGACGACTCGTGACCGGCCAACCTTGTTAGTCACCACCCATTTTCTGGAATTTTTGCTCAATTTTAACTTAAATGAATTTTGTATCTCTTCTGAATGAACTTATACTATTGTATGATATATGTCTTACTTTTATGTGCTTTTATACAAGTGATACTATGATTCTTTAGATGAATTGTATGCTGTATTCTGAAATATGGATTTAATGGTTTATGCATGACCTGCTAGAGTCTAGCAAGTGGATAGTTAGGCATGCCTAATAGAGTTATGTGTAGCTGCAGCCATGTGTACGATCTGGACCCTGATCAGGTCCCCCGAATGGATCTTCGTGATCTTTCTGTTGAATCTTACCTAAGATTCTATGTGAAAATATTTTGGAACAAGAATAAAAAGATTGTTTTGATACTCTCGGGTATCTAAGTGTTATGAGAATATTTCTAGTACCTCCGGGTATCTATGTGTACTCGTTATCCTCTATCTTGATATAGCAGGTGAAAAAGTTTTATTGGATGTTATGCATAAGTTATGAATTATTGCTTATTAAGAATAATATAATTACAGTGCTACTACGCATTAGCTTGATTTATGACATCTTATCAAATAACTGTGCCATAAGTTTGTGATTGTTTGTTAACGCCACTATGAGTAGCGGTATTGCATTTTATTTTTTTTCCCCACTAGGCGATTTCGCTTAGCACGGGTATTTTATCCGTGCAGGTGTGGAAGATTTTGGTATGCACGGTCAGGGCGTGCCGCATCGGGATGGCCATCACAACTAGGGATCGGAGTTTTATAGTATAGGCTTTCCTGTCTTTTGTATAAGATGTAATATTTTGTGTGCCCTTTGAAAAAGTATTTCTTGGGCCTTTGTATATACGAAATCTTTTGTAATATGTACAGACTTTGTTTATGAATATATAATAAAAAGAAAAGAATTTATCCTGTTCAGTACCACTGTGCTTCTCTTTTATAAGCTTTCCATTTTCTCTGTATTATCTGTTTACTTGCTGTGATCCAATGTTTTGGTATGTGTAATGTGACACTCCTATCTATCGGGACTCTTCTCCCTCTACCGGGGCAGAAGTCTCCATGTTATAGGTTGGGGTGCTGTTTCTACTGAGTCTCAAGTTTCTGCCTCTCAAAATTTTTCTGCTGCTACTCTTGTTGCACCTCTTTCTGAAGAGCATAAAATTTCAGGTGCATAAAATTTCAAAATTAGTTTTAGTTTATCAAAATTAGGTTTAGTTGATCTAAATGGAGAATATGAATCTAATTGCCTTTTGAATGAACTACTACAGCTCTGGCAAACTGCATCAGATTTTCCATTGTGGCTTCAATTGCAGTAGTTATCTTTTTATTAACTATGGTTGGTGAAGCATTTGAAATTAGTCATGTGCTTGGTTTAATTTGTTCATCAGCCTATTGCTCTATTTATGAGGCTGGATGTTTGAAACTTACCTTTGTAGTTGTTTTAATTTTTAGATACAATGTGATTTAGCATAATGGCTAAACTATCTTCATTCATAACAAAAATTCATTTAGCATAATGGCTAAACTATCTTCATGACAAAAATAGTTCAGGTCCGATTTGTGAGGTTCTGTTTTAATCTTTTGGTTTTTGTAGATTTACTGCTCTTTTTGCTGATTATATAAATATTCTGATGGCACTTTTCTTTGGTTGACGGTTAAATTTGAAGAGAAGAACTCAATCTAAGAAGATCAATATTTCTTTTGTCATAATTTTGCAGATGTGGTAGTTGAATGGTTAAGAATCATTTGAATTTGGTAATCATGGTTTTCTAGTTAACCAATTATGCAATTGCAATTTATAACCTTGAATAAGGCTGTATTGCTTTCCTTATGTTGATTAATAGTATTGGAACTATTAACTTAAAAGAGTGTTCCTTTAGTTGGGTATGTAACTGTTTAGATTTTATCAATTTGCAATTGCATTTTACTGAAGTAATTTTCTGCTATCTGATTTGAATTTAAAACAACTATAACTTTTTTGTTTTGCTTTTTCTTTTCGTCCTATGGCCTTTTGTATTCTAGTAAAACTCTCCAAGAGCACTAAAATCTAAACAGTTACATACCCAACTTCTTCCTTTCTCGACGGACCAACTTCAGCGGCACTACTGTACGATGCAACACGAGGCAACACAAGGACAGCCACAAGCCAGGCCCAAACATCAGAGAATGCCTCGCCAGTTTATAGTCATGTGGATTCTTCTGCTCAAGTTGATCCTGGTGATAACTAGGATCCATAGTAGTTTTTATCTTGTTGGATTTTATGGATGATTGTTATTGAAGTTTTTTACTTTTAGTTATCTTAATTTATGAATGATTATTTGTTACTTTTTATGTGTTAGCCAAGCAATAATCTCAGCTACTTTCTCCATCATTAACAGCTTTTGATTGGTTGCGATGTAAGAAACATGACAGGTCCTGCCATTGGACTTTTTTTGTACATTTCTTTATGATAGCAGAGTATACAACTTCTACAATTTGGTTTGAGACTTATTTTCTCCCTTGTGCTTACTTAAAATTTTTGTGGCTTGCAGCACAAAGATGTTTAGGGTATCATGTACTGTTTGAGATAAGTTATACTACTCTATTCTTCTTCTTTCTTCTTTTGTTTTTTGAGCTTTGTATAAAAATTTGTATAAACTTTGTATAAAATTTAATGTCTTAACTTTGTCAGTATTAGTATTTATTTTTTTAATTTCCTGTCCTCACCAAAGGCATTGCAGATATATTGCTCCTCTACCTCAAAGGTCATAAGTTACCCATACTTTTTATTATTGATATTTTTGTTTATGCCCGTGAATATTAATTTTAGTTTTTGTTATATATTTTGCAGGTCTTCAAAATTTTGGACAGCGAAGTTAGGAGGTTTATTTTTCACATTTTTCTCAAAAATCGTTTGAATATTAATTAGTATATAGAAGAGTTATTTTCTTGAACTTGTCATTGATAGTTTTTATACTTTGTAAATATGATTATACTTTGTACCTTTTCTTTTTCAATATGCGAAAATAATTTATTATATTTTTGTATAAAATATATGTGAATGATATGTACCACACATGTAATATTATAAAATGGTTTATATTTTAAAGTACCATTCTGCTATCTATGTTTGATGTATTATAATAAATCAAAAGGAAAATATAGTCGCTAAACAGTATCTTTAACGACCTGAATTCTATTCATTGAAAGTAGACACAATCAGCGAAGGGAAAATTCGGTCATTAAAAGGTATTTTCAATGACCGGAATTCTCTTCGTTGAAAGTGAAAACAATTAGCGAAGGGAAAATGCAGTCGCTAAAAAGTATCTTTAACGACCGGAAATCTCTTCGTTGAAAGTTAATACAAGTAGCGAAGGGAAAATCCGGTCGCTAAAAATCATTATTCAACGACCGGAAATGTTCCGGTCGTTAAAGTCATCAATGACCGGATTCAAAATCCGGTCGTCTGTACCTTTAACGAAGGGGCTTTTACCGACTGGATTTTCCGGTCGTTATAGATCTTTAACGACCGGATTTTGACTTTTAACGACCGGATTTCCCTTCGTTAAAAAGCATTTTTCTTGTAGTGTACATGAGTATATAATCAGCTTACAAATTAACTTCAAATACTCTTAGTATAACTTAATTAGTATTCAACTATTTTTTATATTATTAATACCTATATAAGTAACCGAGCATATAAATTAATAATATAATTATATACAATTATTACATATAATGATACAAATTTATTTCATATAATTAGATGAATATATAATAATCCCAATTAATTTCAATTATTTTTAGTATCACTCAACTAATACTTATTTATTTTGTTACAATACTTATACGAGCAATTGAGCATGTAAATTAATAATATAATTATGTACAATTATTATATGTAATGAAATTTATCAATTCAATTCATGTAATTATATGAATATATAATTACTTTATCAATTAATTTTATTTATTTTTAATATCACTCAACTAGTACTTATCTATTTTGTCACAATACCTATATCAGTAATTAAGTTATAAATTAATAATTTAATTATATGTAATTAAATTTTACTAATTAATATAATTAAATGAGTATATAATTATCTTACCAATTAAATTCATTTAATCTTAGTACCACTTAACTAGTAGTAATCATATATTTTTGGCACAATACCTATATAAGTAATTGAGCATGTTAATTAATAATTTAATTATATACAATTATTATATATAATAAAATTTACTAATTCAATTCATGTAATTATATGAATATATAATCACCTTATCAATTAATTTTATTTATTTTTAGTATCATTCAACTAGTATTTATCTATTTTAACATAATACATATATGAATAATTGAGTTGTAAATTAATAATTTAATTATATATAATTAAATTTTACTAATTAATATAATTATATGAGTATATAATCACTTTACCAATTAAATTCATTTAATCTTAGTATCACTCAACTAAAAGTAATCATATATTTTTGACACAATATCTATATGAGTAATTGAGCATGCAAATTAATAATATAATTATATATAATAAAATTTACCAATTTAATTCATGTAATTATATGAATATATAATCATCTTATCAATTAATTTTATTTATTTTTAGTATCATTCTATTAGTACTTATCTATTTTAGCACAATACTTATATGAATAATTGAGTTGTAAATTAATAATTTAATTATACATAATTAAATTTTACTAATTAATATAATTATATGAGTATATAATTACCTTACCAATTAAATTCATTTAATCTTAGTATCACTCAACTAGTAGTAATCATATGTTTTTGGCACAATACCTATATGAATAATTGAGCATGTAAATTTATAATATAATTATATACAATTATTATATATAATGAAATTTACCAATTCAATTATTATATATAATGAAATATTTTTTATTTTGAGTTTTAGGGGGAATTATTTTTTAGGGGGAAAATTTTAGGGAAAAATATTTTTTATTTTGAATTTTAAGGGAAATTATTTTTTAGTCGGAAATTTTTAAGGGGAAATTAAATTAGGTTTAGGCCTTCCCCCTCTTTCTCTTTTCTTTCAACCTAAACATCTGCCCCCTTCAGTAGCTGCCTCTTTCACTGCCTCCGACTGTTGTTTCGCTTGTTGTCCCGGTCTTCCTCACAATCTTGCTCTGCCTGTCTCTTCGCCGCTTATCACTATGATCCGCCTTTCTCTGCTTTCCTTGGTGATTGGTGCGTCACAACCGCACTTTGCGTCTCTTCCCTCTTCCATTCTCTAGTGACTAGTGCATCGCAGGTTAGTTACTCTTCTATTCTTTTTTTCTTAACTTTTACTTTTGTACATCTGTTCTGATTTTGATAAATGCTTAACTTGTTGGATTTTAGATTAATTCTTTGACTTTTATGGAGTTTGATATCAGTAACAACATTATGGATTCATAATGGAATACACACCAAAATTCTATGTTTGGCAATTGCTTACTTGCTATTTGGGGTTCCAATTGCATATTCCACGTGGTTTTAATTTTCATAGGTTTTTGATAATCTACTTGTTCCATATTACAATTTTCTTGTTTGCTAGTTTTGATCCTTTACTGGAAAAATCTCTAGCTGGCTTCGAAAGCAGTTTGGCAATATATGGCTTTGATGATTTAGCCATTATTGGGATTTGGGGTTATGTATTTCATTGGTTTTGTATTTTTTTTTTTATGAATATGCTATCGGCATTTGGGTTCTATGTAATGTGCTTAAGCTTCACATTCAAGGTGCCTTTGGCCTTGTCGATGATGATGATGATGATGACGTTATCTAAGTTGTAATTAATTCAATCCTTATATATATATATATATATATATATATATATATATATTTCTTTGAAACATATTGCAATTTCATGAGTTTTTATAATTAGAAATTTCTTATATAAAAGTCACCAAGCTCTAAGCGTCTCATACACACACATACAAAACCATCTACCATACTTGTAATTTAGTCTATGTAGCTTTACATACATTGGATACTCAATTATTTCATTATTTGGACAGTGTATCAATTTTTAGCTAAATTTTCTCAATTTTTGAAGCCTTAAAACAAAAAAAATTGTGCTGCAATTAAAGGTATTTAACCATATTTTTTTGTAGTAATTTTTGGATGATTGAGGTTTGTTGATATCCTGTTATTTTTTATAAACTTTATGAAAGAATTTTGTTAATTTATTGAACTTTAGTATAATGCTTTTGTAAGTGAATATTCAAATATTGATTCTTATATTTTGATGAAATATGTAAAGTCATATTGCTTAGAGTGCAATAATATCTTGCTTATTTTTACAGTTGGATTCAGTTTGTATACTAGCATTCGATGTACATGTTTCACTTTATGTTCCTATTTTCATATAATGTGGTTGCCCTCAATTATATTTGTATTTATTATTGTATATATTTATTTTGCAAATTTTTAAAAACATTAAGTTTCCGAATTACTATATTTTATTATATAGTATTGTTTTGTACTGAAAGAACCGAATAACCAAACCACACTGTACCAAAAATTATAAGAACCGTACCGAACTGTATCGAAATCAATAAGAACTAAACTGTACCGAAATTTTTAAGAATCAAAATTTCAATATAATACAGAGATTTGTAAATCCCCGAATTGGACCGAACCGTGTAGACCCCTATAATTATATACAATTATTATATATAATGAAATTTACCAATTCAATTCATGTAATTATATGAATATAATTACCTTACCAATTGATTTCATTTATTTTTAGTATCACTCAACCAATACTTATTTATTTTGGCATAATACCTATATGAGTAATTGAGTTGTAAATTAATAATTTAATTATATATAATTAAATTTTGCTAATTAATATAATTAAATGAGTATATAATGACCTTACCAATTAAATTCATTTAATTTTAGAATCACTGAACTAGTATTTTTTAGGGGGAAATATTTTTATTTTAAGTTTTAGGGGGAATTATTTTTTAGAGGAAAAATTTTAGGGAAAAATATATTTTATTTTGAATTTTAAGGGAAATTATTTTTTAGGGGGAGATTAAATTAGGTTTGCAGCTTCCCCCTCTTTCTCTTTTCTTTCGACCTAAACATCTGCCCCCTTCAATAGCTACCTCTCTCATCTCCTTAGATTCTTGCTTTCCTTGTCGTCCCGGTCTTGCTCACGATCTAGCTCCGCTTGTCTCTCTGCCACTTATCAATGCGATTCGCTTTTTTTTGCTTTTATTGGTGACTGGTTTGTCACAACCGCACTTCGTCTCTCCTCCCTCTTCCTTTCTCTAGTGATTGGTGCATTGCAACCGCGCTCCGCTTCTCCTCCCTCTTTCGATCTCTGGTGACTGGTGCATCACAACCGTGCTCCACCTTTCCTCCCTCTTTCGTTCTTTGGTGACTGGTGCATCACAACTGCACTCCGCCTCTCCTCCCTCTTCCGTTCTCTGGTGACCGATGCATCGTAAGTTAGTTACTCTTTTATTCTTTTTTTTTTAACTTTTAATTTTGTACATCTTTTTTGATTTTGATAAATGCTTGACTTGTTGGATTTTAGATTAATTCTTTAACTTTCATGGAATTTGATATCAGTAACAACATTATGGATTCATAATGGAATACACACCAAAATTCTACGTTTGGTAATTGCTTACTTGCTACTTGGGGTTCCAACTGCATATTCCACGTGGTTTTAATTTTCATAGGTTTTTGATGTTCTACTTATTCCATATTGTGTTTTGTTTGTTTGCTAGTTTTGATCCTTTACTAGAAAAATCTTTGGCTGGCTTCGGAAGTGGTTTGGTAGTATATGGCTTTGATGATTTAGTCATTATTGGGGGGTTATGTATTTCATTGGTTTTGTATTTTTCTTTTATGAATATGCTATCAGCATTTGTGTTCTATGGAATGTGCTTAAGCATCAACTTCAAGGTGTTTTTAGCCTTATCGATGATGATGATGATAATTTAGAGAGGATTAATTGCTCTGTCATCTAATTTGTAATTAATTCAATCCTTTTATATATATATATATATATATATATATATATATTATTCTTTGAAACATATTGCAATTTCATGAGTTTTTGTAATTAAAAATTTCTTATATAAAAGTCACTGAGCTCTGAGCCTCTCATACACACACATACAAAGCCATCTACTATACTTGTAATTTAGTCTGTGTAGCTTTACATGCATTAGATACTCAATTATTTCATTATTTGGACATCAACATTACCATTTAGGATTGGTCTAGTGTATCAATTTTTAGCTAAATTTTCTCAGTTTCTGAAGCCTTAAAACAAAAAAATTGTGCTGCAATTAAAGGTGTTTAACCATATTTTTTTTGCAGTAATTTTTAGATGATTAAGGTTTATTGATATCCTGTTATTTTTTACAAACTTTATGAAAGAATTTTGTTAATTTATTGAACTTTAGTATAACGCTTTTGTAAGTGAATATTCAAATATTGATTCTTATATGTTGATGAAATATGTAAAGTCATATTACTCAGAATGCAATAATATCTAGCTTATTTTTACAGTTGAATTCAGTTTGTATACAAGCATTCGAGGTCAATTTCACTCATGGTCACTCAACGTATCACTTATCGCACAAAAGTAACCGACTTTTTTTTTCTTACTTAAATGTCACTGAACTTCTAATATTTTTGCAAAAAAGTCATGTTGACCGGAATTCGGTGAGAACCCTTACCGGATTGATGACATGGGATATGACACGTGGCAACGAATAGTAAATATATTACTTTTTTGAAAAAATATTAGAAGTTCAGTAACATTTAAGTTAGAAAAAAAGAAAATTGGTTACTTTTGCGCGATAAATGATAAGTTTAGTGGCCGTGAATGAAATTGATTTAGATGTAGCATTTGTTGTAGATATTGTTAAATGACATGTAGTTTCTGACATGGCATGCCATGTCATCAATCCGGCGAGGGTCCTCGCCGAATTCTGGTCAAAATGACTTTTTTGCAAAAATGTTAAAAGTTCAGTAACATTTAAGTAAGGAAAAAAAAGTCGGTTACTTTTGTGTGATAAGTGATAAGTTGAGTGGCTATAAGTGAAATCAACCCTAAGCATTCGATGTATATGTTTCACTTTATGTTTTTATTTTCATATAATGTGGTTGCCCTTAATTATAATTTTATTTATTATTATGTATATTTATTTTGCAAATTTTTAAAAACATTGAATTATCTGAAGTACCGTATTGTATTATATTATTTTATTTTGTACTGAAAGAACCACATTATATCGAAAATTATAAAAACTGTACTGAAACTAACAAGAACTGAACTGTACCAAAATTTATAAGAAACAAAATTTTAATACAATAAGGAGATTTATAAATTTTTAAACTTGACCAAACTATATACACCCCTACGTTACGGGGCCTGAGAAAGGGAGACCTTCTTTCCCCCTTTCTTTTCATTATTGTAGCCGAGGGATTGTCAACATTACTCAAGAAAGCTTTCCAATTGAGCCTATTTACAGGTCTGAATCATAATGAGAAAGATCCTAGATGCCCAACAATTTCTCATCTTCAAAACTTCGCCTGGTCCTCTCCAGCTGCATTAACTCTGCCTTTATTGCCAAATTCTTTACTTCTGAAAGAGTACGAATAACCTGCACCCCAATTTTATCTCTAAGCACTAGCCTCAATCCTTCCAAATACCTAACAACCTGCTGCCCTTCAGACTCCATCAGATTGTTCCTCTTCGATAATCTCATAAACTCCACGGTATATTCATGAACCATTTTGCCTCCCTGTTGACAGTGCTAGTACTACTGGAATAAGATTTGCTCGTAGTCAGGGGTAAAAACTCCCTCTTTAGCAGGTATTTCATCCTATACCACATTCGAATAGACCCTTTACCCTCTCTTTCTCTCCTATATTGAATTCTCTCCCACTAGGCGGATGCTCCCCCCTTCAAACTACAAGCAACCAATTTGATTCTGTTCTCCACAGGGGTTCCCAGATAGTCAAATAATTTGTCAACCTCTGCAATCCAATCAAGGACCTCCTCTATATTCACACTTCTATTGAAATACGAAATATCCACCTTTATACGGAATTCACCCCGATCCCTTTCTCTAAAATTTTGTTTCATCCTCTGCTCGCGATATGGCTGATGACGTCCACATCTGTCTGGTTCATATTCATCTTCGTCCTCTGAATCTTCCTAAAAAATCAGCTATCTACGGATAAGAACATGTCTTTCCATAAGTTCGCCATGAGCCATCTCCACCCGTAGTCTCCCAACATCATTTTGATTCATGTGCGCATCGACTCCTAATGCATCTAGACGATCTACAATTTCTTCAAAGTATCTCTCAAAACGTTGGAATCTGAGATCAATTCTTGTCACTCGCTACGTCGCTCAACCCGTCTTCCAGTCTCTCGTGCTCTGAGCACAGATCTGAGAACAGAGACAGCTTTTAAACCATTTTTCATGCCAAAAGTGAATCTACCATGCATCTAATGGTTTAAAAACATAATAAAATCACTCCTATGATTTTGGAAACTCATTTAAACCGAGAAACACTAAAAACAACAAAAGATCACAAATTTAAACATTAAAAAAATAGAGGAACTCCACTAAAGAACAAAACCTATGAACGTGCTTTTCTACATGGTTTTTAATTATTTTTTACTCAATGACGTCATGATGAACCTAAAAGAAATATCAGAACATATAAAATATCCTAAAATCATGTAAATCAAACAAACCAAAGTTCCCACATAATGAAACTAATAAAAACTTTAGAATATTTAATGGATTTAATTGCAAATAAAATAGGAGATTAGGACCAAAAATGTTACCCTCGAAATGTTTGGGTTTTAGAGAACAAGATCGTGCTCTATTTCTTCCCCTTGAGTTTCACAGTTTAATCCAAAATCAAAGAATTTTGCTTTTTCTCATTAAAAACTTCTTCCTTACCGTGTGTTTTTTAAAGAAACAATGAAAGAAGAAGAATTGAGATAATAAATTGATTTTTCTTTCTAAAAAACTTCTTTCTTTCTTGTGTTTGCTTGAGAAAAAAGTGAAAGAACCTATTATAAAATTAGACATCCCTCAGAAAAGAGAAGGTTTTTTGGTTCTTAATTTTTCTTTCTCTCTCTGTCATTTAGAGACACCCTTGTGACGCGCGTGAACCCGACCGGTTCCTGGGATGCCCGCTTTTAGGGCCCGAGAGGGGTTTGTGTCTTTTGATCTTTTGCAATCATGAGATATTTTGGACACCTCCTTCCAATAGAACATTGGAAAGATCATCTAATCCCATGAAACCTTTAGGCACCTTTGAGATATTTTGGAGTCGCCACCAAATTTTCAAGAAATTGGGAAAGTTCGTCTAACCTCGGGGTCTAAACTAGAGAAAGATTCGGAACTTTACTTTTATTAATGCCTTGGTTAATTATAAATGGGTTTCTAATTCTAAAAATTTCACCTTTCTTCTCACACGGTCATGTATTAAAAATAAAGCGCAAATCAAGCAGTGAAAAAAGCAATAATAAAGCAATCTACAAGAAAGATAAAAAGGTGGGACAAAAATACAATCCCCCAAAATAAAAAAAGTATTAAAATTTGGGACAAAAATACAATTCCCCAAAATAAAATCAAGCAAAACATAAATAAATAAATAAATAAATCAAATGAATAAAATAAACATTCATAAATCGGGATATTATTTAAAATAGAAAATTTGGTTCCTTCATGTTCACTTTAGAAAATCAAAAAGTTATTTTTGGTATACTTGAAAAAAATCGGGATAAGTAATCCTTTTAAAAAAATTAACTCTTCTTTTTAAAGTGAATTTTTATTGATTGAAATTAAGACATTGGTCCCATTTTATTAGAAAATATCAATTTATTAATATAAAATTTTTTATTTTTTAATTAACGTGCATAAAAATAAATAAACTTATTACAAATCATATAATAAAAATAATAATGAAAAATAATGAAATGCTAAAGAGACAAATTCTACCAAAATGGTGTCTTCAAATCTGTATGCGCTCCCACTTGGCATTGGAAAAGCTCACACATAAAAAAAGTATTGAAAATAAAAAAAAACACAAATAAAAAGTGATGTTAGTAATAAAAATGAATTAAACATGTAACATATGGAAACGGAAAAATAAATCAAATAAAATGCATCATGTATAACGAATCAATTAAATGACATGATAAAAATAAATAACTTAATATGTGAACAATTCAACATGCATGAAAAACATAAATGATAATAATAACGATAACAATAATAAATAATGCTAACAAAAATAAAAATAATAATAGTAATGATAGTAGTAATAGTATATAATAATGATAATAATAATACTAATGATGATAATAATCACAATAATGATAATAATAAAACAAAAATAATCATGATATTAACAATAACAATAATAATAATAAACAATCAACAATAAAGAAGATGAACAATCAACAATAAGGAAGATGGACAATCAAGCAAGTAAAAATAAAAGAAATAAAAAAATAAAACATGTTAAAGCATGTTAAATAATAATAATAATAATAATAATAATAATAATAATAATAATAATAATAATAATAATAATAATAATAATAATAATAATATATGAACAAAAGTAATGATAATAATAATAATAAAAATAACAACAAAAGATGAATAATCAAATAAATATACAAGAATAAAATAAAATGTGCTAAAATATTAAATCTATGGCTAAATCACATGAACATAAACAAAAGAAAATAATAGATCAAAAATCTACATGGTGACTAATTAATTAGAAACAAAAATTAAATAAAAGATTAAGTCTAGAATATTTACCCTCAAAATTTGATGTGATGAATAAAGGTAGGTGATCAATTGCCTTGTCTTGATTTATAAAAATAAAATATACAACAAAATTTTATCCCAATAACGAATAATTAATTTATTTGCTTTAAGGAAAAATTGTAAAAAAAGAAGTAAGAAAATTCACAAGAACAAATAATTAATTTATTTGTCTCAAGAATTAACTTAAAAAAATTAAAAATATTTAGGGAATTTATTCTTGAAGAAGAAGAAAAAAAGAAAAAGAAGAAGAAGAGAGAAAGGCAATTTTTCTTAAGAAAAAATTTCCCCCCAAAATTCTCTTCCAAAAAAATCATTTTATACCTCCAAATAAGTCAATTTTTAATGAAAAAATTAAACTAATTTAATTCCCATTAAACCCAAAAACTTAAGAATTTGAAGGGTTAGAAGACAAAAGGATTTTAAAATTAAATTTTACAAAAAAAAATGAAGAAAAAACATAAATTTTGGGCCAAAAAAGCCCAAAGGGCTGCTGGAGGGGCGACCGGCGTGCGGAAGGGCCGAGTGATGCCCGTCGGCGTGGGTGACGGGCCCTGCCGTGCGCTGCGGTTGACGCCCCCTCGCACCGTTTGTGCACGCTGCGGGCGTCGCCCAATGCAAGCCCCGCGCTGCGAGAGGCGCGTGGCGAGGGACGGCTGCATGCGCCCAGCGTGCTGCCGACGCCAGAATTTTTTTTTTAAATTTTTGCTAAAACATTATAATTTCAAAACTCACTTTTTTTTTAAAATAATTTTTTAAAATAATTTTTAAAATATATTTTTATTTATTTTTAATAAATCAATTTGACAAAAAAAATCATCACTTACAACTTTCATTTTTTTGCCTATAAACAATCACAATTAATTTCATCATTAGGTAATCCTGATCTAGACTGCTTCGGGACCCGGTGTCTACACGTGCCCCCAATTTTGTGGAAGCTAGTGCCTGGGTGAGCCAAAATTCAGAATAGGAAAAGAAGCGCGTACTTGAGGCTGCCTCCTTCCAGCTGCTCCCTAGAGAACAGTATTGTGACTTGAATTGTGAATGTTACCCTTTCGGATTGCACCGAGTCACTGACAAGACTACGAATTGCGGACATTCCTGAATATCACCGAGCCATTAAATAGGCTATAAATGATTGCACCGAGTCGATGACAAGACTACAAAGTGCGGATGCTGTCCTTAGATGGCGATGCGTCGAGTCTGTTCCAGACTTACAAAATGCGGGGTTGTGCTCTCTTGAGCTACATCGAGTCTGCTCCAGACTAACAAAGTACGGAATGCCATCCTCCAATGGCAATGCACCGAGTCCGCTCCGAACTTACAAAATGCAAGGTTATTCTTCTGAACTCCACTGAGTTTGCTCCAGACTTACAAAGTACTTGGTCCCATCCTCAAATGGCGATGCGCCGAGTCCGCTCCGAACTTACAAAACGCGGGGTTGTTCTTCTGAACTTCACCGAGTCTGCTTCAGACTTACAAAGTGCTGGGTGCCATCCTCAAATGGCGATGCGCCAAGTCTGCTCCAGACTTACAAAACGCGGGGAATGTCCTCCTTAGAGAATATGGGAATTTGCCTCTTAAGAGGTCTTGGAGATTTGCCTCTTAAGAGGTCTAGGAGATTGCCTCTTAAGAGGTCTAGGAGATTTACCTCTTAAGAGGTCTAGGAGATTGCCTCTTAAGAGGTCCTGGAGATTTGCCTCTTAAGAGGTCTAGAAGATTGCCTTTTAAGAGGACTTGGAGATTTGCCTCTTTAAGAGGTCTGGGAGATTGCCTCTTAAGAGGTCTTGGAGATTTCCCTCTTAAAAGGTCTGTGAGATTGCCTTTTAAGAGGTCTTAAAGATTTGCCTCTTAAGAGGTCTAGGAGATTGCCTTTTAAGAGGTCCTGGAGATTTGCCGGCGTAGATTCTATCTTGACCTAGTTGTCTAGCATGGGTGAGTGTTAACGTTGCTATCCTTGACCAGCTTTTATGCATATAGCCTTCATTTGGACTTTTCCTGCAAAACTATGTGCACAGGATTATATACAATAGATAGTGCATGCATGTGCAAAAGGTCATATGAAGGTGTGTGACATGCGCGAACCCCGTTCGGCATTCGGGTTGCTCTTGGGAGTCCGGCTTTAGGACTTGAGACCGGATGGAGGTTCATTAAAACTCGTGAAAGCTGATCACTTCGCAATAGATAGGGATTCACCCCCATTCCATTGTTGGCAATCAACTTACGAGGGCATCTACTGGATATCATAAGGTAGGTATCACGGAATCGCCATCCAATAAAACATTAGAAAATAAATTTTAACCTTATGAGGCCAAAACCAGAGAAAGTTCGAGACCTCACTCTTATTCATACCTTTGGTTAATGTTATGTGAATGAGTTTTTAGGGCCAATTATTTTATCTCTCTTCTCACACGATTCATGCAATGAATTTAAAATGCATTACGAGGACACAAAAAGGCAATAAATAAAGCGATAAATATAATTATAGTTTAAAAAAAACATGAAATTCATAATAGTGACAGAATGAAAATACATACATAAATCGGGATATTCATTTAGGCGGGAGCATTGGTTCCCAACTACTTATTTTACAAAAAAGGTACAAAATTCTCAAATCGACTTTATAAAAAGGACAAAGCGATCTCGTTTTAGTGAAAACATGAACCTTTCATTTTTGGGATGAAAACAAGGACATTGGTCCATCTTTATTAACAAATTTTCAATTTAGTAGAAAATATTTTGTGTGGTGGTTCTTTTTATACGCGGTCGAAAACCCTTTTTTATTACAGTTTTCAAGCAAATAAAAGAAAATAAAATAATAATTAATACATATCTAAGAATAATAAATAAGTCCTAGACTGTCCGCCCCGACCGTGCTTCGCCTAGATCCATGGATGAGCCACATGCCCCTCGCAGTTGCGGTCATGACAGAAAATAATATTGGTCAATAATGGATTAAATTAAATTAAGTGATAAATAAATATTTGAATGAAATGAATTGAGAAAAATAATTAATCTGATATAGTGAAAGTAAAATAAACTGATAGAGTTAATGAATGTAAAACACAAATGACATAATTATAATGATCATTAACAATAAAAATAATAATTATATTTGTGATAACGATACTAGTGAAAACAACATTCATTCACACAATAATAATAATAATAATAATAATAATAATAATAATAAATAGTACTAACAATAATAATAACATAAAATAATAATAATACTAACAATAAATAAATAGAATAACAATAATGACAAATAATAATCATAGTAATAATAATAATAATAATAATAATACAACAATATAATAATGATAATAATTACACAATAATAATAATAATAATAATAATAATAATAATAATAATAATAATAATAATAATAATAATAATAATAATGTAAAATAGTATTAATTAATAATAATAATAATAATATAAAATAATAATAATATTAATACTAATAAAATAAAATAAAATAAAAATCGCCTTACCGGTTTTTCTTCGCCGGAGCCTCGTCGGTGTTGCCGTAGATGACACCGCCGCCGCTAGAAGCTTCTTCTGGTCGCCGGAATCTTGTTGCCATCGGTCACGCACCGGAAGGAGGCCTGGATTGGCTGAAAAATGCCTTAGAACGGCGCAGCTCCTTCCTCTCTGATCTTCTTCCCACCGGCGAGTGCGGCTGATCGACGACTACCGCCCGGTACGTCCAAGTCTCCTCGGTCTGCCGGTGGAGCGTGTGCGGCGGTCCGGCGCCGAGGCTAGCCGGCGGCGCCCCCGCTTTCTCTCCTCTCTTTCTCCTTTTTTTTGGAGTCGTCTGTCCCTACGTTTCCCGTTTATTCTTTCTTCTTTCTTTTGTTTGGCGTGCTCTCTTTCTTTTTCTTTGGTTTGTTTCTTGCTCCCTCTTATTTCTTTTCTCATTTTTCTTTTCATTTTACTTTATTCTCCCTTTTCATTTTTCTTTTCTTCCTCTCTGTTCTTGCTCTCTTTTTATTTTTATTTTCTTATTCTTTCAATCGGCACTCCATCATTTTCTTGTTCTTTCTCTTTTTTCTTTTCTTCCTCTCACTCCTCTCATCTGCCGACCCCCCTCCTCTCTCTTGCTCCATCTTTTTCTTTTTATACCTCAAAATTAGGGTAGGGCCAACTCATGATTTTCTCCATATATATATATATATATATATTTGACTTTTTTTTAATTTAATTAATTACTTAAATTATCACATATTTTACCTAATTAACCACTCTATATTTATGTTCTTTTCCAACTTTAATTATCCTATAATATTAACTAATCAATTTAACCTAATCTTAATTTTTAATTTTACATATATATACATATTTTTTATTTTTTAAGTCTTTATATTTTTTTCGGAGAAATTATCAAGTTTGCTTGGAGAGCCAAAATTGCCATTTTTTTAGACAGATATTACCCTTGACTCAGGACCCGGTGTCTACAAGGTGTTTGCTAAAGAATTGCATGAAATGTATGCAAAAAGGATAGACCATGTCCTAGGTGGTTAAGGGTCCGTTGAAGATATGGCTTGGCTACTCGATCATGCCTCCAAGGATCTAAAAGTGTCATCTTGACTTAGGGACTCTGACCCGTAAACTTTTTAGAGAAAACCGTCAGGTGTGAATCTTTGCCCCCTGGTCAATGATCATATGCCCAGGATTCTGGGAAATCATCTGAAGTAACGCCACCTTATCGCTCTAGGCATCGGAAGTTATTGTTTTAAAGGTAGTGCATTCCTTATGGATTTTCACACTAGCTTTTCTTTATGGGAAATGCGTCCCTTTAGGGATTTTCACATAACCCTTTGCTTAATTTTTGCCTGAAATGGACCCAACCCAATCAAGCGGCTTTTATTTATTTCATTTTTTTCTTGTAGGGCAGACTACCTGTTTTCAAGTTTTCACCCTACCCTTTGGCCTAACTTTTATTTAGAGAGCCAGTCACGGTTTTCAACTCTAACGGCCCTTTTTTTAATTTAAAAAAGGCTACAAGAGGAGTGAAGGCTATTATTAGATCATCCCTTAAAGATGACCAGCACAATTTGCTTAGACACCTTCTGACGAAAAACAATTAGAGAATAGTTCAGATGAAATTCAAGATGTTGTGAGGCCCCTCCCATCCTTTCCAGATGGCATCTTATCTTCGAATTTCACCTCCAAATACCATAGCCTCTGGACCCAACTGCCTGTGAAGGTTGTTATACAACTAATCGGAGGTTGCCTCCATTGCTTCTACAAGTGCATGCAAGATACGGGTACCCAATCCAGCGGTTGATAATAGGACCCATCAGCTTAAGCGCCTGGCCGGCGAGAGCAGAGTATAGTTATTTGATTAGATGCATTTAATAATGAATGATGCTTTTCTTTTTATAAAAGAACTAGAAGATAATGAACACATGAGTCTAATTGCCTTTGTTTCATATCTTTCTTACAAAATTGTGTACATTTCAGTATGATTTCTCTGTACAAGATTATTATCTAACATAGATTCAAAATGCAAAACTACATCTAATCTTAGAATGGATCTTGAAAGCATCAAAACTCCTATTTCCAATCAGCCCTCTCGGGTTTTCTTAATTGGACATTTTCTCTCAAGCCTCTAATTTTTGCCCAGGATACCTTTTTTTGATTTTCATCTTGACGAGGCACCTAATTTTAGCAAGGCCGCCTTTTTTTGGTTTTCAATTCGTGGGGCATTTATTCTCTTCTTTTGATTTTTAGTCTTTAGCCATGAAACCTTTTGCATCTTTCGATGCTGACTAGTTTTTCATATTTGCTTCCATCACTATCTGTCGGAAACGCTGCTCCCTTGGACAATAACTTCTCAAGAACAAATGGGCCTTCAAACATTAGTCTGAATTTGCCTCATTCATCTGGAACATTCGGACTCATTTACTTAAAGATTAAATCTCCCTCTTTCAATAGGTGCTTTCTGACTTCTTTCTCAAATGATCGAACAGAGTGTTTTCTGATAGATCTAACTATGATAGTAATCCCACGATCTATCCTTGTCTGACATGTTTAACTACTGCAACCGTTGCCATGCCCAGTCGGCTTCTAGAATTTGGGCTTCCATAACTGTCCTTAAAGATTTGAACTCTACATCGACCGGCCGTACTGTTTCCACCCCATGTATTGAGGAATAAAAGGTGAATCTTGTAGAGGTTTCGACGGCGGTTCTCTAGCCCTGAAGTGCAAAAGGCCATTTCTCTGCCCAATCCTTGTAGTTTCGAACCATCTTGACCAAGATTTTCTTGTTAGCAGCCTCTCCTACCCCATTGATTTAAGAGTAATGCAGAGAGGACTTGTGGTCTTTAATGCCATACCTCTAGAGCAACTCCTCCCATGCCATTGCTCCCTCCTTTAAGGATTACCAATTGCTGGTTATTAATGGAATCTTGGACTTGACCTTTCTGGGTTTGGCAACTGTCTACTAGATAGCTGGTGTGCTGATGATGATTTAGTTGCCTCTGACCTCTAGTTGGCCTGGCCGAACCTAGTCGCGAGTTCCCCTCTAACGCTTGAGGCAAAAATCTGCCTATGCCGAAACCACACTTCTGGGCTATTCTAATCGCTGATACACCCTCCATCCCCCAAGTGCCGACATGGCTATTACACCCATGCAGTCGACCTCTCTTTCCTAAATTCACAGAGACTTTCTTGCAAGCAGTCAGGGTAGTCGCAAGTTTAGCCTTTAAAATTTCTTCTTCGAGGATGTCCATCCTACTTCTTTCCAGCCCAGTACCACTGCCAGAAACCCATTCTCTGAAGCATGCCCTTTGCCTTTTTGCTCAGATAAAGGAGCAACAGATGGCTCTCCTCTAGACTCAGTGGGTGGTATGCATACTTCCTTAGCTGGATCATGCTCTTTTTGAGGCAAGGTAGGAGCAATAGGTTGCTGCCCGGAGGGTGGCATCACGACAGCGACTAAATTCTCCATAGTAGCCATCGTACGGGCTTTAAACTTTTCAAACCTCCCTTTTATCTTCTTCCAATTGCCTCCTCAACTTTAGGCAACTTGCCCTTTACTGAGACTAAGTCATCTTCAAAGAAATCACCATCAGGATCTACGACCCCTTTGGGTTTGGGTGCACCCTTGAACTCAGCCATTGGTGGGAGTAAAATCACTAGAGGATCCTCTTTAACGGAATCTGATTTCTCTTGTCCTACTGCAGGAGTAATTAATGGCGGCTCAGCGGGCTGGGTCACTGTAGCAGTCAAATTCCTCATCATGGCCATTACTTTATTCTCAAATTTCTCTAATATCCTAATTACTTCTTCAGCAATCAAAGCATGGATTGCCTTTGTCTCTCTTGGAAGATCAGCCATTCTGTTGAAAAAAATTGAAAATAAAGTCTCAATACCCTCTAAGAGTGAATCTAAATCCTAAATTGATACCCTTTTTGGCAACTCGAAGATAGGTTTTCTACTCAGCCATCCTCTGGGATCCCTAGACCACTTATATGAATCTATGATAGCTGTAAAATACACCTTGTTAGGATGATGAATGATTGAAATGCAATCCATAGTCGTGCTGATGTAGCATAAACAAACACATGCAAGCAGATATATCCTTTTAACGTTATTTCTCCCACACACAAGGTATTTTAGTCTCTTTCCTAGGTGGGCTTTATCTAAGGGTTAACAGGGAACCCATTGGACGCGTGTTGTGCATGGTGAAAATCCGACAGCATAACATCTCTCGCCTAATGCACATACGTATGGTTTTTTTGGCCATTATGTATTTAAACACTTCAACTAAATTAAGATGGGACCATCGGGGCATGAAAGCCTTTGATGAAAGACCATTTAACTTAACTGATTTTGTTCAATATATAATGGCCCATGTAGCAAGCACGATATTACGGTACATTTCACTTAGTGGAAGTATCTATTGCCATTATATGAGCTTTGGCCAAGGGTGATGATACTTTAGAGCTACCCAAGCATGGTCCCTGCCAACGAGTCTAGCTCATCACGAGCATAACGACCGATTGGGTCTCCATTCGATATACCATAAGGTATGAGGCTTGGGCTGGTAATTATCCTTAACACTTCCCCACATTGAGTGAACATAGGGTTGCACTTCGGGAATGCACCGGGATTAAGAAAGGGATCAAACTAGCATAATTCTAAGACTCTAGCATGGATGCAATGCAATTTTTTGAAAAAGAGATAGAATTTTAACTTAAAAAACCCAATTATATTATTAATCAAGATAGTTTCGGAGCCAAGTTTCAAAGTTCCCAGTGGAGTCGCCACTGTGACGTGAGCAGACCCGATCGGTTCTTGGGATGCCCGCTTTTAGGGTCCAAGAGGGGTTTGTATCTTTTGATCTTAGGCAATCATGAGATATTTTGGACACCTTCTTCCAATAGAACATTGGAAAGATCATCTAATCCCCTAAAGCCTTTAAGCACCTTTGAGGTGTTTTGGAGTCGCCACCAAATTTACAAGAAATTGGAAAAGTTCGTCTAACTTCGGGGTCTAAACCAGAGAAAGATTCAAAACTTTACTCTTATTAATGCCTTGGTTAATTATAAATGGGTTTTTAATTCTAAAAATTTCACCTTTCTTCTCACACGGTCATGCATTAAAAATAAAGCGCAAATCAAGCAGTGAAGAAAGCAATAATAAAGCAATCTAAAAAAAGATAAAAAGGTGGGACAAAAATACAATCCCCCAAAATAAAAAAGTATTAAAATCTAGGACAAAAATACAATCCCCCAAAATAAAATCAAGTAAAACATAAATAAATAAATAAATAAACCAAATGAATAAAAATAAACATTCATAAATCGGGATATTATTTAAAATAGGAACTTTGGTTTCTTCATGTTCACTTTATAAAATCAAAGAGTTGTTTCTGGTATACTTGAAAAAAATCGGGATGAGTGATTCCATTTTAAAAAAAATAACTCTTCTTTTTAAAGTAAATTTTTATTGATTGAAATTAGGACATTGGTCCCATTTTATTAGAAAACCCCAATTTATTAATATAAATCTTTTGTGATTTTTTAATTAACGTGCATAAAAATAAATAAACTTATTACAAATTACATAATAAAAACAATAATGAAAAATAATGAAATGCTAAAAAGATAAATTTCACCAAAATAGTGTCTTCAAATCTCTATGGGCTCCCACTTGACATTGAAAAAGCGCACACATAAAAAAAGTATTGAAAATAAAAAAAAAAACACAAATAAAAAGTGATGTTAGTAATAAAAATGAATTAAACATGTAACATATGAAAACGGAAAAATAAATAAAATAAAATGCATCATGTATGACAAATCAATTAAATGACATAATAAAAATAAGTAACCTAACATATGAACAATTTAACATGCATGAAAAGCATAAATGATAATAATAACGATAACAATAATAAATAATACTAACAAAAATAAAAATAATAATAGTAATGATAGTAGTAATAGTATATAATAATGATAATAATAATACTAATGATGATAATAATCACAATAATGATAATAATAAAACAAAAATAATCATGATATTAACAATAACAATAATAATAATAAACAATAACAATAAAGAAGATGAACAATCAACAATAAGGAAGATGGACAATCAAGCAAGCAAAAATAAAAGAAATAAAAAAATAAAAAATGTTAAAGCATGTTAAATAATAATAATAATAATAATAATAATAATAATAATAATAACAACAACAACAAAAGATGAATAATCAAATAAATATACAAGAATAAAATAAAATGTGCTAAAATATTAAATCTATGGCTAAATCACGTGAACATAAACAAAATAATATAATAGATCAAAAATCTACATGGTGACTAATTAATTAGAAACAAAAATTAAATAAAAGATTGAGCCTAGGATATTTACCCTCAAAATTTGATGTGATGAATGAAGGTAGGTGATTAATTACCTTGTCTTGATTTATAAAAATAAAATATATAACAAAATTTTATCCCAAAACAAATAATTAATTTATTTGTGTTAAGGAAAAATTGTAAGAAAAGAAGTAAAAAAATTCACAAGAACAAATAATTAATTTATTTGTCTCAAGAATTAACTTAAAACAATTAAAAATACTTGGGGAACTTGTTCTTGAAGAAGAAGAAGAAGAGAGAAAGCCAATTTTTCTTAAGAATAAATCCCCCCCACCCAAATTCTCTTCCAAAAAAATCAGTTTATACCTCCAAATAAGTCAATTTTTAATGAAACAAATTAAATTAATTTAATTTCCATTAAACTCAAAAACTGAAGAATTTGAAGGGTTAGAAGACAAAATGATTTTAAAATTAAATTTTATAAAAAAAATAAAGAAAAACATAAATTTTGGACTAAAAACGTCCAAAAGTCTGGAGGGGCAACGGGCGCGCGACAGGGGTGAGCTAGCTATGCTCGTGACTCGGCAAGTCACAGGTAGCCAGCTAGCGAGTCATAGTAAACTAGGGACTAGCGCAAAGGCTGTCCCAGCGAGAGGCGGGCAAATAAAACAGGCCACAAAAGGTCATTGTGAGAGACGGGCGTCTATCAACCATTTTCTGCAATTAAAATCCCTTTCCAGCTCCGAAAAAATGCAAAAGGATTAAATCATAGAGAACTTTTAAAAGAACATGAAAACCAACGATGGAAACTGACTCTTTCATTCTCTACCTATGATACAGGTATCAATATCTTCATTAGGTAACTCTGATTTAGGCTGCCTCAGGGCTTGGCGTCTATAGTTGGCTCTAATTTTTAGAAGCTAGTGCATTAGCTCTTAGGTGAGCCAAAATTCATAGTAAAGGAAAGAAATGCATACCTGAGGCAGCCACCTTCCTGATTAAGCTGATAGTATTATGTTGTTGCATGCCTATTGAAAGGACTTTGTTGAGTTGATTATTTATTGAAAGAACTTTTGAGTTGCCTATTGAAATGACTTTGTTGATTTGAGCTGCCTATTGAAAGGACATTTGAGTTGCCTGTTGAAAGGACTTTGTTAAGTTGATTGCTGAGTTGCCTATTGAAAGGACTTTATTGAGTTGATTGCCTTGAAAGGACTTTTGAGTTGCCTGTTGAAAGGACTTTGTTGAGTTGAGTTGCTTGCTGAAAGGACTTTTGAGTTGCCTGTTAAAAGGACTTTGTTTGAATTATCGGATGATTGATGCTAGCTTGTCAACATGTCGAACTTCCATTGGGGAACTGATTGATTTGGACTTCTGTCACCAGCTTGTCAGCATGTCAAATCTCCATTGATGAGAGTCTTTGATAGGAGTGTGATTGATTAATGCTAGCTTGTTGGCATGTTAAATCACGTTGATAGAATAGTGATTAATGCTAGCTGGTTGGCATATAAAACCACGATTGATAGAGGTATAATTAACGCCAACTTGTCGGTATGTTAAATTACATTGATAGAAGAGTGATTAATGCTAGTTGGTTGGCATATAAAACCACAATTGATAGAGGTGTAATTAACGCCAGCTTGTCGGCATGTAAAACCACAGTTGATAGAGGTGTATTACCTATCCTATAGGTTTGCATGATTCTCATTTTTCATTCTTACTTACTATTCTTCTTATTCTTCTTCTTGTTTGTTTTTTTACATATTCAAGCTTGACCTTTATTAACGCCCATGTTGAATTTCTTTTCATGTAAAAACTTAGCCGAAACAGAAGAAATATGTGCGTGAAATGTATGGGTCATGCAAAAATGTGAGGAAAAAATTCATCCAAGTGAATTAGGGGTGATTGACGGGCTAGCTGTGACTCGTTCGATAAGCCACGCCCGTCTGTCATGGCTTTTCTATAAATGGAGCCCAAATCTTGATGCTTGTGCATCAAATCCCCTTGGCTTCTTGGTCAGAGCTTCTCTACAGGTAATTTTCCTTCTTCCATTCTCCTTTTCTTTTTTGTCTTCGTTCCTTTTAATTTCCTTATTTTCCAATTTTATTTTTTGTCCAGGCATTCCCAATATGTTGACATCGGCTAGTAACAAGTTGCACAGACTTTGATGACCCCAAAACTTGAGAAAATTCCACTTTGGCCCTTTTTTCGAGTTTGAAATTCTTGAGAATGCTTAAACTTGATAGAAATCTCTTATTAGCTCTTGCTCACTACTGGGACTCTCGATTTTATGTCTTTAGGTTCACCCATCAAGAACTATACCTCTTAGCTGAGGAATTTGCTGCGATGATTGGTGTAAGGTTCCCTCTTGGTACCTTGCCCTGTCTCCCGAGCAGTGTATTGAATTATCCAAGGGAAATAGCACAGGCCCTGGGAATCTTACCTTCGGTAGCTAGCAGACTAGTGCCTTGGGATGCCCCTTTTTCCTTGGAGCTCATGATTTGTGCACTGGTGGCTTCCCAGACATGCCTACCTATAACACCAGTGTCATTCTGTTGATCTATCTTGCTCGATACTTGATAGTGACCTCAGATGAGCTGACCGGTGACTACTGACTGTTCAGTATTGTAGAAGGTATATACAGTGGCATGACCACTTTTTCATTGATTCTGGCTGAGATGATCCTCGGCATGGAAGTACTTTGTGTTGACTTTATAGCTTTTCTAACCGGAAGCCCCTTATAACTCAAAGTAACCTTAATTATTTATTTTAAAGGTAGTGCACCCCTTATGAGTTTTGACACTAGTTTTTCTTAGCAAAAAATGTATCCTTTTCGAATTTTCACATAATTCTGTGCCTAATTTTTTTCCTAGAGTGAACCCAACCCATTCCAGTGAATTTTTTTTTTTTTTATTTTTTATAAGACAAATTGGCTATTTCCAAGTTTTCACCCCATCCCTTAGCCTAACTTTTGCTTAAAGAGCCAGTTACAATTTTCCTCTCTAACGGATTTTTTTTTGGTAGATATGGCTGCAAGAGAAGATGAGACTATTATCAGAGCCTTCTCTTAGGGTGATCAGAACATACTCACTAAGACATTTTCTTCTTAGACAGCGATTATATGACTTTGATTCTCCTCATGAAGGTGTTGTATGGTTGGCTACAATGGCTGACAGTGATATTAGCTTCATGTGCTCACGGTCGATTCCTCATTCGGTGACTCGGGATGGACCTTTTGGATGTATGCCATCGTGTGGATTATACAGAGCCACCTTTTGTATCACATCTCGTTAATTTAGAGAACGACAAGAGATTCTAAGATGCCAGCTGTCTTTTTAGGGTGGCGTTCTATCCACTGCATTCCTTTTTGTTTATCATTTCCTCTAGGCACAATTGCCTGTGAAAGACAACATTCTGAGGGTTGAGGATTGCGACTGCACTACTTTAGTTGAGTATAAAAGATGTATCACTAGCCCAACAGTTGATAACAGGACTAATTGGTTGAAGCATTTGGCTAGCGAGAGTGGTATAGAATAGTTAATAGATTAAATATATTCAATAGAGAACATTGTATTTCTTTTTATATTACAACTAGACAACTTTGAGTATGCATGAAAAACTACTTTGTTTATATTAATATATATTTGCATAAATGCGTACATTTCAGTCTGATTTCATCACACATGATCATTGTTTAACATTAAGCTAAAAAATACAAGGCCACATCTAATCTCGATATAGATCTTGTAAGCATCAAACTCATGTTATCAATCATCCCTCTCGGATTTTCATGATTGCATATTTTTACTCAGCCTTTAATTTTTTGCCTAGGATGTTTTTTTTCGGGTTTCACCTTGACGGGGCGCCCAATTTTAGCAATGCCATCTTTTTTTGATTTTTGACTTGTAGTGCTTTTATTCTCTTCTTTTGATTTTCATTCTTAGCCATGGAACCTTTGCAATTTGACAACGTTGACTGGCTCCTTGATCTCGTTTTCGTCACTATTTGTTAAGATTGCCGCTATCCAGGAAACATAACAAAATTTTCATAAATTTGATCAATGTCATCGTCATATATTAAATCCATAAATGCCCATGAAATTGACCCCTGATTGTTAACATGACACTTATATATCACTCTACTAACCCTCACATCGACAGCTAAATCCAGTTTAACTGATATCTTATAAACAAGTTCTGTAAATGTCGGTTTGCTCCTAACTTTCAATCTCCTCGATCTTACTGAGGGACTTGAAGTATCATACTGGTAACCAGCTATGCCTCATATTGATTATCCTCCAGTATGAAATATAAATGTTGCTGAAATCGACATATTCTAATTCCTACATTATATGTACATATTTTATAATTAATGCATCATTTTACTATTTGCGTCATAAAAAATAATCCATAAATTTTAAACTCAATGATAAATTTAATCATTTTATGCAACTATTTTTTTAAATATTTATTCCTTCAACAAAAAAAAAAATTATATAAATATTTGTACTAACTAGTCCACTAATTCTTCAAATTAAAATTTTGATTCACTTCTTAACTCCTGTAATTTATATTTTTTTTCAGATTTACAATACTTTTTTTAAATAACATAATATTATATATGTGGACTACATATACATATCTTCATAAATATTTTAACTTCTTATTCTGATTACTCTTTTAATCTTTTAAATTTTAATTTTAATTCACTTGTAAAAACTATATATAATAAATTTACATATCAATTTACTTTCATATATTCCTAATTATCAGAACATGACAAAATAAAAGTAAAATAATATAACTAAATTCGGACTACTAATTGCTCTACAAATGTTGACGATTATAATTTATTTGAATAAATCATAGAATAACATGTATAATTTAATTATCTTAACTTAAACTAAAGCTATTTTTCAAAATAAATAAAATAAAATAAAATAATAATAACTTACCTTTAAAAATATTGACTGCGAATACATTGTAAATTTAACAGCACCTACAATTTAAAAATGAATTCTAAATATAAACAAAAAATATTAAAAAATTTATCAATTATCAATTTTGTATAAGAAAAATTTAAAAAATCGATTAAATTAAGTTGCATTTACAAATTAAAGCTATTTTTCAATATAAACAAAATAATAATAACTTACCTTTAAAAATACTGGCCGAAATTATATTACAAACTTAACAGTATCTACAATTTAAGAATGAAAATAAAGTTATTCAAAAATTAAAATTTGATTAACAAAATTAATTTATACTATATTCACATAATATTACCTTATTTTTTACCTTTAACAAAATATTCTACAATAATTTCAATAAAATTTCTTCAACAATATTAAAATAGTGAAATGGAAATGTGAATATAAGATGAAAATGTTGAAATTGAAAGAATGAAAATAAGAAAAATGAAGAAAGAATGAAATGAAAATGAAAGTAAGGCAAAAAGGGTAGGAAATAGGAGGGGGAAGGGATTTTTAAAGGTAGATTTAAAAAATTTATATATATTACAGACTCGTGCTTGCTACTACAGTGCACGAGAAATACTGTGTTGCTGCAGTGCATAATAACTCCCTGTGCACCTGCAGCCATTTGACTAAAATAAAAAATTCAAAAAATGGCAATCCTACTTGCTGTTTTCACTCAGTCCGGGGCCCACTCACCCAGTCCGAGATTTCCTCAAAAAATGGTAGCATTTTGGCTTCTAGAAAATGGCACAATCACTTGCCGTTTTTCTAACAAAAAGCTGACTATTAAGTGTGGGTCCTGCTCTGACACAAAACGGCATCAAATTTGCCGTCTTTTAACACACCAAAATTCTAAAATCTTTTGTTGTAGCACCATATCCCTAATTACTTTTAAAAAAAATGCCCCAATTATAAACAAAAAACTCTAAACTTGTTAAAAATATCACATTACCTCTTTATAAAAACACGTGATACATTATGAAGAGCGCATGAAAACTATGCACATGAGGAGCATAATAATGTATTGTCACTAATTAGTGAGAAAAATAAGGTTTTTTTGTTACTAATCAGCGAGAAAAATTTGTTTTCCTGCTAAATAGTGAGAAATGTAAGTGTTGCTGCAAAATATTTCGAAACAGCGTACATTACTTTATTGCTAAACTAAAAATATTCTACACTTATCTTTTTCTTTTATCTATTAGAAAAAAAAGTAAAAGAAAATAAAGAGTGATGATCATCAAGAAAACCACCTGTTCAATCGAGACTATCTGCCTCTGCTTCCACTGATTAGGCCTCCGCAGGACCAGCAACAATAGAGGGCCTACATTTGGTTCATTCTCACTATCCATCCTAACTAGACATGTGCTCCCTAGATTTATTTGTCTAATCATACTACAAGAAAATCAGTGGTTACCGATGGAAAGGCTTTATTTTTTTCGGCAAAAAGGATTACCGATGGAAATTACCGTCGATCAAATTCATCGTAAATACAACTGTCTAAGTTATATTGTCAGTGCATTTTTCAATGGAAATAACAATTCGATAAAAAAATTTTACGATGAAAAATACTATTCCGTCGATCAAATCAACGACAAAAATCGTCGTTCCATCGATAAATTTACAGACAAAAAAGGTTATTCCATAGGCGCATTTACTTACGGAATAGTTCATTTCGTCGGTAAAGGTGCCCACGAAAAATAATGTTCCATCAGTAAATGTACCGACGGAACTTGAAATTTTTGTCGGTAAATTTAGCTACGAAATCACGGGGCTGGAAAGTATACCTACAGAATCGACCATTTCGTCAGGAAAGTTGCTCAAATTATTTTTGTTTTCTCATTTAATTTTTTAATGACAAAATCATCAATGGTAATATATTAAAAAATTTTATAAAGGACAATAATAATATAATTGAAAATATATTAAATATAGCTAATAATTCTTTTCCTTTATTTTTTTTTAACTTGACACCAACGACGGAGCTAGGACACCAGGGTCAGTGGGAGCACACATTATAATTTTATTATAAAAAATAATGTGATTATTATTTGATTAAAATTTGAGAGGGAGCACCTAAAATAAATTAGGGGGTCACCATTGTAACACCCCAAAACTACCCCAGTAGTTTGAGCCTGTCCGTGTCTGTATGTGTATATTTTATGTGTTGCATGTATGTGTTAAATTGGATTATTTATTTAAATTATGTGTATTAATTTGAGAAGAGGAATTAGGCTAGTGTATAAGTGGGTGTATAGAAGTAAGGTATGAGCAAGAGATAGCTTAGTGTGGATAGTAGTGTATGGGATTAGGGTGTATTATGGGACATTTGTCTTATGGGGAGAGTGACATGTGGCATATGGATAGATTAGCATTTAATGAGGTTGGTGAGTGAGAGAGAGAGAAAATGCAGCCATTTTCCCCTTATTTCCCGTTCTTCTTCCCTCCTTCACGTTATTCCCTTCACTTCTTCTTCCTTCTTCTTTGTTCTTTCTTTTCTTGGCCCGATCTTGCTCCCTCTCCTTTCCTTGAATAACTTGGGTTGGTTGGCTTGTGATTTTGGAAGCTCAAAGGTGAGTAGGGGTTATGGATGTCTTGAATTCTTCTTCTTCCTCTTCTCAAGGTTTAGGTATATATGTATATAGATATTTATATGTGGGTTGTTTTTAAAATTAATCTTGGTTATTGTGGATTTGTGGTTCAGAGGAGTCTCCTAGGCCGGAAAAAGGGAAAGAAATCGCTAGCGGGAGCAGAGCTCACGAGTAGGAGCGAAGGAGATAAGGTTTGGGAATATTTGTTTCATATGTGTATTTGTGATTTGAATTGGTTTCTAACACTTTTAGCTTCAATTGGAGTTACGGATCGTATAATTTATAGTTTAACTTGAAGTTAGCGAGATATATAATGATAGAGAATGAATATTGTTGAAGGATTTGTAGGGAACTATGTGTATAGTTGTAATTGTTGTTGAATGTGCTGTTTTGGGATTCCTTGGAATTGAGCATGTGTTTGGCTTGATTTAATTAAATTAAATGGTGATAAAGCTGGGTTTTTAATTATATTATGAGTTGTTGATGCTTGTGTTGCTTAATTTTAAGGTTTAGAATCAATTTTAGAAGTTTGGATGTGAATTGTATGAAATTTCTGCAGATTTTGGGCGTAAGAGCTGAAAAACCCGTATCTGTCGTGATCGCGACACTGTCGCGAGCGCGACAGAGCGCGGAGGTTCCAGCCCTCGCGCCGGCGCGAGAGGTGTCGCGCCAAGAAACTCGAAGGAACTCTCTGTCGCGAGCGCGACAGAGTGTTCGATCTCCGAGCATGTGCTAGACTCTATTCTGTCGCGAGCGCGACAACCCTCGCGAGCGCGACAGAGAGCAGTACCCACGCCCTCTCGCGACCACGAGGTCACTCGCGATCGCGAGATGAGACGGGGAAGTGTATTTTGGCTTCTGTCGCGAGCGCGACAGGCGTAACTTCCAAACTTGATTTCTTCTCCTTTTTGCTTAATGACTTGATTTCTTTTGCATGCACTCTTTCATTAAAGCCTTGAACACCTATTTAAATGAATAGTATGTATGTTAATTTGACAAGATTTCGTATAACCTGCTAATGTCAGAAAGTGGATAGTTAGGCATGCCTAATAGAGTTATGTGTTGCTGCAGCTATGTGTACGATTTTGGACCCTGATCAGGTCCCCCGATCGGATCCTCGCGATCCTTCTGTTTGAATCTTTCTTAAGATTCTATGTGAAAACAATTTGGAACAAAAAATAAAAAGAATGTTTTGATACCTTCGGGTATCTATGTGTTTATAATACGATATTGATACTCTCAAGTATCTATGTGTACTCGTTATCCACTCTTTATGATTAAGCAGGTGTTAGTGTGTTTTTGTATAAGAACATTGGAGGATAATATAAATATTTGAATTAATTATGTATGATTCTATATCTATAATTGAATCATAATCATGTGCTTTCTGTTGTCGTCACTGTGAGTGGCGGTTATGCATTTGTGTTTCCCCACTAAGCGATTTCGCTTAGCACGGGTGTTTATCCGTGCAGGTGTGGAAGATTTTGGTACGCATGGTCTGGGCGTGTCGCATCGGGAAGGCCAACGCAACTAGAGATCAAAGTTTTATGGTCTAGGCTTTCCTTTCTTTTGTATCAGATATAATGTTTTGTTAGCCCTTCAGAACAGTGTATTTTGGGCTTTTGTATATATTTGCTCTTTCTGTAATCGGATGTAAGATGTAAAGACTTTCTTTTGTATATTAATGAAAGTATTCATTTTGTTCTGTATCACTCTTCTTTATTTCAAAGTTTTAATTTATCCCTGAGATGTTTTCTGTATGTGATGTTAGCGTGTTTGCACTAGTGGGATGTGACACTCCTATCTATCTTGGATCCTTCTCCCTCTAATTCAGTAGAAGTATCCATGGTATAGGTTGGGATGTGACAACCATAGTAATATATATATATATTATTAAGAAAATTCTAAAAGTGAGGGTGTAACACTCTTATACCGGGTCGATTTCACCCATGGTCACTCAACTTATCACTTATCGCGCAAAAGTAACCGACTTTTTTTTTCTTACTTAAATGTCACTGAACTTTTAACATTATTGCACAAAAGTCATGTTGACCGGAATACGGCGACGACTCTTGCCGGATTGATAAGTTCAACAAATGCTACATTTAAATTAATTTCACTCACGGTCACTAAACTTATCATTTATCTCGCAAAAGTAATTAACTTTTTTTTTTCAACTTAAATGTTACTGAACTTTTAACATTTTGCAAAAAAGTCATCAATCCGGCAAGGGTCGTCGCCGGATTCCGGTCAACATGACTTTTGTGCAATAATGTTAAAAGTTCAGTGACATTTAAGTAAGAAAAAAAAAGTCGGTTACTTTTGCGCGATAAGTGATAAGTTGAGTGACCATGAGTGAAATTGACCCCTCTTATACCCTATACGTACACTGCCGACTTAGAAATACTGTGCGATTACCATGATCATCTTAAGGTCGATATAAACTTAAACCAATTTGAGGCTAAATCTTTTTTACACTTAATTTTTTATTCACTTAACAATTTCACTTATTAACTTAGTTGCCGATTGACCTATAACTGTCTAAAGTTACTATTCATTTGGTCAAAATTTCGGCAGTATAACGGCTTGTAATTCTTACTACCCAAACCTGTAAATTCAAACTACCACAGCCCCGGCAAGGGCACAACAATAATAATAATCAATCCATACCAAATACAGTCTCAAATATCCATCCAAAGAGTCATAACATCCACATACATAAATACATATAAACCATCACATAATTCAATCCCATTCTTTATATACATGCCAATACTTAATACCAAAACATACAAAATAAAACTTCAATTCTTCTTCGGTGCTTGCTGCAATTTGACTAAGGTATGCTGCTCCGACCTATGACGTACCTACACGAAGTAAAAACAAACTACGTGCTGAGCATTAATATGTCCAGTGGTGGTTACAAATCCATAAATTTTCACTACTAACTAATTATTCAATTAACTATACTATTATATTCTATTAAATATATTATTCTATTTATTCAATTATTCCATTAAATTAACCACATAATTAAGCGTTAAACCTTATTATACACTAATTACATTTTAATCCTTTTATTAAGCTTATTATTATCATTAATTACATTTAATTTCTTAATTTTTTTTCTTTGATTTCCAATTATGTCCACATCTTTTCTATTAATGACATCTATGTCCCCACTTTTACTATAATACCATCCATGTCCCTTCTTTTATACTAATGCCATTTATGTCCTCATTTTACACTTAATTACCATTATGTTCTTAATTATTCATTATTTACACTTTTAACCTCACTTAATCTTAATTTCCACTTTTACCCTTCTTAATTATTTTTAATTACCAATTTACCCTTGTTACACATAATTTCCACTTTTAACCTTATAAATTTTTCAAATTACATTTAGGTCCCTAATTTATCACTATTACACCAAATTACCATTTTAACCTCATATTTTGTCAAAATTATCAAATTACCCTTATAATTACACCTTTTACCTAACTTTATCACTTTTTACCTACTTAATATAAAATTACCATTTTATGCCTAAACTTTCTATTTATTCCAAGTTAGTCCCATTTTCACTCATTTCTACATTATTTATTATTTTAACCATTTTATCACATAATTACTAGAATGCCCCTATTATAGACCCGGTAGAAAATCTACTGACCGAATATGCAGGACGTAGGTCCCACAGATCCACTACACTATAGAATGACCCTAATAAGACCATTTTTCACTGCACTGCACTACACCGATCACTGTTATACACTGTACACTGTGATAGACCATCATTGGCCTATCAATAGCGAGTCGTCTTGACTTGTATCGCGATATGGAATCCCTATGCCTAGCCAATTATATCCTGGACTAGATTTCACTACTAGATAACTACTAAGGGCAACATATCATTTAAATTCACATAAATTCTACATTATGTCAACATGAACATTTCAACATACACATCATTTTCACTTATAATTTTGTATACACACTCTTTTATCAATACTTAGCCATTTTATGCCATTATATGCCATTAGATATCAAAATACACGTTAAGAACACTATGTATACATTCGGCCAAGGTTATAAATTTTCATTAAGTTCACTTTAATTCCATTTAACCACTCATTCATCTAGATTATATGTTATATATGCCATAACACCATTTATATGCCTTATTACACAACATATCATATTAATTCCCTTAATATTCCATTCGGCCAAGCTTATACAAATTCATTAGGTTTGCTTTTCAATCTTTTAATAATTCCATCATACATTACACATGGTATACATATTATAACCATCATTTATAAGCCATAAAACCCATATAAACATGATGAATTCCTTAAGTTACCATTCGGCCTACTTTAGGGATTTCACACCAAGTTGTTTTAATTTAATCTAAGCATGTTTATACACTAATTTAAGTCCCCTAAACATGATTATCAAGTTAGATTTAATTTAGCATGCCTTTATCTCATACCCACACTTAGACATAACCTAAAATTCAACATAATTTAATGGAAATAGATGGATTAAGTAACCACAAACCTCAAGTTCTTACTCTACACTCCCTTAAGCTTCCTTTTCTTTCCCTTTTGCTTGAGAAACACCTTCCTCTCTTTGGACACCTACCATAGCCGAATACAAACATCCTCATATCATTAAAACCATGCTTTCTTTTTACAAACTGACATCATAAAATAAACTCTACACCCTTAAAAACCCCCGTAGGGACCCATAAACCTGAATAAAAATACCTAAAACACATACCTCAATTTCAACCCTAAACCTTGCACACTTAGTTTCTCTCACTTTCAATGCTCAAAATGGACTCCAATAACTGTCTTAAGGTTGTAGAGAGGCTGAAGTTTGTCTATGAGGCAGAAATTTGGGGAAAGATTGAAGAAGAAATGAAGAAAAATGGTGGAGGAGAAGAAGAAATGCATTTGGCCTTGAGAAGGAGAGTGAGAGGTGGTGGAGGGAAGATTTATCTAGATAAATATGGCCTCTTGCTGCCTTTTATAGTGTGAAATTGAACCAAACCAGTCCAACCGAAGCATTCCAACCGGTTGAACCAAATTTTGGTTTTTCGATCAATTTTCACTATTTCAAGGAATCTATGTGTTACTCACCTTATTTACACTCCAAAACAATTTCATTGTTCTTAAAACATAGAAAATAGCTTCCTTGCAAATATTTAGCTCAATCAGAGCCCATTTGGGGTCTGATTCACTTAAACTGGTCTGATTCAACCTTTTTTAGTTTTGCCGTAAAAATACTATTCTAAAACTGTCAAAAATTACTAAAAATTATTTTATGGCTGTATAATTCTCACACGTGACCCTTTTGAGCTCAATAAATATTTTCAAAAATTCAATCAAACCTCAATCAAACCCTGATTCAATTTGAACCGAACTAGAGGCCAACTTCAAAATGATTTTCGGAGGCCCATTTGGCTCCGTTTTCAGTCAAATTTCACCATTAGACTCATAACAGCCCACAAATTGATTTTACGAAATAATATTTTTTCTGGAAAATGACAGCTGGGTTCACTGTATAGCTATCCTGGGGTCACCCATCCCAGGATTGCAATACTTTCGGCACACTTAACACTTATCTTCACTACGGATAGCACCACTCATTATGCTACTCGACACTGCGGTCATCATAAAGACACTGTAAACTTTCCCTAATTCTTCTAAGTCGGTATTAGAGCCATTAGAGAGGGTGTGCACTTAATGTGGCTCCACCACTGTTTGACACATTATTTTCACATATATTAAAAATTTTAGTTTTTTTTTAAATTATTGAAAATTTTATTTAATAAATTAATGTTATATAACTTTTCGAATATATTTTGATTTTCGTTAGTGAAAAATTGATAAATTCAGAAATAATAAGAAATACTAAATATGGATATATTGAACAATTAATAAATTAACTAAAATGTCTTTACAAAAACTAAAATAAAATTGAAATATATTTCAAAGTAAATGAAAACTAAAGGAATATAAATAATTAAATATGAAAATATTGAAAAAGAATTATAATAAAAAGAAAGAAAGAGTGAAATAAAGTTAATAAACTATAGGGATGTTTATGTATCAGTTATCGGTTAATCGGTCCATAAGCTAAAAAAATCAGTCCATTAACATTGATTTTTTAAAACACTAACCATTAATCATAAAAATCGGTTTGATTAACCTATTTTTCAGATCGATTTCTATTCGGTTAACTAAGTCCAATGGTTTTTTTGAACACCTCTACTTATTAATGTATAATCAACTTAAATAATTATAAATACTAAATTATTAAAAAATCTCTAACTAAGCAATTGAGAAAGGTAGATGATCAGTATGCTAAGATGAACTGCTGCCTCTTCCTTGCATCTCATCCATTTGGTGTTACAGTCGAGTTATGTGGTCTATCAACATTTGTACTATATTTTCAAATTGAAGCATCCTTTCATTAGATGTGAACCGTTTACAGGAGGCACCTGCAGTAGATGTTGAGGATTGCGAGTAGTGGGTGTTAGCAAAAGTACCTAACCCAAAAATTCAAATAGAAAAGACTGCAGTTTGAATCTAGAAGATGCTCTTTGGGCTTATAGGACTGCCTACAAGACACCTATCGGTATGTTCCCGTATCCACTAGTGTGGCAAACCATGTCACTTACCGGTAGAGTTGGAGCACGGAGCATTTTGGGCTATAAAGAGATGCAACATGGAGTTAGATGCAGCAGATGAGAATTGTAAATTAGAGTTCCAGGAATTGGAACAATTAAGAAATGAAGCATATGAGAGTTCCAAAATTTACAAAGTGAAAACCAAAAGGTTCCATGACAAAATGATTTCTAGGAAAGAATTTCAAATAGGTCAGAAAGTTTTATTATTTAATTCAGGTTAGAAATTATTTCCAAGTAAATTAAGGTCCAGATGGTTAGGATCTTTTGTTGTTATTAATGTTTTTGCTTATGGTACAGTTGAAATACAGAGTTTGGAGAATGGCAAAATTTTTAAGGTTAATGGTCATCGCCTCAAACCCTTTTATGATGGGTTTTTAGCTGAAGGACATGAAGAGACTCAGTTGGCTTTCCCTGGAGGAGAGGTTTAAACCCAGGCATGTCTAGCAAAAGACATTAAAGAAAGGCATTTTTGGGAGGCAACCCAATATTTAGCCTTGCCCAAGGCTAACTTGTTCCGATTTAGATTTAAAATTTTAATATTTAATTTTATTTAACCGCCTTCTTCTTCTTCATCTATTTCTTGTGGATAACCTGATTTATCTTCAAACTTAAAGGTAATATTGGCAATTAACCGACAATTTTGAGGATGGTAGTGTTGAATAATTTTACGACAAATTGAATTTAATGGCTATGGCAATTTAACGCTATTTTTCATGAGGATTGAGAAGTTAATGCTGGTTTTAATAGAAACTTTGCGGGTTCCTGGTTTAATTTTATTTAAGTATAGGCTATTTTCGTTATATTTTTGGGTTTAATAGGTTTACTGGGTTAGGTTTTTCTAATTTGTGGGCCTTTACTTTCAAATGGGTTTTAATTTTATTTCACATGTGTTAATTTATTTTTACCCATTACTCATTTCACCTAACAAATTATTTACTAAATCTTAAATTACCTTCTCAAACCATGAAGCTGCCAACTATGATCTGACCCAAGCTCTGATGCCGTCGCGCCAACCACCAGCCGCTCGATATCGTCGCATTAGCCCGTTCCTTGTGCATAAGCTCCGCCACTCCAGCAGATCCGACGCCGCCAAGCCCAGTGCATCATCAGCTCCTGTGCATCACTATCATCGCACACCCACCAGCAGGCCAAGCAATTGGAGATCGAGGTCCCCACTTCCTCGCACGCGCAACCAGATCTGAAGCCCTCCTCCGCACCGCATGCATCTTCTTCCTCGCCCACCACTAGAGCAATCAGTCGCCGTTGCAAGCCACCATCATAGATCCACCATGGCCCATTTGAAGAGCCAAGCTCTGGAAGGCCGAGATGTGGTAGATCAGCAGCCACCATGATGCACGAAGAAGAACCACTTCTAGCCGATTCACAACACGCAGCAGCAGAACACGGAACGAGAGCTCTGTTTTCGATACGACTATCCCCTCCATCGAAGCTCCGTCGCACCTTGATTCCCCCACCACTGCAGAACAACATGACGTGCAACACCCACCAGTCTCTTCCACCAAGCCTCCTCCATGAGCCACTGCAAGCAAAAGTAAGGGACTAATTACTTACAAATCTACGTAGATCTAACTACCAGAGACAAGTAGTGAGACAAGCAGCGATGAGGAGTATGTAATCTGACCCTCCATGATACCCTAGGCACAGGACAACGACGAGCCAGCAACCTCCAGGCCACAAAAATGTGCTCGAATGGCTCACAGTAAACCCAAATTTCCCCCACTTGCATATAAAGCAGGAGGCAATTTGGAATTCACTGATCAGCAGGACAAAGCCGGGTATTATTTCCTTTCACATCATGATATTGAACCTGCTCGTTCTTTTGATGAGGCAGCTTTATATTTTCTTGGATTGAAAAATGAAATCTTAGACCTGATAGATAATATTGGCTAGCGCAAATTTTTCATGATTAATTATCCTGTTTATGATGATCTGATCCGTGAATTTTACAGCACTTTTGTATTCAAAACTGAGGGATCTAATTTTTGTTTGTCTAAGCCATTTACCATTCAATTTCGTATGTTAGGTGATTACCAATATTTCTCTGTCACATCCTTTAATGTTGCATTGGGATTAATTGATAATGAATATTCTGAAACATCTGAGTATATTAACATGTTATGTGATTATCCTAATGATTTTCGTGCTCAAGATGTTTACAGAGAATTGACTGGAATGCCTACTATTGTTTTTCAACCTGGTAAATCCAAATCCCATCTATTTAAGAGTGTTGCGCTTAGGGTCATTCACCGTTTCTTTGCCATTAACTATTCTGCTAGAAACAATGATACCACTGTATTTACAAAAGCTGAATTATTTTTATGTGGTGTGTGCTTCATTGCAAAAAGGTAAATTTGGGATATTGACTTGCATTAAAATTTGCACAATTATGCACAAGGCCTAAGAAATTATTTCTTGGGTCTTTAATCACTTGTTTGGTTGTTAATACTGGAAGTTTGGATAGGAATTAATCACATTCCTAACTTATCTAGGTTTTATTCTTATATAGCTAGGGAAAAACGTGAAAGGGAGGGGTTCTATTTTTTCTTCATCTGCAATTTTTCTAAGGCTGTAATAAGAAGTCCTTTTTACTTTTATTTTTATTTTGTGGATTTTTATGGCTTTGTGTGGCTGGGTTACTCTTTTTCAGTTAAAGACTAATTCAAAGCCAGGTTTTAATTCACCGTGAGATTGTCGTGTTTATTTATTATTCTTAATTTCATATGATGTTCATGTTATTTACTGAAGTTTAGAGAAACCATATCTCGATAGTTATTTAATTTATGTTTAATGAGGTTGCCATTGTTCATTTAAATAAATAACATACTGCTAGTTGAGTTTGCTGAATCTGTAATTATTTAGTGAAGTCAATAGCAAGTGGCAATCAGTGTAGCTTCCTCACAAGGGCCGTTACATTTAGTAAATGCATGATTTGGTCTAAATCGGTCTCGCGTGAGCTTGATTGGCTTAGGTTAGGTCTTTCTATTCCTTAATGCTGTCAATAAATTAAACTCTTGCACATGTTAAGGGTTATTTGTTGGCTAGGAATTAATTATAGTCTTACTTGATTGATTCATTAATACGGAAAGATTAGGTTGGAAGCGCGAAGCCGACGGTTATAACTCGCCCATTATTTGATTCTTAGATTTAATTTTTCATCAATCTCGGTTGAATTAATCCTGTATTGCAAATATCCTTAACTGGGATTTATCACATATTGAATTTCTTTTGATCAATTTACTGCTTGTTTGTTTATTTCTTTTAATTCAGCATTTTTAAATTTTTGGTTTATAAAAACTTTCCCCCTTTTTATTTTTATGTTGAAAAATCTAGTTATTTTGGAATTAATTCGGTGCTAGCCTCTGTGGATTCGACCATTTCTTGCCTTATTTACAATTTACTTGATAGGATAATTGAGGTATTTATTTTTTTGGCTTCGACACCCATCAAATTTTGGTGCTGTTGCCGGGGACTAGTCTTACTTGATTTAATTTGTTAATGACCAGGTTTGAAATTTTAAGGGAAATTTTGTTCGACTCAAAGATTGAAAAAATAGCCCGGAGACTAAGGAAGGAGACAAAATTACGCAAGGAACTTGCTGGAACTTCCTTCAAATAGCAGTAAGAGGAAGCTGATTTTACTGAATTTTCAGTCGATTAAGAAGAGGAAAAAATGGCGAGAAGGACTTTAAAAGATCTACACAATCCCCCATTAGACCAGCAGCCCCTGTGCATCACATATCCGGCAGTAGACACAAATTTTGAGCTGAAGTCTGGATTAATTCATCTCTTACCTACTTTTTGTGGTTTGGAGAATGAAGATCCCCATAAGCATCTTAAGGAATTTCATGTTGTTTGTTTAGGAATGAAGCCGAATGGAATTACCGAGGAGCAAGTGAAGCTGAGAGCCTTTCCCTTCTCCCTAGCTGACTCAACAAAGGACTGGTTGTTGAATTTACCCCCTGGAACCATCACCACATGGACCAACATGGTAAGACTGTTCTTAGATAAGTTTTTTCCAGCATCTAGAGTCATTATAATTCATAGGGAAATTATTATAATTAGATAAAAAGACATAGAATCTCTTCACGACTACTGGGATAACTTACACAAAGTTTCTTAAACCTTTCCCCAATATGGTGTTACTGAGCAGTCCCTTATTCAATTTTCTATAAGGGAATATTGAGCATGGAGAGGAAAATGATAGATGCAGCAAGTGGGTGGAAGCCTCAATAATAAAACTCCAACTCAAGCCTGTGAATTAATACAAAATATGGTAGCCACCTCTCAACAGTTCGAAAGATATCAAGACCCCTCAAGAAGAGTACATGAGGTAAATTCTTCTTCCATTGAAGATAAACTTAATGCTCTAACTGTTCTTGTGCAAAATATGACTTCAGGTACATCTTCACAAGAAAGGGTGTGTGGAATATGTGCATATACAGAACATCCAACAGATATGTGTCCCACACTTGAAGATGAATCATAAGAGCAAGTGAATGCTTTAGGTGGATATGGTGAGCAGCCCCACAGGAACTATGATCCGTATTCCAACACTAATAACCCGGGGTGGCGAGATCATCCCAACTTTAGCTATGGAGCGAGGCAGTAAAATTCGCAGCAACAATTTCAACCAAGGCAACCACAACAGCCCTCTCAACTAGCTCTTGAACAAGGTATGAGTCTTTAAAAAATTGTTCATTCTTTAACCACTAATATGCAAGATTTTTAGTAGCATGCAAAGAAATCAGATTCAAGGATTCAGAATTTGGAGACACAAATGAGCCAAATAGAATAATCTTTGAGTAAAATAGAGTCCCAAGGATGTTTGCCCTCACAAACTATAAAGAATCCGAGGCAAAATGCGAGTGCAATTGTTCTAAGGAATGGAAAAGAGTTGGAACAGCCCCTTCCCAAGGGAGAAAATCAGACAAATGTTGGGTTTTAAGCAGAATAATGCAAATTAAATGCAGCGAAAAAATAAAACCCGAAAAACAGGATCCATGTATTTCGATTGATTCAAATGGAAGTGATAAGATTTACTAACCTTTTCTGTGTGGGAATCTGAATTAAACACCTTTAAATCGAACTGAAGACGTTGCCTTTAATACGAACGTCCTCTACTGGTATCCACACGCACGATCAAAATGAACCAAAGTTGCAGGAGTGCTAGCTCCCTTTAGATACGAATGGATTTTTATGATTTTCTTCTTTCTCAAAGAAGAACAATGGTAGCTGTATTTTCTCTCTTCAAATTAGCTAGAGTAAATCTTTCTTATTCTCAATAATAAGTTATGCTAGCTAGGGTATCCAATGTTGGTATCCTACGTTGGTATCCAATGTTGGTATCCAATGTTTTTAACCACCTTAAAACTCTCATTCCTTTTGAAAAACGGAAATTGAGTTTTGATATGAGTTAATAACAAGAGATAATAGCCCAATAGCCCAATAAAATCCATATTGTTCATTTTGGTCTTGGTGTGTGACCCAATAGGTTTATATTATGTTGGCAGTGGGTCTTATCCCATAATAAGCCCACAAGTCATAATTGGTCTCTAGCAAGACATTATGACTACCTAAATAATATAAATATCGTTAGTCCGATTTTAACCTGTCAATAGAACATGTTATTATCCTTTTGTCACACGATATCTTGTTCGAACATAAGTCATGGTCCATGTCAAACTTAAATTGTTCAAACATATAATTTCTCGATCACTAAGTAAACTGATAAAATCAAATGACATTGATCACACTATCAATTCATTTGAGCACGGCCATGCATTTTATAGTCCTACTCATCGAGGGGCCCAATAGATATCTCTCTCATAAGAGGGACAAATTCCATCTTGATTATACATTTTCCTCTGCATAGTTCTCATTATGTCCAATCATATCCTTTATAATTATCCGATTAAAGATAACGTTTGATTATGTCAAAACATAATGTTCCTTATGTAGGAAACCATGATAACCTCAGGTCAAAGGATTCAATAACATATCTATTATAAGAACACTTATGACATTATCCCATGAAGTGATCTTATAGTGGGTCTATCCAGTACTTTGTTCTCTAACAAGTACGTATAGATGTGATTCATATCATCATATATAATCATCCCATGATTATCAATGCAAATCTATACTAGTCTTAATTTATCTTTATGCCCTTTAGTGATAAATGACTCGGGACAACATGAATAACATTATTATTCATAAACATTACAATAATGTAACATGCCAATAATATTAATGTGAAGAAAACCATTATATAAATGAAATGTAATGATTACATCAAGGTCCAAATGTTTGGCCTAGGGCATAACCACTAACAACAAAGCCAAGGGAAGTAGAGAGATATGGAAATTGAGTAGAAGGTGCAGCACACAGGTAAAAATTCAGAACAAACCCTTGCTTTAGTTGTGTAGCCCCCATTTCCTAAAAGGTTAGCTAAATCTGAAAAGAAAAAAGAAGAGAAAGACATCTTTGAGACATTTCGTAAGGTTGAGGTAAATATTCCTTTGATCGATGCTATGAAACAAATACCGAAATATGCTAAATTTCTTAAAGAACTTTGTACTAACAAGAAAAAACAGGTTGGCCATGAGAAAATTACTGTGAATGAAAATGTTTCAGCTGTTATTAAAAGGAAAATGCCCAAAAAAATGCAAGGATAAAGGTATGTTTGCTATTTCCTATAAAATTGGCAATTTAATTGTTAAAAGAGCTATGTGTAATTTAGGTGCATCCATAAATATCACGCCTAAGTCTATTTATACCTCTTTAAATGCTGGACCCTTAGAAGAAATAAGAATAGTTATTCAATTGGCAAATAGGTCAATAGTTTATGCTGAGGGATTGTTAGAGGATGTGTTGGTTCAAGTTAATGGTCAGATTTTTTCTGCTAATTTTTATGTGGTCAACATGGATGATGAAGGAAATTCAAGTAATTCATTTGACATTTTGTTAGGAAGGCCATTTCTTCAAACAGCTAGACTAAAATTGATGTATACAAAGGTACTCTTATAATGGAATTTGATGGTGAAATAGTATAATTCAATGTGTATAATGCTATGAAATATCCATGTGAGATGTCTTCTGTATGTGGAATTGACGTTATTGAACCATTGACTCAAAAAGTCTTTGAAATGAGTGGGACTGACAAGTTGCAGGTTGCTTTAAATGAAAATGTTCATAGGGATAGATTTGATGCAATGGAAGAAGAGCTGAATATTAAAGAAGAGCTGCAAGAAGTAGTGATGGAGTTGGAGGCTTTAAAACCGGTGGTACGTGCGTCTAACCCTTTGGAATTAACTAGTGCTAACAAAACGCTTTTACCATCTGTGTTGTAGGCACCAGAATTGGAGTTTAAGGTGTTGCCCAACCATTTGATGTACATTTATTTAGGTGAGGAGAAAACACTTCCAGTGATAATTTCTAATAAGCTGAAGCCTAAGGAAGAGAAACTACTAATCCAAGCTTTGAGAGAACATAAGGAGGCAATTGGATGGACCATTACCAATATAAAAGGCATAAGTCCCTCTACTTGCGTGCACATGATTCATTTAGAAGAAGACATTAAGCCTAGTAGGCAAGCAAAAAGAAGGTTGAACCCGTTAATGATGGAAGTGGTAAAAAAAGAAATACAAAAAATGCTGGATGCAGGAGTGATATACCCGATTTCGGACAGTAACTGGGTGAGTCCAATCCAAGTGTACCTAAAAAGGCAGGAATTACTATTGTGGAAAATGAAAATGGAGAGATGGTGCCCACCCGAGTCCAAAACGGGTGGAGGGTTTGTATAGACTACAGGAAGTTGAATGCCTCTACTAGAAAAGATCATTTTCCACTTCCTTTTATTGATCAAATGCTAGAAAGACTTGCTGGAAAATCTTTTTACTGTTGTCTTGATGGTTATATATGTTTTTATCAAATACCGGTAGCACCCGAAGACCGGGAGAAGACCACTTTCACCTGCCCCTTTGGCACATTTGCCTACCGAAGAATGCCATTTGGACTTTACAATGCTCCAGCAACTTTCCAATGATGTATGGTAAGCATGTTTTTAGATTATGTTGAGAAAATAATAGAAGTATTTATGGATGACTTTACGGTTTATGGTAATTCATTCCATGAATATCTGTCTAATTTAATCAAGATTTTGAAGAGATGTTTAGAGTCTAATTTGGTCCTTATTTATGAGAAATGTCATTTCATGGTAGACCAAGGGTTGATTTTGGGTCACATTGTGTCTTCAAAAGGGATAGAGGTAGACAAGACTAAAAAAGATGTTATTCAATCTCTTCCTTACCCTGCAAGTGTGTGGGAGGTTCGTTCTTTTCTTGGACATGCAGGTTTTTATAGACGCTTCATCAAAGATTTCTCCAAAATTACTCAATAATTGTGTAAATTATTGCAAAAGGATGTGGCATTCGAATTTGATCAAGCATGCAAGGATGCATTTGATGAATTAAAAGAAAGGCTGATCTCTGCACCCATTATCCAACCCCCTAACTGGGATTTTCCCTTTGAAATAACGTGTGATGCCAGTAATCATGCAGTAGAGGCTGTCCTTGGCTGAAGAATTGGGAAAAATTTACATGTGATTTATTTTGCTTCAAGAACATTGGATAGCGCCCAAAGCAACTACTCAACAACTGAGAAAGAACTCTTAGCTATTATTTTTGCTTTAGAAAAATTTAAACAATATTTGTTGGGTACTAAAGTAATTGTTTTCTCTGACCATGCAGCTTTGAGGTATTTGCTGAAAAAGAAGAAAGCTAAACCCCGTTTAATCCGGTGGATTCTCTTGCTACAGGAATTTAATCTTGAAATTAGAGACAAAAAGGGGTCTAAAAATTTAGTGGCTGATCATCTCAAGAGATTGTTGTTAAATGAGGACGCATTGCCTATAAATGATGATTCTCCGGATGAACAGGTATGCTGATATCGTGAATTTCTTGGTTACAGGTGCTGTCCTTGCAAACTTTTCCAGATTTGAGAAGGACAAGTTGAAGAGAGATGCCAAATATTATGCTTGGAATGAACCTTACTTATGGAAATATTGTTCCGATCAAATTATTCGACGATGTGTCTCTGGCAATGAAGTGCAGTCTATCTTAAAATTCTATCACTTCGAGGCGTGTGGAGGTCATTTTGGTCCTAAAAGAACAGCCCGCAAGGTTTTAGAATGTGGTTTGTTTTGACCTCATATATTTAAAGATGCATATTTATACTGTAAGTCTTGTGACAAGTGTCAAAGAACAGGTAGCGTAGGACACCGAGATCAAATGCCACTCGCACCTATATTAATTTGTGAAATATTTGATGTGTGGGGCATTTATTTCATGGGTCCTTTTCCTTCTTTTTTTTTGGCAATACTTATATTTTACTTGCAGTAGATTATGTTTCTAAATGGGTCGAAGCTAAGGCAACACGGACTGATGATGCCAAAACTGTTGTAAATTTTATTAAAAATAATGTATTTTGCAGGTTTGGCACCTCAAGAGTGCTCATAAGTGACAGAGGGACACATTTTTGTAACAAAATTATGGATGCATTACTGAAGAAGTATGGAGTTACACATCGATTATCGACTGCCTATCACCCCCAGACTAGTGGACAAGCTGAAATCTTCAATTGGGAAGTCAAATCTATACTAGAGAAGACAGTGAATCCAAATAGAAAAGACTGGAGTTTGAAGCTAGAAGACGCTCTTAGGGCTTATAGAACTACCTACAAGACACCTATCGGTTGTATCGACTGGTGTATGGCAAACCATATCACTTATTGGTAGAGTTGGAGTACAGAGCATTTTGGGCTATAAAGAGATGCAACATGGAGTTAGATGCAGTAGGTGAGAATCGTAAATTAGAGCTTCAGGAACTGGATGAATTAAGAAATGAAGCATATGAGAGTTCCAAAATTTACAAAGAGAAAACCAAAAGGTTCCATGACAAAATGATTTCTAGGAAAAAATTTCAAATAGGTCAGAAAGTTTTATTATTTCTTTCACGTTTGAAATTATTTCCAGGGAAATTAAGGTCCAGATGGTTAGGATCTTTTGTTGTTATTAATGTTTTTGCTCATGGTGCAGTTGAAATACAGAGTTTGGAGAATGGTAAAATTTTTAAGGTTAATGGTCATCGCCTCAAACCCTTTTATGATGGGTTTTTAGCTAAAGGACATGAAGAGACTCGGCTGACTTTCCATGGAGGAGAGGTTTAAACCTAGGCACGTCTAGCCAAAGACGTTAAAGAAAGGAGCTTTTGGGAGGCAACCCAATATTTAGCCTTGCCCAAGGCTAACGTGTTCCTATTTGGATTTAAAATTTTAATATTTAATTTTATTTCACCGCCTTCTTCTTCATCATCTATTTCTTGTGGATAACCTGATTTATCTTTGAACTTAGAGGTAATATTGGCAATTAACCGGCAATTTTGAGGATGATAGCGTTGAATAATTTTACGGCAGATTGAATTTAATGGCTATGGCAATTTAATGCTATTTTTCATGAGGATTGAGCAGTTAATGTTGGTTTCAATGGAAACTTTGCGGGTTCCTGGTTTAATTTAATTTAAGTATAGGCTATTTTCATTATATTTTTGGGTTTAATAGGTTTACTGGGTTAGGTTTTTCTAATTTGTGGGCCTTTACTTTCAAATGTGTTTTAATTTTATTTCACATGTGTTAATTTATTTTTACCCATTACTCATTTCACCTAACAAATTATTTACTAAATCTTAAATTAACTTCTCAAACCACGAAGCCACCGACCAGGATTTGACCACCACCTAAGCTCCGACGCCGTCGCGCCAACCACCAGTAGCCCAGCGTCATCGTATCAGCCCCTTCCTCGTGCGCAAGCTCCGCTCGTTCAGCAGATCCGATGCCACTAAGCCCAGTGCATCATTAGCCTCCTCCGCATTGCTGTCTTCGCACACCTGCTAGTAGGTCAAGCAACTACAAATTGAGGTCCCCACTTCCTTGCACGCGCAACCAGATCTGAAGCCCTCTCCGCACTGCACGCATCTTCTTCCTCGCCCACCACCGAAGCAATCAATCGTCGTCACAAGCCACCATCGGAGATCCACCATGGCCCATTTTAAGAGCCAAGCTCCGGCTAGGCCTAGACGTGGTAGATTAGCAGCCACCGTGATGTGCAAAGAAGAACCACTTCTAGCCGATCCGCAACCCGCAACAGTAGAACATGGAACAGGAGCTCCATTGGCTGACACGACTATCCCCTGCACCGAAGCTCCATTGCACCTTGATTCCCCCACCACTGCAAAATAACGTGATGCGCAACACCCACCAGTATTTCCACCAAGCCTCCTCCATGAGTCACTACAAGCAAAAGTAAGGGACCAATCACTTACAAATCTTGGCAGATCAAACTACTAAAGACAAGTAGTGAGACAAGCAGCGATGAGGAGTGTGTAATCCGACCCTCCATGGTACCCCGGGCACAGGACAACAACGAGCAAGCAACCTCCAGGCCACAAAAAACGTGCTCGAATGGCTTACGATAAACCCTAATTTCCCCCACTTGCACATGAAGTAGGAGGCAATTTGGAATTCACTGATCAGCAGGACAAAGCCAGGTATTATTTCCTTTCACATCATGATATTGAACCTGCTCGTTCTTTTGATGAGGGAGCTTTATATTTTCTTGGATTGAAATGTGAAATCTTAGACTTGATAGATAATATTGGCTGGCGCAAATTTTTCATGATTAATTATCCTGTTTATGATGATCTGATCCGTGAATTTTACAGCACTTTTGTATTCAAAACTGAGGGATCTAATTTTTGTTTGTCTAAGCCATTTACCATTCAATTTCGTATGTTGGGCGATTACCAATATTTCTCTATCACATCCTTTAATGTTGCATTGGCCTTAATTGATATTGAATATTCTGAAACATTTGAGTATATTAAAATGTTATGTGATTATCCTGATGATTTTCATGCTCAAGATGTTTACTGAGAATTGATTGGAATGCCTGATATTGTTTTTCAACCTAGTAAATCTAAAGCCCATCTGTTTAAGAGTGTTGCACTTAGGGTCATTCACCATTTCCTTGCCATTAACTATTCTGTTAGAAACAATGATACCACTATTGTTACAAAAGCTAAATTATTTTTTATGTTGTGTATACTTCATTGGAAAAAGGTAAATTTGGGATATTGGCTTGCATTAAAATTTGCACAATTATGCACAAGGCCTAAGAAATTATTTCGTGGGTCTTTAATCACTTGTTTGGCTGCTAATGCTGGAAGTTTGGATAGGAATTAATCACATTCCTAACTTATCTAAGTTTTATTCTTATATAGCTAAGGAAAAAACGTGAAAGGGAGGGAAGCATTTTTTCCAAGGCTGTAACATGAAGTACTTTTTACTTTTATTTTTATTTTGTGGATTTTTATGGCTTTTTGTGGCTAGGTTACTCTTTTTCAGTTAAAAATTAATTTAAAGCCAGGTTTTAATTCACCATCAGATTGTTGTGTTTATTTATTTTTATTAATTTCATATAATGTTCATGTTATTTACTGAAGTTTAGAGAAATCGTATCTCGATAGTAATTTAATTTATGTTCAATGAGGTGCCATAGTTCATTTAAATAAATAACATACTGTTAGTTGGGTTTGCTGAATCCGTAATTGTTTAGTGAAGTCAATAGCAAGTGGCAATCAATGTAGCTTCCTCACAAGGGTTGTTACATTAAGTAAATGCATGATTTGGTTTAAATCGGTCTTGTGTGAGGTCAATTGTGTAACACCCCTTACCCGTACGTAGTAAACCGTACCGTGAACCGGTGGTTCATGACGATGGTCAAGGGCATTACCGAACAACTATGTAAAACTTATAAACCTTTAAGCTAAAATATGAATTATAAAATTTCTTTCGTTTTCAATAACACATTATGGTTAACTTTAAATTCCTTATACATTCACATTCCAAAATAAACTTCTTCAGAATTCACTAGAGATAGATCTTTTACATAACCAATATTACTTTTACAAAACTTATAATTTAGAATTACAAATCTGACATACATTCTGAAGACTATATAAATCCTATCCTAAAACCACTTCATAGTTCTTGCATTGGCCTGGACTGCTGCGGAAAACTCTCGAACAACTTGATCAATAGTACCTACACGGATTAAGAGAAAATCCGTGCTAAGCATAAAGCTTAGTGGGAAACACATAAATATAGACGACCACTAAGAATGGCCGTCAAAAGAGTTCAAAGGAAATCATAATATAAAAGATATAATCATCTCAATTATAACAATTAGATACTTTCAAAGAGGTTATCAAAATAACCATTTACTCCGCATATCAATGTTACAAATCAATTATACAAAAACACACCTTTTTCCACATTTTATACATGTCACTTTGTGCACTTATTCACTTTCTTTTCGGTTTCCACAATTCATTTCACGCATCTTACTTAACAGATGCCTCAGTATGTAATTATTCAATCAATAAGACATTTAAATTGCAATAACAAAATGCATACTTTCACACCAGTATTCACATATGTATTCATCAATTCATAACTTATTGTATGATTCACATGTTCATGTTCATTTAATGCCTGCTAAGTCAAAAAGGGTGGATAACGAGTACGCATAGATACCCGAAGGTATTAACAGTATTCTCATAACACATAGATACCCGGGGGTATCAAAACAATCTTTTAATTTTATTCCAAAAACATTTTCGCATAGATTCAGTACAAAGGGATCACGAAGATCCAGTCGGGGGACCTGATCAGGGTCCAAATCATTCGGTAGCTGCAGTAACAGTAACAGTAACTCTGTTAGGCATGCCTAACTATCCATGACTCGACTAATGCAGGCTAACACATACTCGTTTCTTTTAATAATGTGCATATTATATTTTTACAATTTTCATAAATACATACACTTATTATAGTCATATAACAATCTTACGTATCATTCATACATAAGCTAAAGCAATGGCTCATATAAAATATAACCAACCATAAGCTTTAATTACAATCATAATTTAACTATTTAACGGCTTAACAATTCATTTCAACTATAGCTTGCATGGTATAACATGTCTTAGTTTATACACTATGTCATATGTAAATCACAAGTCCCAACTCACGTTCAAAAGTGCAACAACATGCATTTATATCATAGGGAAGAGTCGTGCTCGCGACCGTAGTCGCGATCGCGACAGACACTAAAGGGCCCCTGTCGCGCTCGCGACAAAAAACTAAAAGGCCTCTATCGCGCTCGCGACCGTAGTCGCGATCGTGACAGACACTAAATGGCCTCTATCGCGCTCGCGACATCTGTCACGCTCGCGACAGAGTTAAGCATCGCACTCATATTATTCTTAATTAAATGATCTTTACATAAAACATATTTATTCTTATATTGTCCACAAATAATTTTATAAACATTACTTTTTCAACCACGTGTGTTAACCTCAAAAATTCTAATACAAAGAACTCATACTATTCCATTTATTAAGGATTATTTATTAATTAGCCAATCATATAAGACCGGTTAATATTTGATATGCGAAGTATTCATTTTAACTTTAGTTAAGACATATATAAAACATTCATTTACTTCCATGTCAATATCACATACAAATTCTACACTGTCAATTATCTTACCAAAACTTGAGTCATAGATAGCTCTATAAACTTATAAATTGACGCATACCTATAACATTTATTTTTAACAAATATCCAGGTGTTTAACAGAATACAATTGAAACACTAGCTTTTATGTCTGACTAAGTCTAGACGCTTTGGTTCGGACTTGGAAGAGTATCCCAAGCTTCCTACGTATCCCAAAGGATTGGAAATCAGAACCCCATAGTTCTACAAGACAAAAGTACAGTTTATAGAGTTTCGCCTCCAATTTCTTAACAGAATTTAGATCAGATTAATGTTGAATGAATTCAAAGGTGTTTGACTCATTAGACTTGAAATACCTTAGTCATTATTCTTATATACAACCTTAGTCTCTTACATTCCTAAGTGATATCTACTTATTTACTCTTTTTCAACCACTAAACATATAACAAATAGGTCTCCTGAAGTTCCGATGAAGTTCGGAAGTGTTTCAGAAGAGAAAACATCATAAAATATACAAACTAGAAGAGGGTAAAGGTAGGCAAGGGTTCCTACCAACCAAAAGGTTCAAAAGAAGGAGAAAAACACATTTTAAGCAGATTCTGTCGCGCTCGCGACAGAAGCTCGCTTCAGGTTTCTCACAAGAGCAAACCACAAGACTGCTTTCCACTTCGAACTTCGACCGCCTAAGAAAACCTCTAAAACTCATTTTTAGGCAAAGTGTCCTTCTTAACAAATGATCTTTAGGATGTTATCTTTAATATAGAACAAGTTTCATGTCGTTTGGACATCTAAATCATCAGATATGATCAAAACAACCTCTACTGCTCCCCTGAACCCGGCCAGAAGAGATACCTTTACTTCCGGACCACTTCGGAGACATTTAGAACTAAAATTAGCTCAAGCTTATTTCTAGGATATTTGTAGTAATACGTCTTAAATTTCAGAAGATATAGGTTTCATATCATTTGGAGTCCTAAAACTCCCGAAATAGCCTAATAACCGAAGAAGGGTCAAATGCTTTCTAACACAGTTTTCACCCAAAACTCCTATTCACATGCACAACTTAACAATCTAAAGCAACACTCACTACCATCATCATATAACATTATCACAACATTCAAATAACTCATAAAACACATAAACATAGTCAAATTCACATATATAACTAAAGAGTTTCCAAACCTCTTTTCCTTTGCTCCCAAACTGTTTAAATATCCGCACAGTCTCCTTTTCTTCCTTACTCCATCTTTAGCTTCTCTTGTTCCCTCCAAACAAAACAATCAAAATTCAAAGTTACACATATCCTTACTTATCTTTTAAGGAGAAGAGGAGAGGAAGAGAGACAAACCCACCACTTACTTTTTTCCTAACCCAAATCTTGCATCTAATTTCTTAGAATTTGAACAAATCCATCTTGGCTTGAATTGCTTGAATGGGCGTGAGGTAGGAGGAGAAGAGCCTCTTTATTTTCTTTTCCCTTCTTGTTTCCCGTCCAACCTTGGCCTTAGAATAGTCAAAGGCTAAATTAATCCATCCTAATCCTCTAAATGCCACATGTCACCACTTCATTGGTCCAAAGTTGATATTTATGTCAAACATCTCTTTTCATCCCTTTCCTTACTTCCTTTCCCTCAATTGGCATTCCACTTTTCTATTACATACATTGGCCCACATGATTTAACTAATTTATTCAATTTAATCCATAATTACAAAATGATCGAAATACCCTTACCTTACACAAATAAAACCGGTCACATCCTTTGCCGCAATTAGTCATTTCCATCATCCCATTACACATTTTTAATCACCAAATAGTTCTTTTCACGTCATTTAAGGCACGACGATATAACTGTCCAATTTATCGAGACTTGCCGAAACTTTTAAATTAATGACGATTATATCCTTTTTGACACTTCTGTCCCTAGCTCTTGCATATTCGGTTTCTGTTACACCCTGAACTTACCCTAATCCGACTAGGGTGTATTTGGGGTGTTACAAATTGGCTTAGGTTAGGTCTTTCTATTCCTTAATGCTACCAATAAATTAAACTCTTACTCGTGTTAAGAGTTATTTGTTGGCTAGGAATTAATTACATTCTTACTTGATTGATTAATTAATACGAAATGATTAGATCGGGAGCGCGAAGCCGACGGTTATAACTGGCCCATCATTTGATTTTTAGATTTACTTTTTCATCAATGATCGGTTGAATTAATCATGCGTTGCGAATATCTTTAACTGGGATTTATCACATATTGAATTTCTTTTGATCAATTTACTGCTTGTTTGTTTATTTCTTTTAATTCAACATTTTTAAATTTTTGGTTTATAAAAACTTTGCCCCTTTTTATTTTTATTGTTGAAAAATCTGGTTATTTTGGAATTAATTCGATGCTAGTCTCTGTGGATTCGACTCTTTCTTGCTATATTTACAATTTACTTGATAGGATAATTGAGGTATTTATTTTTTGTGGCTTCAACACCCATCAATATGCATCACATCTAAATTATAACATATCAAATTAGATTTCCAATATGGTAAATCCCATAAAATACTTTTTTTCTCCAACTGAAGTTTTTACTAATGCTTCTATTAACTTTTTCAGCTTCAAGTTCTGTAAGTTTCAGCAAACCCAATTCATCAACTCATGCAATATTTTCTCACTATCTTTATTAGCAGGAGGAGGTGTTTTACCACTCTATTATTAATGAACTTTTATTTATCGTCTTTAAATGGGTGATCGGGAGGAAGAAATTTTCTGTGGTTATCAAACCAAGTTGTTTTGCACCCATTAGGAAGATATAATAAAAAGCATCAGAATCATTACCACAGTAAGGACAAGCCAATTTCTCGATTGTGCTCCTTCTAGACAACACAAAATATGCAGAAAAATCACTAACTGTCCATAAAAAAGCTGCTCTTATCATAAATTTTTTTTAAGGGACACATCATAGGTTTTCACACCAAATTCCCACAGATGTTGAAATTCAGAAATCAATAGTTGTAAGAAAACATTGATTTTTTGCTTTCGATTCTTGGGTTCTGGCATAATAACTATCAAGAACATGTATGCCTCATTCATACACATCCATGGTGACAAATTATAATGAGTTATTATGGTTGGCCATGATGAATATTGTTGCCCCGATTGACCAAATGGTTGGAATCCATCTATGCACAATCCCAACCTAACATTCCGACTTTCAGCAGCAAACTCAGGATAGATGTCATTGAAGTGTTTCCATGCAAGTGCATTAGATGAATGGTTCATTATTCCATCTATCTGTTCATGTTCATAATGTCATCTCATGTGAGATGCAGTCACTTTGAAAGCATATAATTGTTAAAGTCTCGGAGTAAGTGAAAATTAATGCATACGCTTTCAGGGTACTAATTTATGCTTACATGTACAATTTCTCAGTTTGAACCTAAGTTGATTACAGAATTTGCAATCTTGTAAGTCCACATCTCTCCCCAAAACAACATACATCCCAATCTCCAACAATCAATTTTATCAACTAGCAAACCCAGACCTCGAATAAGCTTCTTCATATTGTTAATATTGTCAACCATTTTATAATCAGGTAGCAATGATTTATTATACCAAGCTAGAATTTTATCTAGACTTCGATAAGAAATATGACCTTCAGATTTAATGTTCAATATTCTAGTAACTGAAGATAATTAAGCCATATTCTCACAACTCGACCATAATTCTTGGTCAGCTGAATTTAGTAAGTCAAATAATTTTTTGCATTTGGATTTGGTTATTCTTCGACATTGTGTATATTTGTGCGAAATGAATGACCAACAACATCATAAACCATTTGGGTGTAAGGATTTTCAATACCACAAACATCAATTGTCATAAATCCAGGCCCCCAATTTGAAATTCAACCACATTTACTGACGAGTTGACTTTATATCCCCTAGAGGTGGAAAAAATTAATGGCTCCTCATGTCTTGTCCACTCAAAATAATTTGGTACAAAGTCTTTTCTCAACAAATGGAGATGCACTCCATCGTTACAAAGAAAATAAGTATGTTTGCACATTTTACACGGACATCTGATTTTAGGAACATCCATGAATGCAGATTGAGAATGTGCAAATTCAATAAAAATTTTAACTCCTTTAGCAAACTCAGCATTAATGAAACCATCTTGTGTTTATCTTTTATAAATTCAAGATCTATCAACGTTACTCATTATCAAAGAACTGTTGTTTGAATAAAGTTATTTCATAGTTAGAATTAACAAGGACTACATTAGTCAATTGAAGAAGTGAAGATTATATCTAGGTACAAATAAGAGATGAATAGAAGAGCCAATCAATACCCTCGCACAACTTGTGAAAGCATATATATATAAGCTTAATCTTATTGATAATAACATTGGATTCATATTAAATAAAATATATATGCTTAATCTAAATAAGTTACTAGCAGCATGCAGTAAAGGCTTAGTGCTCCTTTAAGAATATTATCCTATGAAAAATGAAACCATAGTATTGTCTATTTCAAAACTTTAATTCTAATTAATAAATATTTGTTACTTTTGTAAAGAAAGGCAAATTGAAAGGTACATCTTTCTATTGAAAGGGAATTTTAAAGAATCCTTTCATTAGAATTTAGGTATATGTGATTGGTCAAATTTCGATTTTCTAGCTTCTGCATCTTTTGGTCGACGTCAAGATGGATAGAGGTATAGAACATTGATTTTATAGAAAATATGTTTTTCAAATTCTTATTGTCTTTGAATATCCAAGTCCTCACTTGCAGAAGATGCGCAATTTGAGGAGGATAAAACTCAAGTGATCTAAGAAATTGTTGAATTAAAACAGGTTGAAAGCTAAGTAACTTCAATGGGGAAATGTACAACCTAAATTAATTAGTTGCAATTTTGTATTTGTGAGATTTTACGACTCGGATCATAAGTTCTGGCCAAAGATAACAGGCTATACCCTATGTTTCTTGTATATAAGCCCTTCCAAAAATGTTTATTTTTTGTTATTTTTTTCTTCTTTGTTAAAAAAAATGTGAATATCTAATTTTTTGAGGTTTTTGTTTATTCTTATTTTTCTTGTTTTGTAAGTACCCCATGATACACAGAAGATGCCATGGTTTTGATTTTTTTTGGCATTTGTTGCTATGTAGAAATAAGGGTAATTCCAATTGTGATGAGTGGGTGCAATTGTGCTTTTATTCATATTTTTAGCATGAGCTATCTATAGGATATTCCCAATAGAGCTTTAAATTTCCATTGATAACATCAATAACGAAAAGCATTTTCCGTAGGCAAATTTCATCGAGAATATATTTCGCGAAGCATTGGGGCCATTTTTATTGACGGTTTCAAAATTTCGTTGCTAATTATTGGTGGTAAATTTTACCTTCATTTTTAATGATGGATAACTACGGATTCTATATTCTGTTGCAAAAAAAAAAAAAAAAAACAAATTTCTTACAAAGTTAACTAAGGAATATGATTTTCGTCATTATTTAACGACATAGTTTTATTCCGTAGGAAATTTCCATCGTATTTTACATATTTTTTTTGTATGTCATATATGCATAATCCAACAGCTTTACATACTCCTCATTATAATCACCCTTAAATTTTTCTAAAACTTTAATTTTTACCAATCTACAAACTATTTTACCTACATATATCTTGAAACCCTCTTTAATCAAATCTAGCATTTGCCACAGATAAATTGTAGGCTAAGAAATTAATCTATCCTTAAATCTCCTTACGATGAATGCTGTGTCATAGTATTTATTCCTATTTGACCTATAACACTTGTAAAAAGGCCATTAGATTTTAATAATGAAGTCATTACTCTTACTATCTATATAAGCATGTATAACCCAATCACACCCTTGTTTGCAAACAACCCTCACTCTTCTCATATTATTGAGGGTAACATTAGATGTTGGGTCATAATTTACCTTTCTATTCCCTTTCCTAAGTGCCAAAACCGGTTCATTATCACCAGAACCATCCCTTTATTCGTCACTGCATTCAGAACCTATGTCATCACTATTAAAAAATGCTTCATCCCCACCCACTTGACCTATATGTTTATTTTCCTTTATCTACACCAACATTATCAAAACCAGGGTCTACTCCAACTTCTCATAAAGGTATATTCTCATATTTCCTGACACATCTCTTATTTTTTAAAATTTTTTGACTCCTTAATTATTCCCTAGCCTCTTTGTACTCTTCATCATTATCTTTATCAAGTCCAAAGTCTTCATCCTCATCATATAAACTCTCTTCCCTCTCATTGCTTTCCAATTCCACATCGACACCCTCTTCATAATCTAAATCTTGATATAAACATAATTCTTCATTAAACACTGCATCTAAATTCCTGACAGAATTGCCTCCTTTTATACCTTGCACTTCTTCTCTTGCACCCTCACCATCAACTCCTTTTTCAATTTTCTTTCCTCTCTCAGATCTACCCAAAAAAAACTCTATTACATGCCTCACTAGTAGCATTGTTAACATCACTACCCAAGTTGGGGACCATATTCTCTCCCCACTTTCTCTGTTATTAAAACAGTCAGTCAAATGTGCTTCAACACTAAATCCCTATTTTTTACCTTCCTAAATAACTTTGTTAAATCCTCACCAGTTTTAGTCAAAAATCAATATCCATTTTGGTAACTTCACATGCATAACCATTTACTTTATCATATCCTAAATCTTTACTAATTCTATTAAAATAAATTATAGTTACACAATCAATATGACACAGTGAAAGAATCAATAAAAGTATGATATTTTTCAAATTCAAAAAAGTCCCCTTCAAAGTAGGGCAAACAAACAATTTATAGTAAATAAATAAAAAATTATAAAATTGCCCTTAAACTTCAAACTGAAAAATGAAAGCATAAACAATACTTTTTTAAGGCCAAAAATGGCCGTTATAAGGGGCTATGCCCTATAAAATGTGGCCGGCTCAAAACAAGCTTTCCGAAAACATATTATAATAGTCAATCGGACAACTGGAGCAAAAGTTACGGCCGAAAAACCCTTTCGACTCGCTCCAAATACCAAAGGGCAAACTCGTTCACATCACAATATCATCGTGAAAAACCCTGCATGTTTCCCTCTAGCGTACCTTGGCTTAGGTTTTGCAACCATTCGCCCTCTATGGTGAAAATGTCACTTCGCCACAATCTGCATTGCTATCAAAATTGAAGGATCAAAGTGATTATTTGAAGATTATAGACAATTTTAGGATTACAGGGTTATGATTTTGGGTTAGGATTAGAGGTTATCATTTTTCGGTTTGGGTACAAAAGCTGTAAAAGGGGAAAATCAATTGAGGTTAGATTAATTTTCCCCTTTTTGTTTCATTCTGTCACTTATCAACCATGCACTGATCCGTTTACACATCAGCAACGCATGTGTTTCACATAAAAACGTTTATATGTGATTTCTATTTCAGGTGGTTATTTATCACACTTATTTTAAGTTTAGGTGGTGAATTAAAAACTTGAAAGTTTATATATGAAAAATGAAATTTAATATAAGTTCAGTATTAAACCATATTTATATTAACATAATAATCATGTTTTAAAAAAATGCAAATATAATAATGTATAAATTATAGTTTAGATGATGGTAAAATGCATAGGTTCATTTTTTATAGTTTTGTCTCATTATCATTATATTTATTTTTAAATTCAATTGAGTATTCACGTTAAATGTGGAAGAACACCTCGTTGACATCAGTTTAACCTTACTTCAGGCTTTTTAAAATTCATCCCACTTATCACGAATTAAAGCCATTTGGCTGCACCGTTTATCGCTTTCTTAGACCTTATCAACCCACAAATTCAGTTTACAGTATGTTTCTTAATTCACTACAAAAAATTTGGTGTTTCCCTACGGAAAGTAAAAAATTTCAGTTAGGAACTGAATTTGCCGACGGTTAATTCTGTTGGTATCTAAGCCGAAGACAAAAATATCGACGGAAAAAAATTTTCTGTCAGGAAAATAATTCCATTAGAAAATTGCCGACGGAATAATAAATTCCATCGGCAAAGTTCCTGACAGAATAATAAATTTCGTTTGTAATTTTTCGACAGAAATTTCGTTTGTCAGAAAATTTGCAGACGAAAATTAAATTCCATTGCTAAATTTTTGGAATTTTTATTTTTATTTTTAGTGACGGAAATTTTTGTTGGTATTCTGTTGATTATTTTAAAAATGCTTATAAAAAAAATTAAATAAAACATCAAAATAGCTTAATTAAATGAAAAATAGATCAAAATTGCAAATACAACCATGAATATCCCAACATACTGATATTCAATTAAAGAAAAAAGAGCAATACGTTGTACAGAAATTGACAATGCTTATGAGCATAGCAATTTTGACAGAAATTGAATAAAGAACCAACGCATAGAAACAAGATTAATTCACAACATTTTACATAATCACTAATTAATCTTATCCACCATGTTGAATTCCGAAACTTGGCCTTCAAAAGATAACAATCCACATACTTGTTGAGAAAAAGTGCAAAATAGTAAATGCATAATTAATTGAAATTTAGCGAGCAATGCTACTTACTGGACAACTCAGAAACTTTTGCTTTGTGCTGACCTGGAAATCCTACATAAAGTAACAGACATAAGCCATCAGAGCAGAAAATCAATTATATATTTCATGATATTTGATTTTAAAGAAAGTAATAAGAGCCTGAATGCTCAATAAGTTAATTTTGAACTGATATCTTAAAATGCGAGTCTGACACTAGATACAGACAAAAAAAGGAGGCATTTCTTTTTGGTTGAATATTGCTTCTGCTCTGTATTTTTATTTCAACCTTTAGAATAAATAACAGGTTAACTGGCATTTCAATTGCAAAGAGAACAAAATTATACATTAAAAGGATAAGTCCACATGAAAAGAAATGCAAACCTGATGACCCACTGTAACAATAAAAAATCAAAAGAATTGCACCCTACAAGTATAAATAAATAAACAACCAGTTACATTCAATATAATTATATTAATTATTATTTCATAATTAAAAAATATTTGAAAATTATGATTATATTAATCATTTCCTCACAGAATTTTTCGCCATAACCATGCATACTTAGTATACCATGTCATGTAAATTAATAAATAAATGGTTTACTTATTAACACTTGATTACTTCTATCATTAATCATATTCTATGAGGAAATGAGTCAAATTATGGAGCGCAAAGAGCACATATCAGTTTCAGACATAACATGCTCCTTAATATTCCAAATCCAAAATGTAATCCCTCATAGATCAGTTTCAGACATAACATGCTCCTTAATATTCCAAATCCAAAACGTAATCCCTCACAAACACTTGGATAAGCTCATAAAAGCAGTAGGTCATATTAATGTATAAATAAAAATGATTTATTTGAGCAGGACGGGTTCAGTGAAAGGCCTAGTGACCTCATCTGGTTTGCGAACGAAGTTATGGGTGAAAAATAAATGAAAAAAATACAACGAAAATCTTGACAGTTTCCATTTTCGATTTGTTATCGAGTAGCGTCGGGGGAGGGAGCAGCGCCGGCGGGGGAGCAGCCCGGGAGGAGATCGACAGGGGGGAGCAGATTGGCGCTGGAGGTGAGGAATCGAGAGCTTCATATCGTGCAAGAGGGAGTAGCGTCTGCGAGGGAGAGAGGGGAAAAAAGGGTAGATTTTTTTTCTTTATATATATAAGTATTTAGTGACAGATATCATTTAGGAATTTAAAATCCGTCAATTTAATTACGAAAATTAAATTTCGTAGCTAATTTTTAGTGATAGAATATTAAATTTGTCGCTAATTTCCGTAGAAATTAATGGAGGAAAAATTTGCCTCCTCTTTTATCCGTCGCTAATTAGCATCAAAATTTATTATCCATCGCTATTTAGCTACGAATATTAAATTCCGTCGCTAATTTTAACGACGGAAATTAAACTCCATCACTAATTTCCGTAAAAATTAATGTAGGGGAAATTTGCTTCCTATTTTAGCGGCAAAAATTTTTTCCATCACTAAATTTTCGTTACTATTTTTTCATTTTCTTGCAGTGATTATGAATGTATATATAATATATATAAAAAAAAGTTTATATTTTCTTTATATAAAAAATTTAAAATTTTAAAAAATATGAAATTTATAGATGTGGAAGCCCACTGAGTCTAAGAAAGTCCAACTTTGAAAATACTATCTTATCAGTCATTCCTTCTGCTTCAAATTCTTTTGTGAGTATTATCTCTTCTATCAATTCACAATTCTCTATCTCCCGGCCCATCTCATTGTGGTAATTGGGAAGAGTTAGTTTGTTTGATTTGATTTTCTGCATTAACATAGAGATGATTAAGAAGAGTTAGTTTGTTTTGTTATTTTTCTTTTTCTTTTATAATTGAAAAGGTAAAAAAGTTATAATATTTATACTGCAATATATTATATGAACTCAGTCTAAACATTATGTGAATTAGCTATAGTTTTGTTGATATATTTGTATAACTATAGTACATCAAAAAAATAATTATATTAAGACATCAATTTCGTTATGATTAAATTCTGTTATATATAATATCATATAATTTTGGAAGCAATTTGTTCATTTCTTTTTCTTTTTCTTTTTCTTGAGATTAAAAAAAAAAATTCAGAGGCATTATTTTGATGTAGATGCAAGTTTAGAAAATTCAAAACTCCATAATTTTCCTTTAAGTCCAAACAAAATGGAACGATAGAATTGGCTCTTTCCTCTCATCTTCTCCGCGAATATGGATGTGGGACATCAATATTTACACGATTTCTTATTATTCTTTTATTTAAAGCCTTAAGTTTTTTAAAGACTAAGTCACTCTTAAATGTGCAATTTAATGTGTAGTTTGCATGGTTAGAAAAAATAATTATTATATGATTTATAACAAAATAACGTATTAGTAATAGTAAAATATTTTGTGATACAAAAAATAACTTAATTTTAAAAAATTATCCCCAAAAATCATTCAAATCAAAATTGACCATGAAAACCATCGAAATCGTGCTATCACTCCAACTCAGCATAGGACCTTATATGTGGGCAAGCACATCATTAAATCGCATAGAATATGTGTTACGTGTCAGTCTGACGTGTCATATTAATCCAATTATTATGTCACATATTGATCTGCGATATGTTTGTCTATGTATGTGCTTATATTCTAAACTGGAGTGCTAACAGGGATTTTTGTGGTGATTTCTAATGGTTTTCATGGCTCATTATAGCCAAAATGATTTTTAAGAATTTGTCTGAAAGAATTTTTAATGTTTCTTGGAATATAAATGAAGATTTTATATAGTTTTGTGAATCATTAGTTTTGGCTATAAATTGTATATTAACATTGCAGTAGTCTATGTATTATCAGATCATTTTACATCCCAGGCATTGCTAATTAAACAAGTGTATGATATAAGGTGGAGAGTAAACTATTAAAACATGAAAAGTCAAACCATTGTCTTTCCCAAAGGACTAGCCAGTGATATTTTCATAAACAGGAATTTCTGAGAATGGTTTGGTCAGAGGACGCCATTTAGCTACTACCAATTGTGAACAAATCTGTCTCATTGTTGGCCGAAATTGAGGATTGTCATTCAAACATGCAAATGCAAGTTTCACTGCATTCATCACTCCTGCAATTTTTTTATAAGGAAGCTGGACTCGTTGGTCAATCACATCCTTCAGCAGCGTCTGTTTGCTAATTGGTGGAGATGATGAAGATGAAGATGATGATGGAAAAGATGAGATGGTATCTCCCGGATGCATTCCCATTATTATTTCGAGCGTCACCACTCCAAAACTGTAGACATCGCATTTTTCATTCACTTTCATTGTATATGCTAGCTCTACAAAACAAATGTTAAATAATAATGCATCTTATTAATCATTATCACTTAAAAACTTAACACAAAACTCAGGCAGAGATTGAAAAAAATAGTGAAGCGAATGATATAAAAATTTTCTGACTAATACAATTCAAATATAGGTGAAACCAAGGTAAGTACCTGGAGCAGTGTACCCAAATGTGCCTGCAAATGACGTCCAATTTGATGAGTCGGGAACCAATAGCCTAGCTATGCCAAAGTCCGAAAGATGGGCCTCATATTCTAAATCCAACAAGACATTGCTACTGGTAATGTCTCGATGAATAATTGGAGGAGAGCAATCATGGTGCATATATGATAATGCATCAGCTATTCCTTCTATTACTTTTAGCCTTTTGATCCAATCCAACTCCATTGCTTCTACTTTGTCACTTAAAGCCTTTCTCAAACTTCCTCTTTCAATGAAGTCATAAATCAAAAATGTGTGTTTGGGATGTGAACAAAACCCATGTAATTTCACAATGTTTCGATGACGGATGTTTGTCAATGCAACAATCTCACTTGTAAATGCTTTCAAATCAGTACAGGATTGGTGAAGCTTCTTAACAGCAACCACTCGACCTGGTGATACTATAGCTTTGTAGACAATCCCATACCCTCCTTCCCCAATGCAGTACTTTGAATTGAATTCTTCTGTTGCCTCAATGATGCTTTCATACTGCAAATTAGGATCATGGCCCCAAATTGCATAATTAGCTTTACAACTAACCTCCCCAGATCGAGCTTTCTTATTTCTTATTCTTCGATAGTGAATGAAGAAACCTCCAACTAAGACAAATAATAGAAACAACCCACCCGAGAGAGGAGGAACAATTATCTTATGGACTTTGTTTCCATTTTTATGAGAAATGCATGCCTTAAGCATTATATTATTGCCACATAGGTCCTTATTGTTTCTAAGTGCTTCAAATGGAGCCTCACGAAAAGCTTTAATATTGGGAATTTGGCCCTCCAATTCATTGTATGATATGTCCACTTCTGTCAAGCTCAACCAATTATCAAAACTTGTTGGAATAGAGCCTAACAATCGGTTGTGGGAAAGGTTCAATATCTCCAGTCTTTGCAACTCTTCAAACTGTTGTGGGATCTCATCTACTAGTAAATTGTAACCTAAATCAAGATCTTCTAAAAAGCGTAAGTTGCTCAATTCAGATGGAATGCTCTTTGTCAATTTGTTCCTGCTGAGATTCAAGAACAATAGTCCTAAGCACTCTCCTAGATGCTTTGGAATTGCTCCATTTAGATTATTTGCTGCTAGGTTGAGGCTTTGAAGATTGGATAACATTCCTATTTCTTTAGGAAGGTAGCCTGAGAGCTTGTTCTCTTTAAGAGTTAATTCAAGCAACCTTAGCTTTCCCAATTCTTTCGGAATGGTCCCTACAAGCTGATTGCATGAGAGGTCTATAGATTGTAGTTTAGGCACCTTGCTGATTTCAACGGGAATTGTGCCCGAGATATTATTCTTGGAGATTTTTAAAGTTGATAAATTCAAAAAATTTTCCCATTTCCATAAAAGCTCACCATAAAATTTGTTATCACTTAAATCCATGAAACTGAGGTGCGGATGCATACCAAATGCTTCAGATATGTTTCCTGTGAGTTGGTTTCTTTCAAGACGAATTCTCAGCAAGCCACTACAGTTTCTCAAGCTTTTTGGGATAGGACCACTAAAATAATTATCAAAACTAGAAAAAAATTGAAGTTTCCCACCAAGGCATATATCTTGTGGCAAATGGCCACTGAACTTATTTGAACCAAGTTGCAACATCTCTAGGTGAGTGAAGTTGTTCAACTGAGAATGAAAGGCCCCATTAAGATCATTGAAACACAAGTAAAGTTCAACAAGTGATTTTGTCAAGTTGGCAAAAGAGCTTGGAATTGCACCGGAAAGATTATTAAATCCCAAATCAAGATATTTAACATATTTCAACATTCCAATTTCTTTCGGTATTGAACTAGAAAGTTTGTTGTCACCAAGATAAAGATTGGATAGCTTAGTCAAGTTGCCTAGAGAGCTTGGAATTGCACCACTAAGATTATTTTTTGACAACACAAGATTTGTCACAGATCTCAACATGCCAAATTCTGGAGGTATTAAACCAGAGAGTTTGTTGCGATGAAGGTAAATAATGGATAGTTTTGTCAAATTTCCTATAGAACACGGAATGACACCACTCAGAGTGTTATTTGACAATGCAAGATTTGTCACAGATCTTAGCATGCCAATTTCTTCAGGTATTGAACCAGAGAGTTTATTGCCATCAAAATAAAGAATGGATATGTTTGTCAAGTTCCCTAGAGAACTTGGAATGGCACCACTGAGACTGTTATTCGACAAGTCAAGATATGCGATAGATTTTAGGATGCCAATTTCTTGAGGTATTGAACCAGAAAGGTGGTTGTCATGAAGATAAAGATTGGACAGGCCTGTCAAGTTACCTAGAGAACTTGGAATGGCACTATTGAAACTATTATTCGACAAGTCAAGATATGTGATAGATCTCAACATGCCAATTTCTTGAGGTATTGAACCAGAAAGTTGGTTGTCATCAAGATAAAGATTGGATAGGTCTATCAAGTTGCCTAAAGAACTTGGAATGTTACCACTAAGGATATTATTTGACAAGTCAAGAATATCAAGTTTTGAAAGATTAGAAATATGTGAAGGAATAATCCCGTGGAATGAGTTGTTCGAAAGGTCAAGCTCCACTAGGTTTGGAAAAAAAGAGAAGCTTAAACTCTGAAGCGTACCTTTCAAAGAAGAACTTCTAAGGCTTATATTGGTGACACTGCCAGCTTTGTTGCAGGAAATGCCATGCCAATTGCAATGAGTGGTGCTTGGTTCCCATGAAAATAAGATAGATTGGCTATGATTGTCAAGAGAGGCCTTCCACCACAAAAGAGCACTTGCCTCATTTTTAACAGCAGATAAAGAAGTTTTGTGAACAACAAAGGAAACAACAAACAGACGAGGAATTAGAATAATTATAATAAGGAAAAAGAAAAGGGACAACATGGGACCTGCTTTCTCAAGAAATAAATACATTACTTGGGAATCAAGGGGAGTTATGTTTATGAAATCTTTGAGTTGCAATTACAAAGCTACTTATAAAACCCTTTATATAGAAGGTCAACTACTGCTTAATTGAAGAAAAAAAATGAAATCCTTCGGTCTCCATCCAACAAACCTGGATCCTAGAATTTTGGTTGGCTTAGAAAATGAATTAAATATAAGTTCTGAAAAATCCGTTTTATATATATATATATATATATTGACTAATGATAACAAATAGCAATAACATCATCGTATATGTTGAAAAGGTATAATTTCATTTTTATTAAATTCTGCTGTATATAAAATCATATAAATTTGGAATCAGTTAAGACAAGAATATCAGTTGATGGAGATGTAAGTTTAGAAAAATCAAAGCTCCATAATTTTCCATGCAATGACATTTAAAATCTTACTTGATAAGAAAGAAGAAATTAATATAAGGTCTAAAAAGTCCACTTTAGAAATTAATATGAGGTATAAAAAGTCCACTTTAGATATTCTTATCCATCGGCATCTTTGGTTCACAAATGAACCTTTCATAGACGCCAGTCTTATGCAAACTTGCATAAACACAAATAAAATTTAGGAAAATACGAAAATAAATTTGAGATTAAAAATTTCATATATCAATTTATTGAAATACACAAAAATTAAAATTAACAAAAAATGAACTTTGAATTCAAAGAGAAAAAAAGGCAAAGGTTTAGAGACAATTTTTAATTTTTTTTTTTCCAAAACAAGTATATAAAATATATGAATAAGTCTATTTTTACATAACTCTGTAAAACATTTAAGGAAAAACTCATACTTTGGTTCATGAACTTTAGCGTTTTTACACATTAAATTCCTATATTTTAAAATTACACATTGCGTCCTCAAACTTTTCGAGTAGAACACATTAAGTCTAAAATAAATTATAGCTTGTCATTGAGGTAAAACCATATTCATTGGCTATTTTTTTTTTTTTCACTCAGAGCTAATTTTCAGCTAGATGCTCGAAAAATTTAAGGCCAAAGAATAGACGATAGTTCGATATAGAGAGCTCATTATTGCTATTCTCTCTAAATTGGAGAAATTGGGATGCACATGGTCGATCCGGCAAATACCTCGGGCAGAGAACAAGGGAGCTGATGCCCTAGCCAAGCAGGCTTGCCTTCAGAACTGAACATCCACGGCGGACATCATCTGGTCAGTCCGGTCGACACCTTCTCATGAGACTTAAAAGGTCCAGTTGCAAGAACAAATGAATGGCTGGCGATTACTAGTTTATCAATATTTGAGCACAGGAGTTCTTCCTGAAGACTAGGTTCAAGCTCGAAAAGTTTGAGCACAGGAGTTCTTCCTGAAGACTAGGTTCAAGCTCGAAAAGTTGTTCGACGATCTAGTCGCTATGCAATTTTGGAAGACAAACTGTATCGGCGATCATTTTCAGCTCCTTGGATGCGGTGTTTGAGCACGGAGGAGGGTGATTATGTGCTTAGAGGGTGATATGATTTCTCTCTTTTTTTTTTTCTTTTTGGATTGAGCGCTTTGGCACATTATTAATTAGATTTTTACTCTAGCTTTAACTTTTTATCTATTCAAACTCGCTTTTGATGATATATTCCATGTAAAATGTAATTTTTTTTTATTCTGAAATTTTGTAAAATTAAGGAATTAGTATTTAATTGAGTTGAACCCTAGGACTTTTTATTTTGTCATAATTTATGTCTTAACTAAAGTACAATCTACGTATCTGCATATGTTGAATGCAACTGTTAGAATTTAGTATTATTTTTTAGAATTTGTAAATGCAAAATTTTGACCATTAAATTATGTACGTTCGTATACTAAATTTGAATAAAATTTAGGATTCATGTAACTAATTGAATAAATTCAATTAAGATTTTATTTTTTTTGTCGTGTAAAATTCAAAGGCTAAAAAAATGTATTTTTGTTGAACTAAAACGAAGTGTTAGCCATTATAAATAGTATGAATAGAGAGGTGAGTAGCATAAAATAGTTGGAAAAATGAATTATAACTTTAGTTATATATGGAGAATGATTGGAGTACGAAGTTTATGAAAACGTGTATATATGATGCAGAAATTGGTCATCAAAGGCTTGCAATAAGAGATAAAGTATGGCATAATTAGAATACGTGTGCGGATATTAATTAGGAGAATATTGCCTAATAATAACTAACTAACACGATATTTAAAAAAGTTGTTTAAATGCATTAATTCTAAGAATCAAGTTGTGGCTCAGCTTCTTAATTTGGGTAGTAGGCTGAAAGTTGAAACACGTGTATATAGATTCTTTGCCATAATATAAAATCCAAAGCGGCTAACTAAGTATCCGATTGGAATAAATGAATTTAAATTGTATAATTAATTTAAAAATAAATTTTTATACTTGTAATAAAATTACTAAAATATAAAATTAAAAATAAAATCCTTATTTTTATACTTGGAATAAATGAATAAAAAAATTTATTTATATTTTATTTTCTAAAATATTGTCAATACCAATTTTGATGCATTCTTCCAAATTATTTACTATAAAAAAATTTTAACAACCATTAATTATCATTTTAAAATTTTTGACAAACATTAAATCAATGATAACATAATTTAAAAAAAAAATCATATATATATTAACATTCAGTGCAGAATAATGTTAGAAGAGGGAGAATAACAGTCGTGGGAGAGGAAGAAGAACAGACTACGTTAACTGCATAAAAATAATTTATTTTTAATAAATGATAAAGAGGGTATTATAATATTTTTAAATTTAAACCTTAAAAATATGGAATTCATGTACAAATTCTACCTATTTTTGTGGAATTTGATGAAAACATGACAAATTTCATGGAATTGAATTATTTCATATATTTTTCGTGTATCAAGTATAAAAAATAAGAATTACAAATAAATTGCATAAAATTTTATGAAATTAATTTGTTTCAAGCGGAAGTTAAAACAGGCTTTTGTTTAAAAAAAAAAAAAAAATCAGAAAACGGCAATTATAGTTGTCGTTTTCTGCTATAGTTGCCGTTTTCTGTTAGCCCGGCCCCAATCAATAAGTCACAATTATTGATCGAAATGTTGCGTTTTGGACTTCAAAAAACGACAATTTGGATTGCCCTTTTTTTACCAAAAAATCTGAAAAGTTGGTGTGGGTCTCATCTGACACAAAATGGCAACAGTGCTGCCGTTTTTGACACATCAAAATTCTAAATACTTTTATTGTAGCACCACTTCTCTAAATATTAACTAAAATCGCCCTATTTATAAAAACCCCCAAATATTTAGATAGTATTAAGACATTAAGCATATCGATAGCATTTTCGTATGTGTTGGTTTTATGATGGCTTCCTTGTTAATTTATTTAGGCATACTAAAATTAATAGTCTTATCTTATGATGGCTTCTTTGTGATTTCTATTTGAGCATATCATTAGATACGATCATAATATTAGGAAATTAAGTTTAAATAAACTTATTAACAATAGAAGTTAATAACATGTTCATATGCCTTCATAATTATGATCGCAATGGTCCATGATGGCATGATATTCCAATTTTTTTATTTATATTAATATTATTTATTATTTATATTATTTTTGATAAGATAATTTTCTTTCAAATTTAAATAAAAGATATTTTAATTTAAATAAAACATTCTATCTAAATCTCTATCTCTTATAATTTAAACCCAATTAAACTCCTGGTCCTTCTTCCTATATTGTACAGTTTCTCTCTATACTCTTTCTTGCTGTATTTTTTTGTCTCGGTCTTTCACTTTCTTGTTGTTTCTCCCATTTAATTATAAGTATTTCATATATTGTATTGATTTCTTTTTTTTTTCCCCCTTAATTGTAAGTATTCCTTATATAATATTAATTATTATTTTGAAAAAAAAAAAGAAAAGAAATCGGAACACACTGTTAAAAAAACCTATTTCTCCATTGCCGAAACTTTTATTGCCATGACCAAAATCTCATTTAAATTATTATTATTATTATTATTATTATTATTATTATTATTATTATTATTATTATTATTATTATTAATCCAACATTTTGTTTCTATTATTAATATTTAGGATTTGAAATTAAATTAGATAGTATTAATTAACTCCCCTTTTTCTTAGACTTTCAACAGAACTTTATTATTATTATTATTATTATTATTATTATTATTATTATTATTATTATTATTATCTTTAAATGTTCTTTTAGTGTTGGATTTTTTTTCCATTCTAAGTTAGTGGGCTAGATGTTAGGGTAGTTAAGTTTTCTTAGCCATTGTGATCGTTATAATATTTACCTTTCTTATTTGGATTAGAAAATTTCGATACTCCCGTGATAGATTATGTGACTTTCTATGTGTCCTACATCTAGATATATTTGAAGTTTCAGATGAATGTTAATTACAGTATACAGCTGTTTTGTAAAACCATCATTTTAAATTTTGACTCAAAATATTTTAGTTTATTTAATTCTATTTTATTAAAAATGTCTTCAATCTTTTATCAAGTGGATTTATGAAATTTACCTTTATGTTAACTTCCTACAAGTATTTATTGATTTTTATTAGATTAGTTTTTATACGAATTTCAACTGTTATTTATTCTATTAATTTAACCAGTATTTTTATTTGTTTAATTTTACTTAAATGAATATTATATGTTTTAGAGTTTTAGATTATGAGAATAGGTTTTTGAATTATTTTCTATTTATTATCCGTTTTAGTAAATGATTTATTTACCTATATGATTTTATTTGAACTTTATATCAAATTTTTTTGAGTTTATCTATTGAAATTATATATGTTTCTGCTAAAAATTAATTGAAAATTTAGGCCTGAACTATTAAGTACTATTCAATGTTAAATCCAATAAATGAAATATTGTAATGTCAGTCCCCAATTTTGAGTCTCATTTCAATTAAGGGACTCCGTCTACCATTCTGTTAACCACTAATGGAAATTGAATTGTTTTAGAGACTCCAAACCAAATATTTTTTTTTTGTTGGGTCTGAAATTAAAAACTACCCTACAGTTCAAGCCTGATTTACTAATTAATCCTTCAATTTCTGTTACTTTTAACGGAAAAACTAACGGAATCTCTAAATTGAAAGGCATTTGAAGTTTGGGACTGTCATTGCGAGATTTCATTTATTCAGCCTGAAATTGAAAATTACCCTATAGTTTAGGCCTGATTTTCTAATTAACCCAAATTATTTATATGTTGTATTAGTAAAAAATTATTTTCATATCGGTACTTGTGCTCAGTAATATTTCTATATGTATCTAGCTCTGTTTGAGCAATTTGTTACCTGAATCTGCATCTGATCCCATCATAGATATCACATATTTAGGATATTACATAACTTGCTATCATGCATCATATGCCATTGACATCTACATTAGAAGCATTGCATGATATATGTGATGGAGACATCTCTTATCTAGCTTTTGGTGGTATGAAGTATCATCACCCTGTTAAACTATACCATGATTTTAAACTATTATTTATTTATATTGAAATTTTTTTGCTTATTTCATGGTTTATTATGTGGTTTATTAAGATAAAAAAATAGAATTGTAATAAAATAAAGTCTTTTTATTCTAACTGATTTTGTTGCATTATACCTTATTTTAACAGACTTGATAACTACAAATATATAGAATAAAACATTTATAGCTATATGTATAAGAAAGGAAGAATTACTAATTAACTCATCTAATAGTGCAACAAGATAAGAAATATCAGATATATTTCTCAATCAGCTTGAGTTTCCTTATCTATTGAACTACCATTTTTGTAGAAATTTGTTATTCTTGGAAATTCTTGTCACGAACCATATATCCTTTGATAATTCTATGAGTATGATCATCATTATCACTCCATGATTTGTGGGACTCCTTATCACTCCATATACTCACAGTATTTTTGGTAAGATGAGGCCGTTGATTGCTAATATCCCCTTGCAAACTGAGCCGTGGTTGAAGGCACAGTTTGTCATGAAAAAAAAAAAGCAAGGGTATCTTTGGACATGGGTTTAGTAAATATATCAACAACTTGTTTATCAGAAGACACATGTTTAGTGACAAGTAAACCAAGAGAAACTCTTTCACGTACAAAGTGATAATCCAATTCGATGTATTTACTCCAAGCATGAAAGATAAGATTGATAGTTATGTATAGAGCACTGATATTATCACAATAGAGGAATGGCGGAGACAATTGAGACACACGAAGATCCTTAAGAATATAAGTAAGCCATGTAAGTTCCGCAGCAGTATGAGCCATAGCACGATACTCAGCTTCAGTACTAGAGCGAGAGATTGTGTGTTGTTTCTTAACACACCATGAAATTATATTAGTGCTAAGAAATGTGCAGCAACCGGTGGTGGACTGCCTTGTGGTAGGACATCCAGCCCAATCAGCATCAGAGAAGGTAGACAATTAAAGATTAGTATTGAAGTAAGATGTAAGCCATGGTGAATTGTTCCTTTGAGATATCGTAAAATTTGTTGAACCAAATGCAAGTGAGCAATTATAGGAGGATGCATGAACTGAGAAACATAGTTGACACTAAAAGATAAATCTGGACTGGTCAATGTGATGTATTGGAGAGCACCAATAATGCCACAAAAATGACTAGGATCAGCCATAAGAGATGAATCAATAACATATTTGGATTCAACAATCAGGGGTGTAGGCTTTAGCTTGCAATGAAGCATATTGGACCATTCAAGGATGGTGAACACATAGTGGGACTAGGACAGATGTAACCATTCGACTGTGCTAGTAATCTTAATACCAAGAAAATGAGGCACCGGACATAAATCTTTCATAGAAAACTCATAACTCAAAATGTTAATAAAAGAGGTAACAAGATATGTGGATGAGCCAATAAGAATCATATCATCAACATAAAGAAGTAAAACTAGTGAACCTTGATTAGAATGAAAAATAAAAGGAGAGGATTAGCTAGACTGCAAAAGAAACCATAAGAGATAAGAAATTTGCTTAGCCTATCAAACCAAGCACGTGGTGCTTGTTTCAGACCATACAGAGCATGCCAAAGCTTACAAACATGTACAGGTTTCTACAAATCAGGCATACCTGGTGGTTGTTCCATAAACATATCCTCAACAATGTTGCCATGTAAAAAAGCATTTTTGACATCGAGTTGACAAATGAGTGAGTGTCTTACAAGAGCAACAATTAAGATGAGGCGAATCATACCTAGTTTTATGACAAGTGAAAATGTCTTTGTATAGTCAATACCATCAATTTGATGGTACCCTTTTGCGACTAATCTGGCTTTAAGACGATCAAAGGTACCAGTAGGTCATCACTTAGTCTTAAAAACCCATTTTAAACTAATGACTTGCATATCTGGAGTATGTGGAACTAACCGCCATGTTTTGTTGTGATGCAGGGTAGCAAGTTCATAAAGCATAACAGCTTTCCAGCCCGGGTGCGACAGCGCTGATATGATATTTCTTGGTTCACGGGGTATGGTATCAGATGAAGTTACCGTCAAGGAATACTTGGGATTTGGTTTAGCAACTGCAAGTTTGGATCTTGTTATCATTAGATGAGAAACTGATGCTGTGTGAAGTGGCACCGAATTTATGGGAGAAAAAGCAGCAGGTGTAGGCACAGGATCAAAACCGAGAGATGCAAGTGCAAGCATAGAATTAGTTAGATTAGAATCAGGCAATAGTGTGGGTAGGCTCATATCGTTGGACATTTGATTAGGAGGAACAAGATCGATGTTATCTACATCAGATGTGGCACTTGGTGGAGATGCTAGTGACTCCAAGTGAGAAAGATCAACAAATGGTAAAGGAGTGGCATTGGTTGACATAGACAGTTGTGAAGAACCACCTGAGTTAATAGAGTTGTTAGAAAAAGGTAACCAAGAATCAAAAATTTTAGCAGCATCTGAGGTTGAAGCAGAAGGTAATGAATATTTAAAAGGAAAAATAGTCTCATCAAAAACCACATAACGAGAAATAAAAAATTTGCGACTTAATGGATGGAAGCATTTGTAACCTTTATGCTTTTCACTATATCCTACAAAAACACACAAAATAGATTTAGGATCAAATTTATGTTTTCTTGCATCCCATGTATATGGAAAACATTTAGAACCAAAAACTATAAAAGATGTGTATGTAGGATGAGCTCCATGCAACTTGAAATAAGAAGTGTCAAAATGAATAGTTGAAGAAGGTAACCAATATAAGTAAAACTGTTGTAGTAAAGGCTTCTACCCATAAAAAAAGAGGAGCATGACTATGAAACAACATGGTCATACCCAATTAACGTATAATTCTAGGCCTTTTCTCAACCATACCTATTTGTTCTGGAGTGTAAGGACATTAAATTTGATGAATAATACCTATTGTAAGGATGTGTGATAATAATCTAGAGTTAACAAATTCACCTCCACCATCTGAGTGAAATATTTTTATTTTCTTATTAAATTGGCATTTAACATACTGTTCAAAAGCTAAATAAGCAGCAAAAAAATCTGATTTATTTTTTAAGGGAATAATCCAAGTGTACTTGGAAAAATCATAAACTAAACATGCATAAAATTTAAACTTGCCAATAGATAACACAGGAGCAGGTCCCCACAAATCACAATGAACTTTATCAAAAATACTAGAACCAGAGTGTTCAAAGAAAGAAAATGGAATTTTACTTAATTTTCCTAATTGGTAATTATCACATAAATGTTCTGTCTGTAAAGGCCATTGAACATCAATTAAGCCTTTATTTTTTAATCACTGAATTGCTGAAATTTGAGGATGTCCTAAGCATTGGTGCCAAACATCTGCAATGCTATATTTGAATCGATGAGAAAAGTGCGCTTCTAATACGGCAAATAAAGTATACAGACTACCCTTCCTTTCTCCTATTATTAACGAGTGACCTATTTTCCGTTCCTTTATACAAAAGTCAACATCAGTAAATTCACAGTTAAAGGGAAATTGAGATGTTAATTGACTTATTGAAAACAATTTTTTTTTTCAAATTTGGAACTAAAAGAACATCATGAAGGGGCAAGGATTTTTCATTTTGCTTAATATGTGACTTACCAATACCTGTTATGGGTAAAGAAGAACCATCTCCAATTATCATTGAATCCGAACCAGTATATTTGTGAACATCAGTCAATATACCTTGTGTTCCCGTCATGTGATTCAAAACTCCCGTATCAGAAGTTCATTCTGTTTCAATAATGGAATTATCTAAAGTAAGAGCTGCAAGGGCCTATGGAAATTCATCATTTGTAGTCGTTCGTTTCGGAATCCACCAGTAAATTTTAATAATATGACTAGGTTTTCCACAATATTGATATGTTTCATTGCGATAAAGATCTCGCTCTGTTGTTGTCATGCGTCGTTCTCCTGGAGGTGGTGGTCGTCGTTGTTGTGGAGTTGTGCTTGTTGGGTATCTTTGATTTTGATTTTGAAATTGTTGTGCTTGAAAACCACGACCTGTGGAGGTAAAGTTATTGTTGTGACTCTTTGAATTGGTGTTTGGGGGATGTTTTTATTGCTGACTGTAAAAGGCTAAATGTGGAGTGAGATGAGAAAGAGACACATCAGTTTGGTTAGAAAACTAGTTCCGACGCTGATCAAGATTTTGCAACTGTTAAATCAGTTCAGGGTAAGTAGGTTTTGGAGGTTTGAGCATCGTTGTAGTGAAAGTTTCATATTGTGGACCAAGGCTTGTGAGAAGACAAAAAACTTTTTCTTTTTCTAGTATGGGTGTTCCAATTGCAGTAAGGTTATCACACAGACCTTTAAATATACGTATGTGATCAGCAATGGTCTTGTTTTCATCTTTGCAAAGGTAAGTTAGTTGCTATCACAGTGTAAACTCTCGCTCTTAAGAGTCTTGTGCATAAGTGTCTTTCAGTGTTTCCCAAATAGCATGTGCAGTATCTAAGCCAATGACAAGTCCAAGAGCTTTTTCAGAGAGGGTTCCGATAATCCAATCCCATAGAAGTTGATCAGACTTTTACCAAGTAATGTACTCTATTGTTAACTGTGGTGTAGTGTTTGTTGTGTTTGAATCTGAGGTGGTATATTTCGTTGGAGCTGATGTTTCATTGGTGAGATGACCAACGAGATCTTGGCTTTCAGCTAGTCCTAGAACATGTTCTCTCCATAGTCGGTAATTGGATTGTGTAAGTTTTAGGGTGACAAAGTTGCCATAATGAAGTCATGGTGTAAGGGGTAGGATCATTATGCTCTGATACCAAGATAAAAAATAGAATTGTAATAAAATAAAGTCTTTTTATTCAAACCGATTTTGTTGCATTCTACCTTATTTTAACAGACTTGATAACAAATATATAAATAAAACTTTTATAGCTATTTTTACAAGAAAGGAAGAATTACTAATTAACTACTTTAATAGTGCAACAGGATAAAAAATATCAGATATATTTCTTAATCAGCAGGAGTTTCCTTATCTATTGAACTACCATTTTTGTAGAAATTTGTTATTCTTGGAAATTCTTGTCACCAACCATATATCTTTTGATAATTCTGTGAGTATGATCATCCTTATCAATCCATGATTTGTGGAACTCCTTATCACTCTATATACTCACAGTATTTTTGGTAAGATGAGGCTATTGATTGCTAATATATTATACTATTTTAGTTTCTAAATATATTTTGTTAAATTACTCTGAACTATTGCTTGCTCTTAGTCTATTGTGTACTGTACTTATCATTCACTGAGTCATTGTACTCAAACCACGTCTGTTGCACATGTTTTTATTTTGCATATTAGTAGTTATATTCAACACAATAAGAAAATTGAGTTTTAAAGATCAAATTTAACGAAAGGATAAAAATTCGGTCGTATAAAGATATTGTTGGCTAAAGGCTATAACTCAATTTTGATGATAATCAAATCTTGTATAAACTTTGCATAAATTCTATTTATTTGCTTCTATTTCAGCCATTCTCCACTAAGTTGTGCAAGAACCAAGTCAAATATGCAAATCAAAATTCTTGAAGAAACTTAAGTTGTTGAGCTCTATGGAAAGTTAGGGTATTATTTTTGTATAATCTTTTGAGGAGCTTTATTTATATGTTCATGCATCCTAATAGTCTTTCCTTGCATAAAAAGGATCTTTTCATGCATTAAAACTATGTTATGTTGCCGTCAGAAAATAAGTTCTGTTGCAAGCAGAAAAATTGTTCTACCATGAACAGAAACGATACTTTAAAAATATATTCTAAAAATGATTTTCTAAATCTTGCAAAAACATTCTTTTAGAATAACTGTTAAAATTGCATCTTGAAAGGATAAGCAGAAAGTTTACAGAAAATATTTTTGAAAAAGTCTTCTATTCTGTCGCAGCAGATCTGCTTTCATTAAAAGATAAAATAACAGCTAGTTTTTCAATTCAATCAGTTTGTCTTCTCTCTAACGGCTATATTCTGATCTCTAACGGCTATAATGAGTTTTTGGCTATAAATTGAAGTTGTTTTTGGTTTCAAATCTTGAGATTCAAGCTTTTATCTTTTTCAAGCTATTTTTTCACATCTTTCACTTCATTCATTATCATCCTCCTCAACTAGATTATAGCATTTCTGTTGTAATTCTTGTGTGAGGTATTTTTGTAAAAGATTGTGAGAAAGGGTTGGCTAGAACCTTAGGAAATTTTAGTAAGTGTTTTAATCTTTTACTTGGGAAAAAAGATTGTGGGTAGAAAATACACTAGGTTTGTATATTGGATTTAACTCTTGTCCATTGAAAAGAGTTGATAGTGGAGAGATAAGCTCAAGACGGTGTCTTGGGGAGTGGATGTAGGCAGCTAGGCCGAACCACTATAAATCATTTGTGTTGATCTATTTCTTCTCTCCTCTTCTCTGTTTTGTTTCTAAAAGATTTCAACTATTATGTTCTTGCAAAATTTGTGTTAATTCAAAAGAAATCTTTAAAACCATTTCTGTTATCTAATAGTGATTTACTGCAAGTTTTAAATCTGTTTCACAAAGTATTTATTGTACATTTTGTTATTCATCACTTTCTGCATTCATTCATTGCATATCCATCTGTTTTGTTTGAACCAAAAAACTCCATTAGAACAATTGTGTTATGTTTTGTTAGAAATTGAGCTAAAATTTTAAAACACCCAATTCACCCCCTCTTGTGTGTCATCGGGACCAACAATTGGTATCAGAGCAGATCTCATTCTCCTAAGATTTAACAATCTTGAGTGATCCATAAGATGGCATCAAGTTCTGAAAATCCTCCGGTAGCTACTCCATTTAAGGAAGGTCATTCTATCCACAGACCACTTATGTTCTGCGGAGATAATTATCCATTCTGGAAGGTAGTAATGCGGCATTTCATCCAATCTCAAGACATGGATTATTGGGAAATAATTGAAGAAGGACATCAAGCTCCAACAAAAATAGTTGAACAAACTGGAGGAACAAGCATCACTGTTCAGAAAACCAGAAAGGAGCTCACTGAAGAAGAAAAGAGAAGAGTTCACCTAAACTCTAAAGCAATGAGTATTCTATTTTGTTCTTTACATACTAATGAATTTAATAGAGTCTCTGGTTGTGATACAACAAAACAAATTTGGGATAAGCTTGAAGCCACATATGATGGAACCCATGAAGTAAAGGGATCCAGACTGCATGTGCTAATGGTGGACTACGAAGCTTTCAAAATGAAGCCAGAAGAGACTGTGGCTGAGGTAATTAACAGGTATGTTAACAAATAAAATTAAAGCTCTTGGTCACAAACTTATTGAAGAGAATAAAATTGCTAAACTTGTTAGGGGTCTAACTCCAAGATAGGAAGCTAAAGCTTCTATTCTGTTAGATAAAGATCCTAGCACTCTTAATTTTGATATTGTTTGTGGCTCACTTATTTCTCATGAGCTTTACATTAAGTCACAAGATGCTGTAAAGGAAAAAGAAAGGAAATTAAAAGCTCTTGCTCTCAAAGCTGAGTATGGGAGTGACTGCTCCACTGGTGATGACGAAATAACACTTATTACAAAGAAATTCAAGAAGCTGTATCGAAAAGGTAAGAAATTGAACAAGAGACAGCAGCAGAAATACTCTCACCAGAAAGCAGATAATAGTTTCAGATCTACTGGAGAAGTAGTTTGTTATGAGTGTAAAAAGCTTGGACATATTAAATCTAAATGCCCAAATTTGAAGAAAAAGTACAAGAAAAAGGCTATGAAAGCTACATGGAGTAACAGTGAAGATTCAAGCAACAGTTCAGAAGAATCAGATGCAGATTCAGATGAAGCTGGTTTAATGGTAGTTTCTGATCATGAGGAACACCATGTCTCTGCTAAGACAGATCAGGAAAATTATACTGCTGTTGAACAGAACAAGAGTCAACCAGAAAATGAAGATGATATAAATGAGGTAATATGTTCTGACTCTAACTCAAGTTCTGATGCAAATGGAGATGAATATGAAAATATGTTGATATGCTTTGAAAAAGTTCATCATAAATACTGCATGCTTAAAACGAATCATATAGCATTAAGAAAACAGCATGATGCATTAAGACAAGAAATTGAGCATGTAAAACAGAAAGAAATTGATGTGAAAAATGAATTTTCAGATTTAGAAAAGAAATATATGGTATTGCAAGAAAAATGTAAAGGAAAGAAATTTTGTTCATGTGTTGAGAATGAAAATAAAAAGTTGCATGCTAGTACATCCAAGTTTAATTATAAAAAGAAGCATATGCATAAAAGGGAACATAAGAATAATTATTATATGACTAATTTTTCTAGCAATTTTGTCACCTATTTTTACTGCAGCAGAAAAGGCCATGTGTCTAAATTCTACTATTACAAGAAAAATGCTAGTTCTGGAAAACAGATATGGGTTGTTAAAAATAATGTGCATGCTGTTGCTAACCCATAAGGACCTAAGAAAGATTGGGTACCTAAATCTGTATAATTTTCTTGTAAATCTGCCTTAAGAGTCCCAGATCAGAAAAATGGCACTTGGACAGTGAATGCTCTAGGCACATGACTAGGAATAGATCAAAGTTTACAAAATTAACCATGAGAGATGGTGGAAAAGTCAGTTGTGGTGATAACAGAAAAGGAAAAATTATTAGAATAGGAACAATTGGTTCAAATCCAAAGATAGAAGATGTCTCACTTGTTGATGGATTAAAATTCAACCTGTTGAGTATCAGCCAAATATGCGATGGAAACAGAAGAGTGATTTTTGAAAAAGATCACTGCAGAGTAGAAGATGTTGGAACAAATCAGTCAGTTCTGACAGGGCACAGATCTGGAAACATTTATCAAGTCAACATAGAAGAGCTTCAAGAAAGTAATCTAACATGCTTGATAACACAAGAAAATTTAAGTGTACTTTGACACAAGAAGCTCGGTCACGCTAGTACTCATACCATGGAGAAACTAGCTAGGAAAAATCTCGTAAAAGGGCTGCAAAGATGAGTTTTGAAAAAGATTACGTTTGTAAGGCCTGTCAACTTGGGAAACAGACCAAATCTTTTCACAAACTTAAAGGCGAAATATCATCCAAGAAAGCATTGGAGCTTTTACACTTAAACTTGTTTGGACCAATAAGTCCTTCAAGTATTGGTGGAAAAGTTTATGTATTTGTTATTGTGGATGATTATACAAGGTATACTTGGACATTGTTTCTTGCTCACAAGAGTGAAACATTCAAGGCATTTGAAAAATTGAGCAAGAAGTTACAAAATGAGAAAGGGTATATGATTACAAGCATAAGAAGTGATCATGGAGGAGAATTTGAAAATACAAGTTTTGAGGAATATTGCAACAGTTCTGGAATTTATCATAGTTTTTCAGCTGCCAGAATACCTCAACAGAATGGTGTAGTAAAGAGGAAGAACATAATACTTTAGGAGATGGCCAGAACAATGATCAATGAAAATAAACTCCCAAAGTATTTCTGGGCAAAAGTAGTGAGCACTGCGCGTTATATTTTGAACAGAACACTTGTCAGATCAGTTCTAAACAAGACTCCATATGAGCTTTAGAAGAACAGAAAGCCAAACATCTGTTACTTTCAACCATTTGGCTGTAAGTGCTTTATTTTTAATGATAAGAGTAATCTAGGTAAATTTAATGCAAAATCTAATGAGGATATTTTTCTTGGTTACTCTTTAAATAGCAAAGCATATAGAGTTTTTAATAAAAGAACCTTAGTAGTAGTCTTACCTATAAATGTGAAATTTGATTATACTGACATTAACACTAGAGAAAGGAGTTTTTCTGATGTTGATACAGATGAAGAAATCATTGAAATAAACAAAAATACAGGGGAGAAGGATAATTTAGAAAAGTCATCTGATCAGCCAGCAGATCAAGATGATAGATCTGGTAACTTATTTGGTTAGATAGAAGAAAATCAGCTAGCAGAAAGGCAATCAGATCAACAAGATGAAAATCAGACAGAACAATCAATGGAAAGATCAGCAGATCAACAGAGTACGCAACAACCAGCAGAATTGCCTAAGGACTGAAAGTTTCACAGATATCATCCAAAAGACAACTTGCTGACAGAACCATCAAAAAGAATGATGACCAGAAGAGCAATGCGCTAATACTATGGTAATGTAGCTTTTGTTTCTCAACTAGAACACCAAAATTTTATTGATGCTCAAAATGATGAAAATTGGATTCTTGCTATGCAAGAAGAATTAAACCAATTTGAAAGGAATAAAGTTTGGTATCTTGTTCCGAAACCTTCAAATCATTTTGTTATTAGTACTAAATGGGTTTTTAGAAATAAACTTGACGAACAAAGTAACGTTGTAAGGAATAAGGCAAGATTAGTTGCTCAAGGCTACAATCAAGAAGAAGGTATTGATTTTGATGAAACTTTTGCACCTGTAGCTAGACTAGAAGCAATTAGAATTTTGTGTGCATATGCATGTTTCAAGAGTTTCAAACTTTACCAAATGGATGTGAAAAGTGCTTTCTTAAATGGATTCTTAAATGAAGAATTTTATGTAGCTCAACCCCCCTGGTTTAGAAAGTCCAGAACATCCAGAATATGTTTACAAGCTCAAAAAGGCTTTATATGGTTTGAAACAAGCTCCTGGAGCTTGGTATGAAAGATTGAGTTGTTTTCTTCTTGCTCATGATTTTAATAGAGGAAAAGTTGATAATACACTTTTTACAAAGCACAATTCATCTCATATTTTATTAGTGCAAATTTATGTTAATGACATTGTTTTTGGTTCTACTAATGTTTCTATGTGCAAAGATTTTGAGTCTATTATGAAGCAGGAATTTGAGATGAGTTTAATGAGAGAACTTACATTCTTTCTGGGATTGCAAATTAAACAATGCAAAAGTGGAATTTTTATAAGTCAAGTGAAGTATACAAAGGAGCTTATTAAGAAGTTCAAAATGACAAAAGCCAAGTCTGCTAGTACACCTATGAGTACCTTAATCAAACGGGAAAAGGATGAAAAGGGCAAGAGTGTTGATGAGAAAATGTATAGAGGCATGATCGGATCATTGCTCTACTTGACAGCAAGCAGACCAGATATTCACTTCAGTGTGTGTCTGTGTGCTATGTTCCAATCTGCTCCAAAAGAGTGACATCTTTCTGCAGTAAAGAGGATTCTACATTACTTGGTTGGAACTCCAGAATTGGGGTTGTGGTACTTAAAGAATGGTTCTCTGGATCTAATAGGTTATTCTAATGCAGACTATATTGGATTTAGAATTGATAGAAAGAGCACTTCGGGTGCATGCCATTTTCTTGGAAATTCACTAATTACTTGGTCCAGCAAAAAACAAAATTCAGTGGCTCTATCTACAACAAAAGCATAATATATTGCAGCTGGAGGAAGTGTTGCACAAGTTCTGTGGATCAGACAACAATTAAAGGATTATGGGATTGAATTTGATCAAGTTCTAATTTTTTGTGACAACACAAGTGCAATCAATCTTACAAAAAATCCTATTCTGCATTCTAGGACAAAACACATAGAAATCAGACACCACTTTATCAGAGATCATGTTCAACATGGTGATATTGTGCTAGAATTTGTTCCTACAGAACAATAGCTAGCCGATATTTTCACTAACCCTCTAAAGGAAGAACAATTTTGCCAAATTAGAAGAAAGTTGGGCATGGGTACTGCTGTAGAGTAAATCGTCTAATGAAGAAATTTCTTGATTTTATTAAATCAGTCATATATTTCCATATTTGTTAAAAATAGAAAGAGATACGTGCTTTAATTTTATTTTTAATAATTTTTCTGGTCTATTATACATGTTGATTTGATCTTTGCGTGCTCAAATTTGTTTTCCTAATTTTTATAATATTTTTATGTGTTAATTGACTTTTGACAATTTGTTTTTTAAGTGTTCAGTTTTTAAAATATCATAAAAAGACAAAATAGTCCTTTTATTTCCTATCCTTGCTTTTTCATAACTATCAGAGTCAAAAGAAAATTTAATTTCTTTTTCCCGCTTAAAATTCTGTTTCTGCATTTTATCCAATGTGTTTATGAAAAATTTTCCAGTAAAAAGGTGGGAACAGTTGTCTTCTTGTTTGAAAAATATCGTGTTTATCTCCTTGGGAAGGTTAACTGCTCTTAAATGAAATGTCTTTCCATATCTTCTCTTAAATCAAAAGGATTTATTTTTTCTCTCTCCTTAATTCTCTCTCTTTTACCATCTGGTTTCGTCTCTCTTCTTCGAGTTTCCTTCTTAAAATTTCTAAAATTTCTTTATGTAAACCCTAATATCTCAACCCATGGCGTGATTCAAAACCAAAGCCAACCGTAAACCCTCCAAAATTGAAGCCTCCAAGAAATCTAGAACCGTTGAATCCCCTGCCAAATTCGTAAAGACAGTCATCATTCCCCCAAAAACTATCGACTGGGATGCAACGGTGGAATTTGCTCCTGATTTGGCGAAATGGATAGAACAACAAGGCCGAAAGTGCTTCATTACATACACGAGTCCTATCTTCTATCCTGATTTGGTGAGAAATTTTTATGGGTCAATGAAGAACATCACCGCTGGGAGTTTCCAAGTTCAGTTTGGGGATAAAGTTCTCGATGTCACTCTAGGGCTGCTCTCTAAGGTATTTTCACTTCCTTTAGTTGGCAATAAAACTAATAGAAAGGTTCGGACTACTGTCATTCAGAATTTTAATAGAGAAAAATTTCTCAAAGCTACTACTGGGATTGAGAATCCTGGAACTAACCCTCCTTCTACCTGTATGGCACCTAAGTTTAGAGCCCTCCATAAATACATTTGTGATTTCTTGCTGCCTAGGTCAGGAAGTGCAACATTTCTGGCCACTGTGGATGATTGTGTTTTGTGGCATTTTTTAAAGGGAAAACCTATAAATTTGCCTGTCCTGTTATTTAAAAATATGTGTGATAACAAATCTAAAGCCAGATTGCCATTTGCTCTGTTATTGAATGAACTATTTGTATTTTGGAAAATTAATCTTTCTGATGAGAATGTGGAGTTGCTGAAGAAAGGGCATTTGATCTCTAGAAAAATTTTTAAGGATTCTGTGGCTAGAACTAAAGCTCTAGGCAAAAGAAAAATAGAGCCCGTTGTGCAACCTGTAGCACATCTACCAAACCTATTCCAGAATCTTCCTCATAAGACCTCACTAAAAAACATAAAGTATTTCCTCCTAACATTGCCTCATACCTAGCAAAAAATCTTCCTTTGATTATCCAAGAAGCCAAGCTTGTTGAATCTGGTGATGAACATATCAAATCCCATTATGAAGATGATAAGGAGGACACACAGATTGTAGTGGAAAGTTCTGATGAGTCCTCCGCAGAAGAAGAGGAGGTTGTTAAATTAGAAGAAGAAGAAGAGGTAGTGGAGTCTGAAGAAGAGGAAGGTAGTGCCAGTAAATCAAATCAGAATGATGCCTCTGATAAATCTAAAGAATCTTCTCAAGATAACTTGGCAGAATTTGGTAAGGAGAAATCCAGTTCAGAAACTACAGTAGAAACTGAAAGTAAGTCTAGAGAGTCTAGTGCACCAGAACAGGATAGTGGCTCTAGCAGAAAGAGTGAGTCTGGATTAGAAACAGAGACAGAGGCTGCTTATGAGACCGATCATAACCTTGACCCTGAAGCCCAAGATTTGGCCTCTGCTTCTGAGCAACTTGCTGCACTTAAAAATCAAACTGAGCCACCTGAACCACCTACAGTTGCAGAAGTCACTTCTGCTAGTAAACCTATTCCCTCCTCTGCTGCTTATCAGGTACCATCTTCTGCTGATCCTATTGCTGAGTCTTTGCCTCTTAATTTAGATGCTGAGTTGGTCACTTTGAATGAGGAGTTGGCATCCTCTCTTGGTCAGCTAAAAAAGTTTCTTACTGACATTGCCATCACTCAACAGAAAATTGCTTCCCTCTTGCGCCGCAGACTAGAATCCAAAAATTCACCCCCTTCTACTTAATTTTTTTAAATGGTGTTGTTTATCAGAACTATTGTTGCTTCTTTTGTTGGATATTTATGCTTTACCTTTTCTGCTGATGACAAAAAGGGGGAGACTTATGTGGGTTTATATATTTATGTGTTATGACTTTTTGCTGCCTTATGTTTTTGATATGGTCTGATGTTTTCATTAAAAAACTGCCTTATTACTGCCTTACTGTTTACAGTTCTGTTGAACAGATATAACTGGTGCTATTAATTTTGTGTTGAATTTTGATATATATACATACATCTATTTTGTGCAAATTTACAGGGATTATACTTGTATATATCCCCCTGGCATATAGTAAGAGGGAGCATACTTATACTAACAAAGATAGACTTTTTAGCCAAAATTTATCAAGGTTTTGTCATCATCAAAAAGGGGGAGATTGTTGGCCCAACGCTACATCTCAATTTTGATGATAATCAAATCTTGTATAAACTTTGCATAAATTCTATTTATTTGCTTTTGTTTTAGCCATTCTCTACTAAGTTGTGCAAGAACCAAGTCAAATATGCATATCAAAATTCTTGAAGAAACTTAAGTTGTTGAGTTCTATGGAAAGTTAGGGTATTATTTTTGTAAAATCTTTTGAGGAGCTTTATTTACATGTTCATGCATCCTAATAGTCTTTCCTTGCATAAAAAGGATCTTTTCATGCATTAAAACAATGTTCTATTGCCGTCAGAAAATAAGTTCTGTTTCAAGCAGAAAAAGTGTTCTACCATGAACAGAAAAGATAATTTAAAAATATATTCTAAAAATGATTTTCTGAATCTTGCTAAAACATTCTTTTAGAGTAACTGTTAAAATTGCATCTTGAAAGGATAAGCACAAAGTTTATAGAAAATGTTTTTGAAAAAGTCTTATGTTCTGTAGCAGCAGAACAATAGATATGCTTTCACTAAAACACAAAATAATGGCTAGTTTTTAAAATTAATCAGCCTGTCATCTCTCTAACGGCTATATTCTGATCTCTAATGGCTATAATGAGTTTTTGGCTATAAATTGAAGTTGTTTTTGGTTTCAAAGAGGTTAGAAAAGTTGGAAAACATTTATATCTCTTGAGATTCAAGCTTTCATCTTTTTCAAGCTATTTTCCACATTTTGTACTTCATTCATTATCATCCCCCTCAACTAGATTATAGCATTTCTGTTGTAATTCTTGTGTGAGGTATTTTTGTAAAAGATTGTGAGAAATGGTTGGCTAGAACCTTAGGAAATTCTAGTAAGTGTTTAAATCTTATACTTGGGAAAAAAGATTATGGGTAGAAAATACACTAGGTTTGTATATTGGCTTTAACTCTTGCCCATTGTAAAGAGTTGATAGTGGAGAGATAAGCTCAACACGGTGTCTTGGAGAATGGATGTAGATAGTTAGGCTAAACCACTATAAATCATTTGTGTTGATCTATTTCTTCTCCCCTCTTCTCTGTTTTATTTCTAAAAGATTTTAACTATTCTGTTCTTGCAAAATTTGTGTTAATTCAAAAGAAATCTTTAAAACCATTTCTATTATATAGTAGTGATTTACTGTAAGTTTTAAATCTATTTTATAAAGTATTTATTGTTCATTCTGCTATTAATCACTTTCTGCATTCATTCATTGCATATCTATCTGTTCTGTTCGAACCGGAAAACTCCATTGGAACACTTGCATTCTGTTCTGTCAGAAATTGAGCTAAAATTTTAAAATACTCAATTCATCCCCCCTCTTGTATGCCATCGGGATCAACAGATACAAACAACTAAAAAAATTTAATCCAGTCATTAAAACTCAAATTTTATTATTATTTAACAAAAAATTTAATTTCAATCATTAAAAAATTCAAAATCCGATTGTTATTGCCTTGAAACAGTGGCTCTGACTTCCAAACCATTTAACTCCAAACATATATCTCTCTTCCTCTACTCCGCTTCCCTCACACTCTAGTCTCTCTCGTTGCCACTGCTACTCCTATCGCCGCTCGCCGCTCTAGCCTTGCTGCTCGCCTTCCCCCCTCCCTCTCATGCGCCAGATCTGATCCACCTCCCTTGTGCTCTAGCCGATCGCCGTTCCTCCCTCGCCGTGGATGTTGCCGCTCCAGCCACTCTAAAATCTCTGCCGTCTTGACTCAACAGGTAAACCACGATTTTTCTTTTTTTTTTCCATTTATTTATTTTTTTCATTTTTTTCATATATTGGTGATTGTTGTTTGTTAGCTGGGCATAATATAGTTGATTGGCGAGAGCACTGTTGGGTTATTTTGGATGGATTTTGTTGGTTGCCATCAGAGCTTATTCTAGCTTTTTATCTCGGTTGGTTGTGTTGTTGCGTTGTAGTTGCTGGTCAATATGTTCAGCTGTTGTCTTATACTAAATCTGCTGTAACTGGGTACATCTTGTGGGTATATTGTGCTGGGTTTTTGCTGCTGTTCTGGCTTACATGCCTCATATGTATCTCTGATAACTTCTTTCTTGAATACCACTTGTTCCTTTTCTTCTAAATGAAGTAGATGGTAGCAGAAAAAGCTACTTTCCTTGTAAGAAGGTTCTGCCCTCTAGCATGTCTGCAGAACCATAAAACTTCATTGGTCCAGTTCCTGCTTATCTTACAAGCTTAGGATTACTTCTCGCTGGCCATTAGAGGACCTGGACTTGCAAAACACATGATGAAACGTTTTCTTTGATTGTCATATGCGTTACATTTGTCATCTTGAACCACAAACTATTTGTATAATCAATATCTTTAATTGCTTACTTCCCTTGAAAAGTTAGCATCAGCTGTGCTTATGGATATTTTGTTTATTGAGCATTAGAGACAAAAAAATTCTCTACTTGGTAAATTTCTATCAAACTGCGGGTCTAGAGTCTTTTCATTCACCATAAAACCCTGGCTTATCGAGTGACATTGTCTGTGGTGTCAAGAAACTGGCAACTATGGGTTTTACACATCTTTAAATGGAGTGGCTTTGGCCATTTTAGAGTCTTTATTATTAACGCTTGGTATAACTTCTTGCCATTTGCCAAATTGAATCTGAAAAAGAAATCATTAAGTTCTCAGCTTTAGCAAAGTGTGTCCTTACCTAGCTGGCGTCGCTGGTGCAACCCTCTCTTATACGCTTGGCAAGGTACATACATGCTTTCAAGGATAAAATACTAAACTAATTTCTGTTGCTCAATATTCAATTAAATAACCTAGCTTTTCATTGAATTTTATATTCTCAATTTGTACATTTTTTTTAATTTTTTAAATAGTTTTTTATTGTTTGTTGATTGAGACTAATTAGGCTGCCAATAACAATTTCTTAATCATAGTTCAAAGTTGGTAAAATTTTAATTGCTGAAAATATCTGTATTACATATTATAATGAACTCGAATCAGATCCGTTCTTTGCTTATATGGCAGAGTGAATATGAATATTGCAAATTATTTTTTGAGATCAATTTATGATAATATAAGAGGAAACATCATTAAAATCAACTCATTGTACCTGATTATAGCGTTTAGCAACCAGTATTGCCTTGTATCGGGCATCTTCACCACCCAAAATGCCATATTTCCTTTTGAAGATCCATTTGCAACCGACAATCCTTTTATTTTTAGGCGGTTTTTCCAACTCTTAAGTTTTATCTTTATTGAGAGATTCTATCTCTTCTCGCATAACTATCAACTATTTTATGGCATCATCATGGGAAATGACTTCTAAATATGTGCAAGGATCACTAACTCCTTCTATCTCTTATGCAATAACACAGGCAAAAGTGACATAATTTGATAGCCTTACAAGCTTGCTTCTTTCCCTTTCTGGTCTATCTCTTTGCAATAGGATGCTTTTCTTCATCAACTGTTGACTCTTCTACTTCTGGAGAAGTGGGCTCCTGAGCATTCATCAATGGCGATGATGAATTCTCCACCTCAATTTTAACCTCCACCTACTTGTCTGAATTAAGAATATTTGTGTCAAAAGAGACAGAGGACTCCTTTTTCGAATAAAGCATGGCTGATTCATCGAACACAACATTCCTGCTGATGATAGACTTTGGTGATCTAGGATCAGGATACCAAACTTTATATCCTTTCACACCAGAAGGATAACTGATAAATATGCCCCTTTTAGATCTAGGCTCCAATTTGCCATCATTGACATGAACATAAACAGGACATCTAAATATTTTTAAATCAGAATAATCAGTAGGCTTTCCAGACCAAACTTCTTCTAGAGTTTTGCAATCAATTGAAGTAGACGGAGATCGATTGACCAAATAGCAAGCTGTAGAAGCTAGTTCTACCCAAAAGTCTTGGGGTAAGCCAGAATTTGATAACATGCATTGGACTTTCTCTAATAGAGTTTTGCACATCTATTCGGCTACACTGTTTTGTTGAGGTGTTCTTGGAACTGTGAAATGTCTAAAAATTCTTTCTTCTTTGCAAAATTTATTGAATTCATCATTATAGAACTCCAAACCGTTATCAATACAAAGGCCCTTAATCTTCTTATTTGTCTGGTTTTCAACCAACGCTTTCCATTGCTTGAAAGTAGTAAAAACATCATTTTTATGCTTTATAAAATAAACCCAAACCTTCCTGGAGTAGTCATCAATAAAGGTGAGCATATATCTAGTGCCACCTTTTGTAGGAATACGAACAGGTCCCCAAAGATCTAAATGAATGTAATCTAGAGTACCTTCAGTTCTATTAACCCCTGAATTAAAACTGACTCTCTTTTGCTTTCCAAAGAGATAATACTCACAGAACTCTAACTTAGATGTACTCTGACCAGACAAAAGACCTCTCTTACTCAACATCGTGAGGCCTTTCTCACTCATGTGCCCCAACCTCATATGCCATAACCTGGTGGCATCTGAATCTAACATAGTAGAGGAAACTGCAGCAATGCATGTGACTGTGGATCTTTGTAAGATGTACAACCTTCTAACTTTTTTAGCCTTTATAATGACAGAGAACCTTTTAAGACTTTTAAGACTCCACATCTACCTAAGAGTCTGGAATCGTTGTCATCTAAAGCAGACAGAGAGATGAGATTCTTCTTTATTACTAGAGCATGTCATACTTTGGTTAAAGTTCTAACCATGCCATCATGCATCTTATTAATTTTAATAGTACCGGTACCAATGACTTTACAAGGATGATCATCACCCATTAACACAACTCCTTTATCTATTGATTCATAAGAATAGAACCATCCTCTATGTTGACATATATGGAATAAGCATGTAGAATCTAGGATCTACCCTTGTCCAAATTCGGTACCATCATCAGAAACGGCATAGACATTGCAATCCACTTCATTTTCAACAATACTGGCTTCGGCAGGGTTATATTCCTTTTTACCTTTTTCGCTATTCTTGTTTTGCAACTTGAAACATTCAGCTTTGATGTGCCCTTTCTTCTTACAGTAATTACAGGTCAAATTACTGTGCCTGTATCTTGATTTAGATCTGGATCGACTGTTACTGTTGCTCAGATCTTTCACTGTCGGTCTTTCTTTAACAACAGAACCTTCTACGAAAAAACCACCTTTGTTACTGGAAAGCTCTTTATCAATAATGTCTTTTGAGAATAGACTTTCTTTAACCTCCTTTACAGCAAGGGTTTTTCTACTGTAGATCAAAGTCTCCCTAAAATTCTTAAAAGACGGAGGTAGAGACCATAATAAGATAAAAGCTTTATCTTTTTCTTAATATTTGATATCTAGATTTTTTAAATCTAGAAGAATAGAGTTAAATTCATCAAGATGTGACTTGAAAGATGTGCTTTCTGCCATATTAAGCATATGCAAGCGATGCTTAACAACTAACTTACTAGTGAGGTTTTTTGTCATGTAAAGAGACTCAAGTTTCTCCCACAAATCTTTGGTAGCCTTCTCATGGATGAATTTACGTAGAACCTCATGTGACAAGCACAACTGTATGGCAACTAGAGCTTTTTCCTCCAGCTCTTATTTCTGCTCTTTTATCATGGCAGGTGATAATTGTGAAATTAATGATGTTTTTAGTGTGTTTCTTAGGTATTTAATTAGGTTAATTTAGTGTTTATTTGGTTAAATTATAGTTGAATTTGTTAATTTTATGTTTTAGGGCTTAATTGTTAATTTTAGTATTTTTCAGGGTTAAAATAAAAAAAAGGGCTTAATTGAAAAGAATGCGAAGTTTTGGGTCAATTTGGTAATTTTCAGATTTTAAAAGCCGGAGAATGAACGTTTAGTCCAGAACACATTTGCAGTACCGCAGAGGAATTAGGAGCGGCTGTGGTTGAAGACTCTACTTAAAATAATTAAAAAGCAAAGAATTGTGGTTGAGGCAGTAAGGTGTGACACGCCGCGTAATCCAAAGGATAAAACATGACACGGCCATGTGATGACTATTTAAACTTATGCACGGCCGCTCATCTCCTTTTGCTTTTTCATCAACTGGCCGCACTTCAAGTGTTCTAAATTAATGAAACTTCTTAATTAAAGAGTCATTTTCCTATTATGATTCAAAAAGTTATAGAAAAACAGACTGATGGAATTTCGCATATAAAAAGTCAGCTTAAAACACCAGAGAGGGGGGATCTAAAAAGAAAAGCAACAATCTTCATTTCTTCAAATTAGTTTAGTTTAGTTTTTCTTACGATAGTTTTTGTTTAGTTGTGAAGAGCAAATTCAAGGAGCAGGAAGCTTGTTTTGATTTTTCTATACAAGATTATTAAGGGAGCTTCCGTAACTCTATGTTTTTGTCTCTTCTCTTCAATTTAGCTTTTAATTTCAATATGAATAGTGAGTAGTTTCTTTACTTTTGCTAGAGGATCCTTGAATCCTTGACTTTTACTATAATGACCTGATTGAGCTTTAAATTCAGTATCATTTAATTATTTCTTGGTTTTAAGCATATTCTTATCTTTGATTGTGTTAAAATTAATTGTTGGTTTATTGATTCAATAACTAAAAATTGATTTAGGCATTGTTATAGATTTGTATGTTCTTGGATTGGCTTCTTGTTGTCTATACATGATTATTTTCTGAATTTTGAGGTAATTATGTGTTGATTTTATTAGTTAATACTAAGAGAGGAAGAACTCTGAGAATAGACTGGAGTTGAATGTTCTTGTAAAGAGATTCGATGAATGTTTAGGAGTTTAACTGGAATTTTATGCTAAGTGTTAAATTGTTCTTAATAAGGGAATTTACTACTTAAAAAAGATATTCTTGTTTCAAGGTATCAGGGTTAATTTTTTCTAGTTTTCCATAATCACTGGTATATCTTCAGAATTTAAGTCATTGCAGTATAAGTTAAGGTGGATAGTCCTTTAGTGAAAGTTGTTTTAAATATCGATTTTTTTTCAAATACTGTTTATCTATTTTCATCTACGATTCTGTTTGATTGTTTAATTTTTGCTCATTAATTGTTTAGTTGTCTGTTTTCCATTTAATTAAGTTTTTATCATTATAAACTCTAGGATTTCTTTTCTCTCTTTTACACCCAAAATTCACTCTAAAACTCAAAATTATTTCATGCAAATGCAAGTTTCCCTTGGGTTCGATATTTAGGGTCTTAATCTATATTTTCCTATATTATTAGCTGATCTAGCACACTTGCTAGACACCGGTCAAGTTTTTAGCACCGTTGCCAGGGACTACATTGGTGTTTGTTTACTTATTTTTGATTTTTAAGTGGATTTTGTGTGTTATTCTTTTTCTTTTATTCTTTATTTATTTTCTGATTTTATTTTCCTTGATTTTGTAGGTGTGATTTTTTTATGGTGAGAAACGATCCAATATTACCTATAAACCCTGAAATTAAGAGGACATTTCATAGGATTAGGAGGTTACAAGCAACCATGAATAACAAAGAAATAGACCCACCTCTTAACATCGATGGTCTACCTCATGAAAATCCATCCATAATTGATCCACCACCTCCTAGGATAGAAGAGCAAAATATGCCATATCAAGCTCAAGGGAATGTGTTTAAACCCAGAACCATTAGAGATTATGCTATTCCTAGGTGGAATGAAGAACATAGAACTATTAGGATACCTCATCACCAACCATTTGAGATAAAACCTGCTACCATTACGATGGTACAAAGAAACGAGTTTTTAGGCTCAGATATAGAGGATCCCGCACAACACCTAGATATGTTCTTAGAAGTTAGTGACACTGTGTAAATCCCAAATGTATCAACTAATGCTATTAGGCTCAAACTTTTTCCTTTTACCCTCATAGGAAAGGCTAGATACTGGTTACAAATGGTTCCCAATCAGTCCATTCACTCTTGGCAACAAATGCAAGAAAAATTCTTGTGTAAAATTTTCCCACCTACTAAGACAGCCCTCATTAGGAAACAAATCAATGACTTTCAGCAACTCTATGAGGAGCTATTCCATAAAGCTTGGGAAAGATTCAGGAGACTTTTGATAAGCTGTCCGCATCATGAATTTCCTGTTTATCAACTAATGCGTATTTTCTATGCAGGTGCTAACCAAGCGATGAGGTCCTTATTAGATGCAGTATCAAATGGTAGTTTTATGAACTAAGTTCCTGAAGAAGCATTCTTGCTTCTTGATGAGATGGCTACCAATGACGCTCAATGGGCGACTTCTAGAGCCGCACAAAAGAAACAGGGAGTACATAGTATAGATGAAATAACTATGCTTAAGGCTCAAATGGAATTAATGAGAAAAGAACATTTAAGAGAAATCAATGAGCTTAAAGCTAAAAATGTATCAATGTTATCTAATGAGTGCGATTCTTATGTAGGAATATAAGGAGTACCTAGATTTAAGAATGGTAACGGATCAATAGAGGAAGTAAATGCTTTAAACCCTTATAGTAATACCTACAACCCGGGATGGAGGAATCATCTTAATTTTACATGGAGGGAAGGGAATCAAACATCCACCTCTAACCCTCAACCTAGGGCTCCATTCAACCAAAATCAATCCTCCCAAAGTAACAACCATTCTCATTACCAGAATCAAGCCCATCCACACTACCCATCTACATATCACTCACAACCCTATCAACCACCTGGATTTCAAAAACTACAACCCCCACCCCTATAAAAAAAGAAATCAAATATAGAGGAAATGATTGCAAATTTCATGGCTTCCCAGAATTCGATTTTAGCTAATTAAGATGCTAGGTGGAAATCCCAAGATATTTGGATGAGGAACCAAGAGGCATCCATTAAGAACCTAGAAAACCAAATGGGGCAACTTGCTAACTCACTGTCCAATAGAGCTCAAGGAACCTTTCCATCTAATATAGACCGTAATCTAAAGGAGGAAGCCAAGGCAATCACCTTAAGAAGTGGGAAAGAGCTAGAATAAGCCAAAATTGGTAAGAATTCTTCTCAAAGGGTAGAACCAACACCGGAGGTAAGTACTTCTAATTCTGAAAATATTGAGAAAGTATCTCCTGCTGTTGCAAAAGGTGAAGGTAAGGAAAAACTTGTTTTTAGTGTTCTTGATGAATCTCAGTTACCTTTTCCCACTCTAGCTAGGAAAGAAAAGCAAAATGAGCAATTAACTAGATTTTTAGACATGTTTAAAAAGTTGCATGTAAATTTACCATTTGCTGAAGCCTTATTACACATACCTAAGTATGCTAAATTCATGAAAGTGCTTTGTACTAAAAAGAAAAAGCTAGAGGGTGTGGGAACGGTCCAACTGTCTAAAAATTGTAGTGCTATTTTATTGAATAAAATTCTAGCAAAATTAGAAGATCCTGGTAGTTTTACATTACCTTGTGAATTAGGAGGTAACTTTGTTGGACATGCTTTATGTGATTTGGGTGCTAGCACTAATTTGATGCCTTATTTAATTTGCAGGAAATTGAATTTAGGAGATATCAAGGAGACCCGAATGACACTATAGTTGGCGGATAGATTGGTGAAAAGGCCAAAGGGTATTATTGAGGATTTATTGGTAAAAGTAGGAAATTTTATATTTCTAGTGGATTTTATGGTTATGGATATGGAAGAGGATAGAAAGGTACCTTTGATAATTGGTAGACCCTTTTTGAACACGGCGAGAGCTTTAATCGATGTTCATGGGCAAACAGTCACTTTAAGGTTTAATGAGGAGGAAATGGTTTTCAATGTGAACAAGGTGATGAAACACCCCTCATCTGACTTTGAAGAATTGATTTATTTAGTTTATAGTGTTCAAGAGTGTGTCGAAGCAAAGCAAGAGGAAATTATTGTAGATGATGACCTTTAAGAATGTCTGATGCATCCGAAGAAAAAGGGGGAATTGGAAGCCAAAGAAGAGCAGTTGATATAAGATTTGGAAAAAGGGCACAATGAAGGAGTTATGGAGGATGAACTGTCCCTCCTAAGGGAGAAAATTCTGAACTCAAGACTCTTCCATCTCATTTAAAGTATGTATTTTTAGAAGATAAAGCAAAACCAGTGATAATTTCGTCTTTATTGACAGGTTTGGAAGAAGAGATGCTCATTTAGGTACTCAAAAAGCATAAAGGAGCAATTGGTTGGGCAGCATCCGATTTAAAAGGAATTAGCCCCAGTTATTGTACACACCGGATGCCTATGGAAAATGACTTCAAGGTGGTACAACCCCAAAGGTGACAAAATCCGGCAATGCAAGAAGTGGTGAAAAAGGAGGTACTTAAACTCCTCGATGCAGGTATTATCTATCCCATTTTTGATAGTAGTTGGGTGAGTCTAGTTCAATGTGTGCCTAAAAAGGGGGGTATGACTGTTGTAACCAATGACAAAAATGAATTAATCCTACACACACAGTGACGGGATGGAGAGTATGTATAGACTATAGGAGATTAAATAATGCCACTAGAAACGATCACTTTCCATTACCTTTTATTGACCAAATGTTAGAAGACTGGTAGGAAATAGATTTTACTGTTTCTTAGATGGATATTCGTGGTACATGCAAATACCTCTAGCCCTTGAAGACCAAGAAATGACCACATTTACTTGTCCATATAGAATATTTGCATATAGAAGGATGCCTTTTGGTCTTTGTAACGCCCCTACCACATTTCAGAGATGCATGATGGCCATATTTCATGATTTTCTTGAAAATATATGGAAGTTTTCATGGATGACTGTACACTATATGGTCTCAATTTTGATCATGCTTGCATAATCTAGCATTAGTCTTAGCAAGGTGTCAAGAGACGAACCTTATTCTCAATGGGATAGACGAACCTTGTCAAGATCGATAAGGGAAATATCATTTTTCACACCTTTACTTGTGGCAAGTATCCTTTTTATCATCGAGTAATTCTGATCTTTGACCGTCTCAGGACCCAGTGTCTACATACAGTGCTGATTTCTGGCACTGAAATGACCACTGCAGCTTCTTCACGTAAAGCTGCAGTGGCAAAAATTTAAATTTTTAAAATTTATTTTGTTTCATTTTTCCCAGTACATACTTCATTTATCCTTCCCCTTCTTCATACATACATTTGTATTTTTCTATCTCCACTTTAATTATTTCTTTCTCTCTTTCAATTCATTCATTTTACTTACAAAATTCGCATTCAATTTAATTTTTATGTAATACGCATATCATTAAAGGTAATGTTATTAGTATTTAATATTTATTTTTGTTAAACATAATTTATAAATTTATTAATCTTATATTAATATTTAATCTGCAGGTGTTGATAATTTTGAAGGTTATCTAATAATTTCAACATTAAAGGTATGCAGTTATTAATATTTATTTTAAAGAAAATAGTTTGAGTTTAAGTATGAAAAATAAATATTAAAATAGTTAATTACAAGAACATAATTTTATGTTGTAAATAATTGTTAATCTAAAGAAATAATCTCTTACAGATAAATTAATTGAGTCTAAATTAAATATTTTGTTTATATCATAAATATGTCAATAATATTTTATGATATTTGTGCATATAATGTAGGAAAAAATGTCAATTCTAGTAACTTTTATAATTCACACCGGAGGACAATCGATGTTCGGCATATCTGGTTTTAATTACGATACTTCAAGCCCTTCAGCTAGATCAAGGAGATTGAAGATTAGGAACAAACCGACATTTGCCGAACTTATTCATAAAATATCAGTAAAATTGGATTTAGCTGCAGCAGTGAGAATTTATAGGGTGATATATAATATATAAGTGTCTAGTTTACAATCAGGGGTCAATTGCTGGGCGATAATGGATATAGTGGATGATGATGATATTGAGCAAATTTATGAAAATTTCAATATATTTCCTGGATACAGTATTGTAGAGCTAATAGTTATAACAGAAGAAATTATAATTGGAGATCGAGAAAATGCCGTGAATACTTTAATCAGATGGTCTACTGTTGGAGAAACAGGGTCTATACCAACTATGGACAAAGAAAACGCATTTAGTAATAATCCACAATATCCAACAGTTAGTCAGTTCGAGTTTTGTACACAGTTTTGAGGCTCCAACAGAATGTGAAAATATTGATGAAAACAGGAACAATAGATGCAAGTCTGCTTAGAGAGTTAAGGGTTACAAATGAAATAAATTTTGGGTCATGTGATTCTGTTGAATGTGCAGATATTGCAGGTGATGATACATATAGACATAGAGTTGATGATTCCAATAATGGGTATGTTAAGTGCTTAGTGTAGCATGTTTAGCCTGTTTTTCCTCGCTTTCATGCACTTAATTTTAGCTTATATTAGTACTTTTTACTTATTTTGTGATTTTGATCATTGTAGGATCAAATTGGTAAAAAGGAAGCAAATTAGAGCTAAATGGAGTGAATTTGGAGCAACCATGAAAGTTCAAGAAAATTGGAAGCAAAAAGCTGATTTTAGGCTTAGCCTTGCCCAAGGCTAAAGGGCAAGGGTAAGGAGCTACCTTGCCCAAGGCTAATGGCCAAGACACGACAACAGATGTCAACTTTTATGTTTTAAGCCTGAAGTTGCCCTAGCCACCAGCTACTTTCAACCTGACTTTTAGGGATAATTAGCTTATAATTTAGAATATATTAGGCAGTGTTTTTAGGAAGATAATATTACATTTAATATTTGTAATTTATTTTCAAAGTTTGGATAGGAGTTAATGACATTCCTGACTTATCTAGGTTTTATTCCTATTAAACTTGGGAAAAATGTGAATAGTGGGATCTCTTCTAATTCTTCTTCATCTGCATTTTTCTCAAGGCTCGAAACAGGAAGTACTTTTTATTTTATTATTTATTTTGTGGATTTCTATGGCCATGTGTGGCTAAATTGCTTTTGTTTCAGTTAAAGATTAATTCAAAGCTAGGTTTTAACTCATCGTGAGATTGTTGCACTTATTTATTGTTCTTAATTTCATATAATGTTCATGTTATTTACTGAAATTTAAAGAAACCGTATCTCGATTGTTATTTATTTTATGTTCAATGAGGTGTTGCTGTTCATTTAAATAAATAAAATAATGCTAGTTGAGTTTGCTTGAATCTGTAATTATTTAGTGAAGTCAACAACAAGTGGCAATCAGTGTAGCTTCCTCACAAGGGCTGTTACATTGAGTAAATGCATGATTTGGTCTAAGATCGGTCTCACGTGAGGTCAGGTTGTCTTAGGTTAGGTCTTTCTATTCCTTAATACTGTCAATAAATTAAATTCGTGCACGTGCTAAGGGTTATTTGTTGGCTTGGAATTTAATTATAGTCTTACTTGATTGATTCATTAATACGGAAGATTAGGTCGAAAGTGCGATGCCGACGGCTATAACTAGCACATTATTCGACTTTTAGATTATTCTTTTATCATTGATCAGTTGAATTAATCCTGCATTGCGAATATCTTTAACTGCAATTTATTATTTATTGAATTAATTTCGATCAATTTATTGCTTGTTTGTTTATTCCTTTTAATTCGAGCATTTTTAAATTTTTGGTTTATGAAACTCCCCCTTTTTATTTTTATTGTTAAAAATCTGGTTATTTAAAATTAATTCGGGGCTAGTATCTATGGATTCGACCCTTCCTTGCCCTATTTACAATTTATTTGATAGGATAATTGAGGTATTGATTTTTTGTGGGTTCGACACCCATCAAATTTTGGCGCCATTGCCGGGGACTAGTCTAATTTGATTTAATTTGTTAATGACCAGGTCTAAAATTTCGGGAGAAATTTTGTTCGATTCGGAGATTGAAAAAATAGCCCGGGAGACTAAGGAAAGAGATAAAATTAAGCAAGAAACTTGCTGGAACTTCTTCCAAACAGCAGCAAGAGGAAGAGGAAGCTAATTTTACTGAATTTTCAGCGAAGTAAAAGAGGAAAAAATGGCGAAACAGACTTTAAGAGAGCTTAATGCACCTCCTTTAAACCAGCAGCTCTTGTGCATAACTTATCCAGCTTTGGACATTGCTTTTGAACTAAAATCGGGGCTGATTCACTTATTACCCACTTTTCGTGGCTTAGAAAATGAAGATCCTCACAAGCATTTGAAAGAATTTCATGTGGTTTGTTCAGGTATGAGGTCACAAGGAGTTACTGTAGAACAAGTTAAATTGAGGGCCTTTCCATTTTTATTGGCTGATTTGGCAAAGGAATGGTTGCTGAATTTACCATCAGGAACAATCACAACATGGACTGATATGTTGAGAATGTTCTTAGCTAAGTTTTTCCAGCCTTCCGAGCTGCTGTAATTCGGAGAAAAATAAGTAGAATCAGATAAAAGGATGTGGAGTCACTTTACGACTATTGGGAAAGATTTAAGAAATTATGTGCAAGCTGCCCCTAACATGGAATTACTGATCAATTCCTTATTTAGTATTTTTATAAAGGTATATTAAGCATGAAAAGGAGGATGACAGATGCAGCAAGTGGGGGAAGCCTCAACAATAAAACCCCAGCACAAGCCCGTGAGTTGATACCAAACATGGCAGCCACTTCCCAACAGTTTCGAAGATATCAAGACCCCCCCAAGAAGAGTACATGAGGTAAATTCTTCTTCCATTGAAGATAAACTTAATACTCTAACTGTTCTTGTACAAAATATGGCTGCAGGTAGAACTCCCATGCAAAAGTGTGTGGAATTTGTGCATATGCTGGGCATCCAACTAACTTTTACTTATAAAAATATAGAGGTCATTGAATATAATTCTCCTTTTTGCAGATATTAGAATCTTTAGCCCTCTGCACCTTTTTTTTTCTCCCAATTGACTGATTTACTGCTGCTAGTGAATTTTTTCAACTAATTTATTTGATTGTTTGTGGCTGTATTGTTGAGGAATTGTAAAATTTTCTTACCTGTAGTGACTATTGCAGCATGATCTTTGTTCATCTTATTTGACATTAAATAAATTTGATCTTGTAGAGCCTTAATGATGGGACCCCTGAAGTGAGGGATTCGGCTTTTTCTGCCTAGCAGCAATAGCTAAGGTAGCAGTTTCATTTGTCTGGAATATACGTTAAATCACTGCTTCACATCTAGAATTAACTGTTACAATTTGCCTATAATTTTCTTTTGCAGTCAGTCGGCATGAGGCCTTTGGAGAGGTCTATGGAGAAACTTGATGATGTTAGAAGAAAGAAGCTTTCTGAAATGATTGGGAGTTCAGGCGGCAGTATTTTGGGTGGTACAAGTGCAGTCTCATTTACCTTTATTATTTGCAGATTGTGATTACTTAATTCCATTTCACATATTTGGCTTGGAAGAATTTACCTTTTTGTTGTGTTTTGTTATCATGCACCAGCTACAGTTCAAGATGTTGGTGGAAGTGTACCTTCTGCAGAGGTGGGTGTGTGCTTACCATGTGCTTTTTGAAGTTTGTCATTGCATTATCTTCTTCTTCCTTTTCTTTTTCTAAATTAGAAAGTCATTAATTCTTTAGGCACTAGAAAAATATCTTATTGAACATTTACTGAGTGTATGCTATTGGTGGTTCTGGAAGCAATTCAAATGTAATTGCCTCTTATCTAAAATGTTCTGCAATATTTTGTCAATGATTGCCTCTTATCTAAAATTAGGATTTAGCTGCTGGGCATTGAGAATGAAAGTTGGTTGCATAAAATTTGCATATTTTTGGTGCCATTTGAACTCCAAAATAATCCCATGGCAATGGAAGAAAGCCAGAAATCAGTCAAATAAGTTAATTTTATTTTAACAAAGCTTTCAATTCGTTGAATTCATTTCTTGCTACGGTTCTGTCTAATGGGGTTGACATTATTTTGATAATTCTTAAGTTATTTAATGCCAACAATTCAGCTGCAAATGTTTTTGCTTTTTGGTGTTACAGAAGGCATACATTTTGTTCTCAAGCATTTTGGCATCCAGAAACTTGCGTCTCAAATTATTGTAAGTGCCTTAATTACCTCTTTTTCTTTTTAATTTAAGAAATTAGTTTTGTTTTCTAAATCATAATCATCTTTGCATTTGTATGGATTATATAATTTTAACTTTATAAACGACGAACTGATTAATCAACTCAATACACATAATATATAGTTTTTTTTGGGTAAATGCATATTCAACTGAAATTTGCTCCACTTTCATTTAGTTTTTCAATTAAGCCCCTCTTTGACAAGAAAACTTAACCATGTGTGTTGTTCATCATTTACTTTTTAAAGATCTCGCAATTAATTTATGTTGAATCCTTAATGTTAATTTTCAAATTTATTTTATACTATTCTAGGATAAATGGAGAATTTAGATCGTAGTTGGATGTACGATAGGTTGGATGGTTGAGGGGGACATCCAATTCATGAGCGGTGTAAACATTAAGTGCTCCTATACAAAATGTCGAAACAGCAATTTTATTGATAAGGAAACTATTATATCGATATTGGTATTGCTTGCATTGCAGTTACAAATATATAATTTGTTGTACAACTGTAAAATATTGTGCATTATACAAATATATTTGCACAACAGTTATGATGTATATTATTTTTGTTATATATTAAAATTATCAATTAATATATATCTTTAATTTAAATTTTAGACTTTTTGTTTTTAATTTATTGTGTTTAATTTGGGATTTGCAAATAGGAAATATATTATTTTTGCAAAAAATTAAGAAAAAAATTAAACAAAAAAATTAATACTGCCGACAACTTACCGACAGAAAAATCCATCACTCTCATTTTAATTGTATTAATATTTTTACTAAATATATTTGCCGACAACTTTACCGACGAAAAAAATCCATCGCTGTTTATATTAAAATTAATCAATAATTTATTAATTAATTTTACCGACGGACTATTCCGTCGGTAAACGGTCAACGCGACAAAACAACCGACGGTTTTTTTATAAAATTACCGACGGAATATTTTCAACAATTCCGTCGGTAATATCCGTCGATAACATTACCGACGGAATTTTTCGCCGTTAATTGGTACCTACGCACGTTTTAGGGACGGATTTATTCCGTCGGTAAAATAAAAAAAACCGTCGGTAAGGTCATATTCCGTCGGTAAAATACTAAATTCCATCGGTAAAATCCGTCGGTAAAATGCATTTTTTTTTGTAGTGGAGCTCTCGGAGGCGCTTATGGTAAAGAAATAGATGAAGAAAGAAATGGTACAAACCTAAAATTTCAGAGAAACCTTGAAGCAAATCTGGAATGATGAAGCAAGTCAAGGGACGTCCTAAGAGACGATAGCTTGCAAGAACACGCAAATCTAGAATGGTGACAGAGGAAAGAGGAAATAGGCCGAAGGAATGAACAGCAAAATGGGTAAGCAAAAGCGTGAAAGAGAAGCGAAATCCCTAAAATGAAATGAAATATATAGGCAAAATAAGCCAGTGGTTAGGGGACAAGTGGCAAGCGCTGAGTGGAGGGGTCAATGATCATTAAGGCAAGCGCAAGTACCAAAGTGTCACAATAATGGCAGGTAACTGCCCTAGCCGTCACTTTGCGTGAAACAAGGCATTGTCCATGTGAAACGAGGCACTGTCCTCTTCGTTTTTCATGGCTCACGCGCTTGACAGTTACCTTTTTGAATTTTTGGTTTTCCACCCAAATGATATAAATGTCATGTACTCGGGGGGGGGGGGGGGGGGGGGGGGGGGGGGATTTATGATAACTGAACACTCCTCCCATGAGTTCGGTTTCGTCTTGCTCTTAAGCCCGGACAGCCAAGCTGATCTGAAATCTCTCAATAACGGCTCGGTATTATCTAGCAGCTCGGAAAGAGCTCTTCCCTTGAGATCATCAGGATTATTGGAATCCTCTAAGGACTTTCACTCCCTTACAACGCATTTTTTACGTGATTAACCTTATTTAGTCTGTAATATAACCTTATCCAATCAATAATTAATCTTATCTGATCAAGAAAGACCCTTATCTACTCAAGTCTTCGAGTTCTGCTCCAGTTAGAACTCCCAGCTCCAGCTCCAGCTCTATAGTCTTTGAATTCTACTTCAGTTGGGATTCCTAGCTCCTGCCTTATATGAGATACGTGTCCCATGCGGAAAAGGATTCCTTGTTCAATACTGATTCCTAACTCTATAAAAGGGGGAATTTAGGTATGTTTTTTTTTTCTTGATTCTTTCCTATGTACCCTACACACTTTATCATCAATCTTCTTGACTTGACCATCAGATTATCCTTAATCGAAAACTCATCGGAATTCTTTATTTTCATGTGACTGTTTCAAGCAGCCAACTCAGAAATTTTGAACTATCGTCAAGAACAAATCATTAAATTCATTTTATTAAAAACAAAATAGAAAAAAAAATGAAATTAAAAAAATAGAATATTTTGAGAGTTCAACAAGTCTCTAAATGAAGAAAATGCCATGTGAAATTCTATTCCACTTTACATTAAGATATTAAGATATAACCACGTCACATCGTTTTTAAATCATGATTGATAGAGTAAATAAATAAAAAAGAATAGTTGAAAAGGTCTTGGTTAGTTTACCGGAAAGATTTGAGGCAAAAAATCTCATCATTTAATGACTCAAGAAACTTTTACAAGCTATGTTTGCAAGAGCTTGTTAATTTTGTTTGGTGGAGCAAAAATTACAATGAGTAAATAAAATTACACATCAAAATTTTATATTGTAAATTTTATAATTAAACTTCATATTTTAGTGGAATCGAAATTTTTTAATTGAGTATTTTCTTTTTAAAAAAATAAAAATCTATAAGAGATATTTTTAATGTATTTCTTAACAAAATTCAGTTAGCTACGCCTCTTCATGTGACTAATCTTCATTTATATTCAATTTTTTTGAGTTAAATTTTACTCATACCTAATTATATGGCAAATATAATATCTATTGTAGAAAAATTCTTTTCTAGACGTAAAAATCAAATTACAGAAGATCTAGAAATTTAAAAATATATTTGAATAAAGAAAAAATTACATATAAATATAAGTGAAGATTAGTTGGCAAATATAATATATGTTAAATATTAATAAAAATAAAGAAAAAAATTACAGATAAATACAAATGAAGATTAGATAGAAAATATAATATATGTTTTGTGAGTTGAATTCTACTCATACCTAATTATATGGCAAATATAATGTGTATTGTAGGAAATTCTTTCCTAGACGTACAATAGTGTGTTGCGATCCTCTCTATATAAGACTCAAGACTTTGCAATCCTTGATCACAACACAAAGCATCAAAAACAGTAAGCAAATATCAATCTTAATTGTTCTAATAAGCGAGGTGATATGGCATCAGCTACTTCAGATGTCACAGCCCTTGAGGTGGTATTAGGTGCTGATGAAGTAGGCTTGCCGCTCGCAAAAATTTTATGTCTGGTACGTGGTGTAACTCAGACTATGTTCACCTGCCTTCTAGGTGCTTCTAAGCATGTCAATGCCACCCAGCAACCACAACCGCCCCCAGTGAAATAAGCTTTCCACTTGAGAAAATTAAATGTCTTTTGTTTGAGTTAGTTAAGGGTATCGTGGGTTGCTTTTTTGGCATTAGCGCTGAGTGCAATTGTCACCCAACCAAACCAAATCCTGAGGCTGAGGAGGCTCTGCCCATTTCCCCATCCAAAATTGTATGCATTGGGTGCACCATAATTAAGTCTATCGTCCACTGTTTTGTCGATAATGTGGAGTGTAACTGCCACTCCGACGAAGCACCACCAAATCCCAAACCTCTCCATGCATCTGCCAAATTTCAGGTGGATAGTTACGTCCAAAACAAGATGGGTGAACTCCATGAGAAAAAAACTCACCTTTCCATTGCTGAAATAGTTGATCTTGTGGTTGAGACTGCTAAGGAAGTCATTGAAAACTGCATCGCTACTGCTACCAACCACTCAGATTAACATGTTCAACACCCACCTACTTACTATTTGAGGGTTGTCTTCTGATCTTCTGTTTTCGGTCTTCTTGTTATTGCTTTTTGCCAGTCATGATTTTCCCTTTAATTTAAACCATGTCATGCTTTTCTAGAAGTTACTTTTGACTTCAATAAGTTGCCAGTTTGTGTTTCTCCATCTCTATCATTCAATAAAACTTGTATTTTTGTGTTCTTTGAAATAAATTAGCTGGCTACTGCATCCTATGAAATTTCTTTTTCTTTAATATTTAAAGATGATACGCCTGCTCTAACATAAATATGAAAGTTGCAAAAACACCTCTGATCATAATCTCTTATCATTCCCTTAAATTATCCTATGTGTAATTCTCGACCAACAATCTGATCATAGAGTTTTTGTAACTTATATGAAGACTGGAATCTTCTAGAGCTTCTAGTTGATACAGGGTGTTTTTATGCATATCTTGCTGCCAGTGCAAATATACAGCTTTCTTTCGATATCTTTGCTTTTGCTTTTTGGACAAAACATGAAAATACTTCCATTAAGATAAAATATCTTTCTACATCGCAACTCCCACCTTCGCTGGTGGAAACAGAAACCAGCTGTTTGCAAAATTTGCCTAGGCATGTGCTGCACCATTAGCTATTCTGTTAACGTGATTAAAGCTAAACTGATATTGTGCTTGGCAGAGTTATTATTTCGTTGAAACGCCCAATAGGTATAACATAGCATACACAAATTCACTGATAGATTGTGATTTTATAATATGTTTAGAGTGTTTTTGTTTAAATTAACACTAAAAACAATTAAAATTAGCGATGGAACTTGTCCGTCGCTAATTAGAGACTGATTTGCGATAGAATTAATAATTAGTATTTTTTTCAATTTTAGCGACGGGAAAAAAAACCGTCGCTAGATTTTAGCGACAATTTATAGCGCCTTTTTTGCGACTAATTTAGCGACTAAAATAGTAGTCGCTAATTTTTGCGACTAATTCTGTCGCTAAAATAGCGACGGCAAAATCCGTCACTAAATTTGGAGGCAATTTATCTATTTTGTTTGCGACCGATTAGCGACTGAAATTTTGTCGCTAAACACAATTAAATTAACGACTGAATAGCGACGGAAATTTCTGTCGCTAAAAAGTTTTCAAATTTTTTAAAAAATAATTTTCGGAATACTTTGGCGATGGAATAATCCGTCGCTATTTCGTCGGTAAAATTGATTATAATATTAATAAAAGTATGCATACATACTTATGGTTATGAATTATTTTTAATATTTTGCTTTACACATGAATTTTAATTTATCTAAAAATAAATTTATTTTTATTTTTAATTTTTCTAAAATATTTTTTTATGATTCAATTATTTAGAAATTTAATGAAAATATTACATTGATGAACTGAAATTAATATTAATAAAGAAAATTATTAAGAAATATGTCTTGATAATCTTTTGGGTTTTGAATAATAACTTTGACTAAATGATTAAATTAAAATACATAAATTAATATATGTATGTTAGGCATGATTTTTACAGAATTAAAATACATAAATTAATATATGTATGTTAGGCATAAATTAATACATATAGTTGCATACTTAAATATTTGGTTATTATTTTTAATATTTTTGCTTTACACGTGAAATTATATTGAAATTCATTTCTTTTACTAATTCCGGTAAGATTAATATTTAATCTTGAAAATATATAATTAAAACAATTGTAAACAAATTTTAATAATTTTTTTAGTACTTTCATTGATTAAATAAATGATGCAGTAGAGTTGGCCATTCAGTATCTGAGAGAGCCGAACGGGCCATAACTTTTGCTACAGGTGTCCAATCGCTTATTATAATATATTTTCAGAAAGCTCGAATCGAGCCGGTCGCATTTTACGGGGCTTATGCCCCTCGTAACAATCATTTCGGACCTTAAAAAATGACGTTTAGGGTTTCGTTTTTCAGTTTAAAATTAAGTGGCATTTTCGTAATTTTATCATTTCTTTCATATAAATTGTTTGTTACCCGACTTTGAAAGGTACTTTTGGAATTTGAATAAGAATGATACTATTTCGGATACTTTCGTTACGTCAGTAAATGATAGTAATAAATAAATGCAATTATATGTAAATAGACAAGTAAATAATATGTATACATATATATATAATTAATTATATAGATTTTCTTTAAAGATTATATAATTAATTATTAGAAAAATTATAGTCAATTAAATAAATATATGTATACATATAAATAAGTAAATAGACATAAATAATAATAATAATAATAATAATAATAATAATAATAATAATACCATAGGTCTAGAATGAGGAATTAAGTAGAAAATAAAAGGAAGGGAAAAGAAAAGAATGGAAGAAGGGGAAGAACAGGGGAACCAGGAGACCGAGGAAGAAAGAAAGAGAGGAAGAGAGAGAGAGACCGTCGGAGCACGGCGGAAGGAGGGGGGACTGACAACGACCAACGGCGACAAATCGACGGCTACTACAGCGTCGATAAGACTGGCTGATTCCTCCTCCATCCCCGGCGTCGTTTTTGCTTGCTTCGAGGAGAGAAATCGAAGCTTCTTTCCTCCGGTCCGGCCAACTCCGACGTCCGTTAGCGGCACAAACACCACCGCTCAACTCCTGGTGACCAGACGCTCCTCCTTGTACCCTTCGCTCTTCCTCAATCGTCGCGGCAACCAGATCGGAGATGGAGAAAAAATCGAGACTTTCGACAGCGATTCTAGCCAGACGACGGGGAGTTGGAGCGCGTGACCACCGGCAAGGGAGATCTGACTCTGAGAGCTTCACTTTGGCAGTGATACCGTCACCGGTGGAGCTCCGACGACCCGTGAATGGGACCAAAATGATAGAATTTAGCTGGAAATAAACCGTAAGTGACTACCAAAATTAATTTTTTCTTATGAAATTTTATATAAAATTTAAATTGTTAGAATAATTAGTAAATATAGTTTGTGTGTTAGCGTGTTTTGTAAATTAGTTGTGTTACTTGATGAATTGGCTTTGACTTAATTAAATTGAATTTAATGAATTATTGGTATTTAAATGATGAAATTTTTATGTAAATTTATGTAGAGGTATGTAAGAATTCATGAGAATAGTGTTGTTAAATTGAGAATTTTGTTGGGAGAAATGAATAATAATAATACAAATTAGTGATGAATTAAGGATTTGGATAATTAATTGAATAATTTGATGCTTTATTTAAATTCGATTTTTAATCAAGTAGAATTGATTAATGAAGATGAATTAAATTTTATAGATTTAATTGATGAATTTAAACATGTAGAATTCAGAGTCAAAATAATGCATTGGTACTTATTCGTTTGGTTCAGTATCATACATAATAGGAGACTGAGAACAATGAATCAGATAAATGGTGAAATTGAATTCAGCCAAATAAGCCTGTTGATTTGGACTACAGAAAAATAATGAAAATCCTAACCGAGGAATATGAGACACGTATAAATTGCTAATGAATCGTCCATTTTTAGTGTTTGAAATCCATTGATTTCCAATCTAAAACCTGCTTTTCCTAGCATTGACCTCATCCCAATTCATTAAACTATCAAATTGATGTTGACCAGATTCACTGCAAATTATATATATCCTCCACTAGAGGTGGCAAATTGGGCGGGTTTGTGTTGGGTCATAAATGGGCGGGTCATAAATGAGCGGGTCACAAATGGGCAAAAAAGTATGAGTCATAAATGGGTCAAATACTTAAATGGGTTGGGCGGGTTGGATCGACCTATGGGCTAAAAATTTGATCAATTTTTTTAATAAAAATAATTCTCGATATAATAACGGGATATAAAAAAGACTACTAATATTAGCCTAAATGGGTCAGGTGATGGTCCAAACGGGCCAAAATGGATCGGGTGGTCCAAATGAGTCGAATGGAGGCCCAACTGGGCCGATATGTGGGTCGGCCCATTTGACACATTTTTTTTAACAAAAAATAATTCTGGATACAATAACGGATACTAAAATAACTAACATAAAAATTTGCAACTAAAAGATCTTTTTTTTTTATACATTAAATTATCGTTTTATCTCAACACAAATGGTATTTAAATAAAAACTAAGCATTTCAAAGATTAAATTTTTATAATTATAAAAAGTTGCAAATTATAATTTAACTCGACTATATATAAATATATTTGGCTATGATCACGATATTTAATATTAGAGGTGGCAAATTGGGCGGGTTGGGCGGGTTTGGGTTGGGTCATAAATGGGCGGGTCACAAATAGGCCAAAAAGTATGGGTCATAAATGGGTCAAATACTTAAATGGGTTGGGCGGGTTGGATTGACCCATGGGCTAAAAATTTGATCAATTTTTTTAATAAAAATAATTATCGATATAATAACGGGATATAAAAATGACTACTAATATTGGCCTAAATGGGTCAGGTGATGGTCCAAACGGGTCAAAATGGATCGGGTGGTCCAAATGAGTCGAATGGAGGCCCAATTGGGCCGATATGTGGGTCGGCTCATTTGACACATTTTTTTAACGAAAAATAATTCTCGATACAATAACAGATACTAAAATAACTAACATAAAAATGTTGGCCTAAATGAAGTATGGGTCGTAAATGGGTCAAATGCCTAAATAGGTTGGGCGGGTTGGATCGACTCATGAGCTAAAAATTTGACCAATTTTTTAATGAAAATAATTATCTTTATAATAACGGGATGTAAAAAAAACTACTAATATTGGCATAAATGGGTCAAATGATGGCCCAAATGGGCCTGATGGAGGCCCAAATGAACAGAGATGTGGGTCGACCCATTTGACCCATTTTTTAACGAAAAATAATTTTAAATATAATAACGGGATATTAGAATGACTACTATAAAAAATATTGGCTCAAATGGATCGGATGAGCCAAACGGGTCGGGTAGAAACCCAAATAGGCCGAGATGTGGGTCGTGTTGGGTTTGAGCAGAATAATGCAAATTAAACGCATCAGAAAAATTAAACCCGAAAAACAGGATCCATGTATTTCGATTGATTCAAATGGAAGTGATAAGATTTACTAACCTTTTCTGTGTGGGAAGCTGAATTAAACACCTTTAAATCGAACTGAAGACGTTGCCTTTAACACGAACGTCCTCTACTGGTATCCACACGCACGATCAAAATGAACCAAAGTTGCAGGAGTGCTAGCTCCCTTTAGATACGAATGGATTTTTATGATTTTCTTCTTTCTCAAAGAAGAACAATGGTAGCTGTATTTTTCTTCTTCTTTTTTCATCTGAAAAATTAGCTAGAGTCAATCTTTCTTATTCTCAATAATATGTTATGCTAGCTAGGGTATCCAATGTTGGTATCCTATGTTGGTATCCAATGTTGGTATCCAATGTTTTTAACCACCTTAAAACTCTCATTTCTTTTGAAAAACGAAAATTGAGTTTTGATAAGAGTTAATAACAAGAGATAATAGCCCAATAGCCCAATAAAATCCATATTGTTCATTTTGATCTTGGTGTGTGACCCAATAGGTTTATATTATGTTGGCAGTGGGCCTTATCCCATAATAAGCCCACAAGTCATAATTGGTCTCTAGCAAGACATTATGACTACCCAAATAATATAAATATCATTAGTCCGATTTTAACCTGTCAATAGAACATGTTATTATCCTTTTATCACACGATACCTTATTTGAACATAAGTCATGGTACATGTCAAACTTATATTGTTCAAACATTTAATTTCCCGATCACTAAGTAGACTGATAAATTCAAATGATATTGATGACACTATCAATTCATTCGAGCACGGCCATGCATTTTACAGTCCTACTTATCGAGGGGCCCAATAGGTATCTCTCTCATTAGAGAGGGACAAATTCCATCTTGATTATTCACTTTCCTCCGCATAATTCTCATTATGTCCGATCATAAACTTTATAATTATCCGATTAAAGATAATATTTGATTATGTCAAAGCATAATGATCCTTATGTAGGAAACTATGATAACCTCAGGTCAAAGGATTCAATAACATATCTATTATAAGATCACTTATGACACTATCCCATGAATTGATCTTATAGTGGGTCTATCCAATACTTTGTTCTCTAGCAAGTACCTATAGATTTGATTTATATCAACATATATAATCATCCCATGATTATCAATGCAAATCTATACTAGTCTTAATTTATCTTTATGCCCTTTATTGATAAATGACTAGGGACAACATGAATAACATTGTTATTCATAAACATTACAATAATGTAACATGCCAATAATATCAATGTGAAGAAAACCATTATATAAATGAAAATGTATTGATTACATCAAGTTCCAAATGCTTGGCCTAGGGCATAACCACTAACAGGTCGACACCCATTTGATGATGTATTTGCTTATATGCGAGCTCAAAATCAATTCCATAATTCTCAAAATAATAAATTAAGTCTCCACAAAAAATTTCAGCTCATTCAAAGTCCGCTTTGGGCCGGAGCCCTCATGGATTTGCTTCTAGGACTTTGACCCAAAACGCGTGTTAGGGGTCATGGGGGCTTGCTCACTCGACCGCTGAGTGCTTTCATAGCTCAGGGTGAGCACCCGTTAACAAATTGTCCTCTTTGGGTCGTCTTCGGGGCTGACCGCTACGGGCGCTGCCCTCTAACTCTCAAGGTTTTGTTTCTTGGTGGACGCGTGTACAGGGGAAGGGAGTCCATGGCCTTGTAAGGACCACTTTAACCTCTTCGCCAGCCGATGTGGGATTGATGATAGCATTGCTATCATTATAAGGACCACTTTAACCTCTTCGCCAGCCGATGTGGGATTGATGATAGCATTGCTATCACTATTCCCCCTCCCGAGAGGCCGTTTTCGGGTGCTGGCCGCTCGTCGGGACTGGCCTCTTTGGGCGCTGCCGATCGGGCGCTAACCCTCGACTCTCAACGAAAGCACCAAATGATAAAGTCATTTCTGACTTTATCGGGAGCACTGGGCACTGCATATATTGTCCGCTTTGGGCCCGAGCCCTCACTGTTTTATTTCTGGGGTTTTGCCCCAAAAGGCCTATGCAGGGAGAGGGTGTCCATGGCCTTATAAGGGCCACTTCAACCTCATCTCCAGCCGATGTGGGATTGGATGATAGCATTGCTATCAGGGGGAATAGTGATAGCAATGCTATCATCAATCCCACATCGGCTGGCGAAGAAGTTAAAGTGGTCCTTATAAGGCCATGGACTCCCTTCCCCTGTACACGCGTTTTGGGTCAAAGACCCAGAAATAAATCCGTGAGGGCTCCGGCCAAAGCGGATAATATGTACAGTGCCCCGGCGTACATCCCAATAAAGTCAGAAATGGCTTTATCATTTGGTGCTTTCATTGAGAGTCGAGGGTCAGTGCCCGATCGGCAGCGCCCAAAGAGGCCAGTCCCGACGATGCGGCCAGCGCCCGAAAACGGCCTCTCGAGAGGGGGAATAATGATAGCAATGCTATCATCAATCCCACATCGGCTGGCGAAGAGGTTAAAGTGGTCCTTATAAGGCCATGGACTCCCTTCCCCTGTACACGCGTCCACCAAGGAACAAAACCTTGAGGGTTAGAGGGCAGCGCCCGTAGCGGTCAGCCTCGAAGACGACCCAAAGAGGACAATTTGTTAGTGGGTGCTCACCCTGAGCTATGAAAGCACTCAGCGGTCGAAATGGGCAAGCCCCCATGACCCCTAACACGCGTTTTGGGTCAAAGATCCAGAAACAAATCTGTGAGGGTTCCGCCCAAAGTGGACAATATGTACAGTGCCTGGCGTACCTCCCGATAAAGTCAGAAATGGCTTTATCAATAATAATAATAATAATAATAATAATAGTTGAAAAACGGGTCAAACAATCATGGTCACTCAACTTATCACTTATCGCACAAAAGTAACCGACTTTTTTTTCTATCTTAAATGTCACTGAATTTCTAACATTTTTTCAAAAAAGTCATGTTGACCGGAATCCGGCGAGAACCCTTGTCGGATTGATGATATGGCATATGACACGTGGTAACGAATAGTAAATATATTACTTTTTTGCAAAAATTTTAGAAGTTCAGTAACATTTAAGTTGGGAAAAAAAGAAAATTGGCTACTTTTGCGCGATAAATGATAAGTTTAGTGACCGTGAATGAAATTAATTTAAATGTAACATTTATTGGAAATATTGTTAAACGACATGTAGTTTCTGACATGGCATGCCATGTCATCAATCCGGCGATAGTCCTCACCGGATTCCGGTCAACATGACTTTTTTGCAAAAATGTTAAAAGTTCAGTGACATTTAAGTAAGAAAAAAAAAGTCGGTTACTTTTGCGCGATAAGTGATAAGTTGAGTGACCGTTAGTGAAATCAACCCTTGAAAAACTCGACTCATCAAACACAAAACCTCCATTTGACTGAAATGTTTATTTTGAAGTGTTAACATTTTATTTCACATGATTTAATTTATTTATAGATAATATATAGAGTTCTCTCAGACCTATCAATGTTTAACATATTATGCTTTAAATTATAATTGAGTGTCAAATAATCCATCTAAACTTGTAAAAATATCACATTATCTCTTTATAAGAACACGTGACACATTTTAAAGAGACCATGAAAACTACACACATGTGGTGCATAACAATGTATTGACTCTAATTAGTGAGAAAAATAAGTTTTTGTTACTAATTAGCGAGAAAATTTTGTGTTGCTGCTAAATAGCGAGAAATATAAATTTTCGCTGCTAAATAGCGAGAAATGTAATTGTTGTTAAATATTTCGAATTAGCGTGCATTACTTTATTGCTAAACTAAAAATATTCTACATTCATCTTTTTCTTTTATCTATGAGGAAAAAAAAGAAAGAAAAGAAAACAGAGAGTGATAATCATCAAGAAAACCACCTATTTGATCCAGACTATCTGCCTCTGTCTCCACTGGTTGGGCCTTCGCAGGACCAGCAACAATAGAGAGCTTACATTTGGTTCACTCTTACTGTCCATCTTAACTATACATGTGCTTCCTAGATTTATTTGTCTAATCATATATGCATTCCCTAAAACTTTCATTTTTGCTAATCTACAAACAGTTTTACCTACATATATATCATAATCCTCTTTAATCAAATCTTGCATTTGCTATAGATAAATTGTAGGTTGAAAAATTATTCTATCATTATATCTCGTTACAATGAATGTTGTGTTATAGTGTTTGTTCTTGTTTGACCTATAATACTTGTGAAAAGGCCAATAGGTTTTAATAATAAAGTCATTACTCCTACTATATACAGAAGCATGTACAACTGAATCACACCCTTCGTTACAAAAACCCTCACTCTTCTCTTATCATTGATGTAAAAATTCACATTCAGTCCCTTTTTTGCAGCATAGTTTCTAAAAGCTTCCCTAAATTGGCACAAATTTTCAAAAATCATACCAACTTTAAACAGGATAACATTAGATATTGGGTCATAATGTACCCTTCTGTTATTTTTCCTAAATGCCAAAATTGATTCATTATCACCAATGCCATTCCTTTTCTCTTCACTACATTCAGAACCTATGTCATCACTATCAAAAAATGCTTCATCCCTACCCAGTTGACCTGCATATTTATTTTCCTTGCCCACCCTAATATTATCAAAAGCAAGGTCTACTTCAACTTCTCTTAAAGGTATATTCTCATATTTCCTAGCATATCTCTTTTTTTTATTATTATTCAATTTCTGACTCCTCAACTATTCCCTAGCCTCTCTCAACTCTTCATTGTTACTATCAAGTCCAAAGTCTTCATAAACTCTCTTCCCTCTCACTGTTTTCCCATTCCACTTCAACACCTTCTTCACAATTTAAATCCTGATCTAAGCCCAATTCTTCATCAAACTCTATATCTAAGTTCCTGACAGAACTGCCTCCCTCTACACCCTGCACTTCTTCCATTGCACTATCACCATCAACTCATTTTTCAATTTTTTTTCCTCTCTAGGATTTGCCCAAAAAAAAAACTCCATTACATGCCTTTTCTTTACCCTTTTAGATTTGAACTTTGTTCCAGAGATGCATACCCCACTAATAGCATTGATAACTTCACTACTCAAGTTGGGGACCACATTGTCTGCACCCCCCCCCCCCAACCCACTTTCTCTGTCATTAAAACATTCAGTCAAATATGCTTCAGTACTAACGTGTATAATGTGAACATTAACCTCATTCCCATTTTTTACCTTCCCAAATAACTCTATTAAATTCTCATCAATTTTAATCAAAAACCAATATCCATTATTTTCTAACTTCACATACAAAACCAATTACTTTATCATAGTATAAATCTTTATTAATTCTATTAAAATAAATTGCAGTTATGCAATCAATATCATCATGAAAAATTCCCCCATCTTTCCCTCCAACGTACCTTGCCTTAGGTTCTGCAACCATTCGCCCTTCGTGGTGAAAATGTCACTTTGCCACAATCTGCATTGCTATCAAACTTGAAGGATCGAAGTGATTATTTGAAGATCAAAGAATTTTAGGATTACAGGGTTACGATTTTGGCTTAGGATTAGAGATTATCATTTTTCGATTTGGGTACAAATGGAACGATAGATTTGGCTCTTTCCCCTCATCTTCTCAACGAATATGGATGTGGGATATCAATATTTACATGATATCTTATTTTTCTTTTATTTAAAGTCTTAATTTTTTTTAAAGACTAAGTCACTCTAAAAAAAATAGTTGGATATGATTAACCGAGAAACCGAATCGAAATCGATCCAAAAAATAGGTTAACCGAACCGATTTTTATGGTTAATGGTTAGTGTTTAAAAAAAACAATATTACTGAACTGATTTTTTTAGCTCATAGACTGATTAACCAAACCGATAACCGATACATGAACACCCCTATGATTTATCAACTTTATTTCACTCTTTCTTTCTTTTTATTATAATTTTTTATTTCATTATTTTCATATTTAATTATTATATTTCTTTAATTTTAATTTATTTTAAAATATATTGCAATTTTATTTTAGTTTTTGATGGAGTCCGATTATGCCCATGACTCCCGATATGGACAGTGATCCATATTAATATGTAAATTATCAAATATGAAAGTGATCCATATGAAAAAGAAAATTAATAGTATGGATATGGAAACAGTTCCAATCAAATCCTTTAATTCATTTTTTTTCTTAATTGAAATAAAGTAAAAAGGGTAACTTCCCTTTTTTGTTGATTATTTCCTTCGTGAATATCCTTCCTATTTTAGAGCATAAGGCTCTCTATAAATAGGCATAGGAAGAATATGAAGAGAGAGAAAAAGTTCTTTATACCGAATCTTTGCTAAATTCTCCACTCACTATTTTTTGACTCCAAGGAGCTTTTAGACCGTAGTATGGTTGTTGTTATCCCACACATGGGTAAGAGCCGGGCCAGTGACGTAGAAGAGATCCTTATAAACGCTTTCGCCAAAGTTTCAGTGCTACAAGAGGTAGGTATTATGTTTGATTATGTTACCTCCATGTATATATGAGTATATATTTTCCCTTTATTAGTATCAAAGCCATCGTTTTTGCATCTTTGCATTTGGCTAAAATTGAATCTAAAATTTTATATGTAAAATTGGTAGATTTAGGATGCATGCAACACAATAAATTTATTTATGTGTTAAAAATATATATTTGTATATATTTTGGCTTGAAAATCGTGTATGTGTATACCGTATTTCGAGGGGATGAACATGGTGTTCGAAATGCTAAACTAGATGTTGGGATTTGAAAACTTAGACCTCACAATTGGAATCATAAATCCCGAAAACCCCCCAGCCGGCCGAAATTCGAAGACCAAAATCCATCGAGAAGGCGGTGCGTGCGTGCATTGGGCTCTTGCATATCAGCAATGGCTCACATGCATAAAAACACGTGTCCACAGTGATGCGTCACTGTAGACACGTGGTCCAATAGGCTCAAGCCACGTGGCTGAACGAGGTCAAGCCACATGGCTGTGACGTGTTAACCAAGTGCCACATGGGCACCAGGTGGACCAATAAGGTGTGACACATGGACGAACGTGGTCATGCCACATGTCAGGCCATGTCAGTAGAGTGACGTGTCACTTCTAACACGTGAGGATTGTGCCACGTGGATGACAGTTGTCATGACACGTGATGATGACGTGTCTTTAGGTGCCATATAAGTACCACGTGGGCCAATAATTTGTTGACACATGTCTGACGTGTCACCATGTGGCACAATTAGGTGCTTACAAGTGGCACAGAAGTGGGTGTCGCGAGTGGCAGCACGTAGGCACCTCCAGTCCCCTTCCTTCGGCATGTGGTGGTGTGTGCGGTTGTTTTCGACCACTAAATCAGCTTTAGTTTTTTACAGATCAAATTTTTAAAATATTTCTAATATTTTGGTCATTTTTTTAAAAATTTTTAATGACTAGAAATAAATTTTTTATTTTTAAATTATTAAAAATATTATAATAATTGTGAAAAATGTGTTTTCTACCCTTGTATATTTTTGAAAAGTTTTTGACATTTTGTCCTTACTTATTGATTGAAATGTGTTTCAATCTTGTGAATCTATACATGAATGTATAAAATTTTATGTAATATATTACATAAATGTTGAATAAAGACACTAGTTCTTCCTTGTACTACGCATAGGTTACTTTGAGAAATACAAGAGTGTAATCAATAAGCAATACGAGGATGCGAAAGAAGATTCGAGCTTCGGACCACTAAAATAATTGTCAAAACTAGAAAAAAATTGAAGTTTCCCACCAAGGCATATGTCTTGTGGCAAATGGCCACTGAACATATTTGATTCAAGGTGCAATGATTCTAGGTGAGTGAAGTTGTTCAACTGGGAATGAAAGGCCCCATTAAGATTATTGAAACCCAAGTAAAGCTCAATAAGTGATTTTGTCAAGTTGGCAAAAGAGCTTGGAATTGCACCAGAAAGATTATTATATCCCAACTCAAGATCCGTCATAGATCTCAGCATGCCTATTTCTTTGGGTATTGAACCAGAAAGTTAGTTGTCATGAAGATAAAGAATGGATAGGCATGTCAAGTTGCTAAGAGAACACAGAATGACACCACTGAGATTGTTATTCGATAACTCAAGATCTGTAATAGATCTCAGCATGCCAATTTCTTGAGGAATTGAACCAGAGAGTTTGTTGTGATGAAAATAAATAATGGATATGTTTGTCAAGTTCCCTAGAGAACTTGGAATGGCACCATTGAGATTGTTACGACAAGTCAAGATTTGTAACATATTTCAGCATGCCAATTTCGTGAGGTATTGAACCAGAAAGTTGGTTGTCATCATGATAAAGATTGGATAGGCCTGTCAAGTTGCCTAGAGAACTTGGAATGGCACCACTGAGGATATTATATGACAAGTCAAGAATATCAAGTTTTGAAAGGCTAGAAATATGCGAAGGAATAATCCCATGGAATGAGTTGTTCCGAAGGTTAAGATCCACTAAGTTTGGAAAAATAGAGAAGCTTAGACTCTGAAGCGTACCTTTCAAACAAGAACTTTCGAGGCTTATATTGGTGACACTGCCAGCTTTGTTGCAGGAAATGCCATGCCAATTGCAGGGAGAGGTGCTTGGTTCCCATGAAGATAAGATAGATTGGTTATAATTGTCAAGAGAAGCTTTCCACTAGAAAAGACTAGTTGCCTCGTTTTTAATAGCAAATAAAGAAATTTTGTGAATAGCAAAGGAAACAACAAACAGATGAGGAATCTGAATAATTATAATAAAGAAAAAAAAAAGAGGAACAACATGGGAACTGGTTTCTCAAGAAATAAATACATACCTATGGAATCAAGGGGAGTTGTGTTTATGAAATCTTTGAGTTGCAATTACAAAGCTACTTATAAAACTCTTTATATAGAAGGTCATCAACTACTGCTTTAATTGAAGAAAAAAGTGAAATCCTTCGGTCTCCATCCAACAAACCTGGATCCTAGAATTTTGATTGGCTTAGAAAATGAATTAAATGTAAGCTATTTCATTAATTTTAATTTATAGAAGAAATATAGAATATTTCTGCCCACTTTAGAAAATATTGTCCATTTCAAGACAAAACATCATCCCATGGCATGGACTAATCTTTAGTACTCTCCATCCTTCACATTTGGATCTTAAAATCTTAATTGATTAGAAAAAAGAAATTAATATTCTTATCTATTGTCATCTTTGGTTCACAAATGAACCTTTCATAGACTTGCAGCTGACGTCGAATGAATTTTCCGTTGAGTTCGTAGATAATTATTAATTATAAGAATCAATATTCATAATATGAAATTATCACATTATGCTTTTGATTTTTTTTTATTATTTGTGATAACCATGCAAACATCATTTGCAAAGAGGCCCATTCGGTCGGCCCAATCCACTGGCAAGGCCCAAAACCCAACAGCTAAGAGTAGCAGGCGTGAGCTCTAAGGCAACGCACATGCCCGATCGGCTGATGTGACCACCAGCCCCGTCAGCCGTCTGACACAAGGCAGTGCCCATGCCCATCACCTGCTCCCTGTTACTTCGCCGCACACCTACTCTATCTTCCAGTTATCACATCCCAAGCACTCAAGTGCACCTCAACTGTCTCTTATAAATAGCCCAACCAATAGTGGCACCAGGTATTAAATCTCTAACATTCAACCTCTAAGCATTCTCTCTCTAAAGCTACTAACTTAAGCTTCGGAGTGCTTACGCCTAGCCCGACCGGGCACTTTCTCTTACAGGATTCGCTCATCCGATCGGATCTTCCGCTATAAGCCAACTAGTTCTCCTTCTTTCTTCTCGATAAAGACTACCTGTGCTTTATCATTTGGTGCTTTCGTCGAGAGACATGGCTAACTCAAGATAAAATGAGAGCGCATCCTCCAGAGAACATGATCGCGACGGCGGTAGTCAAGCTAGATCAGGGACCTCACAGAGAAGGGAGAGACCTCTCAGGTCCCCACCCAGGACCAACCTTCTTCCTGAATTCGACGATGACATTCTAAGGCAATCGAAAAATACCCCTGTCACTGCTAAGGACATGCATGCTCTTCTTAGTGACTTCACTAAGAGCATCATCCAAACACTCAAAAAAGGCAAGATGCCAAGAACCTCTGAAAGAGCCCATGAGGATTACCTCATAGACGAAGACTTCAGACGGAGAAGAAGCAAGGGGATCTCTATCAATGAGCCACAAGCTCAAGACAGTCGAAGGGGCATCATCAGGACCCCAGGAAGGTATGATAAAGGGAAGGGAACAATGTCCACAAGAAGGGACTCCCCCTACTACCCCAACAGGTCTTCCACCCCCTCCATAGGGGATGATCTGTCTTTTATGTGCACCCCAAATCGCAGCCACTCAAGAAAGGCCAAAGGGGAGTCTACCGCCACCGCCATCAGCAAGGAAGACCGATGGTTTAAACATAAGCTCAGACAGTTCAGCTTCCCCGCTCCTAAGAAAGGCTCATTTGAGGGGAACACATGCAGGAATACTGCCTCCCCATTTTATATGGAGATCACAGAATTCAAGCTACCTCCCAGGTGGAGAGATGTGGTGATAGACAAATACACAGGTAAAACTGATCCGACCACTCATTTAGCAGAATATCTGACTAAAGTGCAGGTCTACACCTATGACGAGAGCGTAGCCTGCAGAATCTTCCCCACCACCTTGGGAGGAGACGCTCTCAATTGGTTCTATGAGCTGCCATAGGAATTAATCACCTCCTTCAAACAACTCAAGGAGCTATTCACTACAAGGTTCATCGTGCAGACGCGTGCACTAAAATCGGTGAGCGACCTGTGCAATCTCTATCAGAGGTCCGATGAAAGTCTTCGAGACTACATCGATAGGTTTCAAGCTACCATGTCTGAAGCGAGGAATGTCAGTGTTCAGATGGCGACTACCGCCTAGCCCTATCCACTGACCGCCCTTTGTTTGAATCAATAACAACGAGACCCCTAACCAGCTTTGCCGATCTAATGGAGAGGGCTAGGCAGCACATCTAACTGGATGATGCCCTAAGGTCCAGCAGGGGAAGAAGGACCAATGTAATGGATTGACTACAGCACCCATATGGTCGCTCATTCAATAGAGCTTCCAGATCCAAACGGACAGCAAGAAGCCCAGATTGAGCTGCAACTTTTAGGAATCTAGGTAAAAGGAAGGAATCCGGACGGGGCAGGGTTGAATGCTCGGACAATCGCTCGGTCAGAACCTTCACTCCACTGAATTCCAACTCGGCCATAGTGCTGATATGGATCAAAGAAAAGCACAGCAAGGTAAACTGGCCCAGGAAGCTGTCCGAGAGGAGCAGAATTGTAAGGGATCCCAAGAAATATTATGAGTTTCACAGAGACGTTGATCACCTGACTGGCGAGTGCACCTCGCTAAAAAAGGAGATTGAAAGGCTGATATGGAGGGGGTCCCTTAGAAAATTCATAGGCCCAGCTAGAGGGAAGAGTCCCTGTAGATAGCTGAAGCCTCAGAGGGATGATTCTGGCTCAGACGACGATGATGAGCATAGAAACCCGATAAATGCTGACCCGTACAGGCCGTACGACGGGGTAATAAATGTGATCACTGGAGGATCATCCTATGGAAAGGACATCTCTAGGAAAAGAAAGGGAAAGGGTGTTTACCTCTCTTACCAGGCTGAACAGCTAGCCTCAGTCACTATGTCCAGCGAAAACGCACGAGACGTCATATTTCCACACGAAGACGCTCTTGTTATAAGAGCTCGGATTAATAACTTCAATGTTAAAAGAATCCTGGTGGACAATGGCAATACTGTCAACGTACTCACCCTTCAGGCCTACCGAGTCATGGGACTCCCGATCGAAGAGTTGAAACCAAATGCCACACCACTAATCGGGCTCGATAATACTACTGTCCTGATGGTGGGATCCGTCGAACTCTTCGTCAAACTTGGCCAAGAGGCAATCGCTCATGCTTGCAAGGTAATATTTATGGTAATTTACATGACTTTTGCCTATAATGCCATTTTCAGCAGGCCGCTGCTTTTCCAAACTGGAGCTATCACCATCGTAGAGTACATGGTGATGAAAATCCCAATAAAAGGGGGCGTCGCCATCCTGAGAGCTGATCAAAAGGCATCACGCGAAGCGTACGTCACCATAATAAAGCAGCAAAGGGAGGCCATGATCGTAGAGCCAGGTGTGGAGCAGTCTGAGCAGGTGGAGAGACCAAGAATGGACCCTGCTGAAGAGGTAAAGACAAGGGCACTGTCAAAAGGAAAAAACGTTCAAGTCGGGACCAACATAGATACAGAAACAGAAGATGCTATTATGCGGGTCTTGATGATAAATCAAGAGACCTTTGCCTGGAGGCCAGAGGATATTCCTGGCATAGATCCAAAAGTGATCACCCACAAATTAAATGTGGACCCAACTCATCCCCCAGTCAAGCAAAAGTTTCAGAGGCATGCGCCCGATCAGAGGAAATTCATATCTGAGGAGGTGGATAGGCTACTAAAGACCGGAACAATCCGAGAGGTAGACTATCCCAAGTGGCTCGCTAACGTGGTCCTAGTAAAAAATAAGTCAGGGAAGCTGCGGATGTGCGTGGACTTCACGTATCTCAATAAAGCATGTCCCAAAGACAGCTACCCCATGCCAAGTATAGACCAATTGGTGGACGCCACTACAGGCCATGCCATTTACTCCCTCCTTGATGCGTACGCTGGTTACCACCAGATCCTGATGTGGCTTGCAGATCAGGAGAAGACCAGTTTCATCACAGACGACGGAACCTTTTGCTATAAGATGATGCCGTTCGGTCTAAAGAATGCTGGTGCCACGTATCAACGTCTCATAAATAAACTTTTCAAAGACCAGATCGGGTAGAATGTAGAGGTATATGTGGACAACATGATCATCAAAAGCAGGAGCCCTAACGAACATCCCGCCGATCTGGCCAAAGTTTTTTGCACATTAAATAAATTTTGGATGAAGCTCAATCCCAAAAAGTGCATTTTCGGAGTCCCCTCAGGAAAGTTTTTGGGCTTCATGGTTTCTCAGAGAGGGATTGAAGCTAATCCGGAGAAAATAAAAGCCATTATCGAGATACAACCCCCCAGAAGTATAAAAGACGTCCAGAAGCTGAATGGGAGAATTACTGCCCTTGGACGATTCATCTCCTCCTCAGCCAAGCAATGCACTCCTTTCTTCAAAATGCTAAGGAAGAGTGAGACCTACAATTGGGGGGAAGACTGCCAGCAAGCCTTCAAAGAGTTAAAGAAATTCCTCACTAACCCGCCACTGCTCAGCCAATCGATACTAGGTGAAAACTTATACCTTTATTTGTCCACCTCTGGTGAAGCCGTTGCAGGTGTCCTAGTAAGAGAAGAAGGGACCCAACAACTACCAGTGTACTACGTCAGCCAAGTACTCAGAGGTGTGAACTTAAAGAAAGGATCGGTCGAGCAACTCATCACCGCCCTCATAATGTGTGCAAGAAAGTTACGACAATACTTCGAGGCGCACATGATAGTGGTCCGATCGGGTCATCCGATCAGGAGAATTCTTTAGACGCCAGACCTGGAGGGCAAACTAGTGGGATATGCGATCAAGCTGCAGTCGTGGGATGTGAGGTATGAGCCCATAACGGCAATAAAGGCTCAAGTTCTGGCAGATTTTGTTGCTGAATTTGCCGGTGAAGAACCCCAAAGTCAGCCCAAACTTTAAAAATGGAAAATGATTGTGGACGGCACAGCAAATGACACCCGAGGAGGCATGGGCATTGTGATAACAGGCCCCTTGGGCATTGCAATATGGTATGAAATAAAGTTTAGTTTTAAAGCTTCAAATAATGCGGCAGAGTATGAGGCGCTCCTTCAAGCATTAAAGCTGCTCCATGCCATCTGGCCGGAGTTAGTAACAATCAAAAGCGACTCTCAGCTCATGACAAGCCAAGTGATGGGCACCTTCAAAGCCAGGGAAACCAACATGATCCATTATATGGCAAAGGTCAAGGCCGCTATCAGAATACTTGAAGAATCTGGATCAGAGTGGAACCTTCAGAAGGTGCCGAGAGACCAAACGACAGAAGCCGATCGATTGGCAAAAATATCTGCTTTCGAGCAAGGGGTAATAGAAGAAAATATCATGGTCGTCGACCAAACCTCCTCCTCCTTAGACGAGCCGAAAATGATGGAGATTGATCAAGGAGAAGAAACCTAGATGAGCCCGATCAAGCAGTACCTACAGACAGAATAGCTGCTAGAGGATAAAATTGAAGCTCAAAAGGTATCTCGCAAATCCCTTAATTACTCCATAATTAACGGTGATCTATACAAAAAAGCTTTCAGCCATCCTTGGCTCAAATGCATGACGGAGGAAGAAGGAGATTACATCCTCAGGAAGGTTCATGAAGGCATCTGTGGGGCACACGAGGCTAGCAGAGCCATGGCAAGGAAGGTACTCCAGACAGGGTACTTCTAGCCAAGCATTTTCAGAAATACTCAGGAGAAAGTAAGGAGATGTCCGCAATGCCAGGTTCATGGAAGGGTCATAAGACAGCACGGAGCAGACCAACAGTCGATCGGGACGTGGCCCTTTGATCAGTGGGGTTCGGATATCCTCAGACCTTTTCCCCAAGGCAAGAGGCAGATGAAGTTTCTCATTGTGGCAGTTGACCACTTCTCCAAGTGGATAGAAGCAGAACCTCTAGCAACGATCACTGCAGAGAAGGTCAAAAACTTCGCTTGGAGGAACATCATCTACAGGTATGGCTTACCTAACATTTTTATTACAGATAATGGCAACCAGTTCGACAGCTCCATCTTCAGAAATTTCTGCCAAGGACTAAATATCAACCTGAAATTCACCTCAGTCACTCATCCTCAAAGCAACGGGATGACGGAGGTCTCTAATAGGACCATCCTGGAAGGGTTGAAGAAGCGGCTGGGTGAGGCGAAAGGCAAATAGACTGAAGAACTGCAGAGTGTCCTATGGTCATATAGAACTTCACCAAGGACAAGCACTCATCAAACGCCATTCTCTCTTGTCTACGGCTCCGAAACAATGATACTCGTAGAGGTCGGCCTTCCTTCCTATCGGTCAGTATTCTATTCCGAACAGACGAACATCTAGAAAAGATGTCAGGACTTAGACTTAACAGAAGAAATGAGGGAGGATGCCTATGCCAAAATCGCAACCTACAAGCAAAGGGTCGCCAGATATCACAATGCCAAGGTAAAGTCTAGGGCTTTCAACATGGGTAACCTGGTGCTCAAAAAGACGGACATAGGTGCAGGAAATGCAGGAGTTGGGAAGCTAATGCTAAACTAGGAAGGGCCTTATGAGATCTCCAAAGTCTTAAACCCGAGCACATACAAGCTCCGAACAATAGAAGGGCAAGATATCCCCAGGAGCTGGAATGTTGAAGTACTCAAAAAGTACCACTTGTAATAATGTATTCGGACCTGATGATATTCAATGGATAAAGAGGTTCCTTTCCATCCGTGTGTAAAGAGTTTCTTTTTCTGATTGTAAAGTATGTATGACACAACTTATATGCTAAGCTCGACGCTCATCTCGAGCCAAAAATGCGAAAGTTAGAATCCATTTCTTTGAAGCTAGGTCCAATCGTTAGGATCGACGAAATTCCTGATCCTAAGATACGGAAAAAGATAAAGCGTTTGATAGTTCGACCGTTAGGATCGATGAAAATTCTGATCCGAAGATACGGGAATCACGAACCTTATGTCGATCCCATCCGTTAGCATCGGCTATACTCCCGATCTGAAGCTACCAAAAGCGCCTAATTTTCGCTGACTCATACGCTAGGTTTGATGCCAATCCTGAACCAAAGATGCGAGAGTCAAACAGTTTATCCGCTAGGCTTGACGCTTATCCTAGGTTGAAAATGCGAAAGTTGAAGATCATTTGTTAGTAGGTCAAGTTCATCCGTCAGGATCAACGATACTCCTGATTCGCAAATACGAGAACTGCCTTGCTTCTATTGGCTCATCCGCTAGGGTCGATGCCTATTGCGAACCAAAGATGCGAGAGTTATGGTAAGGTCAAAGTAAGAGTTTCTCCCAAGTTAAGTGTTGCGCAAAGGTCACGAACCGAAATGCAAACCAAACACTAACTTGACGAACGAAACCATCTGCCTAATTCTAAGTCTAACTTAAGACTCGTTCCATATGACCAACTAATCGTGCATCTCAAATCAGATTGGATAAATCAGTCACTGGACTTGAAGTTTATTGATTCCAATTCAGGAAGTATATAAGATTAACTAAGTCTTTAAGTACTAGCAAATTTTATGCAATTTCACAAGTATTGAATGTGGCAGATTATGATTATAGTCTGCAGCTTATGCAAAAAATCGCAGTTTTATTGAAGAAATAATGTTGTACACGTACAAAAATTAGTACAAAATAGAATACACAATAAGGAAAACTAATCTAATTTTCTATATTTACAACTTCAGCATCAACAGGAGGTAGGGCACGCTCTACGGCAGGCTTCGCGCTCAGCTCCATAGTAAGTTCTGCGCTTTGCTCGACAGCTGACTGGGAAGGGTCGGCAGCAGGCTGAGGAAGGTCGGCAGCCACCTCAGAGACAGGCTCGATACCAACTTCTGGGATGGATGGCTTAGAGGGCGGAACCTCAGACTGCACCAGGTCTCTGCTGGTTGTTCCCTGATCTGCCTCACTTGTAGGAGCTTCCCCCTCATCGTCACTGGATGGGGGGTCGGGTAAAGCCGCTGGGTCCTCCATCTAGTTGAGCTCAGCTCCAGGGAAATGCCTCCCGGCTTTATAAACCAGTTGATCCAGAAGTTGCTCCTCCCGAGAGGCAAGCTCATTTTCAAGCTTCTTTCCCCAGGCCGTCTCCTTGTCCACCAAAGTGGTACGAAGTTGATCGCACTCCGCCAGAGCCTTGTCCTTCTCCTCCTTAGACTTGACATTCTCAGCGCCCAAGAGCCTGCAGTCGGTGGTTAATCTGGCCACCTCTGCTTCAACTCTTTGCAATTGAGCATTATCAATTGTTAGGCCTGCGACCTCTCCCTTCAGCCGATCGACCTCACCTACCCGAGATTTTAGCTCCTAGGATTGTCGGGAGGCCTCTTTCTTCAGGGTTTCCATTTTTTAACGGAGAGCTGAGGCCTCCTTCTTCAGGTCTACTCCCTCCGATCGGAGGACAGAAACCTCCTTCTGAGCCGTGGCATAGCGAGCATCCATTTCTCCTTTGGCTTTAACAGCATCATCCGCCCGTGCCCTCAGATAGCTCGCCAGGCCATGAAGGCACACACCTCTCTTAGCCAGCTAATAAAAAGCGCAATAAAACCAATACATCAGCAAGGGAAGGTGTCATTAATTTTCACGCGACACGGAATATAGTGATCGAGTCTCACCTCTAAGACCTATTGGTTGAACAGGCTACCCTCCCGGCTGAGCAAGCTAGGATCACTCATGTCCTTAATATCTGACTCCTGAAGAATACCCCGGCAGAGGTAACTGGCCACCCCCTTATTGCTAATGGACCAGTCACTACCAAAGTTGTCCTTCAGAACATCCTTCAACTGCATGGTTCGCCTCTCAGGGGCTCCCCCAGTAGGTCTCCCAGTCGGTTGCCCATGCATCGGCGCCTTGGCTTTGGCTGCGACCCGAGCGTCAGATGTGGCCACCAGATCATCGATTTCCTTTCAGGTAACCTCCTCAGTCCACCTCTGGGCTGCCTCATCCAGCCGTATCGCCCTCCCCTGAGCCATCTCACTTAAAGTTTGAATATCGGGAGGACAGACGGCCCCAGGCACTTCTTCCTCCTCTAACTCATCTCGCAGCACCAACTGTCGCCTACGAAGGGGCTGATCCCCTACTTTCAGTCGAGGCACCAAGGGACCTGAGGTGATTGGAGGTTGACGAGCGACTGAGGCAGTTGCAGCGGTAACCGTCACAGGAGGAGCAATAGCAACAGGGACGGCAGCGATCGGGGCAGCGGTGGAGGAAGCATTCTTTGAATCTCGCCACAATCGCTGTACTTTTAAAGCAGGCAGGATCTTTGGCCTCTTCCTCTCCTCCCTGGCCTTCCGATCGGCTTCTCTCTTAGCTGCGGCTCGAGCGCCTAGCCACTGTGTCATTTCACCTCCTCCAGCCATTGCAACTGCATCACAAGAGCAAACAAGATAAGTATTCTTTTTTAAAAGCTAACAAGCAATGCACATACAATGCATGATTTTCAACACATGATGCTCTCTCCACAAAAATCCTAATGCTCATGTTCTGCATTTTTGGCAGCTTCGGAACTAGAAGAACCGAACAGCATGGTCAGGAGAAAGATGGACTTATAGGGTTCTCCACGTCTTGCCACGGCATCCTTCAATTTCTTGATGTTGGCCTCATACATGGGCTGACCAGCAACTAGGTCCTTCAAGATGGTGGCTCCACCCGATCGGGTAAGACATACACCAAAACCACCAATCATCCCCACCAGGAAGTACCTCTCCTTGTACCCTTTCATTGAGGTGGGGATATGAACAAGTTTCTTCTTCGGGCGGCTAGTGATGAAATATTATGTTCCGTTGCTCCGACCCGATATGTAAAAGAAATGGGTGAAGAGGTCTAGAGTCCCCTCTATTTTGCAGAGAATCTTAAAGCAGGCCACTAACCTCCACCCGTTCGGATGCAATTGATTTGGGGCGATCCCATAACCATCCAATATCGCCATCTCGAAGGAGCCCAATGGGAACCTCAGACCTGCATCCAGGCTCCAAAGATGGCAAACGAACCACTCGTTCTCCTGACGACTGAAAGGCCCATCCGTCACCTACATGAAATCAGGGCAGGCCATCACAAAGACATCATCAGGAAGGCCATATTTACTGGGGATTTCAGCCACCTCGCTGGGGCTCAACCTGGAGCAACGCTCAACTGCTGGTTTATCTTTGTAATTCTCTATGAAGCTCCTATCTATTGATCGGCCGCTACTATAAGCCATTTTCAACACAGTAACCCTAATTTCTAATGTGGTGAAGTGAGTTAAATGCAATTGTGCAATAGAAGGAAAGAGGGGAAAAATTAAAGGCAGACAAGAAAGAAGCACTTACTTGATTGAAGGTTGTAGGTACTTTGGAAAATTTTGAAGAATGGGAGCAAGAATTGTTGAAGTATCGACAAAGCAAGAAGAAAATTTGGCAGAGTTTCTTTAAGGATTGCTGAAAAATGAGGAAAAAATGCCCAGAAGTTGCCTTTTTATAGACGAAAGCTTCTCGGGAATGCCAAACGTCTCACCATAGGATGCACGCCACGTGTCCTAAGAGCATCATTGTTGTACGAAGAATGAAGTATCACCCTTGGTGCACGCGCAACAGCATTAAATGAGACAACTGTCTCAACAGGCGCGTCTCTTCAGATGAGCGCCTTTCAAAATTCAAAAATCCCGCTAACGGATATCTCCCGAGAAGAACAACTCAAGGCAAATCAATGCCCGATCGGACCAGTTCGAGGGGGGACAAGTGATAACCATGCAAACATCATTTGCAAAGAGGCCCATTCGATCGGCCCAATCCACTGGCAAGGCCCAAGGCCCAACAGCTAAGAGTAGCAGGCGTGAGCTCCAAGGCAGCACACACACCCGATCGGCTGATATGACCACCAGTCCCATCAGCCGTTTGATACAAGGCAGCGCCCATGCCCATCACCTGCTCCCTGTCACTTCGCCGCACACCTACTCTGTTTATTAGTTATCATATCTCAGGCACTCAAGTGCACCTCAACTGTCTTTTATAAATAGCCCAACCAATAGTGGCACCAGGTATTGAATCTCTAACATTCTACCTCTAAGTATTCTCTCTCTAAAGCTACTAACTTAAGTTTTGGAGTGCTTACGCCTGGTCCGACCGAGTACTTTCTCTTGCAGGATTCACTCATCCGATTGTATCTTCCGCTACAAGCCAACTAGTTCTCATTCTTTCTTCTCAATAAAGACTTCTTGTGCTTTATCAATTTGATTGTGTTTTTGCTTTAAACTCCAATGCGGTCGAATTTATTGGTTGGGATTAGATAATCCTCTGCTCTAGTTGTTTATTCGGTTTATTTTTATTGGATTTATATATAAAATTTTGATCGATGCAAGATTTTCTTGTCTAAATACGATCAGTCAGGGACCAATACGATAGTGTTATAACTAAAATCTTTATTATTATTATTATTATTATTATTATTATTATTATTATTATTATTGGTTGGTTTGACCGAAATAATGCTACTGCATCCTTTTCAGTAGGGGTGAGAAAAAACTATTGGACTTGATTAACCGATAAATCGAACCGAAACCGATCCGAAAAATATGTTAACCGAACCGATTTTATAATTAACTGATTTTTATTTTTTAGCTTATAAATAAGTTAACTGAACCGAAACCGATACATGAACACCCCTATATTTTATTAATTTTATTTCACTATTTTTTTATTTTTATTATAATTTTTTATTTCATTATTTTCATATTTATTTATTTATATATTTTTAATTTTCATTTACTTTAAAATATTTCAATTTCATTTTAGTTTTTTTAAAGTTTTTTTTAGTTAATTTATTAATTATTCAATATGTAAATATTTAATATTTCTTATTATTTCCTGATATATCAATTTTTCATTAATTAAAATCAAAATATATTTGAAAAGTTATATAAAATTAATATATTAACTAAAATTTTCAAAAAACAAAATAAAATTTTAATATATGTGCAAATAATATTTTTGAATATTTTTACTTATATGTTTGTTTTGAACATCATATTTAATTATTATGTTGAACTATATTTGTTTTCTAATTTTAAATTTTAAGTATTTTCAACAATTTTATTTTTTTATAAATATATTTTACAATTATAGTGGTTAACCGAAAAATATTGGTTAACTGGTCCGAAAATCCGAAACCGATGGACTAGTTAACCGATAGTAATGGACTGCTTAATAGATTGAAATTTTAAAAAACCGATATTAATTGACTGATTTTTTTTGGAGCACATGGACCGATAGTTACCGGTCCATGCTCACCCCTATTTTTTAGTAGATATTTGGAATCAAATGTATATATAATAGTATTTTCTTATTATTATTAGTATTACTAAGAACTTGAAACAAAAGAAAAAAAATATTAATATTTCATGTGCATTGCACTGTGCTAAAATTTTCTTCTTCAGCCGTGGTCTACTTTGGTTTTTTTTACTCATTGAAAAACTTTAATTCAACGATTTTTTTTTCTATTATTTATATTAAGAATTTGAAATTAAATTATATAGTATTAATTTATTCCATTTTTCTTAGACTTTTAACACTTTACTATTATTATCACTATTATTATTATTATTATTTTAAAATCTTTAAGTGTTTTTTTAATGTCGCATTTTTTTCTATTCTAAGTCAGGGGGCTAGATGTTAGGATAGTTAAGTTTTCTCAGTCATTGCAGTCGTTAGGATATTTAACTTTCTTATTTGGGTTAGGAAATTCTGTTACTCTAGCTTTTTGCATATCCTACATCTAGCTTTATTTGAAGTTTAAGGTAAGTGATAATTACTGTACACAATTTTAGTGATAATATGAATGGTTTTTTACGGTCAGAGTAGTAAATAGTTCACTAAAAGCCAGCAGGTATATACCGGTTTTGATAAAATTACATATTTTAAGAGACTAAATGCAAAAATAAATAGATAAATAAAATTAATAATAAAAAATTAATGATAGTTGAAAAGCTCGACTCATCAAACACAAAACCTCCATTTGACTAAAATGTTTATTTTGAATTGTTACCTTCTATAATTGATCGAGTGTCATATTACCGTTATAAATTGTTAAAAATAAATTCAGAAAGTAATATAACATCCAATTAGTTATACTAATTAAATTCTAGTAAAAAGAATGAAAACTTGAAGCATTTCAATTACTCAACACTATTAATTAATTAATTTCAAGACAAAAGCACATCCTTAAAAGGAACAACCTAAGGATAGCAGGCTAAGTAACAAGACAAAGCAAACCTTAACAAGCTACAATGTAATTAAAGACATAAACATAGATCTAATTAAAACATGCAGTAATTAACAAAGAGGATTAAAAACTTTAATTAAGATCCACCACTAACGCTGCCATTGAAAATCTCTATAGTATCACCTTGACAAACATGGTGCCACCTGAAGGATCGATCATCGTCCATCACATTCTGTTTGTATATGAAAAAATACCCTTCTGGTGGAAGCTGAAAATGCAGCCTCTGATGCAATTTCTGCAGCTCTTTCCTCAGCACCCCAACATTATCCGATGCGTTCACTTCCACCGGAATTTTCTTGCTCCCGCACTTGGTCACCACCATCAGTTTCAGCTTCTTGTTTCCCGCACCCGAACCGGTCGGTGAAGGCTTTATGTTCACATTAACTTCACCATTATCCACCATTTCGCTCTCCCGTAATGCCCGATTATCCGGAAATTCTCCGCCGTGGCTGGATTGCATATCCTGCATTGTTTCTTTTAAATGCAGAACGGTGTCGTTTGGAAGTGAGGATTGTTGGTTGTCTGAAGCAATAAGGAGCTGAATGTGAGAGTTATGGAGGATTTCACAGTACTCAATGTCACGTTCATCTTGAAGAACTTGGCCATTGAAAATTAGGGTTTGGTTTGGTATGGGAATTCCTTGGTATTTCTGTATTTTTTCTTTGATTTCTAGGACTGTGTCGAAGTAACCCACTTCAATTGAGAATGTTTTGCTTTTGGGGGATTCAAAGAAAACATCCATTGAAAATTAGGGAGTGAGTTCTAATTGGCAGTTAAGAGTTTTATGTGTTGTTGTAACAATACCCGTAGTTTTCTAACTCAACCGATATCAATGCCTATATATAGATTTGAAAAAGATAAATAAACATATATATATATATATATATATGTAGACAAGAGAATTTCATGAGATGAGATGGAATTAATCAGATGTCTTCGGTTCTGTTAATTGATATTTTTAAATACTTAGAACTTGAAATGGAGCATTTTATCTCATATATATATATATTATGAATTGATTTAACATTTTGAATCTGGTTTAGATATCTTTGTTTTTATTTCCAAATATTGTGTGATTTTGTGCCTTTGTATTTCATTCATTGAGATTACGTTTTCATGATTTTAGTAAATTAAATTTTGATTGCTCAAATCACAACAAAATCTCTTTCCATTTAAAACTAATTTCTCAATTTGCAATGGTAATTAATGCATGAATCAATGTGCATGTAAATCTTGTATATTATTTTATTCAGATCAAACGAAATATTCTGCTTTGCACTGTTTATCTATATATGCATGTAAGTTAATTTTAATTTATCAAGTATTGTATATACTGTAGAGAATGATTATATATATATATATATATATATATATATATATATATATATATATATATATATATATATATATATTGAGCTTCATTTACGTCTCGTTTATGATAAAATAAAAACAAAAAACTTAGCATAAAAACATTATTCCATCATACACTTCACGTGAATTATTATATTAAAAATTGACTATAAGCATTTCTCAAATATTTATTTCGTGTATATATATAGACAAATTTTCACGTGCATCGTGTTTAAAAAGAAAGAATCTTTTATACCAAATCTCTTGTCCTATCTGAAGGAATCGCTAAATAAAACATATATTTAGAATCGCTTCACGTGAGTTATATATATTAATAATCGACTTTCAGTTGTTTCTAAATGTTTGTTTTCATTTATATATCAACAAATTTCACATGTATAGAGGTAAATTATTATCTTTGTCAAATCTCTTGTCCCATTAGACTTCATGACTGAATGAAAGAAATAGGGTTAATTATAAAAATAATTTTCAACGTTTTACCAATATTTCAATTCAACACCCAACATTTTAATTATTTACTAATTTGATAATAAAGTTTTAGTATATTTCAATTGAATTGCTCCATTAATTTATTGTAAAAATCAAGGGAAATTTGAGCTTTTTATTAAAATTTGAATTTTTATTTAGTTATTAATACAGCTACAAATTAATAATAAATTTTTATTGATTTTAATGATTAAATTGTGACACTTTCTTTAAGTTTACTTTTATCTAAATATAAAAAAAAATATTTATTAATTTTAAATAATATTAGTAACTAGATAAAAATTGAAAAAAAAAAGATATTGTTTTCATTTTAATAAAATTAAATAATTTTTATTTTTTAAAACAACACTTATGCAATGCAACCGAATAAATTAATTAAATTAAGGACAATACTGTTGAACATTTTTAAAATATATTGAATGATCTAGACACATAATTAGATATAAAATATTTTGTGCATAATAAACAAAATGAATTAGTGATAGAACTAATGATAATTTTACAAAGCATTTCAGTTTAAATTAAAAATAAAACATCAATATTTTTAATTATAACTTTATTTTTTTATTTAAATATTTTTATTAGGTAAAAATTATATTTTAGAAACAGGTAAATTTTACATTTATCCATTTTAATTGTTTATCGAGTTTCAAAAGTTATGATTATTTTATTTAATTTTAATATAATTGTCTTCAATTATCATTAGAAACACTCATTAATTATAAGTTGCACACTATAAAAATACTTAGAAAAGTTTCACTTTCTATTTCATGATATTTTTTGGGATTTCATTAAAAATAATTTTATTTTTAAAAAAAATTAGAAATTGAGAGCTATAATAAACATATTTAAAATTTTGGAGCTGTTAGAAATTGAAAGTAGAACTACCATTTTCTAACATATAAAACCGTTCGATACGGTTAACTGGAAAACTGGTCCGAAATCGAATCGATTGACTGATTAACTGATTGTAACGTACTGATTAATAGTTAGTATTTTCAAAAAAATCGATATTAATGGACTGATTTTTTTTTTTTGCTAATAAACCGTTTAACCGGACCAAAAAATCGAAACATGATCACCCTATAATTTATTAACTTTATTTCACTATTTCTTTCTTTTTATTACATTTTTTTTATTTCATTATTTTCATATTTAATTATTTATATTAGTTTAATTTTCATTTACTTTAAAATATATTTCAATTTCATTTAATTTTTTTAAATGCATTTTAGTTAATTTATTAATTGTTCAATATGTTCATACTATTTTTATTATTTTTTGATTTATCAATTTTCCATTAATGAAAATAAGAATATATTCGAAAGTTATGTAACATAAATATATTAACTAAAATTTTTAATAATTTTCAAAAAAAACTAAAATTTTTAATATATAAAAAAATAATGTGTCTCAAGTTAAAAAGAAAAATTATATTAGATGGATTTATTTTAACATTTTTGCATTTTTTAAGTATTTTTACTGCACTTTTTTTTTCATTATCATAATTATTTTGAAGTTTTGAAGTATTTTTTAATTAGTGATTAGTATGTGTAACAATATATTTAATTAGAAGTGATCATGTACTAGTTAATTCATTTACTTATTAAGTCTTAGTTCTTAAAAGAAAGTTACTTGTGTCTACCAAATTCTTTTATTTTAACAACAATAATGTTATATTATATTAGAGAAATTTTAATTGTTAAGTATTTTGAATATTTTTATTTTATTTATAAATATATCTTATAATTGTAATAGTTAACCGAAAAAATATTGATTAACCGGTCCGAAAATCCGAAACCAATGAACTATTTAACCAATGATAACATACTGGTTAATAGTTAGTATTTTTTTAAAACCGATATTAATGCACTGATTTTTTTTAGGTTATGGGCCGTTTAATCGATTCATACTCAGCCCTAAATTATATGGGATCCACAATTTTAGTGCTTTTTTAATGTAAAACTGGCAGTACCGGTGTTAGGTTGATGGAGCCACGAATTTTCAAATTCGCTCTACGAAAAAGTAATAAATGTCTTCATATCTCGATTTTGCAGTTCCAATTTTGAAATCTGGTGTAAAGATTTTTTTTTTTTTTTTAAAATTCCATTAAGACCTAGCTAGAGTATGAATTAACATGTACTTTTATGTGAACATGTAAAGCTCTACTTCACACATTACGTCCTTTCTGTAAATGGAATTGCAAAGGAATATGTGGGTCCGCATTTTGTTATTTGTTAGAAATTGACAGCAAAGTCTACTGTAGGATCTATTTTGTTTAATGCGAGAATTGGCATGTCAGGGCTCCATGTGGATCCTATTTATTTTGAACAACTCTGCAGCAATTTTGTTCAAAATACATTAACTTACAAAATATTTTTCGCATCACTTAATCAATAGTTGGCATGTCGAAACTTTATGTGAATCCTACATCTGAATATCTACGCAATTTTGACAAAAATTCCTCAAATATCAAAATACTTTTCACATCACCTCAGTATTCAAATCTTTTTTAAAAAAACACACATTATTTATATAAAAAAAAAATGCCTCGAATATATAGCGAATTTGTTTCATATTATTTTATTGATTTTAAAGATTAGATGTACTCTAGTCTAGAAAACAACTGGACATCGTAATAAATCTCTTCATATCTCAATTTGATATATGTGTATATACTCATAGAATGTTAGATACAGCATAATAATTTTGATAGAGATGTAAGTTTGAGAAATGAAAGCTCCAAGAAAGTGAGTATCTGCATAGAAATGCTAGAAGATTATTATTATATTAAATCATCACATATTTATATTTATGTTTAAATAAATTTCTATTCACTACACATATCTGCTCCTTTCTTCCAACCAAAAACACAAGAACCTGAAGCTTCATTTACTATAACTCCCAGCTCTCTTTCCTTTGAAACACTGCACAACTGAACTCATAATCCCATCCCATGTTGGAGGAAATTGTGTTTGAACTGCCGGAAACTTAGTTTGGGCTCCCCGGAAATTCATATCAATGGCTCGGATTGAAGAAAAGATCTGCAATATTTTTTGGGGAAGATATCAATTCATTCAAACAGAATCGTTTTCAACGAGTTACTCTTTCAGCAGCTTTGGTCGCGAGGGAAGGGAGCTTCCTTTTGCTGCTGAGCAACTTGATATGGTCAGTTTTCAAGAGGATATAGATGGAACTATCGCACAATTGCTTTCAAAATCAGTGTTTTTTATGTAGTAATTAAATTAGTGCATGTTTAGAATGTTTTTTGTTTATTATTATTTAGTTAGCCGTGTTAATGGTGTTAGTATACTAAGTGATAAAGCCAAAAACGTGTTTATCTGAAGGAGAGAAAGCAATCCGATCGGATGAGAAGACCTGCAACAAGAAGAGGCCGGTCGGACCAGGCGTAAGCACTCCGAAGCTTAAGTTAGTAGCTTAGAGAGAGAATGTGCTTTAGAGAGATAATGTTATGAGTTCAATACCTGAGCCATCGTTGGCTGGGCTATTTATATGAGATAGTTGAGGGACACTTGAGTGCCTGGGGTGTGATTACTGGCTGTCAGAGTAGGTATTCGGCGACATGACAAGGAGGAGGTGGTAGGCATGGGCGCTGTCTTGTGTCAGGCGGCTGATGGGACTGGCGGTCACATCAGCCGATCGGGTTTGTGCGCTGCCTAGGAGCTCGTGTCCGCTACCTTTGGTTGATAGACCTTGGGCCTTGCCAGTTGAGTGGGCCGGTTTGATGGGCCTTATAGCAAATGATATTTGCTGTGTTATCACTTGTTCCTCCTCAACAGGTCCGGTCGGGCATTGATTTGCCTTTGTAGGTCCGTTCGGGTGGGATCAATTCTGAAATTTCCCGATCCGAAGACGCGTATTGGCGCGCTTTTTGAATTTTGAAGGCACTTTTTCTGAAGAGACGCGCCTGCTTGGACAACTGTTTCCATTTAATGTTGCGCGTGTATCAAGGGTGACGCTTCGTTCTTCGCAGAGCCATAATGTCTTTTGACACATGGCGCTCGTTGAATGGCGCGACGTTTGGCGTGTTCTAGAAGCTTTTGGCTTATAAATAGGGGGTTTTTAGGAGGATTTTCTCTCTACTTCTGCGACCCTTACCGAAACTCTGCCAAAATTTCTTTCCGATTCCCAGATCTCTGCAACTATCCTTTATTTCTTCTTCGAATTTCTTAAGTCCTTTTCATCAAGTAATAATTTTTTCCCCTTTGCTTTCTTCGTGATTTTGTCTCTTTTTTCACTTTCTTTCTGCATCCACTCCATTTAGAAATTAGATAGTTGCATCTTTCCTCTTCTCCTGCTTGTTGGAGATGGCTTCCAGTAGTGGTGAAGTGCTTGATAGCAGTTTTTTGGATGGGTATAAGAGCAAACCAGCCGTTGAGTTATACTCTCGGTTGACCGCCGGGGAGGTAGCAGAGATCCCCTCCAGATACAGCTTTTCCGATGACATCTCCGTGGCGGCCTGCCCCGAATCGATGGCAGTGATAGATGGACCTTTTGGCAGAAATAACAATGAGTGGTTCATCTGTCACCTGTGGAGTTTAGACGCGGGCCTGAGGCTCCCCCTGGGCGCCTCTGAGATGGCGGTGTTAAAAGGATATGGGATCGCCCCTAATCAATTGCATCCGAACGGATGGAGGTCAGTGGCGTGCTTTAAGATCCTCTGCAAGATAGAGGGGGTGGCGCCGACCTTGGACCTCTTCACCCATTTCTTCTACATATCGGGTCGGAGCGATGGAACGGAGTACTTTTTCACTAGCCGCCCAAAAAAGAAGCTCATGTTCATCCCTACCTCGATGAAAGGGTACAAGGAGAGGTACTTCTTGGTCGGGAAGAAGGGTGAATTTGGTGTGTCTCTCACCCGGTCGGCTAGAGCCGAAATCTTGAAGGACCTTGCGGCGGGTCAGCCTATGTATGAAGGCGATATAAAAAAGATGATGGATGCCGTGAGCGGGCATGGAGAGCCCTATCAGTCCAGCTTTCTCCTGTCTACGCTGTTCAGCTCTTCTAGCTCTGAAGACGCTGAGGATGCAGAACGTGAGCAGTAGGATCGGAAAGAAAACATAATCACCATGCATCAGTCATGCATTGTATTTCATCTTTGTTAGTCGTGAATATCAAATATGAGGGACTTATCTTGTTTATTATTTATTTGCAGCTGAGATGGCTGGCAGGAGTGATGCGTCTAAACAGCTCGGCGAGAAGATCAAACAGAAGCGTGAGGCCGAGCGGAGGGCCCAAGAGCAAAGGAAAAGGAGGAGATTAGTGCCCTCGGCGGAGCTGTAATCCTCTCGGGCAGCTGCCGGTGCCTCTTCTTCTGCTGCCGCGATAGACGCCGTCCCGATCTCTTCTGCCCCTCCAGCTCCTACTGTGCCCACCGTCAAACTTGTGGTGCCTGGACCTCAAAGTGGAGCCGCTCGTCACCACCTGAAGAACACTCGGCCTCCGAGGCTTCGGGACGAATCGGATGATGACAACGCACCCATTGCTAACACGATCCGAGAGGCGGAGGAGGCTGCCAAGAGGAAGGCCGAGGAGGCTGCCCAGAAGAAAGCCGAGGAAGTGGCAAAGAGGAGGGCTGCTGAGCTGATAGCCGAGGAAGTGGCAAAGAGGAGGGCTGCCAAGTGGCTAATTTCATCTGTCGGGGTCTCCTCCGACACGAAGATCTTAGGGAAGCTGGTGACACCAGTCAGCTCAGCAGAGAGTGCAATGCCATCAGCCAGCAGTTGATGGATGTAAGGACTTGTTGCTTTGTTCCTGGTGCTCGCCCACACCTCTATGTGCCTGATCTAGTTACTCTTGGTTTTGTGTAGGCTGCCAGGAGGACACAGCGACTTCACCTAATGGCCGACGTGTGGAAAGGGAGGGCCGAGTCGAGCGCCGAAGCCAAGGCGGAGGCAAATGCTCATTGCGAGACCGCCAAGAAAGAAGTCTCCGTCCTTCGTGCTGAGGTGGCTAAGCTGAAGGAGCAGTATTCCGCCTCCCAGTCGGAGACAGTGGCCCTGAGGAAGGAGGCCCACCACAAGGCTCAGGATTTGAAGGCTCGACAGAGTGAGGCCGACAAGCTGAAAGGCGAGGTTGCCCGTCTTTCTGCTGAGAATGCGCAGCTGAGGCGGTTCGAGGCAGACGCGACCCGACTGGATGTCGAGTGCAGAGAGTTGGCTGCTGAGAATGCCAAATTGAAGGCGAAAGGCGAGCAACTTCGCAAGGAAGCGGAGTCTTTGAGGACGTCAGAGGAGGAGAAGGAGGCCTCCTTCACGAAGATTCTCGAAGTGGAGCTCGCCAATCAGAAGGAGCGCCTTGTTGATGAGTTAGCAGATGCCCAGGTGGAGCTATTGTCTCGGCTAATTCATGAAGCTGGGAAGCGCTTTCTTGGAGTGGATCTAACTTGGATGGACGATCCGGCATCATTGCCCGCTCCTCCAAACGACGGTGATGAAGAGGGCGCTCCTGAGGGGGAGGAGACTGAGAGAGCTTCAGGGGGGGATCCTTCGCTTCCGGAGGCTGATCAGGAGGCTCCAACTGAAACCGAATCTGTAGTGCTTCCAGTGCCTGAAGCCGAGTTGGTGGTGCCAACTTCAGTGGGGCCTGTCTCTGAAGGGGGAGCAGAGTCCGTTTCGCCATCTGCCGACCTTTCTCAAGCCACCGCTGAGCCGCAAGCCGAGCAAACTGCTGATCCTCCTGGCGATGTGGATATTATAAACATAGACAGTTAGCTTAGGAGCTTAGATTAGCTTTACTTTTTTCTTTTATTTTCTATCTCTGTAACAATTCCTTACAAATTGTATAGTGGAGACAATCTTAATAAAATTGCATTTTTCTGCAAATTGTTGTAGACATAAGTTTGTATTAAAATTGGCAATATAATCGAGCTAAGTACCGCTCATGAAATAGCATAATATTTGCGAGTACTTCCTGAATTCGGATAACTCCTGAGCCTTGTGATCGATCGGATCAATCTGGCTCTCAGATTGAATAAAATTTGCACAATTAGGCTAAGTGATGCTCGTAAAGCTGCATAAGAATTGCATAACTGAGCTAGATGATACTCATAGAACTGCATAAAAATTGCATAGCCGAGCTAGATGATACTCATATAATTGCATAAAAATTGCATAGCCAAGCTAGATGATACTCGTATAATTGCATAAAAATTGCATAGCCGAGCTAAAGAGGTCAGATCCTCTATAATACGAATATCTGGGGAGGTAAGATCCTCCATTACGACAGATTCGCTTTTTTTAGCTTGGGATGGGCGTCAAGCCTAGCGTACAACACTTTATTAAGTATAATTTGAACAGTCGTGAAAGAAAGAACCTCTTTATTAATCAGGCAATTGCCAAGTTCTGATACATTATTAGAGATAGTACTTCTTGAGTACTTCAACATTCCAGCTTCTGGGGACATCTTGCCCTTCCACAGTTCGGAGCTTATAAGTGCTCGGGCTTAAGACTTTAAAGACCTCGTAGGGCCCTTCCCAATTTGGCATTAGCTTTCCCACTCCGGCGTTCCCCGAGCCTAACTCTGCCTTTCTAAGCACCAGATCACCAACATTGAAAGTTCTTGACCTTACTTTAGCATTGTGGTACCTGGCAACTCTTTGCTTATAGGCGGCAATCTTGGTGTAGGCGTCCTCCCTCTTTTCCTCTATCAGATCTAAATCTTGGCGTCTTTCTTGAGAATTCTCCTGTTCGGAGTAGAGCGCCGATCGGTAAGAGGGAAGGCCGAGCTCTACAGGTATCATTGCTTTGGAGCCGTACATGAGGGAGAACGGCGTTTGATGAGTACCTGTCCTGGGCGAAGTTCTGTATGTCTACAGGACACTCTGCAGTTCTTCAGTACAGTTGCCTTTTGCTTCGCCGAGCCGCTTTTTTAACCCTTCTAGGATGGTCTGGTTGGAGACCTCAGTCATTCCGTTGCTTTGGGGGTGAGCGACCGACGTGAACTTTAATTTGATGTTCAGGCCTTGGCAAAAGTTTCTGAAGATGGAGCTGTCGAACTGCTTGCCATTATCTACAATAAAAACATTGGGTAAGCCATACCTGCAGATGATGTTTTTCCAAGTGAAGCTCTTGACCCTCTCGGCTGTGATAGTGGCTACGGGTTCAGCCTCAATCCATTTGGAGAAGTGGTCTACAGCTACTATGAGGAACTTCATCTGCTGCCTTGGGGAAAAGGTCCTAAGATGTCCAGCCCCCACTGATCAAACGGCCAAGCGACTCCGATCGGCTGCTGGTCTGCTCCATGCTGCCTTATGATCCTGCCATGCACTTGGCATTGCGGGCATCTTCTTACTTTTTCTTGAGCATCTTTGAGCATGCTAGGCCAGTAATATCCCGTCTGGAGGGCTTTTCTTGCCATAGCCCTGCTTGCCTCGTGTGCTCCGCATATGCCTTCATGGAGCTCTCTGAGGATATAGTCTCCTTCTTCCTCCGTCACACACTTGAGCCAAGGGTGGTTGAAAGCTTTCTTATATAAATCACCGTTAATGATAGAGTAATTGAGGGATTTTCGGGATACCTTTCGAGCTTTATCTCTATCGCCGGGCAGCCGACCTGTTTGTAGGTACTGCTTGATTGAGCTCATCCAGGTTTCATCCTCTTGGTCGATCTCCATCATCTCCGGCTCGTCAAGGGAAGAGGAAGTCTGGTCGACAACGGCAATGTTTTCCTCTATAACACTTTGTCCAGCAGCAGACATTTTCGCTAGCCGATCGGCTTCGGCTGTTTGGTCTCTCGGGACTTTGTGGAGGGCCCATTCTGACCTAGTTTCCTCGAGTTTTGCGAAGGTAGCTTTGACTTTGGCAAGGTACTGGACCATGGTGGCTTCTCGGGCTTTAAAAGTCCCCAAGACCTGACTGGTCACCAGCTGGGAGTCGCTCCTGATGGCTACTGACTCCGGTCGGATTGTATGGAGCAATCTCAGCCCTTAAAGGAGCGCCTCGTACTCTGCTACATTATTGGAAGCTTTAAAATTAAGCTTTATTGTGTACCTTATTGTGATGCCCAGAGGGCCTTTTACTACTATGAGACACCTTCTCGAGTGTCATTTGCTGCGCCGTCCACCGTCATTTCCCAGTTTTGTGGCTTGGGTTGACTCTGTGGTTCCTCACCCGCAAATTCAGCTATAAAATCTGCTAAAGCTTGGGCCTTTATCGCTTTTCTGGGCTCATACCTGACATCCCAGGACTGTAGCTTAATCGCCCATCCCCCCATTTTGCCTTCCAGATCGGGCGTCTGGAGTATCTTCCTGAGAGGATGGCCCGATCGGACGACAATTGTGTGCGCCTCGAAGTAAGGTCTCAACTTCCTTGCACACATCATGAGGGCAATAATGAGCTGCTCAACTGGCCCCTTTCTTAGATCCGTACCTCTGAGTACTTCACTGACGTAGTACACGAGTAGCTGTTAAGTATCTTCTTCTCGGACCAAGGCACCTGCAACAGCTTCCTTAAAGGTGGCTAAATAGAGGTACAGATTTTCTCTTGGTACTGGCCGGCTAAGCAGCGGTGGGTTGGTGAGGAATGCCTTCAACTCTTCGAAGGCTTGCTGGCAGTCTTCCCCCCAGATGAAAGTTTCGCTCTTCCTCAGCTTCTTGAAGAAAGGAGTGCAGCACTTGGCTGAGGAGGAGATGAATCGTCCTAAGGCTGTTATCCTTCCGTTCAGCTTCTGGACATCCTTTATGCTCCTGGGGGGTTGCGTCTCGAGGATAGCCTTTATTTTTTCTGAATTTGCCTCAATCCCTCATTGGGAGACTAGGAATCCTAAAAATTTTCTTAACGGTACCCCAAAGACGCACTTCTCGGGGTTGAGCTTCATCTTGAATTTATTCAAAGTGTCAAAAACTTTTGCCAGATCGGCTGGATGTTCTTCGGGACTTCGGCTCTTGACGATCATGTCGTCGACATACACTTCGACATTCTGCCCGATCTGGTCTTTGAAGATCTCGTTCATTAGACACTGATATGTGGCCCCAGCATTCTTCAGTCCTAACGGCATCATCCTGTAGCAAAATGTCCCGTCGTCTATGATAAAGCTGGTTTTCTCCTGATCCAGGAGCCACATCAGGATTTGGTGGTAGCCGGCATACGCGTCGAGAAGAGAGTAGATGGCATGGCCTGCTGTGGCGTCCACCAACTGGTCTATGCTGGGCAGGGGATAGCTATCTTTGGGACATGCCTTATTAAGGTCGGTAAAGTCCACACACATCCGCAGCTTGCCAGACTTTTTCTTGACTAAAACCACGTTAGCCAGCCACTCGGGATAGTCTACCTCTCGGATTGTTCCGATCTTGAGTAGCCTATCCACCTCTTCAGAAATGAACTTCCTCCGATCGGGTGCATGCCTCCTTAGCTTTTGACGGACAGGAGGAAAGTTTGGGTCCACATTTAACTTATGGGTGATTATCTTGGGGTCCACGCCAGGGATGTCTTCTGGCTTCCAGGCGAAGGTCGCTTGATTGATCATCAAGACTTGCATGATGGCCTCTTCAGTTTCCTTGTCTATACTGGTCCAGACTTGAACATTTTTCCCCTTATTTAGCGCCCTGGTTTTTGTCTCCTCTGTTGGGTCCCTTCTGGGCCTTGCCGCCTGCTCTGACTACTCAAGGCCGGGCTCTACGACTATTGCTTCTCGCTGTTGCTTTATCATGGTGACATAAGCCTCTCGGGATGCCTTTTGGTCGCCTCTCAAGATGGCGACGCCTCCTGTGGTTGGGATTTTCATCACCATGTAGCGGATGGAGGTCACGGCTCCGGTCTGGAAAAGCAATGGCCTGCCAAAGATGGCATTATAGGCAAACATCATGTCAATAACCATGAAAGTTACCTTACATGCGTGAGCTATTGCCTCTTGGCCTAGTTCGACAAAGAGCTCTACCGATCCCGCCACCGGGATAGTGGCGTTGCCTAGCCCGATCAGAGGTGTGGCATTCGGCTTTAATTCTCCGATCGGGAGTCCCATCGCTCGATAAGCTTGGAGAGTTAGGACGTTGACAGCGCTGCCATTATCTACCAAAATTCTTTTCACATTGAAGTTATTAATCCGAGCTCTTACAACGAGAGCGTCCTCATGAGGAAACAGGACGTCTCGTGCATCTTCTCTGGAAATGGTGACTGAGGCAGGCTACTCGGCCTGGCGGGAGAGGTAGACGCCTTTCCCTTTCCCTTTTTTGGGGAGATCCTCTCCATAGGATGACCCTCCGGTGATCACATTTATTACCCCGGCATAAGGCCTGCTCGGATCGGCGTTTCTGGGGTTCCTGCGCTCATCATCGTGTGAGTCAGGGTCGTCCCTTCGAGGCTTCGGCTGTCTACAGGGTTCATCCCCTCTGGTCGGGCCTATAAATCTCTTAAGGGCTCCGCGGTGTATTAGCCTTTCGATCTCCTTTTTGAGCGAAGTACACTCGTCGGTTAAATGACCCACGTCTCTGTGGAATTCGCAATATTTGCTCGGGTCCCTCACAACCCGGCTTCTTTCAGAGAGGTCCCTGGGCCAGTTGACCTGGCGGTGCTTCTCTTTGATCCATATTAGCACCGCAGTTGGGGTAGCATTGAGAGTGGTGTACGTCCTCTCTGCCTGATCATCTGGATGCGCATTTCGGTCTCTTCCCGACCCTCTCGCCTGGCCCGAATTTCTGGAACTAGGAGCTCCATCTTGGCCTCTAGCTGTCCGATCGGTAGCGGAGGTTCTCTGAGAAGAGCGATTATCCGAGTATTGCAGGCGGTCCAAAACGCTGGTCCTTCTTCCCCTGTTGGACCTAAGGGCATCATCCAGCTGGATGTGTTGTCTGGCCCTCTCCATAAGTTCAGCGAAGCTGGATGGGGGTCTTGTTGTGAGTGATTCGAAGAGTGGTCGGTCAGTGATGCCCCCTGATAAGGCGGTAGTCGCCATCTCTACACTGACATTTCTTACCTCAGATATGGTAGCTTGAAACCTGTCGATGTAGTCTCAAAGACTTTCATCGGTCTTTTGGTAAAGGTTGCACAGGTCGTTCACCGTCTTAGGCGCACGTGTTTGTACTATGAACCTCGTGGTGAACAGCTCCTTCAGCTGTCTGAACGACGTAATGGAGCCCAGCGGCAGCTCGTGGAACCATGATGTAGGCACCGGGTCCCGAGCTCAGTATAAAAATGTCAATGATAATTTTGGATCCTTGATAATTCCCTCCGAAAAAAATAATATATGTGATAATATATAAATATGTGTGTGTAAAATTTAATTAGTTAATGTTGTTTGTTAATTAATTAGTTAATTGGTTAGTTAATTAGTTAATTGGTTAGTTAATTAGTTAATATTATTGTATTAATTAAGATGCATGTAAAATTAAAGATTAATTAGTTAATTAATTAGTTAAAATGTAGAATGTTTAATTAATTAGATAAATTATATATTAAGTAGATTAATTAATGTATGTAATGTTTAATTAATATGTAATGTTTAATTAAATTAGTATGTGTGTGTATTAGTTTTAATTAAGTTAGATTAATTAAGATATGAAAATGGAGGGAATTATGGTGGAAATGACCATTGTGCCCATTAGCCCTAATTTTAGGGAATAAAAAGAAGAAGATGAAGAAAAATAGGAGGGCTCGGCAGATCAAAGAAAGAGGACCAAGAAAAAGAAAAGAGAAAAGAGAAAGAAAAGAAAAAGAAAAGAAAAAAGAAAGAAACGGTGAGCAAGAACAGAGCCGGCCAAACAAAGAAAAAAAACAAAAGGTGAAAGAGAGAATAGAGAGCAAGAAAGATACAGAGATACCAAAGAACCAAAGCAAAGAAATAGAATAGAAAGAAAATAGAGAGTGAAAGAGTGAGTGAGTGAAATAAATAGAAAAGAGAAAGAAGAAGTAAAGCAAACCAGAGGAGACCCAAGCCAAACCAAACCCACGACGCCGGAGAGAAGGAAGAAAAAGAAGAAAAGAGAGAGGAAGGAGGCGTCGCCTCCGCCGGCCACCTCTGACGCCGGATTCAGGCACGCGCCCCACCGGAAGAACCACCACATCCGGGCGCACCCAGTCGTGGCCGCCGTTTCCCCATCGGACTCCGGCAGCCGGCGCGTGAGGGAGAAGAACCCGGACCGCTTTATCGCGTTTTCCGGCGACGGTGGACCTCCGATCGGCGCGTGGACACCGGATCTGGACTCCCGACGAGGAGATCTACGAGGCGGTGAGGGAGGTGCCGTCAACCGCCGCTCCGGCCAATTTCCGGCGAGGGAAATCCGGTGAGCCTATATTATATATATTTATTTTAATATATTATTAATTAATATTAATTAAAATTATTATTATTATATTTATTTATTTAATTTCTGTTTTTATTATTATTAGTATTATTATTATTATTATTATTGATTTAATTTCTGTTTATTAATATTAATGTTAATATTTTTATTTATTATTCTGTTTTAATATTATTTAATATTTATTATTGTTATTTTTATATTTATTTAATATTATTATTATAATTTTTATTATTATTATTGATTTAATTTCTGTTTATTAATATTAATGTTAATATTTTTATTTATTATTCTGTTTTAATATTATTTAATATTTATTATTGTTATTTTATATTTATTTAATATTATTATTATAATTTTTATTATTATTATCATTGATATCATTATTATTATTGTCTAATTTGTGTTAATTTTATGTTGATGTTATTATTTAATTGATTTGTGATTATTTAATTTTATGTTTTAATATTATTATTATTATCATTATTGATTATTGTTATTGATTATTGTTATTTATTTATGCAATTATTCATTTATTTATTTATTTAGAAATATGTAATTATTATTTTATGTATTTGTGGTCTGTAATAATAAAATGATTTTCGACCGTGCTTAAAAGAACCACCACACAAATGTTTTCTGCTAAAAAGAATGTTTGCTAAATAAAATTGGACCAATGTCCTATTTTTACCCAATAAAATTATCACATAAAAATGGTTTTCCACAATGAATGCATGCGAGGACCAATGTCCTCATTGTTAATGAATAACCCGTTTTATGCATGTATAGTACATTTATAAATGGGAGTTGTATTCCGCTCCTAGTATTATTGTAAATTTATTTTACGCTTTAATGTTATTTTATTTTATGCTCTTGAATGAATAAATTGTGCTTTAACCAAACTTGCATTGTGTGGAGAGAGAGCGAACTAATAAATTCAAAACTCAATTGTAAACTTAATCAAGGTACGAATAAATGAGAAGTCCCGAACCCTGCTCTGGTCTTTGGGCTCAAGAGGCTAGAGGTTATCCTCCAAGACACCTCTTGTGTCACGAGACTTAGACGTTAATCCTAGGCCTCATGGCCCAATATGGATAAAATGCGCAAGTCTTAGGCTCTCCGAGGCGAGAGAAACTTTCCCAATGTTCTATTGGGTGGCGACTCCATGAAACCTCTTTGTTGCCCAACATAGACGCACTTGCGATTCATCGCAAGCTGTCAACGGACCCGCAAATGCCCCGATCGCCCACGTGCGGGCGGTCCGAAAGGGCGGCGCTCGGGATCCGGCGCGCGTCACACATGACAATGCGTCTCCTCCCAGGGTGGTAGGGAAAACCCTACAGGCTATCCTTTCGTCATAAGTGTAGACCTGAACCTTGGTTAAGTACTCAGCCAAGTGTGTGGTAGGATCGGTTTTACCCGTGTATCTTTCCATAACCACATCTCTCCACCTGGGAGGGAGCTCAGCATCAGTGATTTCTCTACAGAAAGGGGAGGCGGTGTTACCGCAGGTATTCCCTTCAAAGGCGCCTTTCTTAGCCGCGATAAAGCCAAGTTGCCTAAGTTTCTGTTTGAGCCATTGATCCTCCTTGCTCAGGGTTGTAGCAGTGGACTCGTCTTTGTGCTTTCGCATGTGACTGCATGTTGGGGTGCACATGTAGGACAAGTCGTCCCTTATGGATGGGGTGGCAGACCTGCTGCTATAGGGGGAGGCCCTATTCGTGGACATTATCTGCTTTCCCCTGTCATTCCTTCCTGGGGTCTTGACCGCGCTTTTTCGGGTTCCCTGAGCTCAGGACTCATTAATGATGATTCCTTTATTTCTGTTCCTCCTGAAGTCTTCACCGGTGAGGTAATCCTCGTGGGCTCTTTCAGAAACAGCTGGCATCTTACCCTTTTTCAACGTTTGAACGATGCTTTTGGTAAAATCACTGAGAATAGCACGCATGCCTCTCACAGTAATGGGGGTGTCCTCTGGTTGCCTCTTAGCGGCATCCTTAAATTCGGGAAGGAGGTTGGCCCTCATGGGGGACCTAGTGGGCCCTTCCCTCCTTCTCAAGGTGCCTGATCTGGCACGAGCGTTGTCGTCATGGTCAAGGTCCATGGGGGTTGTATTCTCGTTGGATCTTGAGTTTTCCATCTCTCAACGAAAGCACCAAATGATAAAGCCAAAAGCGTCTTTATCTGAAGGAGAGAAAGCAATCCGATCGGATGAGAAGACCTGCAACAAGAAGAGCCCGGTCGAACCAGGCGTAAGCACTTCGAAGCTTAAGTTAGTAGCTTAGAGAGAGAATGTGCTTTAGAGAGATAATGTTATGAGTTCAATACCTGAGCCATCGTTGGCTGGCCTATTTATATGAGATAGTTGAGGGACACTTGAGTGCCTGGGGTGTGATTACTGGCTGTCAGAGTAGGTATTCGGCGACATGACAAGGAGCAGGTGGTAGGCATGGGCGCTGCCTTGTGTCAGGCGGCTGATGGGACTGGCGGTCACATCAGCCGATCGGGCTTGTGCGCTGCTTAGGAGCTCGTGTCCGCTACCTTTGGTTGATAGGCCTTGGGCCTTGCCAGTTGAGTGGGCCGACTTGATGGGCCTTATAGCAAATGATATTTGTTGTGTTATCACTTAGTAGTGTTAATAGTGTTAGTAGAGTAAGGGAGTTATATATTGATTAGTGGAATTAGTGGCATAAATTTACTGATCATATGTAAACATATAAATAAGTATATATAATTGATTTTTTATGGAAATAAAATTTATGTTTTTGATCCTAAAAATTTTTCGGCAGTGGTATCAGAGCCTTTATAGGTCATGGGTTTTACGAGTGAGATTCCGCTTCACATGTTCAATGGAGAAAATTATCAATTATGGGCAGATAAAACAAGATTTGAGGTTTGCAAATGATCAAATAAATTTGGCACACGATTTGATGGTAAGTGTATCAAGAATTGAACAGAAATACTTTAAAAGATAAATTGAAAAGAAATGTGCATTGGAGAAAAGTGCTCAAACAAAATAATTAAATGTGTATGATTTTGAATCAAAAAAGCATGTTGGATTCAAAAGATAAATTGAAAAGAAATGTACATTGAAGAAAAGTGCTCCAACAAAATAATTAAATGTGTATGATTTTGAATCAAGAAAGCATGTTGGAATTGATTCAAAATTTGTGTTTTTTATGTAGTGATTAAATTAGTGAATTTTATTTTTACATGTTTATAATATTTTTTATTTATTATTATTTAGTTAGTGGTGTTAATGGTGTTAGTAGAGTAATGGAGTTACGGGTTGATTAGAGAAATTATTAGATTAGTGGCATAAATTTATGGTCAAATGTAAACCTGTAAATAGAAATATATAATTGATTTCTGATAGAAATAAAATTTGTGTTCTTGATCCTAAAAATTTCCTAATCGTTGGTGTTGCTGGAATTGGCAAGACAAGTCTTGCAAGCTTAATCTACCGCAGTAAGATTATTGCTAATAATTTCCCTAACCGTGTTTGGGTTTATGGAGATGAGATCAAGAATATGAAACAAATTTTGAATCCAAATGATGATTCGGATTTATATATTCGTTATAACAAAATGGATGACAGCTATGAAAACAGGTTGAGGCAGAAGGTTAATGCATTTTTTGCGAAAAATAAGTATCTTATAGTCATTGATGGATTGGATGCAATTGACGTTTGGAGAATAATGGGGAGGACATTTAGAGATTTATCTAATGGCACCAGAATAATTTTCACCATTCGCCACCTAGAGTATGCTCCACCAGTCACCGACGCAAATTTCATTTACAGGCTGCATTTGTGGAGCGATTATGAGAGCTTAGCATTGTTCTCCCACTCATGGAAGAAAGGCAACTCTCCAATGTTAGAAGAAAGTGTTAAAAAGGATATTTTACGAAAATGCGAAGGGCTGCTAGGGGTGATTGTAAAACTGGCAGAAGTACTATCGGAGATAGGGATAGAAGAGTAGTCAAGGGTACTTCAGTAGCTAAATCAAGACAAAGAACATTGGTCACAAGTCCTATAAGAGATCAACAAATATTTGCCTTTGAAATTGAGGCGATGTCTCTTTTATTTTGGAATAATTCCCAGGGGCCATAGAACCCTTACAAGAAGATTGATTGCTTTGTGGGTTACTGAGGGATTGGGGAGACAACAGAATGAAGAAAAATCCCCTGAGCATGTTGTAGAGTCATGCTTGATGGAGCTGATAAGCTACAATATGGTTCAAGTGACAGGGAGAAAACTGAACAGCAAGATTAAGACATGTTGCCTACCAGAGGCTCTGCGATTACACTGGTTTGCAAAAGACAAGGAAGCTAATTTTCTTAAAGGCCACAATCAGAAAACTGCAGTGTTGGCTCAAAATGCTAAATCTTAGATTTTGATGAAATAACAAAACATTCTAATCAAACGAAGTTTTGGGATTTTCCTTAGTTCATGTTATGTAGTCCATCTTTTAAGTCTAATTACAAGTGCTCTATCCAGTTCAAAAAAAGATAGACGTATTCTATATCAATCTGACCTGATTTGCAACATCACGTGTTCTTCATCAATCAGACCTAATCTGCAGCATCAAGACATGTTTGGAAATAAATTGTAAAATTATCATTGAGGTTTCACACACTCATGCACCTATATATCATTTACTATATTCAAAGATTTTAAAAAATAATATATTAATTTATTTGAATTTATTTCTTTCTAAAAATTAATTTTCTATATATATGCTTCTTTGAAAAAAGAAAGAAATAATTCTGAAAGATTTTTGAAATTGATGTTTTATATAAGGAAATATAAATTAAATCTCTTCAAATGTGAAAAAGGATTAAGTGTTTTAGAGTTTTTCACTTAAGGGAAAAACTTGGGTAGTTGCATGTAACATACTTTTAACTCTTACCCGTAAATAGAACCACAATAAAAAAAAAAAATTCTTAAAACGAATTGTTTTAAAGAAATGATGTAGGCGATAACCGAACCTCTATAAATCGCAGTGTCCAATATCTCTATCCATTACTCTGTTTAAATTCTATATATTTATGTTGTGTTGAAACTGTTGCGCCATGCCTATTTCGTGTTCTATAGAATAGAGCTTAAAATTATGTTTGTGTTCTGAAAAACGAGTTAAACTTGAATTTTTTAAATTATTTTAGCAAGTGAAAGTTTGATTTTTTTCTCACTAAAAATTTCATTCATATGTGTAATTTTTTATGGAAAAGGTTAACTAAAAATTAATTTAAGTTGAACTTAGTTCCTCATGTCTAAAACTGCCTCTGTTCTAATTTTTTTAGATTACGAAAAATTATGTAATGATTTATTCACCCTCTTCTAGATCATATATTTGGGACTTACATGCAATGACACCTATGCGCAGTCTTGCTAATATTTTGATCCAAGTGATGCATCTTTGATCATATACATGGTAACAACATTAGTTTTATGTATTCTTGCTATAACATCTAGTTTCTTTTCTATCCTTCGATACTCGTCAAGAAAGCAGAGCAGGAGATGATGTAGGTAACTTTCTTGCTCGATGCATTTCTTGAAATTTCCTCTTTTTCTTATGGGTTTTGGATCTTGAAAATGTATATAAGTCAAAATTACTAAAGGCAGTAAGTGAGCTCACTCTGTTGAGGTACCTAGGCTTGAGATCAACTTACCTCGGAATACTTCCTATTTTCATTGACAAATTGCCAAGCCTTCAAACACTAGATTTGAAGCGAGCCCACATCAACAATCTCCCTAGTGTAGTCTGGAAGATGCAAAAGCTGAGGCATTTGCTTCTAGATAAGAGTTTTCAGAGCGTGTTTGCACCTGGACCAAGAGATGGCTACCTACCGGAGCTTTAAACACAATGGGGTGCATTTGTGGATGAAGAAGTCTGTTAGAAATGGCCTGGACACGTTGTTGAATGTCAAAAAATTGGGGTTGACATGCAAGATGTTGAAATCATACCAACATATGGAAATGTCCTCGCAATTGGATGCTGTCGCGAGTTGGGTTCAAAATCTAAAATAACTTCAATCCTTGAAGTCTAGTAGGCATCATCCCAACTTATTAGCCTAAAACAAAATATTAGCAACATAAACATCACTAAGCTATTACAATTTTGTCAAAAATTTATATTAAATTTGATTTTATTTTTATATATTTTTAAATATTTTAAATTATGTAATTAGTAAAAATATTATAAATTATAAAAATAATATAAAGTCAGGTCAGACTGGTTAAACATCACCTGTCAATAAGCTACTTTCAATTGGATTCGGGCCAAATCAGACTTAAATACTAAAGTATGTATCTAAATCCTTTTGTTAATTTTATTTAATAATTTAATTTTCATTTATAAGTCATTTTTTTAATTGATAGAAATGTAATTTCTATCAAAAAATAATTTGTAAAGTATTTAAAAATTGATATAAAAGGAATTAGGAGTGTGGAATGTAACGCCCCAATACCCCCTAGGAGGATATCGGGGGCGCTACACACACAAATAGGCAAACACATATGCATTCATATACTATAGCGGAAAAACTAAGAAGCAGAAGAAAAACATCAAGAATACAGAAAATACTTCTTATATGCATATAATATTCAAGTTACAAAATATCATCATTCTTTACATTACATGATCATGCTTCCAACATAGTACATTACACTATACAAAATGTTCTTTACATAAACTTTACTTAAAATTACAAAAAGAATCCTATACAAAAGCACAACTCCACTTCTCAACTCCTAGTGGCCAGTAGATGAACGACACCCAAAACTGAACCGAACCTATATACCTATACAGGAAAAACATCCATGCTAAGTGATAATACTTAGTGGGGATATACAGATGCAAATGACTTCTTATGAAGTCCCAAACATAATAAACTATACAAAATAATAATCATGCTAATCACCAATAACATACATTAACATATAACCTTTCATGCAAATAGCTAATAGCTCTAAATTATCATACACGATAATTAACATCTTATTCATGCTCTCTCTCTTATATTCATATACATGCATAATTAATATACCAATATGTCTCTATCATTTATAATCACACCTACATATACATATGCTCTACTTTAACATTCATCATATCTGAAAAGTGATAATATGTCACTACTTCTCATATATATTCATATACATGTACATTCATATACATATAATAGAACATAGCTCTACTTGCTCATTCACAAACATATAACAACCATAGCTTGAATCCCATTAATAGTGGATATGGGTGATTAGATACTGACTAGCAGTATCAAACATTTAGAGACCAAAGTCTCAAATCATCTAAATACCCAAAGGTAACAAGCTCTAAACCCATACGGGCCAGCTCTAGACCCAAATGGGGCCAACTCTAGCAGCTGCAAACTCTAGCCCTTTATAAGCATGCTTATCTATCCACTACTATGAATCCCTCAGGCTTTACACATAGAATATATATATTCACTACATCATGAACTTTACGTTTAATCCAATATCCAAATAACTTATTACACATCAATTCAATTCTTGCAATAGATAAGCAAACCATTAAGCATATGATTCATATACTCATTTATGCTATCATACATATAAACTTTATTATACATGGTCATACATAATCCAATGCGATACTATACATAAATAAATACAAAAGGCTTAAATTCAAAATTCTGAACGAAGTCGCGCGCGCGACCAAACTATACACACACACTGATGTCGCGGTCGCAAACAATGTTGCACTCATGACAGAATGCCAAAGTAGCCTCTGTCGTGCCCGCAATGTAGCTCGAGCTCACGACAAGGCTCGGCCAGACAGACCTCGCCCACGGAGCGCGATAGAACCGAACTAAGTGTTTATACTCCAAACCTCACAAAGTCTCAAGCACAAACTTCACACCTTTCATGCTATAACCACATGCATAACTTCTAAATCATCCAAACCATGCCATATACACTATAAAACTCTAAACTCATCTATAGACTCATCAAATACTAATACTAACTGAGAATGATCTTCAAGCATAATAATCATATATAAGTACTTTACATGCACAATCTATAACATACTCATAATTTTCCATATAATCAACATGCAACTACTAACAGAAATTCAAATAGCAATGCCCCAACTATCAACACATGCATTTAGTCAAAACTAGCACATAACCTCAAACATGCATCTACTAACATCTAACAATCAATATCCCAAACTATTCAATCATACATCTAAACAAGGTTAACGCAATTCAAATCCCAAACCTCAAAAGAAGCTCAAACCAATCTTCTTCAAACTCTAATCTTCTTTTTGCCTTTGTCTTTCATCTTATCCACAGATTCTTACACAAACGAATAAAAAAAAACACACACACTTAATCCAATAATCAAAATAACTAAAACACATCCAAAACAAGATAGAAGAAAAAGAAGAAGAAGACAACTTCAATTCCTACTAACCTTGCACCCAAACACTTATCTTCTTCAATTCCAACTCAAAGTCCTTAGAGATCAGCCAAAGAAGAAGAAGCAAGGAACAAAGAAATGAGAAAGAAGAAGAAGACTTATGCAGGAAGAAGAGAGGAAGAAAAGCAAAAATCTGATTTTTCTCTCCCTCTCTCTTCCTTTCTTTCTTTCTTCCTTTCATTTAATGCTCCCAACCACCCCTTCTAGGTGTCACTCCCTCATTAGTGAAAATTAAAAATACCTTGGTAAATATCTTTTTAATCCATTGGCAAATAACCATTACTCACTCATCTACATTCTTTCTCTTAATAACCATATTTTCTTTCAATTACATCCTTACTTATCCCACAATTCATACTTATACAATTACTCTTGTACCCTTTTTATACAATTAATACTGTAAATCCTTCTAGTGTACTCTTTGGGTCCTTACATGAAAAAAATCAAAATTTTAGTTCTTAAAAAATTGGTTTGAAACCAAATTGGCTTATATTAGTTGCAAATTAAAAATCTGATTATTTGTCATGAAATAAGTGTAATGCCCCAAAACTTTACATTCATGAATAGTACTTTTTGGGCCGTAAATAATATCACCCGAGGTGAATAGTACCATCCGACATTAAAAATTTTATTATTCGACCGTTGGAAAGTACAATTAATGACAAGTCCGAAAATATATTTTGAGATGAATTAGAGTTTAAATAGGCCCTTAAAAGTCAGAAATAAAATTAGGTCATGGTTTGGTTTGAATAGTAACCAGTTTAACCTACTTTGACCGAGCCTTAAAAAATGCCAGATACCTCTGAAAAATTTTTAGATTTTATAGAATCATTGGAAATATCAAAACAAAATTTTTGGAAGTGAAAAATTAATTTTTTGATGAGATATAAAAATAAGTTATCGGACCGGTAAAGTTTGCACTAAATCGAGAAATTTACTGAAACAACCTCATTTCTAGTCGAAATTTTTCTTGCACTCTAAGAAATATTTTTTGATATTTATGGACCCATTTTTATGAGAAATAACACAAGAAAAACAAGAGAAATTTTTGGGCTTGATTAATTAAGTTTAAGGCCCAATTTTGGCCCAATTAGGGTTGAACCCATTTGGCCCATTAAGAGAGGATATTTATAGCCAAGAAAAATCTAGAAATTTGAAGGAATTATAGCCATCTTCTTCTCTTTCTTGGTCGGCCATCTTCTGTCATTGTTATCCACCATTTTTCTTTCATTTCTTCACTTAATTCCTTGAAACTAAGCTCCCAAATCACTTTCTAAGCATAGATTAAGCCTTATAGCCTCCTAAGAACAAGATTAAGTGAAGTATTTGAGAGGAATTTCGAAGATTTTCATTTTGGGTAATTCCATCAAGTAAGTGATTTTATTGGAATTTTTGTAGTTTTGAACAGAATTAGGTGCAGTTAGTGTGTGTATATGTAAATTTCATTAAAATTAAGAAGAAAATTTATTGAATTTTCCTTTGATGAATTCGACCAAGGTGGTGAGGATGAGGAAGAAAGGAGAAAAAGGATAGAAAAGGGAAAGAAAAATCTCCGTTGGTGGGAGCTTAGGAGTAAAGGTATGTGGATGCTTGAAATCACTCATTTCATGTAATTTTTGCATTATGTGTGTGAATGTATATGAAGTTAAGTTGGGAAAAAATGTAATTAAATGTAAATTCATGTAATTAAGATGGAAATAAGGCATAAGGAATAGAAAAATTTAACAAATAAATGCGTAATTGGTAGACTCAAGAACAAACACCTATTATGTAACTAATAGGAAAGGTGAAATCTTGCATGGAAAATTAAATTGATGTAATAATTGAATAAATAGTTGTTAATTAAGTTAAATAATGGCATTAAAGTGGAAAAAAATGCATGTGATGTATGGTGAGTAAATTCGGCCATGATAGGAAATTTAGGGAAATTATATAAATGATGAATATAATGTCTATGGAACTAAAAACCAGAGAAAAATCAAATCATATGTGATGAAAAGTTAAGTGGACGATTGATGTGCCTATGAATATATGATGAAAATTGATAAAATATGAAAGAAATGTGATATGGAAAAAAATATAAAATATGCATGATAATTAATGTATGGTTTCTCTTAGTATGCTGGTAGTAAATTAGAAATATATGATGTAATTGGCTAGCCACAGGGACACTTATCACGGTCCGAGTCATGGCGACTCGTATATGTGAACCAATGGCGGTCTACAATCCTAAATGACTTTTTCTAAGATATATGTATATGGCATTGGTGGTCTTTCGGGGTGACCATTATATGATATGGACATGTGGGGTCCACGTTCCGCATATCTGATTCGCGAATTTATATCGGATACTACTAAGGGCAAATACGTGATTTTTATGGGAAGAATAAAATTATGAAAATAATAAGAAAAATGACATATATGAATTCATATAAAAATTTAGGGACCAAAATATAATTTTACATAAATAAGGGGTAAATTGATAATTTTAGCGATATAAGAGTAAATATAAGTTAACAAAAATATTGGAGACAAAATAATAAATTTAGAGAATAATAAGGGTTAAAATTTAAAGAGTAAAAAGATTAGGGGTAGAAAGGTAAAATAAGAAGTAAAGTCGATATTATATGAATAAATATAAGAATTTGGTATATAAAGTACAATTAAGGACAAAACGGTAATTTTGATAATCTATAAGGATTAAAATGTAATTTTTCATTAATAATTAATTTAGGTACTAAAGTGGTAATTTGAACATATTATAGTAGAAATTTATGGAATTTAACAAAAATAAAAAGGAAATATTTCCATGTGCATGTATTATTCATGAAATTTGTAACTAGAGCATCCAACACTATGCATTAGTAAGCACGTGATTTTTACTACGCGTAGGTTTTATGCTCACAGTTGACAGGGAGCAAGCAGAGAGGACATAGGCAAGTTGTGACGCGCGCCGAACCCCGTATCTTCCCGAAGGCCCGCTTTAGGGCGATCAGGAGAGGTCCATAAAACTTGTAAGGTATTTACAAGTGCGTCTATTTTGGGCAAACAAGGAGATTTCATGGAGTCGCCACCCAATAAAACATTGGGAAAGTTTCTCTCGCCTCAGAGAGCCTAAAACTGCGCTCAGTATCCATTTTGGGCCAACCAAAGGGGTCTTGGAGGGTGAACCTCTTGCCCTAAGGAGCCTAGGATTAACGCCAAGTCTTGTGACACAAGAGGTGTCTTGGAGGGTAAACCTCTCGCCTCTTTGAGCCCAAAGACCAGAGAAAGTTCGGGACTTCCCATTTATTCATACCTTGATTAAATTTATAATTGAGCTTTGAATTTAGCGTTTCATCCCTTTTCTCATTCAATTTTAATGCAATTTAATTAAACGCATATCAATCATATAATAAAAGTGATAAATAAAGTAAATGAAAGCAAAATAAATTACAATAAAACTAGGAGCGGAATATAACCCCCATTTGTAAATACAATGCAAATCATACATAAATCGAGCTATTTATTAAAAATGAGAACATTGGACCTCTCATGCATAATTTAAAAAAATAATTTTAAAATGATAATTTATTTTGGATGATAAATCTAAGACATTGGTCTCATTTTTATTAAATAAAACCCAATTTAGTTTAATAGAAATATTTTTGTGATTTTCTTAATTAACGTGCATAAAAGTAATTTATTACAAATTACATATTAAAAAAAATAATGAAAGCAAAATAATGAAAATAATAACAAATCAACTCCCAAATGGATTTTCAAATTTTCATGGGCTCCCACTTGGCATGAAAAAAACTCACACATAAAAATAAGTATTGAAAATAAAAGAAAAACAAAACAAATAAAAGTGAAGTTAGTAAAAAATTAATTAAACATATAACTTGAAAACAATTAAATTAATGCAAATAAAATTGCACCATGTATGACAAGTCAATTAAAATGACATAATAAAAATATGTAATTTAACAAATTAATAAAATCAACATGCTAAAAAAACATAAAATAGTGTTAATAAAATTAAACATGCATAAAAAGCACAAAATAACATCAATAACATCCAATCAAGCATAAAAAGCAAAAGAAATACTAAAATTAGCATGCATAAAACATATTAATAATAGTAATAAAGCCAACATGCATAAGCAAACATAAAATAATAATTATAAAACTCAACATGCAAAAAACATGAATAGAAAATACAAACATAAAATTCAGCATGTGTAAAAGTACAAAATAATAACAACAATATCCAACATGTATAAAATGTAAAGGTAATAATAAAAATCAGTATGCATAAGAAATAAATAATAATAGTAATAATAAAATTAAACAAGAATAAGGATAATAATAAAAATAATACTAATGATAATAATAACTACAATAATAATAATAAAACAATAATAACAAAGAATATGAACAATCAAACATAATAATAATAATAATAATAATAATAATAATAATAATAATAATAATAATAATAATAATAATAATAATAATAATAAGAAGAAGAAGAAGAAGAAGAAGAAGAAGAAGATGAACAATATGAACAACATGAACAATTAAATAAAAATGATATGAACAATTGAATAAAAATAATAAAATAGTTCTAAGAGAATTTACATGTTAACTAATCAAATAAAAAGTAAAAACAAGAAATAAGAAGAAAATAATAAGACTAAAAGAATTTACATGTTAACTAGTTAATTAGAAATAAAAAAAAAATCAAATTAAAATTAAACTAAGAAATTGAGCCAAGAATAATTACTCTCAAATTTATCTTGATGAAGAGAAGGTAAGATCCAATTCCTTGTCTTGTATTGTTGGAATAAAATTAGAAAATAAAATATTGAAAGTGAATTTTTACTCAAGAACAAATAATTTATTTATTTGTCTCAAAGCAAAAATTGTCAATTGAAAATAAGAAAATTCTCAAGAACGAAAATGGTTATTTTTTGCCTTAAGAATTGTTGGAAATTTCTTTAGAAATTGAGAGAATTTGTTCTTGAAAGAAGAAAGAAGAAGAAAAAATTTTCTAAAGAAAATCCCCTTTCAATTCCCACTAAAAAACTCTTTTTATTCCCCTTAAAATTCAGATTTTTTAATTAAGAAATTAAATTAATTTAATTCCCATAATTACAAAAAACCACTGAATTTATTGGGTTGGAAGATAGAAGGCTTTTTGAGTTAAATTTTACAAAAAAAAATGAGTTAAAAAGCATTTAAAATGAAGAATTTATGGCCAAAAAGGCCAAAATAGACAAAACGGACGAACAGGGGCGCGGGGCACCCCGTCGGCACGCAGGCGCGAGCGACGGGCAGCCCGTCGGCGCGCAGGCGCGAGCGACGGGCAGCCCGTCAGCGCGCGCGCGCGCGGTGCTGCACGAGTGCTGGGCGCTCCGCGACGCCCACCCAGCGCCGCCGCAGCCCGAGGCTTGCGGAATTTTTTTTTTTTTTAAATTTCCTATAAAATATAATAATTTAAAAACTCACTTTTTTTCATCACAAAATAATTTTTAAAATACTTTAAAAATATTTTTGAAATACATTTTTATTTAAATTTAGAACAACAAAATCGACTAGGAAATCGCCACTTTCAACTTCATTCTTTTTGTCTATAGATCGGCACACTTAATTTCATCATTGGGTAATTCTGATCCTGGCTACTCGGGACCCGGTGTCTACAGTTGCCCCCAATTTTGGGGAGGCTAGTGTGTGGATGCTTAGGTGAGCCAAAATTCAGGAAAAGGAAAGAAGCGCGTACCTGAGGCTGCCTCCTTTCAGCTGCTCCCTCGGGAACAGTGCCGTGATTCATCCTCTTGAGTTGTACTGAGTCGCTGACAAGACTACAAAGTGCCAAGGAACCATCCTAAGACGGCGATGCGCCGAGTCGCTACCAAGACTACAAAATGCGAAAGATAAATCGCATCGAACCGCTGACAAGGCTACTAAAAGTGCGCTGCACGGAGTCGCTGACAAGACTACTAAACGTACAGGTGCTATCCGCAGATAGCGATGCGCCGAGCCACTACCAAAGCTACCAAAAGTGCAGAACAAAAAAAATGCACCGAGCCGCTAACAAGGCTATAAAAAGTGCGCTGCACGGAGTCGCTGACTAGACTACTAAACGTGCAGGGTTCCATCCTAAGACGGTGCTGCGCCGAGCCACTGACAAGGCTACTAAAAACGCACAAGAGAGATACACCGAGTCACTACCAAGACTACCAAAAGTGCACCAAAGAACTACATCGAGGCACTACCAAAGCTACCAAAAGTGCACTGTTCCTTCTTCTGATTATGATGCGTCGAGTCGCTGACAAGACTACGAAACGCGAAACTTGCTCTTCTGAGCTGCACCGAGTCTGCTACAGACTACCAAAAGTGCACTGCACCGAGTCGCTGACAAGACTACTAAAAGTGCAAGATTCCATCTTCGAATGGTGACTGTCTTCTTTTAGATATTTCCTGCAAAATTATGTGCACAAAAATATATACAAGAACACGTGTGTATGATATGAAATGCGAATGCTTGCAAGAATGTATAGACCATGCCCTAGGTGGCCTAGGGTGTGCTGAGGATATAGCTTGGTTGCTCCACCATGCCCCCGGAATCAATAGGACTGTCATCTTGGCCTTAGGGATTCCGTCCCCAATAAGTTTTCTGAAAGAGACATCCAGTGCATCTTTGCCCCCCGGTCGATAATCATATGCCCAGGATTCTGACTCATGTCCTGAATTATGCCTTATCTAGCTGAAAAGAAGATCATCCAAAGTATACCGCCTTATTACTCCAGGCATCGAAAGTCATTATTTTAAAGGTAGTGCGTCCCTTGTGGATTTTCACACAAGCTTTTCTTAGTGAGAAATGCGTCCCTTTGGGGATTTTCACATAACCCTTTGCCTAACTTTTGCCTGGGATGGACCCAACCCAAACCAGCGGCATTTTATTTTTATATATGTTTTTTTGTTCTTTTAAGATTTTTTTATTTTTTTTATTTTCTTTTTTTTTTATTTTTTTATATTTTTTTTATTTTCTTTTTTTTTTTGAGAGAGAAAGCTATTATTCCCTTACGGGTGATCAGTACACATCTGCTTAGATATCTTCAGATAGAATGAGTAGACAATAGTCATTAGATAAATAGATGATAAGTTTCTTTTTAAGACAGAACTAAAAGAACAATGAAAATGTAAACTGCATTCTTTCATTCATTGCAAAATTGAGTACATTTCTATATGATTTCATCATACATGATCCTTATTTGACAAGAATTCAAAAGCACAAGACTACACCTAACCTCGGAATAGATCTTGTAACCATCAAACTCCTGTTATCAATCGGCCCTCTTGGGTTTTCTCGATTGAACATTTTCTCTCAGCCCTTAATTTTTGTCCAGGATGCCTTTTTTCGGTTTTCACCCTGACAGGGCGCCCAATTTTAGCAAGGCCGCCTTTTTTTTCGGTTTTCGACCTGCGGGGCATTTATTCTCTTATTTTCATTTTTTGGTCTTTAGCCATGGAACCTTTTTAGTCTATCGACATTGATCGGATCTTTAAACTCATTCCCATCGCTGTCTGCCAAGATTGCTGCTCCCTTTGTTAGCAACTTTCCACAATGAACGGACCTTCCCAGGTTGGCCTGAATTTTCCTCGTATGTCCGGCACTCCCGGCCTCATCATCTTAAAGACCAAATCCCCTTCTTTCAATGGGTGCTTTCGTACCTTCTTGCCAAAGGACCGAGCTAGTCTCTTCTGATAAACCTGATTATGATAATAGGCTCTCAACCTATCTTCATCCAATAGATTCAACTGCAACAATCGCTGTTGTGCCCATTCTGTCTCTGGAATCTCGGCTTCTATGACTACCCTTAAGGATTTCAGCTCAATTTCAATCGGCAGAACTGCTTCGGTTTCGTATACCAGGGAGAACGGTGTTGCCCCCGTAGAGGTTCTGACTGTGGTTCTATAACCCCAGAGTACAAAAGGCAGCTTTTCCACTCAATCTTTATAGCTCTGAACCATCTTAGCCAATATTCTTTTCACATTCTTGTTCGCCGCTTCAACCGCACCGTTAGCTTGAGGACGGTAAGGAGAAGACTTGTGATGCTGGATTCCGTACTTCTGAAGCATCTGTTTAGTTTCTGCTAAGAATTGCACCCCATTATCAGATACAATATGGTGTGGGAGGCCATATCTGCATATCAAATTTCGCTCGATGAACTTAGCCATATCCCTAGCATCAATCTTCTTGAAAGATTCAGCTTCGACCCACTTAGTGAAATAATCAATGGCGACTACGATGAACCTGTGCCCATTAGACGCTGTAGGACGTATCTCGCCTATGATATCTATCCCTTAAGCTGCAAATGGCCATGGAGATGTCAAATTATGCAGCTCTGAAACTGGGACATGCCTTAAATTCGCGTATTGCTGGCATAACTGGCATTGCTTCACATATTTTGAACAATCCGTATCCATTGTAAGCCAATAGAATCCTTGACGCATGATCTTCTTCGCTAAGGCTAAGCCATTCATGTGAGCTCGGCAGACTCCGGCATGAACCTCTTCCATGACCTTTTCAGCTTCTTTCTCCGCCAAACATCTTAACTGGATGCCATCGACTTGTCTCTTATACAAAGTGCCATTTACACTGATGAACTGAGTGGACAACCTTCGAATCATCCTTTGGTCTTTCTCGGTGGCTTCCTCTGGAAAAACTGACCGGTTTAAATAATTCTGAATGTCGTAGTACCAAGGGTTTCCATCAGTGGTTCCAACATCCATCACCTGCTCAGCTTCAAAGCAAGGCTTTTTCGAGCTAGAGATTAGCACGGGTTTCATAGTAACCCCTGTTGGATTATCCCACATGGACACTAGTGTCGCTAGAGCATCAGCCAATTGATTTTCATCCCTGGGGGTGAAGTGAAAAGTGCAAGTCTCGAACTGGCTGCTCAACATTCTCAAGTGCTTCACGTAAGGTAACAACCTCTCTTCCTTAACTGACCATTCCCCTCTGATCTGATGAATTACTAATGAAGAATCTCCGAAGACTTCTGCGGTCTTTGCCCCCAGAGCCAGCAATGCCTCCAATCCGAAGATGCAAGTTTCATATTCTGCTTTATTATTGGTCGCCTTGTACCTCAACTTCTTGGCTAATGGCAGCTTTTCACCATCCGGGATCGTAAGAATGATCCCTGCTCCTGCCCCTTTACTGTTAACTGCCCCATCAAAGAACAATTGCCACCCTTGTACTGCTATGGCTATGACATCTTCATCTGGGAAATTGTATTCGAATTGGTCTCCCTCAATAGGATGCTCAGCCAAGAACTCAGCTACAGCTCTTCCTTTAATGGTTTTCCTTGTGATGTATTCGATATTGAACTCCTGCAATAGTAGTAACCACCTTCCCATCTTTTCCAGCAAAGAGGGCGCTTCCTGAAGGTACCTAAGCGGGTTATGCTTAGCAACCGCTTGTACACTGAAGGAATGAAAGTAGTGCCGCAACTTCTTAGAAGCCCAAATAACTGCTAAGCAAATCTTTTCCACTTCCACATATTTGGCTTCATATGTCAAGAATTTCTTGCTAAGATAGTAGACAACAAACTCTACCCCAAAATCATCCTCCTGGGCCATCATGGCACCCACTGAATTGTCTTCTATAGCCAGATACAAGATTAGCGGCTTGGCATGCCGTGGTGGTCTTAAAACTGGATGATTCAAGAGATAATCCTTAATAGTATCAAAAGCCAATTGACAATCATTATTCCACACCACCGGCTGATTCTTCCTAAGAAGTTTGAAGATGGGCTCACATACTGAAGCCAGCTTGGCAATAAACCGGCTGATGTACTGAAGCTTTCCCAGAAAACTTCTAACCTCTTTCTCTTTTTGAGGCACTGGCATCTCTCTAATGGCCCTGACCTTGTCGGGATCTACTTCAATTCCCTTACCACATGGCCTAACAGCTTACCCAAGGTAACTCCAAAAATGCACTTCTTGGGATTGAGGCGTAGATCATACTTATTAATCCTTTGAAAGAACTTTTCCAAGGCCTCGAAGTGACCTTCTCTGGTAGCTGAATTGATCATCATGTCGTCAACATACACCTCCACTTCCTTGTGGATCAAATCATTGAGAACTCTGGTGGCCATCCTTTGATAGGTCGCTCCTGCGTTCTTTAGTCCGAAAGGCATAACCCGGTAAGCAAATGTACCCCATTCGGTGATGAAGGCTGTCTTTATTCGATCCACTTCCACTATCTTGTTAAGGATTTGATTGTACCCTGCATACCCATCTACAAAACTGTACATCATGCAAGCAGCGACACTATCTACCAGCACATCAATATGAGGCAGAGGAAAATCATCTTTCGGGCAGGCTTTGTTCAGGTCCCGATAGTCCACACATACTCGAAATTTTCCATCCTTTTTAGCCACAGGAACCACATTAGCCAGCCACGTCGGGTATTTAACCTCCAGTAGAAACTTAGCCTCAATCTGCTTATGGATCTCCTCTTTCACCTTCTGAGCCCATTCTAGCCTAAGTCTTCTGAGCTTTTGCTTGACCGGTTTACTCTCTGGGTAAGTTGGAATGGCATGTTCGGCTACATCTCAATCAATCCCCGGCATACCCTCGTAGGTCCAGACAAAAACTTTTTCATATTTTTTTAATATTCTCTCAAATTTTAGCCTCTCCTCAGGAGTTATGTCTGATGCTATCAAAATTTCCTTTGGATTCTCCAAAGTTCCGAGATTAAATGCCGTTGTGCTAGTTGAGTTAATGTCAAAAATGAATGCATCATGTTTATGATCATGAGAAATGAAATCATCAGAAACATCACACAAGTAAGCAAAGTTATTCATCTCATTAATGTAATCAGAAACATTAACATTATCATTAAAAAGTTCTGGCATAAAGAGACTATCTAAATAACTACTGCCTTCATCTTCTGTCGATGACGATGCTGCAGCTGACTAGGCTTTAACTTCTTGGCTCGGTGGAGGCTTTTCAACTACCTCCGATGAGATCTCCAAATCTTCAAACTTCAGCTCTGGCTCTACCATCTTTTCCTTTCCCTTCCACCTGGTAGCTAACAGCTTATCAGTGACAATCTCCTCGGGCCCATCCCTGTCCCAAACACTGCGCTGAGTCATGATGTCCTCATCCCAGAAGTTCTCTGCGGACTTGATAACTCCAACATCCCAGTCAAAGACATCATTGAAAATTTCAAGCCCCGGAATGATCTTTCCATCCACCCACTGAGGCTCTTCTTCTCCAGCATAGGCACAAACCGAAAATGAGGGAACAAAACTCTCTAAAATGTGGGGAATCTTCTCTGACACTTTTTTCCTGCTATGTCCTCCTTTGTAACCCAAACCCTTTAGATCTTTCTAGCCTTGTGTTGTGATGGCATCTTGCAACCCCTGCGAATTTTTACCCAATCCGGCCCCTGGGAGGAAGTGCATCTTCTTCATCATGTTCATCACCTGAGGGCTACCTGCCAAGCCCTGCCCCTCACCAATCACTGATACGTGAAAGCCACTAAATGGCTAATTAGAGATCCCTAAGGCAGACACTTGATTCTCTCTCGCTGCTTTAATGGTCACCACCTCCCCTTCATGAGGTATCTTTACCATTTGATGTAGGGTGGACGGCACCCCTCCCAATTTATGGAACCACAACCTTCCAAGCAGAGCTGAGAAATTTGCTGGGATAGGCAATACCACAAACTCTGCCTCCATCTCAACAGGCCCAGTCCTAACTAGAGCTCTGAATGTTCCTGATGCATGTCTTCGAAAATTATCGTAGGCTGTGATGGTCATATCAGACTTACTCAACATAATCCCGTCCAGCCCAAAAGCCTGAAGTGCCACCAGGGGGCAAACATTTATGGATGACCCATCATCAACCATAACACAAGCGGTGTGCTTGCCATTAATTTGAGCCTTGATGTATAGTGGTCGATTGTGATTGCGGCCTTTAGCTGGCAGATCTGCATCAGAAAATACCAGTCTTTCCCCTGATCCCCCCTTGACGAGATCTAGCAGCTCGGATGGAGAAATTGTGGTGGCTATGGTGGACTCACTCAATGCCTCAACTAACTTCTGTCTATGAGAAGGGGACTGCCTTAGAAGGTCCCAAATAGATATCTGAGCCGTGGTCTTTTTCAGCTGCTTTATTATGGAATTTTCTTCCGGCTCCTTCTCTACAGGTGCTTGCACTGAGTCCTACTGCTTCTCAACTTCGGGAACCACTCTCTCACTTTTTGTTACAGCCCCAACTCTCTCATCCTCCTCCGAATCCCATGGATCCGTGAACTCTCCATCTTTTTCTTTTTCGTTTTCGTCTCCACTCTCACTAGTGGACCAACAGTCTATCGCCGCCATGGGAATCCCTTCTTCACTTGCCTCAAGGCTAGTGATAACGACGTATTCATTGCCATATAAATCCTGTAATACATACCATTCGGGTAGGCTCGACCCAATCATGAAGACAGGCGGTGGCATAGCATTGGAATTAGACTTCTTCTTGCTCTCCCTCTTTTCAGGATCGGTGATCTGCTTACTATCGATCAGATCCTGAATCTGGTGCCTCAGCCTGAAGCAATTGTCTGTCAGATGACCCGTATGTTGGTAAAAGGCACAGTACTCGTTCTCTTTATGCCCCGGTTCTCCTTGGGTCCTAGCTGGCCTAGGTGGCAGGGGTTGTAGCTTCCCCTCCTTCATTAACCTCTTCAGTACCCATGATAAAGGCCTACCCAAATTCGAGAAGTACCTCTGATTCATTCCTGTTGCTGACACCTCAGCTGTCTTCCCACTTCTATTACCATCGCTGGAACCAGCTGACTTGGTTGCACCTTGACTATTGTAGCCCTTCTTGGCATAAGCCTCACTGCTTGCCCTTCTGGCCATATATTCTCCTTCTGCCTCTATAGCAATGTCCTTCAAGGACTCCAAATCTTTCAGCCCTTTTATTTTAAGTCCATCTCTCAGATATGGGCTGGCATTCCGAATGAATAACCTGATCTGATCAGGTGTATCGGGTTTGCGCTTCATCTCCATAACCCGGTTCCTCCACCGGGTGAGATATTCATGGAAAGACTCCCCAGCCTTCTGCTGTAACAACTCTAGATCCTTCATTGTGACCTCCATACGAGTACTGCAATCGTATTGCTTTAGGAACTCTTCAGTCAATAAGTCCCAATCTTCTTTGGACCAGCCCATGGTACCAGTCAATAGCAGCTCCTGTAAGACTCAAGCAAAAGTATTCTACCTTCTGCTTCCTTGTTAAAGTTGTCCCCTTCATGACTAATGAATACTGCTTGATGTGTGCAGCAGGATCAGAGGTGCCGTCAAATTTTGGGATATCAGGCATCTTGAAGTTCTGGGGGACCAGATCATCCCCATCCAACTCACGATCCTTCGGGTTCATTCCCCTTCCTACCGTCATCATCCTTGTCATAGCCTCAAATTTTTCCTCCATCTTCCTCCACATTGCTTCCTCTAGCTTGGGCGACTTTCCCTTTCCTACCATCTGTTCCTCTTGCTCATCCTCCCATAGGTCAACCTCAGATCTCGGGCCTTCTCTACGCTCAACAGGTGCTGGTGCTCTTTGTTCAACCACAGGCGGGTCAACTACAGCAGGGGGATCCTCCCTAACAGCCCCTTGTTCATCTGGCCCCCTAATAGGAGCAGTAGCAACTTGTTGCCCAGCTATGGTAGTGGCAAGATTGCCCATCATGGCCATCATTCTAGCCTCAAACTCTTCCATTTTTCTCCCCACTTTCTCGGCAATCATAGCCCTGGTTGCATCAGACCCACTGGCTGGATTAGACATACTTGATGATTCTGAAGAGAAAATCTCACTACTATCTGAAAGAGAATCTGTGCTCCGATACGGCACTAGCTCTGGTAACCCCAAGAGTGGAATCCTTCTCAACCGACTGTCGGGACCCCTAAACCACCCGGGCGAATCTATGATGGCTGATACAAATACATCTCGTTAGGATGATGCATGATTGAAATGCAATGCATGGTCGTGCTGATGCAACATAGACAAACACATGCAAGCAGATAGATCCTTCCAACCTTATTGCCCCCAGACACGAGGTAGCATAGTCTCTTTCCTAGGTGGGCTTTATCCAAGGGTTAACAGGGAACCCTTTAGACACGTATGGTGCACGGTGGAAAATCGGCAGCATATCAGCTCTTATTTAATGTACACACGTATGACTGTTTGGCCATTATGTATTTAAACACCTCAATTAAACTAAGATGGGCCAATCGGGGCATGAAAGCCTTTGATGAAGACCTTTTAATTTAACTGATTTTGTTCAATATATGATGGCCCAGGTAGCAAGCACGGTATTACGGTACATTTCACCTAGTGGAAGTATCTATTGCCATTACATGAGCTTTGGTCAAAGGTAGTGATACTTTAGGGCTACCCAAGCATGGTCCCTACCAATGGGTCTAGCTCATCACGAGCATAACGACCGATTGGGTCTCCATTTGATATACCATAAGGTACGAGACTTGGGCTGGTGATTATCCTTAACACTTCCCTAAATTGAGTAAAAATAGGGTCGTGCTTCAGGAACTCACCGGGGCTAATAGAGGGACCAAACTAGCATAATCTAAGGCTCTAGTATGGATGCAATGCAATTTCGAAAAGAGATGAAATTTCCAAATTAAAACTCAATTGTAAATTTTAGCCAAGGTACTTTCGAAGGGAAGTCTCAATGTCCCCAGCGGAGTCGCCACTGTGACGCGCGCCGAACCCCGTATCTTTCCGAAGGCCTGCTTTAGGGCGATCAGGAGAGGTCCATAAAACTTGTAAGGTATTTACAAGTGCGTCTATTTTGGCAAACAAGGAGATTTCATGGAGTCGCCACCCAATAAAATATTGGGAAAGTTTCTCTCGCCTCAGAGAGCCTAAGACTGCGCTCAGTATCTATTTTGGGCCAACAAAAGGGGTCTTGGAGGGTGAACCTCTCGCCCTAGGGAGCCTAGGATTAACGCCAAGTCTTGTGACACAAGAGGTGTCTTGGAGGGTAAACCTCTCGCCTCTTTGAGCCCAAAGACCAGAGAAAGTTCAGGACTTCCCATTTATTCATACCTTGATTAAATTTATAATTGAGCTTTGAATTTAGCGTTTCATCCCTTTTCTCATTCAATTTTAATGCAATTTAATTAAACGCATATCAATCATATAATAAAAGCGATAAATAAAGTAAATGAAAGCAAAATAAATTACAATAAAACTAGGGGCAGAATATAACCCCCATTTGTAAATACAATGCAAATCATACATAAATCGGGCTATTTATTAAAAATGAGAACATTGGTCCTCTCATGCATAATTTAAGAAAATAATTTTAAAATGATAATTTATTTTGGATGATAAATCTAAGACATTGGTCCCATTTTTATTAAATAAAACCCAATTTAGTTTAATAGAAATATTTTTGTGATTTTCTTAATTAACGTACATAAAAGTAATTTATTACAAATTGCATATTAAAAAAAATAATGAAAGCAAAATAATGAAAATAATAACAAATCAACTCCCAAATGGATCTTCAAATCTTCATGGGCTCCCACTTGGCATGAAAAATACTCACACATAAAAATAAGTATTGAAAATAAAAGAAAAACAAAACAAATAAAAGTGAAGTTAGTAAAAAATTAATTAAACATATAACTTGAAAACAATTAAATTAATGCAAACAAAATTGCACCATGCATGACAAATCAATTAAAATGATATAATAAAAATACGTAATTTAACAAATTAATAAAATCAACATGCTAAAAAAACATAAAATAGTGTTAATAAAATTAACATGCATAAAAAGCACAAAATAACATCAATAACATCCAATCATGCATAAAAAGCAAAAGAAATACTAAATTTAGCATGCATAAAACATATTAATAATAGTAATAAAGCCAACATGCATAAGCAAACATAAAATAATAATTATAAAACTCAACATGCAAAAAACATGAATAGAAAATACAAACATAAAATTCAGCATGTGTAAAAGTATAAAATAATAACAACAATATCCAACATGTATAAAATGTAAAGGTAATAATAAAAATCAGCATGCATAATAAATAAATAATAATAGTAATAATAAAATTAAACAAGAATAAGGATAATAATAATAATACTAATGATGATGATAATAATAATAATAATAATAATAATAATAATAATAATAATAATAATAATAATAATAATAATAATAATAATAATAATAATAAAAAGAAGATGAACAATATGAACAACATGAACAATTAAATAAAAATGATATGAACAATTGAATAAAAATAATAAAATAGTTCTAAGAGAATTTACATGTTAACTAATCAAATAAAAAGTAAAAACAAGAAATAAGAAGAAAATAATAAGACTAAAAGAATTTACATGTTAACTAGTTAATTAGAAATAAAAAAAAAATCAAATTAAAATTAAACTAAGAAATTGAGCCAAGAATAATTACCCTCAAATTTATCTTGATGAAGAGAAGGTAAGATCCAATTCCTTGTCTTGTATTGTTGGAATAAAATTAGAAAATAAAATATTGAAAGTGAATTTTTACTCAAGAACAAATAATTTATTTATTTGTCTCAAAGCAAAAATTGTCAATTGAAAATAAGAAAATTCTCAAGAATAAAAATGGTTATTTTTTGTCTTAAGAATTGCTGGAAATTTCTTTAGAAATTGAGAGAATTTGTTCTTGAAAGAAGAAAGAAGAAGAAAAAATTTTCTAAAGAAAATCCCCCTTCAATTCCCACTAAAAAACTCTTTTTATTCCCCTTAAAATTCAGATTTTTTAATTAAGAAATTAAATTAATTTAATTCCCATAATTACAAAAAACCACTGAATTTATTGGGTTGGAAGATAGAAGGCTTTTTGAATTAAATTTTACAAAAAAAATGAGTTAAAAAGCATTTAAAATGAAGAATTGATGGCCAAAAAGGCTAAAATAGGCAAAACGGACGAACAGGTGCGCGGGGCGCGAGCGACGGGCAGCCCGTCAGCTCGGGCCCGCGCGCGCGGCATAGCGCGAGCTCTGGGCACTCCGCGCGGGCGAGCGCACTCTGCCTGCGCGCCAAGTGCTGCGGCGCGCGCCCAGCGCCGCCGTAGCCTGACACTTGCGGGAAATTTTTTTTTTTATTTTTTTTTTAAATTTCCTATAAAATATAATAATTTAAAAACTCACTTTTTTTATCACAAAATAATTTTTAAAATACTTTAAAAATATTTTTGAAATACATTTTTATTTAATTTTAGAACAACAAAATCGACTAGGAAATCGTCACTTTCAACTTCATTCTTTTTCCCTATAGATCGGCACACTTAATTTTATCATTGGGTAATACTGATCTTGGCTACTCGGGACCCGGTGTCTACACCAGTTAAAGTTTTTGGTATGGCTTGAGATGGTACGTGGAGATTTGGCATGTATATGTGACAAAGAATGGACAAGTATATATATAAGACAAATTTTCTATTGTAAAGTATGGATGTAAAACATTATGTAAATTTTGGATATTTAATGAATGTATATGTAGTGAAATACCTTGTGGATTGTATGAAAAATAAAAATTACCCATCAATTTAAAAGAATTAATTTAATAACAATGCAAAGAGCCAATTATGGATGTGAGATAACTCAAAATATGCAGCAAAGATGTGCTAAACACAGAAGATCAGAACGTCGGACCATTTTCAATGAGCTGTTCTCTCTTTGCATATTATGAACTATAACACATACATAATAGATCAGGATATATGATATTCTAAAGAACTGCATATAATTTTAAGTTATCTAAAGAGAAGAGAAGAGTATTTTAAGTAAACATTTTATTTATGAAAACAACTAAGGTAGTGTCTGTTCTTTGGTTCTGCCTTAACAAAGCAAGCAAAGCTCCCTTTATATAGAGAAAGGAACTAGGAAAAAAACAAAGATTATAAGTTGAGTCATTAAAGCACTCAGAAACTTTATAACTCACTGACTAAGACTATACTTTATAATGCAACTGACATAAGTAAGTGGTCGACAATACTCAATAATTAAGCAAACAAGATAATAGATAGGATAAAGTGGATTTAAAAGTTATGCTTTCTTATTAGCTCTTCTGAGTTGTCATCATCTTCTGAGTCAAAAACATGAATTGGAAACAATTCTTCAAAATCAGAATCATTATCTTATCTTTGAGATAAGCCCGCTAAAGGTTGAAACTGAGAATCCAAATCTATAGTAACAGTATATGGATTATAACTGGATGGACCTGCACTAGATAAAGATGCTTAAGATGGGCCTGAAGATGGGCCTGGCAAGTAAGGCCTTGATTTGCTGGTTGGACCGGCTTGAGAAGCTCCAAAATGTGGATTATTATTAAGTCAATATTGATAATCCTTTTTAAGGGATTCCCAATTTCTGATGGATAGTATTCCCAAGGTACATCATCATATTTCCAATTAGGCCAAATTTCTTTTAGAATTCTACCATTTTTCTCAAAAAGATGGTGTAATAATTCAGACTATTTTAGATCAAACTAGGGATGAAAATTCATACGAGCTTCTTTAAGGGAATAAGGAAGTATCCTCAAATGATAGGATGATCCTATAGGTTTGTACCTTCCATTTTTCCAGATGTTTGGTCTGTAAAAAACAAATGTTTACCTATAATCCCATGAATTGAGAAGTAACTCCAACAAGATTAGCTTGCTGAAGAAGAATTGTCTTTCGCTATTCCAACAATCAAAACTAAGTAAGAAATGTCCTCAAATGTGGATTGTGTCTGGTTCCATTGATGAGTCCTTCAATGTGACAAGCCATGTACCTATTATGTATTTCAAAAGCAATATGATACAAGTGCAAATAGTACCACATGAAAGTTAAAAGTTCTTTGGGCCAAATAATGGGTTTTTCCATTCTAAAGTGTAAAAAACCCATTAATGTTGCAAATGGATATTGGGGATTATAACTGAGTTGATCCCAATATAACGAACCATGGAACCTGATCAATCTAGATTAGTAAATTTGCAGTTGGATTTTTGCAAAATCTTTCAATTAAGATTGAGGGAGATTATCCGAAACATCTAGTGGTGCATTATTTCAGAGAAAGACTTCCTGTTACATACAAATAACGGGAATAGCTATCAACTGATCTTGCTTTGTTCTGCTTAGCAAGTCAGAAATGAGATTTGCCTTTCCTTCAATATGCTCAACATCGAACTCATACTTGCTAAACCATTCTTTCCATCGGAGAAGTTAAAAGTGTGGGATAGTTGTCCCTTTAATTTCCAATATCTTTGGAAAGGAAGAACAATCCATAACAACAGTAAAGCGATGGCCAATCAGATTGAATTCAAATTTCCTTAATTCCATATTTCACTGCTAATGTTTCCTTAAAGGTGCAATGATGATGCATTTCTCCTTTATTGAATTTGTCGCTAGCACGAGTACATATTTTTCTTTTTCCATCAAGTTCTTCAGATAAAATTGCACCCTAAAAACAATCACTAACATCAGTTTGAAGAATTCTTTTCCCTGTGGTTGAAATCTGCAAAGGGGGTAAGCTTTGAACTTTTTTTCAATGTTCGAACTATTGTGGTTTGAGCTTTAGACCATAGTAAAGGATTCGCCCTTAGCATCTTCCTAAGAGGATCTGCCAATCTAGTAAATTGAGGGATGAAATCTCGGAGATAATTTGCAATTCCTAAGAACTGCTACACTTATTTGGTTGAGAGATTTTCATGAGGAAATTTTTGTAATTCAGTTCCAAGGTGTTCACCTGGTTGGTAAGTTCCTTTAATAAAATGCATACCTAGGAAATCCATTTTTGTTTTCCCTATATGCATCTTAGTAGGGGAAAGCATCACTCCATATTGCAAAGTGAGAGATTGGAATTGTTGTAGGAGTTAATAATGGGTTTCTTCAGATGATAAATATAGCAAAATATCATCAATATAAATTAGGGCTGAATGAATAATGGGCCCATAAATCCGGATCATAGCTTTCTGAAATAGTGAGGGAGCCATCTTAAACCCAAATGGCATGACAGTCCACTGATAGTGGTGGTTTAGTATACAAAAGGCAATTTTGTATCTGTCATCAGAGTGGATTCCTAATTGCCAAAATCCCATTTTCAGATCAAATTAAGAAAAAAAAACTCTTGCATCTGACAAGAATGTAAACAAAGAGGATATCTTTTGAAGAGGAAACTTATCATCTTTGAGAAAATAATTCAAAAGTTGATAATCAATGACAAGCCTCTTTTTCCCCCGAATTTGATCTAACTTTTTGTTGACATAGAATGCTTGGCAAGCCCAATCTGAGGTGGTATTTTCAGTTATTCCTTATTGAAGGAGTTGGTTACATTCTGTTAAGGCTAGAGATATATCGGTAAGGGCCATACCCGGATGTGTAGCTTTAATTGGGTTTATATCCTTATTTTTTGAAGGGAGATTTATTAAAAAAAAAGTATGGATTCTGCCAAAGAGGAGAAGAACATTTTTGAAAAAACTCAGTGTGAAAGTTTATAGCACAAAGACTGTGAGTTCCTTTTAGATTGAGTTAAAAGAATGAATTGGTTGTAAGGTGAAAAGAGAAGGAATTTCAGTATAAGATTGAATTTGTTTTTTCAACATTAATCCTTCTGGGCCAATTCTTAGTCTTGTCATTTGGTAGAGAGTATCAAAGCCAAGAACAATATCTCATCCTAGTAAAGGAGAACCAAAAACTGAGATCCATATGTAACAGTCTAGGAAATTTTTAATTTTAATGCGGTGAACTGATTTGAGCTTTGTTGAAAATATCTTTCCATTCGTCGCCCTAAAAAATCTCTTCATGAGATTTCCAACATTTTCAAGGTAAAACATCCGGATTGAAGATCGTTGTTTTTGCTCCAGTGTCAACAAATGCAACAACTTTAATTGACCACTCATATTTGTCTAGGAAGATTTGCACAAAGACTTGCAGAACTAGCTGCTTTTTAATGGCAAAAACTTCCTCAATACGATACTGAAATATCATCATGACCTTCACTAAGTGAAGAGAAATACTCTATCTTAAAAAGAGTATCTTTTGTTTCTTCTTCTTCAGAAAAGCAATCATTTTTTGAGTTCGTTTGGATTCATTGGGACAATTGCGAGCATAATGGCATTCTTTGCCGTAAAGATAACATTTGGTTGACTTCTTTGCTCCTAGGTACTTCTTTTTTTCTAAAATATCTCCATCGACGAGGACCTGATCGCCTAAATCTAGGCTTTCTTTTGAAGGAAATAAAATGTTTCTTCTTTCTGGGCTTACAGTCACAGGAGTCTTGTACACCTTTACACTTTATTTGCAAAACAGGCCTGGCACATGCTGGTTTTAAAATGGGACTCTTTTTCGTATACAACTTCACATTTTCTTTGTGTTCACAGAGTCGAGTGAGAGCCTTGTGCATTATTTGCCGAAGCTTACCAAATGTGTAATCATTAATCTGCTTACCTACTGTTTAGATTGTAGTGGTCATCCTTATGGAAAGGACTTCAAGCAATAAAGTCAGAAAAGCTTACTTAGTATCAGGATTCTTCATTCTTTGAAGCATATAAAGCGTTTTAGCCATTCTGTCAAAATGTGTTGCAAGATCTTTGCGCTTTAATGAACAACATTTCATACGAAAAAAATCTTTTCTTATTGGTTCAATGTCATCTTACACACCTCTGCAGAATTCTTGATAGATGTATGCCAAGATTTCTCCTTCATAATTGAGATTCATAATCTGGGCTTTTGTAATAGCATTCATGCCTAGAAACTAGTCATGTAATCTTTCAAAAGCACAAGTGTTGAATTCTAATAGGACATCTCCTATTTCTACACCAAGAGTTAATAGAGTCTGCATTCAAGCTAGAAACTCCTGAAGACAATCTCCGTATTTTGAAGGAGGGATGTCTTCTAGTGTAAACTGAACATTTTGTGCAGGTTTAGATCGAGGAGGTGGATCAGGACCTGTAACTTCTTCTTCTTCATTATCAGAATGTACAACAGTTGTTCTAAAAGATCTCCTTAAGTTTTCAGAGAGAGCTTGGTACATATATTGAGCTGCTTGTTCAAAATTTGAACTCCGGTTATTCTCATCAGATTTAACAGAAACATCTAAAATGTTAGAATTATCTAAATCTTCTTCATCTGCTTATGTAACGCCCCAATATCCCTTGGGAGGATATAGAGATGCTACGCAATGCTAAATAATACTTAATCGTTATAAAAAAAAAAACCACTACTAACACTATCACTATCATTAGTCCATATAGCTTACATATTACAATACAAAATTACATATTACATAGGTATGCTATGCTATACAAAAATGGAGCTCTACATATACAATGTCGAAACAAAAACAACCTAGCTAGAAGACTTCAAGCTCCTATAGTGGCCTGCAGTAACTCCTTCTAAAAATATGAACTCCAAGCTATAAACCTACACAGGAGACGAACACCCGTGCTAAGCGATAACACTTAGTGGGGACATAAATAAAGCAATACTAATATAAGCATTCATATATTAATACAAAACAATATAACATGCTAATCACAAACAATGCCATGATTTAGCAATCCATTCCGTAGTTCGCTAACATGCTAACATTCAATAATCCATATTTTATAGTAACAATAATCAATTCACATTGCCAACGAAAGGCTTCAATGTCATCAATACAATTAGCTAACATTACCATGGCATCACTATCACTACCACTAGTCAAAATAAGTACTAACTTGTTATATGCACATGTACACATTATTGTCGTTACTATATACCATTAATTCCATATAGATAGCCTGAATCATATAGAAATGGATACGGGTACACTAATAATATATTATCACTATATCACTGGATACCTGTTGGTATCAAACACTAAACACCCGTCGGTGTCGCACTGGCAGCTGCGAATTACTAGCCCTTTATAAGCATGCTTATCTATCCACGACTCGATTACAGGCTTACGATTAATTCGCTTATCATATATTTATTCACAAAGAAATATTCATTCGCATAATAAATGTCATTCGCATAATATTGTTCATTCGCATAGTAAGGTACTCATGCAGTTCCCTAATGCTGCATCGTGGTACAAGTCATCACGTAAAACAAACTCTCATCATGTTTTTTAAATTATAGTCATTCATATAACATCAATGTTCTCATGTATAATACACTTATTAATCCTTTATGCATAACAATTATAAGTCGCATAGTATAATTCATAAGAATTAAAAATAAAAAAAGAAAAAGAAAAAAATGTGAAAAGTCAAAAAAAATCAAGAAAAACGGAAAAGGGCAAAAAATCGCGATTTCAGCAGATCAGGGGCGACCGAAGCCTGTTGGTGCGTGCAACGGGCATCGGGCGCACGCGCTCGCCCAACACGCAGCAGCGCGCGGAGCGACACTCTGCTCATCGCTCGTGCGCTGGCGCCCCACGTGCTTGCCCGCAGCACGCCGAAACGGTCAACATCCGATTTTTTTTTTCAAATTTAACTAAAAATACTATAATTTTTAAACTCTATTTTTTAAATTTAATTTTTAATACATTTTTTATTATTTTTTATTTTTTATTCTAAAATCCAAATTTGACAAGGAAATCATCACTTTCAACTTTTTTACCTGTGAACAGGCATATAATCATCTTTGGATAATTCTGATCTGAACTGACTCAGGACCTGGGGTCTACACTCAGAAAGATAATTAATCTCATACAAGTAACTATTTTTAAAAATGGTGTTTGTGTAGTGCCCCAATACCCTTGTAAGGATATTAGAGTTGCTACGCACACATACACATACACATACTTACATATACTATAGCAGAATAACTTACTCATAAGTGAAAAACGAAAAAAATCTCTATATAAACAATACATACCTGCATTAATAAACCTTGAAAAAAAAAATCCATCTTACAAAATATCATTATCTTATATAAATCACTATAACATCCTCCTTTACAAAACTACACTTATCATATACAAAATACTTTATAAAATCTATACTATACAATACGAAAAGAATCTTATACAAAATGACACATCAAGCTCCAACTCTTAGTGGCCAGCAGATGAACACTCTGAATAAACCGAACTGAACCTGCATACCTACACGGGAAACACCCGTGCTAAGTAATAACGTTTAGTGGGGATATAACAGCAGATAGACTTCTTACGAAGTCACAATGATCACACAATGTACATATCACAAATAATCATGCTTAACACACAATATCATTCTTTAGCATGTAACTCTTTATGCACATAACCTCTAATTCTTCATATAATCATGTACATATATATTGAACATATCAACATGCCTTTATCAAATACAATCACCTCAACATATGTATAATCTCTAGCTTAGTGCACATCACAAACTATATGTAATATTATATCATTGCTTCTATTACAATATCAATACATATATACATATCACTACATCTTTTGCACAAACATAATTAATCAATAGAGTAGCTTGAATTCACATCGATGGTGGATACGGGTACTCTTGATACTGACAAACAGTACAAAACATCTTGAGACCTAACTCAAATATCTGAATACCCCAAGGTATCAACATCTAGGCACAAACGGTGCCACACTAGCAGCTGCACTCTAACCCTTTATAAGCATGCTTATCTATCCACTATTATGAATCCTTCAGACTTAACATAAAAACTCTATACACTACCATATGTTTTACATGAACTCAAGTATCTATTCAAATCCATATACATCAAACTCAATTCATGTGATAGCTAAACAAACCATAAGCATGCATAAGTATATATTCAATTATCATCTATGACTAGCAATGTAAATTTAACATGATCACATAGTATGTACAATATCTTAAATTCTAGTTACTCACTAAACATGCCAAAATATCAAGCATATGATTCATATATCCAATTATATTATCACATATAAACCTTACTATGCATGTACAAACATAATCCAATGCAATATTACACATAAATAAAAACAAAAGACTTGTATTCAAAACTCTGAACAATGTCGCGCTCGCGATAGAACCTAAAACATACAGTTGTTGCGCTTACGGACATCGTCGCAATGGCGACAGAATGCCAAAATAGCTTTTGTCGCGTCCGCGACGTAGCTCGTGCTCGCGACAAGGCACGGCCAGGCAAATCTCGCCCACGGAGTATTCTGTCGCGCTCGCGACTGAACCTGAACTTTGTGTTCAAACTCTAAACTACACATATCACTCATCCTACACTTTACCATATTCACATGTATGACTTCTATCAACATTCAAACACTAAATCCGGCCAAAAAGTGGCCTTAAAACAAATACTCTCATACATATAACTTTCTCATACCAACTTGTAACTAACATATAATTAACATGCAAATAATCAACTTATACAACTTAAGTTGTCAAAGAAGCAACATGCAACTCGTCACTAATAACCACATGCAATTTCAACAACTAAAAGAGCTGTTGAACTAAATCAAAGCTCACTAGCTCCCAACTAATCAAACATGCATCTAATAAGAAATCAAGTACAATCTCAACTCATCAAACATTCATCTAACAAGAAATCAAGTACAATCTCAACTCAACAAACATGCATCTAACAAGAAATCACTCACGATCCTAAACCTCGAAATGAAGCTTGACCACTTTTCTAATCCAGCTCAAACCTTGTCCTTGCCTTTATCTTTCCTATTGTCCAAAGCTTCTTGCACAATACCAATCAAATACACAAACTTAATCCAATACTCAAACAACTTTAAATCAAAAATAGAATTAGAAGAAGAAGATGACACTAGAACATCCAACCACACTTACCCTTTTACTTTATCTCTTCAAACCAATCCAAACTCAAATATTTATTCAAATCTAACAAAGAAGAAAGGAAACCAAAAGAAATGAAGAACAAAGAAAATAAAGAAAGAATAAGAGATGGCCGGATGAATCACATGCAATAAGTAGGGGCAGATTTGACTCTACTCACCCCTATTTATTGCATGTAAAAGCTTATGTGGCAAGCTCTCATCAAGCCACTTATCCACTCTTTGCCACTTGTCCAACTCAATGCAAACTTCCCACTAACTCCTTTGTCCAACTCCCTTTTAGTCCCTCAATTAAATTCTTTCTTCATTAACTTATATTCTCTTTTCAATTACATCCCTACTAACTCACAATTTCATCCCTGCACAATTACTTTTGTACACTTTACTATATAATTAACACTACAATTCTTTCTAGGGTATAATTCGGGGCATTGCAGTTTGGGGATAAAGTTACAGTGTTTTGTATGGAAGGGGTGTATTTATAATCACATATAGTAGAAAGCTTTGATGAAGATGAAGGTTTATCCATGGTTGAGATTTTCTTCCCTTTTGATAACTCAAAATGGTTGTAGGGTGTCAAAATAAGGATCTTAATTTTTAAAAATTCAGAATTAAAAAAAATGAACATGAAAACTTTGCTAAAAAAATATAGAACATGGAAGCTCTACTACACACATTATGTCCTTTATGTGAATGGAATTGCAAAGGAATCACTACAAGAAAATGCACTTTTAGCAACAAAATTTTAATGACTGAACGAGTTCCGTCCCTATTTAGCAATGAAAAAACAATTTCATCGCTATTTTCGTAGCAAATATTTCACTTTAGCGACGGGATAAAAATTACGTCATGAAAAGCGGCAAGACAAATTTCCCTCCATTTTTAACGATGGAAAAAAAATTCCGTCGCTAAGCTAGGAACCTAAAATTTTTTTCCAAAGTTTGCTACTAAATTTAGCAGCGAAAATTGTGTGCTGTCGCTAAAATTAGCGACGGAGATGCCTTTCTGTCATTAAATTTAGCGACAGAACAATATGTCTATCGCTAAATATTCATTTGTGATTTAGCAATGAACATCTATATACCGTCACAAAATAGCGACGATATAGATGGCTTGCTGCAATAGAAAGGTCGTTAATAGTGACGGTCATTAAAGTACCGTCGCTTAGTTATTATTTTTTGTCGCTATTTCAAAGGGTATAAATACCCATTTTTTCCCTCTCTCCTCCCTCTTCTCTCTCTCTCGCTGTCGACTTCCCCCCCCCCCCCCCCAACACCCCCACCCCCTCCGGTTAGATATGGGCCAGCAGCACTGCCGCCCGCCACCGCCGATCTGTCCCCCTACTCCCCCTCCTGCACACCCCTTCGCTGTCATCCTCTTTTTTCTCCTACCGCCTGCCTCTTTCTCCGCCTACTATTCTGCTGTAGCTGGTGTCCTCCCGCCGACGACTCTTTCACTCCCGCCTGTTACTTTACCTAAGGTCAGTTTTACAATTTTTTTCATTTATTTTTTAATTATTTATATTAAATTGATTTTGTAAATTAAATTTATTTTGTTAATAATAAGTATATATTTTTGTTATTGTTTTAATTTATTGTATATTTTATTATTGTATATTATTTTATTATTGTTTTAATTTATTTTTATATTTTATTATTGTATACTAAATTTATTTTTATAAGGGGAGGTGCATTGCAATATTGCTTCATAACTTCCTTTTTACCTCCCTGATCCTAACATGAGTGCAGTAAATATTAAAACTTTGCCGTTTGGTTATTTGACTAGAAAAATTCATATTTGTATTGGTAAATTTTCATGTAAATTTGATCTATAGCTCCATGATCAATTTAATTGTAATTCCATATTCAAATCATGGTTCAAAAAATAATATTTGCTACATCTTGTATAACTTAATTGTGTTCTGTTATGTTTGACTTTGCTAAGATTGTAAACTAATTTTAATTTCCAATGTTATACTTCTTTTCATAGCGGTTGTGCTTCTATGTTCTATAAGCCGTGAATGATTTTGAAATTCATAGTTCTTCGATACTCACAGGGGTTCTATTTGTATCTCAGCTGGGTGATGATGATTTTGGTTACATGCTGGCTGGCATTTTAAAACAAAACAAAGTTGATAATTCTGGTGTGCGTTTTGATCCAACTGCAAGGATTGCATTGGCATTTGTTACTCTTAGAGCTAATGGTGAACGTGAATTCTTATTTTTTTGACATCCAAGTGCTGACATGCTTCTTCACGAGTCAGAATTGGACGTGCATCTGCTCGAGAAGGTGAGATTCCTCGTTATCATTTAACCAGGAGGTGATTATCCCAATGATGATAATGTGGTCTTAAAGAAGCTTTTGTTAAGATATGATTCAAAGTTGACTGAGTTTTTTGGTTAGTGGTTTCCAAAAATTATTAGTTTATTGTGTAGTGGACCTCTGTTAGTGGAGGAGTGACCCTAAAGTTTAGCTTTTTCAGTTTTCATGTAATTCTATATATTGGACACATCACAGTTACATGTCAATATATACAACAATAGAAATAAAAAGGCATTTGTTTTTCCTTTATCTCTATTTTTGTTCTGTAACACCTTACCTCTTTCCCAACAAATTTGGTATCAGAGCCAGGTTATTTGAGCAGAGAGAGAAACACGTGAGTTGAGAGAAATACCCACAGATTATGGCTAGCAATGGGAATGCAATGAGTGCTGCACAGCCACTCATTCCCATCTTTAAGGGAGAAGGCTATGAATTTTAGAGTATCCGTATGAAAACTCTACTTAAATCTCAAGATCTTTGGGACTTGGTACAAAATGGGTATTCAGATTCTGACGATGAAAGCAGGTTGAGAGAGAACAAGAAGAAAGATTCCAAGGCATTAGTGATCATTCAACAGGCTATCTATGACAGTGTTTTCTCACGAATCGTAGCGGCGACCACATCAAAGCAAGCTTGGTCAATTCTATAGAAGAAGTTTCAAGGTGATTCAAAGGTCATTGTTGTGAGACTGCAATCATTTCGGCGTGACTTTGAAACCTTAATCATGAAAAATGGAGAATAAATTGCTGATTTTTTGTCAAGAGCAATGGCAATAATCAGTCAAATGCGATCCTATAGTGAGAAGATTACCCATCAAACCATTGTTGAAAAGGTATTTAGAAGCTTAACTCTCAAATATGATCATGTAGTAGCAGCTATAGAAGAATCTAAGGATTTGTCAGTTTTTTCATTTGATGAACTAATGGGATCTCTTCAAGCTCATGAGTCAAGAATCAATAGATTGGTTGAAAAGAACGAGGAGAAGGCATTTCAAGTTAAAGAGTCAGCTACCAAATATGGAGAACATGACCGTTTAGCAAGTAGAGGTCGAGGAAGAGGAGCATTTCGCGGTGGTCGTGGTCGTAGTAATGGAAGGGACAGAGGAAGAAATGAATGGCAAAGGCAGTTCAATGAGAATGGTAACACAAGAAATGGCATTCAGTGTTATCATTGCAAGAGATACGGGCATATAAAGGCTGATTGTTGGTATAAAGATCAAAAGATGAATTTTGTAACAGAAAATAAAGAAGAAAATAAGCTTTTTATGGCTTGTTTTGATACTAACCCTAAATCAAGTGATTTATGGTTTGTAGACAGTGGCTGTTCAAACCATATGACAGGTACCAAATCCTTGTTTCGGGAGCTGGATGAAAAGCATCATATAAAGGTGCAGCTTGGCAACAAAAAAGAGATGCAAGTTGAAGGAAAATGCATGGTGGGAGTCAACACTAGCCATGGTAAAGGAAGAGTATTGAATGATGTTCAATTTGTACCTGATTTAGGATACAATTTATTAAGTGTTGGACAATTGATGGATGATGGCTATTCTATTCTATTCGATGACAATGCATGCATCATTAAAAATAAGAAATCAGGCCACAAAGTTCGTGTCAGCATGACTTCAAATAAGATGTTTCCATTGAATGTTTCCAACATGGAGAATTTTGCTCTTGCTGCAAGTGTAAAGGATGACTCGAAGTTATGGCATTGCATCTCAACATGAAGGGGTTGAAGTTGCTAAGTGATAAAGGTATGGTTCTCGGGTTACCAAAAATTGATTCTGTTGATTTATGTGAAGGGTACATTTATGGAAAACAAACTAGAAAGTTATTTCCTGTTGGTAAAGCTTGGAGAGCTTCAAAATATCTAGAATTAATTCATGCTGATTTATGTGGGCCTATGCAAACTGTGTCCTTAGGAGGGAGTCGATATTTCTTGTTATTTACTGATGACTATAGTCGCATGAGCTGGGTGTATTTTCTGGAAAACAAGTCAAAAATTTTTGAAAAATTCCAGAAATTTAAGGCAATGGTGGAGAATCAAAATGGCTGCCACATCAAAGCTCTTCGCACAGATAGAGGTGGAGAGTTCGTGTCTAAAGAATTTAATTTATTTTGTGAAGAAAATTGCATCCATGGGGAGTTAACAACTCCTTACACTCCAGAGCAAAACGGTGTTGCTGAGCAAAAAAATTGAACTGTTGTGGAGATGGCAAGAAGTATGTTACAAGCAAGAGGACTTTTAAATCAATTTTAGGCAAAAGCTGTTGCAACATCCATTTATTTGTTGAATCTCTCATCAACAAGGGTTGTCATGAATCAAACTCCATATGAAGCTTGGCGTGGGAGGAAACCATCTGTAAGTCATTTATGAGTCTTTGGGTGTGTTGCTTATGCTTTGATAAATTCTCAATTTCATCAAAAGCTTGATGAAAAATCTGAAAAATGCATTTTTATTGGTTATTGTACTCAATCTAAAGATATAGATTGTATAATCCCTTTAGTGACAAGATTTCAGTTAGAAGTGATGTAATATTTGATGAAAATGCAAGTTGGGATTGGCGTGAAAAGCAGCCACAACAAGAGATTCTTATTGAAATCTCTTTAGATGAAAGACAAGAGCTAGCTCCTACAAATTTGCCCATTAGCTCCCCAACAGCATCAGCAAATTCGACAACTTCAGCAACACCGAGCAGAAACTCTTCATCTTTATCCACTGCTGAAGATTCTTCAGATGAGACACCACCAAGGAAGTATAGATCTCTCATTGACATACATGCTTCTTGTCAATTTGCTCTTACTGCTTCAGATCCTATAGATTATGGAGAAGCAGCTGAAAAAGAAAAATAGCAAAAAGCAATAGTGGAAGAGATGAAAGCTATTGAAAAGAATGAAACATAGGAAATGGTTAATTTACCAGAAGGCAAAAATGCAATAGGCTTGAAGTGGGTGTTCAAGACAAAGTTTGCTTTAGATGGAAGCATACAGAAGCACAAAGCTCGTCTTGTGGCAAAAGGGTACGCGCAAAAACAAGGTGTTGATTTCGAAGAAACTTTTTCTCCAATAGCCCATTTTGAAACTGTGAGAACTGTTCTAGCATTAGCAGCACAATTGCAGTGGCCTGTTTATCAATTTGATGTCAAGTCAGCATTCCTCAATGTAGATTTATAAGAAGAAGTATATGTAACATAGCCAGACGGTTTCATAAAGGAGGGCAACGAAACAAAGGTGTACAAACTGAAGAAGGCGTTGTATGGATTAAAGCAGGCCCCTCGAGCTTGGTACAGCAAAATCGATGGGTATTTTCAGAAAAAAGGGGTACATGAGAAGTGATAATGAGCCCACCTTATATGTGAAAAAAGAAGGTAAAAATGATTTCATCATTGTTTGCCTTTATGTTGATGATATCATTTACATTAGCTCGTCTAACTCTCTTGTTGATGAGTTTAAGTCTCAAATGATGAATGAATTTGAGATGTCAGATATGGGTTTACTGCACTACTTTCTTGGTCTGGAAGTCCATTAAACTGACAATGGAAATTTTATTTCACAAAGAAAATATGCTAAAGACCTTCTCAATAAATTTGGTATGCTTAATTGCAAGTCTATAGCTACACCCATGAATATTAATGAAAAGTTGCAGTATGAAGATGAAGTAGAAATGGCAGATGCTAGAAGATTCAAAAGCTTGGTTGGAGGCTTGATTTATTTAACGCACACACGACCCGACATTGCATTTCCTGTTGGTAATATTTCCAGGTTTATGCAACAACCTTCAAAGGTTTATTATGGAGTGGCAAAGCAGGTCTTGCGTTATATTGCTGGAACTATGAAGTATGGAATTTGGTACTCTAAAGCTTCCAATTTCAAATTATGTGGGTTCACAGACAGTGATTGGGTGAGTTCATTAGATGATAGACGAAGCATTTCGGCAAATGTCTTCACTTTGGGATCAGGAGTAATCACCTAGAGCTCAAAGAAGCAAGCATCAGTGGCGTTGTCAACATCTGAAGCTAAATACATGGCAGTAACTTCAGCAGCTTGTCAAGCCATTTAGCTAAGGAGAATGTTATCAGATCTTCAACAAGAGCAAAAAGGAGCAACAGAGATATTTTGTGACAACAAAGCAACTATTTTTATGACAAAGAACCCAACATTTCACAGCAGAACAAAACATATCGAACTTCGTTACCATTTCATTCATGACCTCACAGCAGAAAAGGAGATAGTCTTGAAATATTGTAGCACTGACAAGCAGCTGGCGAAAATACTTACCAAGGCTTTATCAAAGGAGAAGTTTTGCTACTTCAGAGGATTGCTTGGTGTGTGCAACTTTGAATCAAGGGGGAGTGTTAAGATATGATTCAAAGTTGATTGAGTTTTTTGGTTAGTGGTTTCCGAAAATTATTAGTTTATTGTGTAGTGGACCTCTGTTAGTGGAGGAGTGATCCTAAAGTTTAGTTTATTGTGTAGTGGACCTCTATTAGTGGAGGAGTGATCCTAAAGCTTAGCTTTTTCAGTTTTCATGTAATTCTATATATTGGACACATCACAATTACGTGTCAATATATACAGCAATAGAAATAAAAAGGCATTTGTTTTCCCTTTATCTCTATTTTTGTTCTGTAGCACCTTACCTCTTTCCCAACAGCTTTTTCTTCCTAACCTTAAGCTTTTGGTTGTAACTGAAGGCTTAAAGGACTGTAGATATTACATCAAGGTAAACTTATTGATTATTACTTTTACAACTATGTTTTCATTTAAGAATCTCTGTAAAGACAGGTCCATGTCTAGGGGTGTGCATATATCGGTCGGGTTCGGGTCAACCCGAACAAAACCTGACCAACCCGAAAATAAATATATACCCTATATCCTGAACCGAACCGATCCTATATATTAGTAGGGCCCCGAACCGATTAACCCGATCTCTCCCTCTCCTCCTTTTCGCAACTCTCTCTCTCCCTTTCTGTGATTTTTCAACATTTTTCAACAAAATAAAACACAAATCTATCACAAATAAACACATCCATCAAAATCAAACACACAAAATCAGATCTGAGGAGGAAAATGAAGAAGCTGCAACCCAGGAGGAGAAAAAGAAGCAGATCGATTGAAGAAGAAGAATAAGAGGAGAGAGAAAAGATCGATCGAAAAAGAAGAAGGCTGAAGAAGAAGAGGAGGAGGAGGAGAGAGAAAAGATCGATCGAAGAAGAAGAATATCGATTGAAGACGAAGAAGGAGAGAGAGAGAGAGGGAACCGAAAATCGACGGTGGCGGCAGAGGAGGAGCCGGATATAAACAGGGAGAGACGGGGCAGAGGGAGAGGGAGAGATCGTGGGGGGGAAGAAATAGGGGCAGAGGGAGAGGGAGAAATCGTGAGGGGGGGGGAGAGAGAGAGAGGGGCAGAGGAAGAGGGAGGGGCAACTGGGGAAAAAATGAGCTTATATAGTTCTTCGGTCAGGTTCAGGTTTTGAAGGTTTTAACCCGACCTGACTCCGAAAAACCTTAATTTTAAAGAACCGACCCGACCATAATACCCCAAACAACTCTACCCGAATAGCTAGTTCAAGTCGGTTTGTTCAGGTTCTTCAGGTCGGGTCGGGTTTTACACAGCCCTATCTATGTCAAAATCTAAAAAAGTTTACTACTGGATATAGAATAGTTTTAATTGGAACACCCCCTTCTCTCTTTGTATATTTGTATATGTATATAGAAATTGATTGTGTAAGTTGAAGACTAGAATTTAAGGGAAAAAAACTTAGTTAAGATACTTGGCTTGTTTATTGCATTTAAATGTGTCTTATTTTCTTTGAAATTTATAATATAGGAACCAAGGTCAATCTTTATGCCATGCTTTTATACAATGTAATGGATCAAACTATTTATGGATTTTATTATGTTATGAACTTCTGTAAATGTCACTCATAAAGATTTGGGTATCTGGATTGCATATGGGAATTTCTGAATACAAAAGTATATCATATGTGAAATTACCTTATTCTTGATGGTTAGTAACTTTTTGGAGTTAGAAGCCTTGCATAAGGAGAAATATATATGAGATGTGTGCTTTTGATTATGATAAGATCAATGTTACATTAAATTGACTTCAAGATCATAACGCATGAATTCAAGGGTAGGGTGGCTGGTGTTAAAGTGAAACATGTTGACACAACCGGTGCAGGTGATGCCTTTGTAGTCCTCCAAGAACCCCGAACTTCAAGAAACCTAAAATTATAAAGAGGACTAGAATCTATGAAAAAAGCTAATAAAACCAAAAGCTTAGTCATAGCTCAATCTGGACAATTCTATCCTTTTGCCAAATTGCTTCATTTTTTAAGGACCATCATTCTTTGGGTAAATCCCATACTAATGCTACTTGCCTTCTCTAGTCAGCCAGAGCTGGAGGAAATTATAATGTGAGAGCATCATGGCATTGTGTGTTTGTTTAATTTCTAAGCCCAACGAAAAAGATAAAAGAACTGAAAAATGCATCCATATCACTTAAGTTTTAGCTGTTATAAGAATTCCAAATCAAACCTGATCTTCAATAATTCTTGTTCAGGATAAGCGATTGAGAAAAGCTCTTCTCTTTGCAAATGCTTGCAGGGCTGCCACAGTAACAGAGAGAGGTGCCATCCCTGCTCTACCGTCCAAAGAACTGTACTCAAACTCTTAGGGGAAGTCCTTGCATCATGAAAAAAAAAGGGTCAACTAAGCTTGAATAATTCATGTTTTTTTTTCTTAGCTTCATTTCTCTTGTGTGCCTATGAACAAAAGGTTAACTAAGCTCACACTGTCTGCTGGGCTTATCTTTTTTTTTTTTTTGGTAAATAAAAGGTGAGCACTGCTCACAAACAAACCTCAACGAACATAAGTGACTCCAACAGAATCATGATGTATCCAATTACTCATCCCTGGAGGTGGATTGTGAAGAACATGGTATCCTGGAGAAAATCCATAAGCAAGATGAGAGAGGAAATCCGCAGCAAAATTTGCCTCTCTGCGAATGTGGTTAAACGAAACGGAAGTGAAGTTAAAAGAGATGTTTCGAATACGTTGGATAAGAGATTTACTGTAAGAGTTGATAGAGCAATTCCCACAAATCATATCAATTGCCACTTTGTTGTCACACTCCACTACCACATTTCTAAAGTCTTCTTCCTTAGCTCGAAGGAGACCATAAAACACCCCCCCAGATTTCTGCGATGAGGATGGGGCAAACCCCAAGCTTAACCACAAAACCTGTACTCCAAGCTCCATGATCATTTCGAAGCAAGCCTCCACAACTAGCAACGCCCCCCATTGAAGACACTGAAGCATCAGAGTTGATCTTAATAAAATTACAAGGAGGACGGGACCAAGCCACAAAGGAGGGATTGGGCATAGAGAGACCAGGTAATCTGATGCGATTCAAGGCTTCTGAGTAAGAAGTTGCAAAATTCACCACGTCCCTAATTAGAAGGAAAGTATGTCTCTGATTATTCTTGAAAATCAGGCTATTCCTATTCTTCCAAAGAAACCAGCAGCTAATAGTAAACAACTCAAGCCACATTATTCCCTCAATCTGAACATCCTTCATCTTCAGATTAGAATAAACCCAATCCTTGACTTGGCTATCCTCCATAAAAGAGTTCATAAAATTAGCAGGAAGGATCAGACTCCAAAATTGCATAGCCCCAAAGCAATCCCGCAACACATGCAGAACATCTTCCCTAGAATTACCACATACAGCACAGGTGGCCGAGGAAGAGAAATGCCTTCTATGTCTTTCAGCATTTGTCATTAACCCGTTGTTAAGAGACAGCCAAAGAAAGAGTTTAATACGCTGGGTGACCTGCAACTTCCAAAGAATATCCCAAAGATGATCCTCCATAAGATCGTCACCTTCCAAAAGAGAAAAAAAGGCCGACTTCACTGTGAAATCACCCGAAGAAGAAAGTCCTCAAAACACACAGTCATTCCCCGAAAGAGAAGAGGGAGGATTAACAGCTGAAATCTTCAGGATAACCTCGTTGCTAAAAAAATCAGCAAATAAATCCCAATTCCAGCCTTCATTATCCGTCACGAATTGAGCAACAGAAAAGTTGATAAGAGTCTCCTGTATGGGCTTAGAAGCAAAATGAAAAAGAGGTACATTAAGGCCAGGAACCCATTTGTCAAACCAAAAACTAATTGTACGCCCATTACCAAGAGACCAAAAAACATGGCTAGTGACAAGATCCCAATTCTTACAAATCCCTTTCCATAGAGGGCTTATCTTGATTTCAAGTGTTGTAGTCTTGTTTGCCAATTACAATTTTTACATTATTTATATTATTAATTATTATTTAAATTATTAATTACAATTTTACATTGTTAATTATTATTTATTTTATATTATTATATATTTAAAAAAAAACATTTATCACTTGTCGCTAAAAATAGCGATGGAAAGTAAGCTTCCATCGCTAAAAGATATTGGTTTCCATCGCTATTGTTAGCAATGGAATCCTTATTTCCGTCGCTGAAGATTTTTTCAAAAGACTACTTTCTGTTACTAAATTTAGCAAGGGCTTATATAGCGATAGGATTTTATCGCTACCGTGCGTTGCTAAATGGATTTTTTCTTGTAGTGAACATGTAAGGCTCGCATTTTGTTATTTGTTAGAAATTGACAGCAAAATCAACTGTAGATTCTATTTTTTAAAGACAGAGTTGGCGTGTCAAAGCGTCATGTAGATTCTACTTCTGCATAACTCCGCAGTAATTTTGACCAAAGTACATCTCAAAATATTTTTCGCATCATTGAATCGACAGTTAGCTAGCGTGTCAAAATTTCATATGAATTCTACTTATGAACAGCTCTGCAATTTTAGCATACCTCAATTCAAAATATTTTTCACATCACCCCATTATTCAAATTAGGGCTGTTCATGGGTTGGATTGGGTAAAAAATAAAATGAACCCAACCCAACCCAACATGTGTGAAATGAATGGTTTTTTTATTAAAAACCAACCCAACCCATTAAAACTCATAATGGTTTGGTGCGGTTTAAAGGCGGTTTGAAACGGTTTACAGACGGTTTGAAGTAAAAATACTATATTTAACTATTTTTTTCAAAACACCAACTCTTTAAATTTTTTATAAAATAAAATAATAAACAAAACAATAATTATATTAAATTATAAATTGCATTTTATTTTTAAAAAAATTCCAAATTTTCTTTTTTTTTCCAATATATAACAAAAAAAAATGCCTACACAATGAAAACATAGCCAACAACAAAGTATGGTATAAATTGTAAGTTACAATTGAGAAAATTCTCACAAATTAAACACTCACATTAAGTAATACAAAACTAATATTATTCCGAATATATTTCATTTTTTAATTAATTTGTGATTAATTAATTAAAAAATTATAATCGCAAACAAAGTATTTGAACTAAAATTTCAGAAGCTAGCTCAATTTGATGCGAAGTTTAGAACAAACTTTCAATTATATATATGAAAAATTTCTCACTCTTCCTGCTTTCTTTACTTGATTCAGTAATGGGCTTGTCACTGTCCCTATCTATTGATTACTTGGTTTCTATCTCTAAAGCCTTCAACTTCCTCAAGCATTTTCCTCTTCGTTAGAACCCAAAACTGCAATATCAGAAATCCGAAGTTTGAGCTCCTCATTTCTTTCTACAAGCTTCGAAACAACCCAATCAGCATTTAGTCTCTCCAAAATTCTACCCTTTGAGCCCAAAATCTCTCTTCCACCAGCAATTACTCTCTCTTCCTTTCCTTTTGCTTGTCTCTATCCTTAACAGAATCGTTAGAAGAAACAAATCCCAGACCTTCCTTATCAGTTCTCTTATGATATTGTTTCACTTTAACATCTTCCTTGGCATTCTTACCAATTCCTCTTCCTTCATGCCAACCATAACCAGCAAGCAGAGCCGCACCAAATCCTTCTACATGAACATCCCTAAACTCCTCAAACCCTTGATCTTCTGGCAACCGTGGAAGATCGTACCTCAACTTCTGTCACATATTCTCTAGTGCCATTATTTTCACCCCTGCTGTACGTTTCATTGGAGGGTTTTGGTTTAGCTGAGGATTTTGATGCTGATTTTGCTGGAATTGAGAAGGAAAGCTTCATTGTAGTTCAATTCCAAGGGCGAAGATAACTTGATTAGATCAGACCACTTAAAATGAATTAGATAACTTGATTCCACTTAAAATCCATGATAAATCTGTAACAAACATGAATATAAACTGACTAGCATTAATTAGAAAATGAAACACAACCAGATCACATCGAATACCAATTTTTAGCTTCTGAAGAGCTACCAATTTTTTTGCTTATTCACTCCGTGGACGCAATTTCCGTAATAGCTAATAGTATATGCAATTTAGAATCCCTAACCTCATAAATATTTCTTTGTTACTCCTGTTCCATCTCTGCCTTTGTATCCATAGCTCCTTGGATATTTGGTTCTGAAAAAGGACATAACCACATTTGACATTTTAGATGATAAACCAAACAAATTAATTGAATCCTTTCACATTTTCATATGCACAAAAAATCGTATCTTTTGGATGTTTATTGACATAGAAGTGGCTGCTACAATTTTACAGAAGGAAATTAATGAGAGCTCACTCTAAGTTAACAATAGATCTTGAATTACCACATAATGTTTCTGCTTCAAAACTTAATTTAGTGAAAAAAAAAATTAATTGCAAAAGATGAGTTTGGTCAATTCCTGATACCAAGTATATGAAACTTGGACCTTCAAGAACGATTTGGTTTCATCTAACCCCTACTCTTGCAAATTACAGAGAAACAAAACAAGAGATTTGATTGCAAATCAGTCACTGAGAATTCTACTTCAGCTATTTGCAGAGATTTTAAAGTGTGAAATACTTAGCTTAAATTAAACAAAAACAACAAAACAGAAGCTTAAATTAAAATACAGAAGTTGGGTTATCCCCCTAATGGCAATCACAAAACATTAACTCTAAATTTGCAAAATATACATGCTGTTCTTCAAATTTTTTCTTTCAATTAACTTATGTTTCCTAGCAAGTTAAGCAAATAATATGAAATCTCCAGAAGCTTCAACGAAAATCAGCTGAAAATGGCAAAAAAACAACAAAATGAAAATGGCTGTGGAAATTAAGAACACACAGATCTGAAATTATATCATATAGAACAAGAAGAAAAGCAAAAGATAAAGCAATATCATACGTTCTCAAATACATACCTTGTTGATGGCACAAAACCGAGTGAGGGAGAGCGAGATCGAGATAGAGAGAGCGAGAGAAAGATTGAGACAGAGATAGAGTGAGATCGAGACACAGAGAGCGAGAGAAAGATTGAGACAGAGATAGAGTGTGATCGAGACACAGAGAGCGAGATTGGGCCAAAGAAGAGCGAAATCAAGATAGAGAGAGCGAAAGCAAGACTGAGACAGAGAGTGTGAGATCGAGATGGAGAGCCAGAGCAAAACCGAGAGAAAGAGAGCGAGATTGAGAGGACGAAGAAGAAAGTGGTCGGTTTCGCAAATAACCGACCAATAACCCCCATAACCCGACACAACCCGAAGCCTAGAGTAAAGTTACAACCCAACCCGACTGAAAAACCACCAAAACCGTATTTTTTTGGTTTGGTCGGTTTGACTCGGTCGGGTTGGTCGGTTTGACCCAAAATATGAACAGTCTTAATTCAAATCTATTTTTAAAAATACATTATTTATAAAAAAAACAATGCCTCGAATATATAGCTAATTTGATTCATATTATTTCATTGATTTTAAAGATTAGAAGTACTCTAGTCTAGAAAACAACTGGATATCTCAATTTTGCAGATCCAGTTTTGAAATCTAGTGTAAAGATTCTTTTTTTTCTTCTTCTTTTAAATTCCAAAGACTGGAAAATGCTAGAACATTCTTCGGATTGGCAAAGGTAACAAGGTAAGAAGGGTAGACAAGGAAAATGAAATGGATGCAATTATATATATATATATATATATATATATATATATATATATATATAAGTTTGAATTTCAAGCAAGATATAATTTAATCCTCCCAGAGGCTTCTTTGATATTGCAGCATAATAGATTATTTAAGATATTATTCTTATGGATACATGTCGTGTATATATATATATATTTTTTTTTATTTTGACCCATTTAAATAAATGGCCAGAAACGTTTGAAACCATTGACTAACCATTAAAAATAAATAAATCCGTTGAAATGAAACGTCACACGATATTTTATTTTTTCCTCAGATTCATACAAAATTAGACCAAAGATGAAAGCAAGCTACAGATGAGACTTGAAAACTTGCGTACAAAGTTTTCTTATTAAAAAGTAATTAAACAATAAAATTGAAGGTGAAAAATTTCTTTGCTTATAATAATTTTGATAGATATGTAACTTAGAAAAATGAAAGCTCCAAGAAATTGAGTCCCATGCAAAGAAATGCTACAACACTATTATTATTATATTAAGCGAGCTGCTCCTTTCTTCCAACCAAATACATAAGCACCTCAAGCTTCATTTACTGTTACTCACAGCTCCCTTCCTTTGAAACACTGCACAACTGAACTCATAATCCCATCCCATGTTGACGGAAATTGTGTTGGAAGTGTTAGCAAAAGTTTCCAATCTTCTCATCCAAGAGTCTGATTCATTGCTTGGAGTTGAAGATCTAATTCAATGGTTTGAAACCCAACTGCGAAGAAAAGCTACATATGCAGACAAATTAGTTAGCCGTCAAAAACCACGGGAAACTATTTATGACTTTGAAGATGTAATTGATGAGTTGATAATCAGATCAGCCAAGAGAAGAACCAGAAATGCTTTAATTCGTATTTTCTTGGCTTTAGCTGATGAAATACCAAAAAATTTCTTTCATGTTTTGGCTATCTTGGATTTGATTGATTATTATAAACTTCGTAACAAGTTGGAATTACTAAAGCTTGATTTTTCCTCCGCATTTAGACGTGCTATTAAATGCTCTGGTTCATGGCGAAATTCATTTGCTCTATACGACTTAAGCACAAGCAACACTGTTATTTCTCCTGTCATAGCTAAATTGGCAACATTAGCCACGCAGCAGCAGGTCAGATCTGGTATCAGAAAGCAATTCAGGATGTTAAGAGATAAATTCAAGTCCTTGCATAGTTTTCTAAAAGTTGTAGAATCAAAAGGGCTGAGTGAAGATGGAGTGAGATGGATGGAGGAGCTCTTCGATGTCTGCTGCTCGACTGAGAATGTTGTAGGGCTCTTCATGCAACTGCAGATAAACAGAAACTTAGTTTGGGCTCCCCAGAAATTCATATCCCAGCGTAAACTTGTCCGGCAAATGGCTCGGATTGAAGAAAAGATATGCAATATTTCTTGGAAAAGATATCAAGCCGTTCAAAAAAAATCGTTTTCACCGAGCAACTATTTCCCAAGCTTTCATGGAGAACTTCCTTTTGGTGCTGACCAGCTTGATATGGTCAGTTTTCAAGAAGATGTAGATGGAATTGTTGCACAGCTGCTCAAAGAGGATCCTCGCTGCCTCACCATTTCAATCGTTGGTGTTGCTGGCACTGGCAAGACAAGTCTTGCAAGCTTTATCTACCACAGCAAGATTATTGCTGATAATTTCCCTCACCGTGTTTGGGTTTATGGAGATGAGATCAAGATTATGAAACAAATTTTGAATCTAGATGAAGATTCGGATTTATATATTGGTTGGAACGAAACTGATGAAAGCTATGAAAACAGGTTGAGGCAGAAGGTTAATGCATTTTTTGCGGAAAAGAAGTATCTTATAGTCATTGATGGCTTGGATGCAAGTGAATTTTGGAGAATAATGGGGGGAACATTTAGAGATATATCTAATGGCTCCAGAATAATTTTCACCATTCGCCGCCTAGAGTATGCTCCACCAGTCACCGACGCAAACTTCATTTACAGGCTGCATTTGCGGAGCGATTATGAGAGCTTAGCATTGTTCTCCCACTCTTGGAAGAAAGGCAACTCTCCAATGTTGGAAAAAAGTGCTAAGCGGAGGGCTGCCAGGGGTGATTGTAAAACTGGCAGAAGTACTATCGGAGAGAGGGATAGAAGAGTGGTCAAGGGTACTGCAGCAGCTAAATCAAGACAAAGAACATTGGCCACAAGTCCTAGAAGAGATCAACAGATATTTGCCTTTGAAATTAAGGCGATGTCTCTTTTGTTTTGGATTATTTCCCAGTGGCCACATAACCCCTGCAAGAAGATTGATTGCTTTGTGAGTTGCTGAGGGATTGGGGAGACAACAGAATGAAGAAAAATCCCCTGAGCATGTTGCAGAGTCACGCTTGATGGAGCTGATAAACTACAACATGGTTCAAGTGACGGAGAGGAAACTGAACGGCAAGATTAAGACATGTTGCCTACCGGAGGCTCTGCGATTACACTGGTTTGCAAAAGCCAAGGAAGCTAATTTTCTTGAAGGCCACAATCAGAAAACTGCAGCGACACCCATGCGCGATCTTGCTGACCATCTTGATCCAAATGATGCCATCTTTGATCATATACATGGTAACAACAGTAGTTCTATGTATTCTTGCTATAAACATCTAGTTTCTTTTCTATCATTCGATACTCGGCAAGAAAGCAGAGCAGGAGATGATGTAGGTAACTTTCTTGCTCAATGCATTTCTAGCAATTCCCTCCTTTTCTTGTGGGTTTTGGATCTTGAAAACGTATATAAGCCAAAATTACCAAAGGCAGTAGGTGAGCTCACTCTGTTGAGGTACCTAGGCTTGAGATCAACTTATCTAGGAATACTTCCTATTTTCATTGACAAATTGCTAAGCCTCCAAACACTGGATTTGAAGCGAGCCCACATCAGCAATCTCCCTAGTGTAGTCTGGAAGATGCGAAAGCTGAGGCATTTGCTTCTAGATGAGAGTTTTCGCAGCGTGTTTGCACCTCTACCAGGAGATGGCTACATACCGGAGCTTCAAACACTGTGGGGTGCATTTGTGGATGAAGAAAGTCTAGTAAGAAATGGCCTGGACACGTTGTTGAATGTCAAAAAATTGGGGTTGACATGCAAGATGTTGAAATCAGACCAACATATGGAAATGTCCTCGCAATTGGATGCTGTAGCGAATTGGGTTCAAAATCTAAAACAACTTCAATCCTTGAAGTTGAAATCATTCAATGAATCAAATCAGCCATGGGATCTACACTTGGAGTCTCTGTCAACTCACATGGATCTCACCAGTGTATACTTGGTAGGAAGGCTAAAGAATCAGAATCTGATATCTGAGTTGCCCCAGAATCTGTTAGAGCTCACATTATCAGCATCTGGATTGGGAGAGGACCCAATGCAAAAGTTGGAAAAGCTTGAAAACCTCAGAATTCTGATACTTCTGCAGAGATCATTTACAGGAAAGAAAATGGTTTGCTGTTTTGGAGGATTTCCTAAGCTTGAAGTGCTTAAATTCAAGAAGCTAGAGCCACTAGAGGAATGGAATGTGGAAGAAGGGGCATTGCCTAGTTTGAAAGAGTTGGAGATCGAATCTTGTACTAGTTTAAAGATGCTTCCTGAAGAGGTCCAGAGGCTTAAATTTCTCCACAAATTAAAATTAATTAATGTTCCAGTTTTATCATCAAGAATCAATTATACCCAGAATGATGATGGAAGATAGATAAAAAAAATTAAGGCTGCATTGATGCTGAAAGTTGCAACGGAAGCTGAGAATGGCAATTGTTTATGTGATGGTGATGATGATTCTATTCATTCACCAATCTTACATGATCTTGCTTCTGCCACCACTCAATCATCAAGCGATAGCGAGGTGTTCTTTGTTTATTTTTCCTTTCTTTTTCAATGTTTATGCATTTAATATTATTGAATATGGTTGTTAGATATCTTTGTTTTTATTTCCAAATATTGTGTGATTTTGTGCCTTTGTATTTCATTCATTGAGATTACGTTTTTATGATTTTAGTAAATTAAATTTTGATTGCTCAAATCACAACAAAATCTCTTTCCATTTAAAACTAATTTCTCAATTTGCAATGGTAATTAAATGCATGAATCTATGTGTAAATCTTGTATATTAATACTCTGTTTTGCACTGTTTATCTATATATGCATGTAAGTCAATTTTAATTTATCGAGTTTCATGTATTGTGTAGACTGTAGAGAATGAATATACCTACAGCATATATATATATATATATATATATTGAGCTTCATTTACGTCCCATTTATGATAAAATAAAAAGAATTTTTTCAAACTAATTTTATGCATAAAGACATTATTCTATCATACACTTCATATGAATTATATTAAAAATCGACTATAAACGTTTCTCAAATATTTTTTGTGTGTGCATATATAGACAAATTTTCATGTGCATCGTGTTTAAAAACAAATAATTTTTAGTACCAAATCTCTTGTTTTATCTCAAGGAATCGCTAAATAAAACATATATTTAGACTCGTTTCACGTGAATCATATTAATAATCTATCATACACTTCATATGAATTATATTAAAAATCGACTATAAACGTTTCTCAAATATTTTTTGTGTGTGCATATATAGACAAATTTTCATGTGCATCGTGTTTAAAAACAAATAATCTTTAGTACCAAATCTCTCGTCTCATGTCAAGGAATTGCTAAATAAAACATATATTTAGACTCGCTTCACGTGAATCATATTAATAATCTACTTTCAGTTATTTTCTAAATGTTTTCATTTATGTATATCAACAAAATTCAATTGTATCGACCTAAATTATTATCTTTGTCAAATCTCATCTCATTTATTTACTAATTTGACACTAATGTTTTCCTATTTCTCAAATGAATTACTCTATTAATATTTTTTTTGCAAAAATTAACGGAAATTTGAGCTTTTTATTAAAAAAATATTTTTTTGAATTTTTATTTAGTTTATTAATATAGCTACGAATTAAAGATAAATTTTTATTGATTTTAATAATTAAATTGTTACTCTTTCTTTAAATTTTTTCTTTTATCTAAATATAAAAATTTATTATTAATTTTAAATAATAGTAATTACTAGATAAAAATTGAAAAAAAAATGTATTGATTTAATTTTAATCATTTTAGAATAAAATCAAACCATTTTTAAAAAAAAACAATCTTATGCAACTGAACAAATTAAATTAGGAACAATAATACTGATTTTTTTTAAAATATATTAAATGATTTAGGATTCTAGATATATGATGTGCATAATATGGAGAATTAATGAGTAATGGAACTAATGATAATTTTACAAAAGCATTTCAGTTTAAATTTAAAAATAATAAAACATCAATATTTTTATTATAACTTTATTTTTTTTATTCAATTTGTTTTATTAGATAAAAATCATTTTAGAAAAGGGTAAAGTTTAAATTTACCCATAAATGATTAAAATAATTTTAATTTTTTAATCAATTTTAAAAGTAATGATTATTTTTATTTATTTTTACTTTAATTATTTCAATAATCATTAAAAACATTCATGAACTATTATTAGCACACTATAAAAATATTATATTTAGAAAAGTTTTACTTTCTATTTCATGATATTTTTTTTTTATAATGGTATATATTTAGATAAAAGTAGCAAATCTAGGGAAAGTGTCCAATTAAATTATTAAAATTAATAAAAATTTATTATTACTATCTAGCTATATTTTTAAATAAATAAAAGTTTAAAAAATGATTTTCTAGTAGAAAAACTCAATTTTCGCTTAGTTTTAATGGGAAAAATTAAAGGAGTTTCTAATTGAAGGAGTTCTAAGATGTTAGTATCTATTTTTCACAAATCTATATAACATCACCAGAAATTTCTCATCCATAGGGTTAATTAGTTAAATGCCGATCTGTGTTTCTTTTTCCAAAACTAATTTCCGAATTAGTAGCATCGGAAGACATTAAATTTGAATCCAAATAACTAAAACGTGACGGAAATTTTTATCTTAAAAAATATATAAACTATATAATATTTTCATAAAATGTCATTTTCATATAACATGGCACGCCACCTGAATTCTAAACTTTCAAAAATGTGACACGTAACATCAATAGTTATTTATGAAAATTTTTCTTAAATAAACAATAAAGAGTAATCTATATACTATTTAATCATGAAATAAAATAAAGAACAATTAAAATGATTCAATGTCAGCTGAATTATATGGATTTTCACTAATTTTTACTGTCACGTGCCACTTTTAGAATGTCTACAGATTAAATAGCGTGATTTTCAGTAAATTTTAAAGTTTTTTTTTTAAATCGAAATGAACCTATCAGATTATATAGTTTATGTTTTTTTTTCCTTACAAAAAACTCTTTTATCACTTTTTACTAATTAGTATAAGTCGAATGATTTCGGTGCAATTAACCCAAATTTCCCAGCATATGTTCACAAGGACTTCAAAAACCTCAAGCTTAAAGAAAGTGTATTTTGCTCCATATTCTCAGCAATCTCAAGTTTAATAGCCATGTTCACCCCATATCCCATAGTAGTAACTAAATTGGAAGTTGGAACACTAAAAATTGTTACACATCATGAGAACTCCACAATAGTAACTAAATTCTTATTGTACAAAGATTATAAGCACAACACATTAAACATAAATCTATGAGAACTCCACAATAGTCTGGCAAATATGACTAACACTTTCTCCTCACTAATTTTTTAAAGCAGTTTATTTGCTTCATCTACACAGTTCCCCAAGAAAATTTGTTGTTTTCTCCCTGACGAAGGCCAATTTCTCTTGGCTCTGCAGTTGCTCGATTTTCTTGGGAAGAATGGACAAGCAAATGGGTGGAAGAAAGAATTTGTTGGTGAAGATATATCCATGAAAAGCTAAAGCTAGTGAATAGGGTAGTTCCCATCTCCTCTATATACCCTAACACAGCTGGAGATGAGAATATCAGTATCTGCTTTCTCTTAGCAGATTAAGGAGCACAAATATTCCCAACTCTTTTTCTTTCAAAATATTGCTTTTATTTTTATTTTTTTTCTCTTTTTCTTCTGTTTTGTAATCCTGAGATGCCCGATAAGGTATCTAGCTAAGCTTGGTGCTGCTGAGCAAATTGTGTAGAAATGCTGATATTTTGCGTACATGGTGAAATAGTTGTGCTTATTTTGGGCATAAATATGAACAAGTAATTCGACATGTTTTCCAAATCTCAAAAACTACAAAATTAAAATGCATAATGGAACACCGAAAAGAGAAAAAGCATAATGATTTGATTTTCACAGAAGATTCAGGACCATGTACCAGTTAAAAAAATAAACATAAAAATTCTGCATAATTCGTCATTTTGACAACAAAAAGGTGTAATTCGTCATATTACAATATGCAAGAATGATCCTCAACTGAAGAGGATGTCTATACATAGCATGTAATTTTAGCAAGCTACAAAAATGAGTAACATTTTCTACCCTTTGAATAAGTGCCTGACAAAGATACATAAAGTTCACAGCAGATATAAAAAGAATTGGAAAATATATTACTCCAATAGCAATCACGGCAAAAGCATGGGAGGCTTCCAAACTGAGAATTCAACCAAGCTGCTGTTCACAATGGTTAAGTTGTGCAGCCAGAATGTCTCGGCTGATTGGTGGAATAGCCTTATTTTTCTCTGAAGCTCCCACATTATTCCTTGCATTGCAGAACACTGATCAGATTCAGGCGCATATACCCATAAACACCTTACTTGTCTCCCACTTGCTATCATTCTTTCTATATCTTCATCTGTTACACAGACCAGAACATCAATATTATTACCAATTCACTATGTTATCAACAGAATATATTTGATGAATTTGACCTGGTATTGATTCTAGGTACTCCAAATGTTCAGGGCCTATTCTTCTAGATGGCCATTTGATTGAAATATGAGTGTAGTCGATCACATTTTGGAAAGGTAATTCTGCTTGATCTGATAATATAACTGGCACACACTCCTGTTTAACAAAAATATAACATTATCTCAAGTAGCCTTCATCACATGCGTGTTTGTGTGCATAAATAAGAGAGAGAAAGAGACCACAAAAAATGACTCATAAAATCGAAGTGTCCAAGAAGACTCTCCACGTGGGGCAAGGCAGAGTTTGGTATTCCTCAGGTGTTGAAAATATTCTATCCTTCCAAGTTTGTCAGGGCCACTAAACTTCAACTCTGGAGATTCCACCTGTTCACATTGTGAGGATACACATCTTATATCACTTTATAAACAAGTGTAAGCGTTGACATAATTATTGTAAGCTTGCATGTGTACAACAACAAATTTCACTCAGCCTAACTATGCACGAATATGTAGGAAAAATGTTACCTAAGATGCCTGCCTTAAGGAACATAGTCTTGCCACTTCAATCACAGATTCATAAAACTGCTAATGCATGCAGCAAAGCAATGCAGCGATTAAATATGTTCTTCAAAACTCAAATCAAGATTTGAAGAAATCCATCACAATTATTGTAAAAACCAGGTGTATTAAAACTTTTTGACGTGCATGCATCATTATCCAATTTACAGGGGAGTGGGGGTGGGGGAAATATAACAAATGGAAACAGAACTTATTCATAACAAGGAATGTGCACTTGAACTTCAGTCTTTACCCATACTCAACTGAGTTAACTATAATTTCCAGACATGGTGATACTAATGAATAAGTAACAAACAAAAGCCACCATAACTTATCTGGATATTGCTTTGCAAGCTCTATTAACTTAAGTCGACCAGTTATTCCTTGAGCACGGCCTAAATAATTTGCCAAGTATTTCCTTTTTGATAATGGCAAAGGTTGAACCACAACACTTCCCTTTTTGGTCATCCCATCATCAACATTGCCAGGAATGATGATATCTTTCCATGTATTAAATGCACTTGTGTCTCTCTTATCAGTTCAATCCCCCTACACTAACCCACAAAGCGGTATTCTTTCAATCAAACAATTAGCTTGGATAAATATTACATGTAGAGCAACTATATTAGTTTTCTTACAACTGGAGCACTTATAAACTGATCAGGTGATTGGTAAATCCAATCCAATCAGTTTGATTTTAAACTGATCATCCAACATAATATATATATATACACTACAAAATCAACTGTAGTGAAAAAATCCAGTTATTGGCTTAACTAGTCCTTAATGATTTTCAAAAGAATGAATAAATGGAGATCTATCATAAGATATCCAATTCAAGCATTCGCAATGCAGCAATGTATAGAGTGCGCATGTGTGTTTGTGTGATCAAAACCCAATGTGGAACATAAGACAATCATAATCTACCAAAAAGTAAATATAGACAAGGAACACGGCAGACAATTTTTCCATTGGAAAGTAAAGTAGTACAACTTCTGAAAATAACCCTCACTTCCTGATGTCTCCAATCGATTTCTCTCTAAGATTTTAATTGTCCAAAGGCTTATTCCATACCTTGCCAATACCATGTTGAATACCAAATTTCCTAATTAAGCAGGTTTGGAAGTAAGAATGGTACCTCAGGTGTAAGAATAATGGAACGATTTATGTACGTTGACCAGGATTTAAATAAGTGAGCTCCAACACCACTGCAATTTCTAATAGAAGTATGTGTTGGAGTTACAACCCAAAATCTCACATTGAAAAATTAAGAGAGAAATACTTTGAATATAACGTATTCATCTAATTTCATTAGTATAACGCTTGTTGGGAGGAGCGCAAAAATAAATTCGTGCGGGTTTGATCCAAAGCGGATAATATCATATTAATGTGGAGTTAAGTGACGTTTGGCAGTCCTAACAAGTAGAATCAGAGTCATGGTTTGAAGACGGTCCGGAATAGTGGACTGCGTTGTGTATGAGGCTCCCGGTATAACCTCGAGATTTGAGATACGTGTTTGGTGTTTTGTGTCGAAAATCTCCTTAATATTATGGTGGTCAGGCAGCATGTTTCGTTGGTTGATAACGGCGGTACAAAATAATTTGATAAATCAAATGGATTATCGCTCGAGTGGAGGATATAAGTTGTGTAGTTCTTGATTTGAGAGGAGGAATGTTGGAGTTACAACCCAAAGTCTCACGTTGAAAAATCAAGAGAAAAATACTTTAAATATAAAGTGTTCACCTAACTCTATTAGTATGAGATTTTTTGGGAGCAGCCCAAAAATAAATCTGTGCGGACTTGACCTAAAACGGATAATATCATACTAAAATGGAGTTAAGTGACGTTTGGCAGTTCTAACAGTATACATCCATCAGTGACACAATAAACTTGTAAAATTTGAGTAAATCATACATACGAAACAAAACTTGCCAGCAAAAATTTACAATTATTGATGTCTGGGTACTCCAATTGACCTAAGAACAACAAATGACAAAGATATATTGCAACTCCATAACTTTTGCGGGACACACCTACGTTACAGAGGTTTTCACTGCATATGAGCCTACATGTTCTTCTTTTGCTCTTCATTATGATTACAATTTTTTCTTAAATAAAGATAAATTTTAAAGGGCACCAGCAGTTGTCATAAATGAGTCTCTGCAAATGCTCAACTTACTTTTCTTTCAACACGCAAAATCCTCCATGTTTATTGTTACATACAGGACTTGCAGAAGAACTAAAGGAAAGTAAAATCCAAAAAAAATGATAAAAGAAAGGACTTTTTCATAGTCTAGTGTGTTTAAAAAAATAATAATAATTTCCTCTCCTAAAAATGCCAATAGAAACATGCATCCTTCTATCAAAAAGGAATAACAAATGATAACAACCATTTACTATCCACAATCATACCCAGATATTGAATCTTATCCAAGTCATTTATGTCAAAACAGACAAAAGGTGAAACAGTTGACATTCATCTTAAGTCTGAAGGCAAGCAATTGATATTCATACATCCATTCATTATGTATATTTCTCATAATACAATAAAATAAATTGTTGATCCAATACAACTCAACTGCAAAGGAACCATTCATATAAACCAAACAACAAAGAAGTACATACCTGGGGAATATAAAAACGTGATCACGGCCTCCGGATCGCCTAAAATATGGCATTTGACTTAAAACCTAAAAATAACAACATTTAGCAAGATATAAAATAAGGAAGCACAAAAGTCGCTAAATTATGAAAAGAATAGAAGAAAAAGAAATAACAAATTTCACCTTGATGTATGTGTGGTTAATTTCTTTATCGTTAAGGCCTCCCATCATTCGAACACATTTGACATATGCTGGCACGAAGAAAAAATCAGCCTCTTCCTTCTTTCTTGTTCTAAACCTAGAATTGAGAAGCAGCTTATGTATCTTAACCTATAATTACAACGAGCAATTAAACCAGCCTCGATAATTATAAGCATAAATCTACAATTAGCATAGAATTATAATGAACTGCAGCTAAATTACCTGAGTGCCCCACTGGCCTTTAACACAAGCATTGGCATAGATTTTTACGTCTCTGCCGTGAAGCAGCTCTTTCAATCCATCAATCTCGTTCTCCTCATAGACATAGATCTTAATAGCGAGGTAAGTTCCGTAGCCTATTTGAGGCCACAGCAGAGATCCGCCGTTGGTTACATGGACAAGGCTCCGCGACGGAGATGTTGAGTGGTGGTTGACGGAAGAGTAGGGAGTGCAGGTGGAAAATGACTGGTCGAAGGGACGCGTCAGGAAGAAGGTGGCGGAGACACGTGCACAGCGGAGCTTGATTGTGAGCTGTGAAGATTCTAGCTCTGTTGTTTAAGCTGCCCATGAGACGGGGTGCTTTTGGAGCCAAAACTAGTTCCAGTCAGTAACTGTGTAGATGATGCAAATAAATTTCTTAATAAAAATTAGTGAGAAGAAAACGTTGTCGTACTTGGCAGACTATTATGCAGCTCCCATAGATCTATGTTTAATGAGTCTTTGTTCCAACTTTCAATTTATTACTACAATGGATGTGGGAATATGGCGATTATACTTGAGACTGTTGAGATTATGAAGCAAAATACACTTGCTTTAAGCTTGAGGGGTTTTGGAGTATTTGTGAATATATGCTGGGAAATTTGGATTAATTGCTCCAAAATAACTCCACTTATCCTCTAATTGTCAGAAAGTGATAAAAGAATTTTTTTTAATACCAAGATATATAAACTATAAAGAGTATAAGTCGACTTATATTGGACTTATAGCCATTTTAGAAAATGACACGTGCCAGCTGACATGGAATTATATAAATACTGTTCGAAAGTTTAGAATTTAAGTTATGTGCCGTCTTGGATTTCTGAGTAAGTTTGAAGGATTTTCCTTCCAAAAATTACTTTTCAAGTTATAGCAAATGGGTCGAAAAGATTCTCAACTTCAAAAAAAGACTCAACTAATTAATTGAAGAAGAAAAGAGAAAATAACAAGTCAACATAAACCCTAAAAATTTCAAAGAAATTAGGTAATAGAACTAACCTTAAATCGTTGTTGGTGACTGGAGTTGGCTTAAATTCAACAATCGGGAGGTAATAGAAAGAGATGAAGAGGGTTACTGGTTTTGAATGAAAAAAGATAGAAAGACATGAAGATGGAACGAAAGAGCAGGAAATAGAGAAGAAAAAATTCTTCTGTGTTGATGTTTTACAGGCAATATTTTTAAAACCAGACCAGAGAGGCAATTCGGTCGTGGTTGGACCGGATTTTTTTCTTTTTTCTTTAAATACTGTTACTTATAAAATTTTTATAAATATAGTATGAATACCACTGGATTAAAACTTTAAAAAACTCATTCGTGTAGGAAGTTTTATATATTCGTTTAGTACCTTTATACTCCATTTACAACAGCAGCAAGTTTACTTTACTAAGAACAAAAGCTACTAAATAACATAATTAAGAACAAAAGGTGATAAGCACTTGATAAAAATAGATTGATAAGCAAAGAGAAACTGCTAGAATAACAGAGTCTGTCTAAAAAATATGAGACCATCCTTATACAGTGACAAATCAATAAGTTACCATTAGTACAGCTCATATAATCATATTCAGTATAACTTGACAAAACATATTAAAATTGATTGAGACTTAGTGTATTGAGTTTGTTTCATATATTGTCAAAAAAGCAACTAGCTGATATATTTACAGGAAAAAAAAATTCAAGTTGGACATATGTGATATTTTTACGCTAACTTGAGGATGAGTATTAATAGATATGTTTAGTTTGTAGAGATTTATTGCCTTTTTTTTTTCATCTTTCCTGGTTAGACTTCAATTCTTTTGCATATCTATGTAAACTGATTTAATACACTAAGAGTAATTGAAAACTCTTTCTCAAAAATCTTCACCAAGAAACGATGCAAAAATCCTATGCTTGTAGTTTGCCCCGTTTTAATAGGAATTGAAAATGATGTTACTTCAAAATCATTAAAGCAATTTTCTGAAAACCATGCTAATTGCAAATAATAAGATAGAGCATACCTATACTAAAAAAAAAAAAAAATTGCTATTTAGCAACAGATGATATTCGTCACTAAAGCCTCTAAATGTCGCTAAAGGTGTTAGCTATGAACTGAAAACCATGCAAAATGCACACTTCCAACGCAATAACTTTCAAACAGAGTTGAAGACTTGAATTAATGCCAATGCTACCCATAAAATCAACCTAATACAACTACATCCATCACTCGAAATATCATTATGAGATCCTTTTCAACTATTTTGGATGCTTGATCATGACCTAAGGATTCTGAAGATGCCAATCTTCAGTATCTCTCATCATAATTAAGTAAAGGTCACTAAACTTTAAATGAATTTGACAAATGCAGCACATGAGACAACAAATCTTGATTTCTTTGTTTTAAGTTTCATTAATACTAAACTTCACCCATACTAGTTTCTTACTAGCATGCAAATTCTTGTGCAACTTATGTAACTTATAACAAAAAAGACCCAACATAGAAAATGATTAACATACATGCATAAAAATTGAGGAAGATTGAAATCTCATATATATAACTGTAGACATTAGTTGTAAGCTACAAAATCGGCTTCAAGTTAATGAAAAATCTGCAAAAACAGGGTTTTAGAGAGAGCAAACAAAGCTCAAAGTCTATAATCCAAAACCAAGTATTAGTAGTGGCATGAAGAGCATTACTCGATTGTACACACTTGGAGGTACCAACTATTAAAAAAGAATCAAGTTAGGATTAAAAAAACGCCTAGGATTTTGAATTTTCTCATTAGAGAAAACTCCATTAATAGGTTGCTCTCTGGTTGATTTCCTTTTGTCACTCATTTTAGAAACAGAACAGTACAAATAGAGAAGAAAATTATGTAAAGTAGAAGAGGCTTAAAAACCGAAGAGTCCAACAAAGCATGAAAACCTATTGGTAGCATCCAAAGAGGCTGCAGGGTGGTTGGAAGAAGAACGAACGGCAAATGGCGACTGGAGGGAGCTTCACGAGCTGGCGCGTGAATAATGATGCATAAAGTTCAAGTGGGTATAGAGGCAAACAACGACAATCTTTCGAGGACAGACTAATTTAGTCTTCGGCTTCCTTTCTAAAGGGGTAGTGATGATAAAGAGGGATGTTAACTCAGCCTCGTGGCACTTGTTCTGAACGGCATACTCTAGAAAGATTTGGGAATGAATCCAGGCTCAAGAGAGAAAACTCTATCTCCGAAAAAAATAAAAAAGCCTAGCTGTGATGCCATAGATTTAGTAGTTCTTTTATGTGTATAAACAAGCAATGTATATTTATACAAGAAAAAGAATTCTAACTAGGATCTTAAAAGCCTAATATTCTGTTAAATCACAATCAACACTATGGGCATATACGATTCGGTATATATAATTTACAGCAAATCTGAAACCATAAAAGCGCCGTTTTCTCCGTTAATCAGAGTACAATAGTAAGGAAGTTAAGGTTTTTTCCTTTTTCTTTCCAAGAGCAAAACCCTAACTTCCTTACTATCGAACTCTGATAAACCAAGCAGCATTGATCATGCTGAAGTTGAGAAAAAAGAGCTCAAAACGCAATCCTCCAACAGAATCAATGGCATTCCCTTCTTACTAGTCTTTACGAACTGTACATCGCTTACACGGTTGAACAACGGAAACTTTAGCTACTTCAATATCTCCTTTTTTGTCCTTGTATTCAAGAAAGTACAAAGGAAAATGTATTCTATCTTAGCAAATTTTCGATTCAGTGCGTTTATGGTTTCATTTTTTTTTTCATTCATTGATTTGTTAATATTAAGTTAAAATTACTATTAAATTCATCGGTATGGCATAAAAAATTATTTGTTTAATTCATACGTAGATCCCACAAATATGTTAAGTTGACCAAAAGCGCTTTAATTAGGGGTGTGCAGAACTGAAAACCGAACCGAATTGATTTTGATCTATTTGGTTTGATTTTTTCGGTCCAAAACCGAAATATTTTTTCGGTTTGTTCGGTTCCTAAAATTGAAAAATCGAAAGAACCGAACCGACCGAACTATATTAAACTCACCGTTTTATATTTATATACATGTACATATAAAATAAATTCAACCAACCAACCATCTGTCTATACAGATCAAATTCATCCAATTCAACCAACAATCCATACATATCTAAAACTTTCCAACGAATTCAACCAACAATCGAAAACCTTCCAACAAATTCAACGTTCCAACAAATTCCAACATATATATATATATATATATATATATATATATATATATATATATATATATATATATATAATTCAATAAATTTTTCAACAAAAATCACATAACTATATATAAAACAAAACCATAAAAATATATATAAAACAGATCTAAAACCTTGCAAACCAGATTTTTGGTGACCCAGGAGCAACGGAGATTGTACGAGGGAGGGAAGGAGCATGGGGGCAAGCGCGGCGGGGACCAGTTCTACCGAGAGACCGAGAGAGAGAGAAGGGGAGGGTAGGGGAGAGAGAGAAGGAGATGGTGGCGGCTGGCAGAGGCGACTCAGCGAACTCCGATTGGCGATAAAGAAGCAGACGAGACGAAGAAATAGAGGAAACGAACGAAGAAGCAGAGACGGGGAGAGAGAGAGAGAGAGAGAGAGAGAGAGGGGGAGAGAAGGGGAGGGAGGGAGAGAGAGAGAGAGAGAAGGGACGGCGGAGGCGACTCGGTGAGCTCCGATCGGCGACGAAGAAGCAAAGAGGGGAGGGGGACAGAGAGAGAAAGAGAGAGAGTGTGAAAAGTGATTGAATTTGAGTGATATATACAGTAAACCGATCGGACCGAACCGAACCGACCAAAATAATTTCGATCTATTCGATTTCGTTCTTAATAATTTCGGTTTGCGGTTCGGTTATAAAAATTATTGAAATTCGATTTTCGGTTTATTCGGTTCGATTCAAAACCGAACCGACCATTTGCACACCCCTAACTTTAACGACGCATATACTTCACACTCGTCAATCCCGATTATTTTGGACTCCGTATAATTTAGAGGAAATTACCCACACTATCACATTTTTAACCTTTTTTTCAAAAATACAACACTCTTTTTAACTCTTTCATTAATATCACTTTTTAAATTTTTGTTTTCAAAAATACAATTTTCCTCTTCCACCCTTTACTCTGCCTACCTTTCTCAGTCTTCTTCTCCGTCTCATCTCACCGGCATCTTTCTCTTCCGTTTTTCAGTGTTCCCTTTAGTCATGGAGCTTTGATTGGATTAGTGGGTTCTTCTTCTTCACCTTCTTTGTTTTTAAGTTTTTTGTTTTCTGTGGGGCGGAGAAAATGGCCTCTTTTCTCTCTCCGCCGTGTTCTCTTCCGTGGCATGAACGAGCGGGCAATGCTTAGGCAGCTCATCGGTCGATTCTTATCAAGGTGTTGACCACCTCTATTAAAGCCATCATGTTTAGCATGACTTCTTAATGGTTCGCCATAACTGTAAGAAGAATCCAAACTGTAATTTGATGGTCCCTCGTCTGGGTAGTTGGAAGTTGAAAATCTCACACCTTCAACCTCAGTTTTCATCACTCTTCGAAACCCCTCCATTTCAGCTTTCTCCTCATGTTCCCAGCCTGACATCTGTCTCCAAAATCTACTTGTATGCCTTATTTCTGAATTCAAATCACCATTTTCTCTCCCCACAGAATTGCCCGGATCATCTTTCTTCGTGTTCATATCAAGATCATTTTCAATTAAAAACTTAAACTATTTTTAAAAGGAATTCATAAAAATTGGCTTTTAATTACAAATGGCGAAAAATCAAGACTTTTGAACAGCTATTTTTTCACAATTTAATTTTGCATCCCTTCACGCACAGTACAATATAATGCAGCATGAGTTTGCTTTTTGTCCCATCAATCCAATCAAATTTAAGAACTTATCTGGAAAATTAAAGAGTAAGTTGTCAGGAAATGAAATAAAATGAAAAACACTAATTGTGAAAAAAGAGGTGTTCAGTTCTTTGAACAAGCATTTTCTTCGAAAATAAGGCATTGCAAATGTGATCTCAGACTGTCAATTACTTTTTGACAATACCAAAAAGCCACTGCTGGATATAAGAATTCACCCCCGATTTTATTATATGTTATTTTTATTAATTTTTTAAAATTAATGTATATTAATTAAATTTAAATTTAAATTATTAATTTTTATTAAAATATCAAATTATATTAAAAATTTTAAAATAATACATAAATTAAATTTAAATTTTATTTAAAAATAACAAATATTATAAAACCGCAAGAATAATTGATTTTATTTTTGGTCGAGTAATCTTGGTTTATAGACATAAAAATGTAATTTAAGAGTTCAACGAATTCATTTATTGGGTGATCGGGATGATTAGACAAACAATCAAAAGCAAAGCAAGAGGGACCAATAGTCAACAACTATAATTCTTAAATAAAATGAAAAGTAGTGAATAAGTGCAGCCATAATGTACTAGAATTAAATAGATGTATACATTTAGTATACATATAATATACGCACTATATATATTTAGTATACACATAATATACATTTAATACATATTTAGTATACGCACAATATATATATAGTACATATCTAGTATACGCATAATTTATATCTAGTATACGCACTATATACATCTAGTATACGCATAATATACATCTAGTACGCATATAGTATACGCACTATATATATCTAGTATATGCACAATATTCATCTAATATACGCACAATATACATCTAGTACACATCTAACATACGCACAATAAACATCTAGTACATATCTAGTATAGAATAATATACATTTAAAATACATTTAGTATACGCACAATTTATATATAGTATACGTACTATATACTCCTAGTATACGCATAATATATACCTAGTACATATTTAGTATACGCACAATATACATTTAGTACACATTTAGTATATGCACAATTTACATCTAGTATACGCACTATATACATCTAGTATACGCATAATATACATATAGTACACATTTAGTATACACACTATATACATCAGTATACGCATAATATACACCTAGTATACATCTAGTATACGCATAATATATATCTAATACACATCTAGTATACACACAATATGCACAATATACATCTAGTACACATTTAGTATACGCATAATATACATTTAATATACATCTTGTATATGCACTTTATATATGTAGTACACATCTAGTATAAATACAATATATATCTAGTACACATTTAGTATACGCATAATATACATTTAATATACATCTAGTATACGCACTATATATGTAGTACACATCTAGTATAAATACAATATATATCCAGTACACATTTAGTATACGCACTATATACATCTAGTATACACATAATATACATTTAGTACACATCTAGTATATACGCTATATATATCTAGTATATGCATAATATATATTTAGTACACATTTAGTATACACACGATTAATAATAGTCTAAAAATAAGAGTAAAAAAAAACTCTATGGACTAAATAGAAAGAAAAGTTTTGAATAGGGACTACAAGGGAATTTTAGCATGATTAATTATAAATCAAATTAAGAAAGGATTAGTTAGCTAATTAAAAAAAATAAGCTAACAAACTAGCAATTTTGTAATAATTAATTTACAAAGGAATATCTATGGTACAAGTAAGTGTACCTAACCCGTGTATGTATGTATATATATATATTAATATATATATATATATATATATATATATATATATATATATATATATATTACTAAACTTGATTTCTATCCTTCTAACTCCAATTAATCTCTCTTATTTAGTCTTTAACTATAATTAGGCTTTGTCCATCATCTCTTGAATTACTCCTTTAAATTAATAAAACTTTGATTGAAAATTTTTAGGAAGAATTTTTAAAACGGAAAGTGCAGGGATAAGTTTCAACAAGAAGAAGAGAAGAATACTAGTACCGCGTGTATGTATATATATATATATATATATATATATATATATACACACACACACGGTACTAGTATTCTTCTCTTCTTCTTGTTGAAACTTACCCCTGCACTTTCCGTTTTAAAAATTCTTCCTAAAAATTCAATCAAAGCTTTATTAATTTAAAGGAGTAATTAAAGAGATGATGGACAAAGCCTAATTATAGTTAAAGACTAAATAAGAGAGATTAATTGGAGTTAGAAGGATAGAAATCAAGTTTAGTACGCAAATTAATCTAATGCTGGTTTGTAGCAAAATTAACGTTAAGACAATTGGTCATGGATAAACTTTTACTCAGGATCTTTAACAGAGTAAATTATCTTTTAGGGTAAACTAACCCTACCATTTAAACTTGATTTCTATCATTATTTAATATTATTTAGTAGAATAATATTATTTAATTACATATATTCTAATTAAATATATATTTTCATGTATATATTATAACTAATATTACAATATATATTATAACACAATTAATATTGAATTACATTTCATTCACAAGTTTCCATGGTTTTCCACTCAATTCACTTTGCATTACTTTAATATGTAATAACAAAACTTAAGGAAATGAATTTACGTGGGCCAAGAAAACAAAACAATGAAAAAAAAAAATGTTTGTCACGAGTCGGCACCGTTGTGCCGACTCGTGACTTAAGGTGGTCGGCACAATGATTTTGAGGGACGTGATATTTTTCAAAAAAAAATTATATAAATGAAATTAAGAATTTAAAAGGTGTTATTTTTAAAATATTTTAAAAAATATTTATTTTTTTGTTATTTTTATTTTTTTTGTGTATATTTATGTAAAGAACCCTATAATTTAAGGATCCAATGATTGCAGAAAAATTTAATAGTTCAAGGACCCCAAGATGTGCTTTGCACAAAAAAAAAAAAAATAATAATAATAATAATAATAGCCAAAAGCATTACGCGTCACAAAATTTTTAAATTTTTGCTACTAAGCTCCTGAATATTGAACATCTTAACATTTATTTTTTTACACATTAAAGCCTCGGACATAAAATATAAAATTAAATAGTACATTCCATTTCATGCACACTTGGTATGCACACCTCAACTTCAATTTAATAGATATTGAGATTGAAAGACTAATAAAAAATGGTGCTTAACTCAAAATTGATAAAAAAAAAAATAATAATAATAATAACCCAAAAGCACATCTAATTTAAATGCATATGCAAATACTGAAAGCATTACAAACGGGACGTACTATTTAATTTGACGTTTCCCATCCATTTAGTGCCTTAATATATAAAAAAATAAAAGTTCAACAGCTCAATGTTGTAAAATAAATATTCAAAGACTAAATAGTAAAAAGTCAAAAAGCTCAAAAGCTTGTAAATGCATTTTGAATAAAAAAAAAGGTCAAACCACTAAAAATATCCAAACCGTTAAAACAAATAAACACATAATATCCGAATGCATCAAAAAGCAATTACCTATGATACAACTTCCAATATGCAAATTCAAGCATATATAATGATTTAGAACATCAGAACATTCATTTTCATATAAATATACACAATGTCCAAAGGGAATAAACACGTTCAAGTATCACTAACATGCATCCATGCGTCCAAAAGAAAGCATAAACATATGAAAATTAGATTATACACATGCGACAAAAAAGCATACATCTCTTAGATCTCTATTCTTGCACTAACTTCAGAGTAGATCTTGGCAATTTGCCTAATTTCATGAGAACAGGAACGCAAAATAAAAGTTGTCATTCCACCTTGAATGAACAATAGCATGTACAATTAATCATAAATTTTAATAAAAACCTTTGAAGGAATCTTTACTGACCTAGCATTCCCGGTTTCACAATCCATGTACCAACAATTAGAAGTCGAGCCTTCAAATTCTTACCATTTCGCAATGGCCATAAATGATTGTATATCCTAAAGAACTTCGTGTAGCTTCAAGTAGCCTTTGATTGTGGCTTTGGCTTAATAGATTCAATTGTTGACAAGACGTAATCTTTCGCTCTATGGATCAAACCAGGGCAAGGCTTTTGTATATTGGCAATCAGCCACTTGTAATCCGACAGCGTAGCATCAGACAATGGTTCCAGGAACTCACACTTTGACATAATCTCAGGTGGCGGTACTCCAGCAATAAGATTTGTGTCCAATCTTGGCCTACCCCTTGTAAGCTCCTTAGGGACTTCAACTGGAATGGTGTCAAGGGCAGCTGGAGTAGCTCCAGGGATTACCTCCTGCTTGAAAGGCACAGCTCTTCCCGCTTGGAAGCAGAACTCAATCCACTGCTGGATTAATGGAGATGGTCCCCTGACTCGGCCTCCAATTTGTTTTGTGTCAAGTCTAGATGCAGCGGGAACGGCCTGCATGAAAAACACTAGCTCATTTTCTGAATAAGCATTGCACTATAAATTACAATCACAATCTAGTAATTATTGTAATTTAGGAATTGTGAAGGTCTAGTCTCCAAGGTCTATGAAAGATCATAGATCATACTATGGGGCACAAAAGGTTAACATTACACTTGAAAAAAATTTAAAAAAAAAAAAAAGCAAGAAATACCCAGAGATCAGCCCACAAGCTACTGCCAGACTTGGGGACCACAACGGCAACATCAGACATGCGCTTCGCAACAGGAAGAACATCACTACTCCAACCAACAGCTACCCATACATCTCCCACTCCAAATGCTTTTAGATAGTGCATGCTGTCAAATAACCGAACCTACAATAATGAAGCTATTATAGAACTATGTCTTGAAACATCCAAACATGTGTATCTTGAAAAGTGTCGGGGATGTGTGTGTGTGTTCGCGCGCGCAGGCTCGCAGGGAGAAGGGAGAAAGAAACAAAGAGGATAGTAAATCCACTATCAGTATAGCATATAATAAATCAATTATCAGTATCACTTACAATTCAGAGCACACATGAATGCACAAAACATATTGAGGTGACATACATTTTATTAAGGAAATTGGATAGAAAGGGAATTTACCTACAGGTTTGAATGGTACTGCATTTCAGAGGCTAATTAGTGAGCTTGGAATAGATAATATGCATTGACCAGCTTGAGGAGAGTGCGCTAAAATATTAAGTGCAACTACTATGTACCTTGAAAGGATTACAGAAAAATAGCATTGAAAACAAAGGGGTAGGCCATGCCCTGGCCCAGAATCATAGTGCAGATATGTATATTTTCCTTATTTTGAGGAGTCATTAGTTTCTTTCTACTTCTGGAAAAGAAAAGGAATATTCCGAGTTTAAGGAATTGTTTTTAATGTGAAAAATTAGGTTTCCTAGTATAGGATTCTCTTTTTTATATTAATATGTATTGTCATAAATTATCAATTTGATTCAATATACAGAGATTATTGAGTTCAATTTCTCACAAACTGCCAAATAAAACTACCTGTTTTCCAAGTAAAGCGATATTTTGTAGAACTGCATTCCTCCCACCAGCAACTTCTATTTCAATGTTCTTTGTGTTGTACGATGCTCCCATATGCTTCAAAACTGCACCAACTACCTCTCTCGGAGAGTCTACCATAGAAATCCTCCTCGCAAGCTCAGGGCGCCACAAATCTGCCCAATCCTGAAACAGCAGCACCAATTATCTTAATTCTAAACATATTTTTGTACATATGAAATTAACTTCTTTATAAAGCATCGATAAGAAGCTAGAGCACCATAAAGTATAAGTTTTGTGAAAACCTATTTGTGTCAACATGGCCAACTACTATCCCTATCCCAAGCTGTTAGTGCCTCAAAAGATATTGCAACAGCTTAATGGAGCGCATTATTGCTATTTTCATATTCTTATATGTAAATATGCATAGACATCCTTATAACTTCATTTTTTTTTCTCTTCCATCTATTACAGTCAGTGGTAGTAAGTCGAAAAGTTCAGCACATCTTTAAAGTGGCAACAGGACAATATGGAGAAAATTTCAAAATGGATAGGTGATAAACAAATTGGGATGCAATGATTACTCCATATCCACATGCTTTTTCCAGATCATGCAATAGCATCCATTGTTTGGCATATATAAGAAATAACAACTAAGGGAATTGCTTATATCTTCTATCAATCCACATGTTTGCCTGTGAAAAGGGAAATGTCTCAGATACTGTTATGGTTCTAAATTAGGGTTGGGTTTAGACAATTTTTTATTTATAATATGATTCTTATATTAGTGGTTTATTTCTATGTTTTTCTAAAGCCTTCCTATTTTAGAATTTTCTAATTAGGAGTCATTCATGGTTTCTTAGTTAGAAAAGAATTCCAATTTTAAATAAATATTTCTAGAGCTGTAAACTCTATTTAAAGACGCAAACTTAATCAATAAAACAAGTCAAAAATTTCTAGTACAATAGTACAAGAGACGGGCAACTGTCTCTAACGAATTCCAACGACATTGCTCCCTTTAACAAGCTCAAAGTTAAAAGCTCCCCTTGATGAGCTTGAGTAATCACTTGGTGTTCCTATCCATAATTTGGGACCACAACAATTGATATCAAAGCAAAACACCATGAGCAATAGAAAGAAGAATGACAATGTGAAGGCCCTTATCCAAGAGGTGCAGGCTGCTATTGATACAGTTGCACAATTCTAATATAGAATAGTTGCTCACATTCAACAATTTTCCCTCCAATTTCACAATAAATTCATTAGTTCTACAGCTGTCCAATTTCAACTTCCTCCAATTTGGGTATTTCCATTACAAATGGAGAAAAGGTTCTCAGCAAGGAAATTTGCCTAGTGAAACCAAAGAAACAAGACAGCAAGTTGGTCCAACTAGTACTTGAATTTAGTGTTGCATTTCAAAAAGTCAACATGGTCGCCACCTATTCGAAACTGAAACCATCTCTTTAGGACAAGCTCTTTTTCCTGGAGGGGAGTAATGTTATGGTTCTAAATTAGAGTTAGGTTTAACCCATTTTTTATTTATAATAGGATTCCTATATTAGTGGTTTGTTTCTATGTTTTCCTAAAGTCCTATTTTAGTATTTCGTAATTAGAAGGAATTAATAGTTTTCTAGCTTCTTAGAAAAGAATTCCTATTTTAAATATATTTTTTCGAGGGCTGTAAACTCTATTTAAAGAGCAAGTTTAACGAGCTCCAAGGTCCTCGCTCCTTTAACGAGCTCGAAGGTATAAGCTCCATTTGGCAAGCTTGAGTAATCACCCAGTGTACCGATCCATAATTTGGGACCATAACATATACATTTTTAGTGCCTAGGAGAAATCAAGAAATGCGACTGCATTATAAGATCTATGATCATATAAACACATCAGAGGTATGTCATTATCCTGTATATTGCAAAGGATTAAAAAGGAAAAGGATAAGAACAAGAAAATGCAAGTTACCTCAATTGGAACCAGTTTATTCTTCTGAAATTTACTTTTTTTGTAGGCTATAACCATACAGCCCCATCGATATGGAGCAGCCCATATCTCACCATTTGGATCTATGTTCCCTTCACTATTCCTGCGTAAATATACCTGAGACATGTTTAGTAAAGGATCAAGGGAGTCTGATGGAGAAACAAAAACAATCAAACAATTATATTATTTTAAGTGTAAGAAAAGTGCAATTATATCATTAAAGTATATTGTTACATATTAAGTTTTATATGCATCTATATAAGCACAATTCCTCCTTAGGATTCCTCATTAGATTGGAACTGCTTAGGAGTTTAATTAGCTAATGCTTTTGAGTTATTTTTAAGTTCATGAATGTGTATACATGTATTATTTCCAAAAAAAGAAAATGTAAATTTAGAGAATTCATAGCAACTTTCACATTGTCTGCAACCCTGACATGGTTGCAATGCTGACAGAAAGCTTGAGTTTATCCTGAGAACACCAAGGGAAAAAGCAAGTCTTGTTATTCTCTACAACTTGGAAATTCAATTTTGGCCGAATTCAAATGGTTATTTCTTTCAACCAGACCTAATTAATTTTCAACCAAGATAACCCAAATATCACCAAAGTCATAGTTAGCAGTATTAAAACCATCTACACATGCAAGGTAAATCTCTATGCACCTGATTTAGGTTGGTAGATTTTGACAAATTTGTGAATAGAATGTTATTAAACTTTTCAAGATTCCAAAGAAAAATAGACAACAGCTATGACGCAGAGGAAGGATTTAAGGCAATTAGATAGAAACATATGGGGTCTGAACAGGATGATTGAGATTGGAAAAATAGAAAATTATTGGTGCTTAAGTAACCTCTAAATTTAAAATTTTGAATAAAAATACTACTGTTTTTGTACCTGCTGTCCTAATTACACAATTTAGGAGAAATCCCAATTGGTGGCTAAGAAGTAGTCCTTTACAAGAATAAAAGACATGTTAAACAAGAATCCAAATACCAATGGAAAAGAGACCTAAGCACACTAACTAAGGTAAACAGAATCAAACAGAATTTTACTGTTCTATTTTGGCTTGGATGCTTCCACATCATCAGGCTAATTCTTTAGGACAAAACCAAAATATTTGCAAGGACACCAGCAAGAGAGGCATACATGGCCTAAACCCAAAAAAACAATAACACAATTGAATTAATGACAGTTCATTATTTCCTTGTGCCAATAGGATATCACAAGTGGGGAAAAAAAAGAAAAGAAGAAGGAGGAACAACAACAACAACCTGTCTTCTTGGAAACAATTATTTGTCCAAAATTACTGGAAGAGTCATTTCAAATAAGTAATACACTATCTATAGGCAGAAAGCAAGAATAAATACATAAAACACCTAAGGATTTTAGAACCAGATGAATCACCTAAAGATCCTTAATATATGTTAAGAAAGCTTAAAGTTAAGTACTTCAGAAACTGCAACATGATTACCTTCCATTTATCACTCAAGCCTTTGAACCAATCCTGGTCTTCTACCCCTTTTATGGGCTCAACTAAAGCTTTTTTAATGGCAAAATTAAGCCAGGAGTCACCAATGCTAACAATATCAGATGCAACAACAGATGCAGGACCAACTTTTGGTCCGTTAAATGACATTGATAAATCAGAAAAGATATTGTCGAGACTTCCCAGGAACTTGGTGCGAAGCTTCACTCTCCCTCCTTGAGATTGCATGAAATCCTACATGTTAAAGACGATTATGTCACAACCAAGTTGCCAAAACAATGAGATGCCAACTAATAGATGTTAATACAAAAGGGATTCTTCCTGACACTTGGTCAGTTAATAACAAAACATTTTCCTAGTAAACTCAATTTAGTTGGCACCATAAATGAACAAGCATTCATGATCTTTAGCTATAATATTGGTGGCACAAGAAACATCAAATTTATATTGGAATCCTAACTGGAGATAAAAATAGATGAAGGCAGTTTTAAAACAAGTCACTCTGTTAGAAGTAAAAGATAAAAAAGAAACTGAGAAGAATACATTGTCAAGAAAAACCATATATATTCAGAACATAAAGTTAGAAAACTGCTAAAAGTTACAGCAGTCAACAAGATGCTGACCTTGACCCAAGAAGGAGGTGTAGAACCACGTAAAGCAACAATTCTAAGAGGAACAGACAAAGCATATGTTTTTGATTTCCAAGCTTCAAAAGCAGCATTCATCTCCTCATCCTCAAAACTTTCCATAGTTTTAGAATTGTTGTCAGCATTATCAACATCTACATAAATAACAGTGCACATCATCACAAACGCATATTTACACCCAAAAAAAAACTAAATATTCATAACTGACGAAAGATTATAAATTAAATAATCATCAGAAAAATCAGAAAGATAAGAACTTTTGGCAGCAGAATCTTGTGTTTAACTGGCAGCATAACTAAAGTGAGGTTATGCTTTAATCTAAAATAGCTTAGAAAGGAGCTCTCCTTTTTCCAACTAAATATTCATCAGAAAAATCAGAAAGATGAGAGCTTTTGTCAAAAGATAGTCTTTAACTGGTAAAATGAAGTTATCTTCAAAGCTAAATTTTTCTCATTTCTCATTCGATTAAATTCTAATTGAAATGTAATAGAAAGCATTCAAGAAAGAAATTTATAAAATTGTCTTGATAACAGAATTAAATTAATTTACTACCTTGAGTGACATTAATTTCCGGCGACTTAGTAGCCACGGCGTGGTGAAACGGAGCGGATGCTGCTGCTTTTGCCTGCCAAACACCAATGCTTAGGCCCAATAACAGTACAGTGGAGGAAGCAGCGACTCGAATACAAGGCAAAGGGTCATGGCAGGAAGCTGCTTTGGCCGATGAACGGACAAAAAGATGCCGGCGGCCGGAAAATTTGAATGGAGGGAGAAGAATTATGTTATTGTGAAAGATAAGAGGTGAAGAAGGAGCGGAAATTGAGAGATTGGGAGAAGAAAAAGCGCAGTAGTAAGACATAGGGGGTGTTTGATTTTGGAGTTTGCTTGGGAGCGAGAGTGTGATTTTAACGGCCACCGTTCTGGTCTCTTGAACTGGTTCCTCCTCATGCCCGTTTTGTGGTTCGGTTAGATCGCATCGGTTGGTTTGATTCACCTATCCAAATCAACTCGAATAACTGATAGTTGAATAATGTGAGCATGTTGAACCGAAATATTTCGATTTGGTTTTATTAGTTCCTTTAAAAGTAAAGTAATTCAGCATGGCATGTATATACAATATGCACATATCCTAACTAGATACGTGCACACCTTTTGTTACCCATTTTTGGGAAACAAAATTAATATAACTTGAAAACTTAAACAATCTTCATAATGTGTTATACACAATATGTATTATATTATTAAAAAATAACTTTTAATTGAGAAAAAAAAATACAAGAAAATTGATAATACCCGCTATTAACATATTTAGACTCAGCCAAACAATTACAGACGTCATTACAGTTCAGGCCCAATTACAGGCCCAGAAACTCAAAGAGTCTAATAACTAGTTAACACATGTTCAGTACTACTAAGTTGATCGAGCACTTTGCCGATCTAGTAAAGTCAAACAAGCCTATCACATCAAGAAGCCCTGCTCTACTAGCCATCACATCAGACGCCTTAAACCTGCTCACTGTAGATATGGGAGATCTAGTACTCAAGTACCCAAACCTCATAAGCATAGACGCCTAGGCATTATATAAATGGAGAGAGAGCAACTTCCAAGGATCATGAAGTATCTTTTTAACTCTATCGTTATTATTACTCTTGGTACTTTTTCTTTATCCCACTGATTAAAATATGGGAATGCTAATCACCTATATACTCGGGATTAGTTCTCATCTGTCTTGCAGATCGGGTATTACTTGTTGTATATCGGTGCTAGCCTTCCATGTCCTTCAAACCATCCCATCCTCGGTTCTGACATTCCAAAACTCATCACTTGGTACTTTCGTTGAAAGCGAAGATGGAAAAATCTCAAGGGCAAAACAAGAAATCAAATGGACAAGAAAAAACCAAGAGAGAGAAATTAACCACCCAAACAAACATAACACTCCAAGATCTTCTACCTGCTTTCAATGATGATCAACTCTTTAACGTTGTTAACCAGCTCAATGACGCCACTCTTATCACAGCTAAAGACCTTAAAGCTTTCTTTAAAGGCTTTGGTGGTAAGTTACAAGACAAGCTTTTGCATTCAGTGCGCAAAGGCAATAGGCCTCAAACTCCTATTGAAGACAATGAGGTTAAAAGTAGACCGAGGAATGGAGGTAGACCCCAACCTCTTAGAAAGGCAAAAAACGTAGTAATCAATGAAGAAAGAAATTGTTTTGGCACTCGTTCCAGCATGAAAGAGCACCGTTGTGAAAGTAAGGGCAAAGGAAAGATGAATCCCCCTGACGCTCGAGCCTATGACGATAGTAACGACTCAGAGGACGATGATTATTTCCCCTTTCATTCTAGTCTCTACTCGGGATACACAATGTGTCATTCACATGTACTCCTAAGAAGTTAATAAATGAGAAAAGTAGGCCCATAATTAATAGAGACGAAAGATGGTTCCTGCATACCTTCAAAAAGTTTGGATTAGGCCATCTTAAAAAGCCAGCTTTTGATGAAAATGCCATCTCTCCCTTTTGTGAGGAGATCAAAGAAGCTGAGCTTCCACATCGGTTTACTGAAGTGAGAATGTTGAGGTATACCAGCAAAATAGATCCCAAGAACCACATATCCGAGTACCTGACTCAGATTTAGATGTACTCTTTTGATGACAGAGTATTTTGTAGATTTTTCCTATAACATTGGGAGGAGATTTTCTCAATTGGTTCCACAATCGCCCTCCTTACTTCATTTCTAGTTTTGCACAGATCAGAGAGCTATTTATCACAAGATTCATCATTCAGATAAAGACACCAAAAACTATCAATAATTTGATAAATCTAAGGCAAATAAGAAATGAAAGTCTTAGGGACTACATCGATAGATTCAAAGCATTGGCTTCAAAAATTAGGAATATGCACCTCGAGATGGCTACGACAACCCTTGCCAAGAGTGTCAGAAATCCATCGCTATTTCAGTCATTGATGACTCATCCTTCGGCTGACTTCAGTGACTTAATGGACGGAGCTAAACAATTTATACAATTGGATGATGTTTTGAGATCCGACCTCTACACTTTCAATGAGTATAATTTAATCGATTGGGGAAATCAGGCATCCTAAAGCCCTAAAAGAGAAAGAGATTGAAAAAGCTGAGGTAGGAGAAAGGAACTCGAACGCTTCTATTCTGAGCACTGAGGAAATGCCCCGGTTAAGGCCTTTACTCCTTTTAATACGGAGCCGTTGAAAGTGTTATTATGGATCAAGAGTTATCAGAACAAGGTAAATTGGCTAAAAAAGATGTTCAATCGATCGATTGTGTAAAGAGAAAAATCTATATATTATCAATTCCACAGGGACGTCGACCATACTACTAATGAGTGTAAGGAACTCAAGGAAGAAATCGAAAGGTTGATCCAAAGAGGTTTGCTGAAGAGGTTTATCGCTCAAAAGCCACACAGCCCACCGAGGAGCCCCTGCCGATCTGTAAAGACAAAGGAGAAATTTGATAATGAAGACGAAGAGAGAAGGAAACCCAAAGATATAGATCGACGGAGGCAACAAGCAGGCATCATCAATGTTATTGCAAAAGGAATGTTTTATGGTGACAACTTTGGAAAGCGAAAGAAGGCACAGAAAGGGGTATACTTCTTTGCCCAAAGTGAAAATCTACCCTCTATCATCATATCCCCGCAAGATGTGAGAGACCTCAAATTTCCTCATAAGGATGCCTTAGTGGTACAAGCAGGGATCATGTAAAAAAGATCTTAGTAGACAATGGAAATGCCATCAACGTACTCACATTGGATGCCTATAAGAAAATGAAATTACTGATCAGTGAACTCCGATCGGATTGTGTTCCCCTCATTGGTCTTGGCCATGTCGCCATACCCGTTGCAGGCGCTATTGATCTTTTTGTAGACCTTAGGGACGAAGCTGTCATCCATACTTATAAGTCTACTTTTATGGTCATTAACATGCCCTTCGCCTATAATGCTATCTTTGGCAGACTGTTACTCTTTCAAACCGGTGCTATTATGAGCATCAGATACATAGTGATGAAAATTCCCACCGCTCGAGGGGTAGATATATTAAAAGGCAATTAGAAGCATGCTAGAGAGGCCTATGTGGCCATATTGAAAGAGAGCAGACAGGCTACATGTGTTGTGGAGCCCAGAGAGATAAAAGACAAAGGAAAGGAAAAAATGTATGCAGATGAAGACATGACCAAGTATGAATTATCCCTAGGGAAAAGCGTGACGATAAGATCTGGGTTGGATGAGAAAACTAGAACAGACATTTCCCAGGTGCTGATGATCAATCAAGCCTCCTTCACATGGTCGTCAGAAGATATCTCTGGCATCAAACCGAATGTCATCCTGTACAAGCTCAACGTAGATCTAACATTTCCACCAGTTAAACAAAAACTAAGGAGACACGTGCTCGACAGAATAAGTTCATGAGCAAAGAAGTAGATCTACTCCTTAACGTCGGAGCCATCCGAGAGGTATAATACCCTGACTGGCTGGCGAATGTAGTACTGGTAAAAAAAAAAGAACAACAAGCCAAGAATGTGCGTGGATTCCACGGGTCTGAATCGAGCATGCCCTAAGAACAGTTATCCCTTGCCCAGTATTGATCTGCTTGTCGATTAAATAGCTTGCCACGAGATTTACTCTCTTCTAGATGCTTATACAAGATACCACCAAATAATGATGTGGCTTCTAGATTAAGAGAAAACCAGCTTCGTCACCAATGAAGGCATGTACTACTATAACATAATGCTTTTTCGGTCTGAAGAATGCAAGTGCTACATACCAATGGCTAATGAACAAAATATTCAAAGGTCAGATTGGCCATAATGTAGAAGTTTATGTTGATGACATGATCATTAAGAGCAAAAGTCAATCGAATCATTCCGCAGATTTAGCCAAAGTGTTCACTACCCTTAATCAGTTTAAAATGAAGCTTAATCCTGAGAAATGTATGTTTGGGATATCCTCCATAAATTTCTTGTCTTTTTGGTGTATCAATAGGGAATCGAGGCGAACCCCGAGAAGATCCAAGCCATTTTAGACATGCAACCGCCGAGGAATGTCAAGGAAAATTAGAAGTTGAATAAAAGGCTCACTGCCCTGGGCAAATTCATCTCCTCCTTGGCCAAGTGCTATGTTCCATTCTTTAAGATGCTAAAGAAAGACGAAAAGTTTGATTAGGGAATGGATTGTCAGAAAGCGTTCAAAGAACTAAAGAAATTCTTATCTGAACCTCCTCTTCTGAGCTGACCCATACCAAGTGAGAAGTTATACCTCTACCTGTTAACTTCTAGAGAAGCGATAGCTGCTGTCCTGGTCAGGGAAGAAAAGAACCAACAGAAGCCTATCTACTATTGTGACGCGCGCCGGAACTAGCAAGGCCCTCATTGAGCCCTCCTTTTGGAACTCGAGGGATTAGTTCGCGTCTTTTTGATTTTGGGTATCATGAGTCATCTTGGATGCCTCCTTTTTAATAGAACATTGGGGAGGAGGATCTAGACCCATAACGCCTTTAGGCACCTTTGAGTTATTTTGGAGTCGCCACCCAGTTTACAAGAAACTGGGAAATGTCTCTCACCTCTATTGGTCTAAACCAGAGAAGGTGTTTGAAATTTCACTCTTATTAATGACTTAAGTTTTATAAATGAGTTGTTAAGAAATCTAAATTTCATCCCTCATGTCACGCGTTTATGCAATATATTTAAAGCGCATCCATTCATATAGAAAAGCAATAAATAAAGCGGTAAATAAATAAATTACAAAATAAAAATGAAAAAGAACGATCCCTCAAAATAAATAATAGAAATAAATAAAAATGGGACAGAACAATCCACCAAATGAATAAATAAATAAATAAATAACTAAACATATAAAGAGAATTAAAATGCAACATACATAAATCGGGCTATTCATTAAATTTTAGGAACATTGGTTCCTTTTTTATTTATTAGAAAAATTGGAGAACTATTTTTAGGATACTGATCGAGAAAACCGGGATGAGTGATTCCATTTTATGAAAACTAATTTTCCATTTGAAAGTGTAATTTCATTAGTTAAAATAGGACATTGGTCCATTTTATTAATAAAAAATCTCAAACTATTAATCATCTAAAAAAATGTGATTTTCTATAATGCGGATAATTAAAATATATTTTATACATAATATATATATAAATAATAAAAAGGAAATGCTGCAATTAAAATGCAAACGTTAAACTTGATGGTCTCTCGATCCTCCATCCCGGGCACAAATGTATTTCGCGAAGACAAATAATTTTGAGACAATAAAAAAAATAAAAAAAAATGAAATAAAATATTAGCAGTGTAAATTGAATAATTAATGTAATTTAAACAAATAAATTAATCAAATAATCAAATAATAATAAAAAAAGATGACAATAATATCAAGAAATATATTAAATACATAATAATGATAACAACATTTGAAAACATATTAATATAATATATTAATAATAAGGCCAAATAGATATAATAATAAAACGAAATAATATAAAATAACAAATCCAAAGGGGACAAAAATAGCTAAAAGAGATGAAAACTTAAAGTAAATAAAGAAAAGGATCACGTGATAAAGAACAAAGAATAAAAAACCAAAATAAGCAAGTTAGTAAATCACGTGAGAATGTCTACACTAAAAGACAAAATGTGGCCCAAAATGATGAAATTAGAAATGGAAATGTGAAAGTGGAAATGTAAAGAGGTGAAAAGGGGCATCAGTGCACGACTCCTGAATGGCGTGCACGAGTCGTGCACAACCAACAAAGGGGAAACGGGCGACTAGGTAAATAAGGAAAAACGACAAGCGGACAAAAGAAAAACAACAACGAGCGAAAAAAAAAGTGAAGAGGCCGGATCGGGCATTGCACGAGTCGTACAAAGCATTCACGGCTAGTGAATGCTTTGCACGAGTCGTGCTGAGCATTCATGACTCGTGCAATCCGATCAGGAAATAGGGGCTTCTCCGACCTGACTAACCGGGAAGGGAAAAATGACGACGCAATCTGATTGGGGAGTATGAAATCTAATCGGGGAACTCAATCAAGCAATAACAGAAGCAAGAACGAATTGAAAAGCACAAATCAAACAAAAACAAAATCACTGCTCAAACGAACTGGAAAACAGGGATGAACAGAGCATGAAAGACTGACTAAACAAACACGATATAATATAATCAAAACATGCATAATAATAAAACGAACAGGCTTATTGAATCATAATAACAGTAATCATTCGATCGACAGGTTAATAAATCAAACAACAAATACATATAATATGTACAGCGAAGAGAAAAATAAATAAAACTGAACAAAAAAAAAAAGAGATAGAAAAGAAAAAGAAAAGAGAAATGAACCCAGCATTTACCCTCAGAATTTGAAGTTCAATATGCAAATGATGAAATGTTGGCTTCCTGAATTCAAGAACAAATTTTCAACGTTTTTGGAAAAATTCGAAATCCTTGTTTTGCTCTCTAACCTTCTCTCTCTTTTCTCTCTGTTTGCATTCTTTTTTTCTCCTTTCCCCTCAGTTTCAATTCTTTCTTTTTAATCTCCCTGACTAGCTTAGATGGTTTCCCACCAAACCAGCCATAAACCCATGCTTTTCAAAACCAAATCCGCGAAGAAAATGGAAAGGAGACGTTGGGCGCGTGAGGGAGGGGCAACTGAGCCTCTCCACTTAACGTGAGGCTGGGCCTCACGTTAGTGAGATAGTGAGGCCCCCATCTCACATCAGTGAGATGGGTCTCACTGCCCAGGCCCAAAAAATATTTTTTTTTTAAAAAAAGAAAGAAAAATGGAAAATATATTTTTTCGAGAAAGACATCACTTCGATTTGCCTTTTGCCCGTGAACGTGCATCGTTTTCATCGTTGGATAACTTTGGTCTGAGCTGCCTCAGGATCCGGTGTCTACAGTTGCCCCCAGTTTTGGGGAACGTAGTGCCTGAGTGACTAGGTGAGCCAAAACTCAAAGAAAAAAAGAAGAGACACGTACCTGAGGCAGCTGTCTTCTTGAACTGGGTGATGCTATTGTGATGATTGATGCCATGTTATCGGCGTGTTAACCTTTGTTGAGGCGGTAGTGGCCTGATCGTGCTAACCCTCCATGGAGTGGTAGTGCCGTCATCATGTAAACCGTTTTGAAGTGCTAGTGCCATGGTCGTGCAAACCTTCCGTAGAATTGTAGTGTCGTTATCGTGCTGACCCTTATGTGATTCGAAGTGGCAGTGCCGTGATCATGTTAACCTTCCGTAGAATGATAGTGCCGCCATCGTGCTAACCCTTCTGTGATTCAAAGTGGTAGTGCCGTGGTCGTGCTAACCTTCCGTAGAATGGTAGTGCCACCATCGTGCAAACCCTTGCGAAGTGGTGCCTCCTGAGAGGTCTTTGGTTGAATGTGCCCCCTGAGAGGTCTTGGGATGGATGTGCCCCCTGAGAGGTCTTGGGTTAAAATCTGCCCTCGAAGAGGTCTTGGGTTGAACTGCCCCCTGAGAGGTCTTGGGTTGAATGTGCCCCCTGAGAGGTCTTGGATTAAACTCTGCCCCCGAAGAGGTCTTTGGTTGAACTGCCCCCTGAGAGGTCTTGGGTTAAATGTTCCCCCTGAGAGGTCTTGGGTTAAATGTTTGGATTTGATGTTTGGATTGATGTCATCACTTGCCTTTTATCGGTGTCCGCATCGAATCTTTCCTACTGCAAAACTGAAAAACTAAATATGCAGGAAAAAATTGGTGAGTATGCAAGTGGAATGCATGAGTCATGAATGAATGCAGGATAAGAATTCATCTGAGTGGATTTGGATGCGACAATCGGTTGGTCACAAATTGCAACAGGATCGGTGCCCTCTGGAATTGCTTTTGAATTTCGTGCCTTTGGGAATTACGAGGTTCTTGTCTGATACCTGTAGTCATTATTTTAAGGTAGTGCGTCCCTTGTAAATTTTCACACTAGCTTTTCTTAGCGTAAAATGCGTCCTTTCAGATTTTCACATAACCCTGTGCCTTATTTTTTGCTTGGAATGGACCCAACCCAATCTAGCGGCTTTTATTCATTTCATTTTTTTATAAGACATACTACCTGTTCCCAGGTTTTCATCCTGTCCTTTGGCCTAACTTTTGCTTAGAGCGCCAATCACGATTTTCATCTCTAATAGCCATATTTTTTTTAAGAGGATGATTTGACTGAAGTGTTCGAGTGGATAGAACATCGGGGAGCAGATAGTCCAATGCGCTGATTCTACGGACCCAGACAACTTTGAGTATGCAAGATGAACTGCTCTGGTCACATCAATATATCATTGCATAAATGTATATATTTCAACTTGATTTCATAACACATGATCATTATTTGGCATTAACTCAAAAAATATGAGAACTCATCTAATCTCAGAATAGATCCTGAAAGTATAAAACTCCTGTTATCAATCAACCCTCTTGGGTTTTCATGATTGAATATTTTCTCCTTTTTTTTTTAGCCTTAGCCTCTGCCATGAACCCTCCTTCAGTCCATTGGCGTTGATTGAACTTGCCTTCGTCTTCGTTAGCCGAGGAGGCTGCTCCTTTTGAGAGTGGTTCTTTTTAGCATCGAAGTCTTGTTCTCGACCCTTGTGTAAACTGGCCAAGATGACGGGTTTCTTATTAGGCACTTAGGGACTTGAATGTGAAACCCCACACTTTACTCCTGTTAGCTTTTCAAGTCTTGAAGTGACTTTCGATGGTTGAAATTGGGTCACAAGTTAGGCTCAGATGATTTAGATTGGGTCACAAGTTAGGCTCGGATGGTTTAGGGCAAAATTGTGATTTTTTATTATTATTTTTTTCTTTTCCCCCTTTTTTTCTTCTTGTTTTTCGCTTTTTCTTTTTTTCTTCTTCTTTTTTTTTTCGCTTTTTCTTCTTCTTCTTTTTTTTTTTTTTTTTTTCTGTTTTGCTTCTTATTCTTTTCTATTTTTTTTAATTAAAAGGGTAAAGAGCTGTCTTTCTAAGTTTGGCTATAAGGGTCCCGAATGGTTAATTGGTTTTGGGGTACACATTTCAAATGATTGGGATGAAAGGGGTCATACCGTTGAGTTAGGTATTTCTCGCGAAAGTCCTGAGTTTTATTTGTCCAACTTCTGATGTGGCTCTCGGAATTTGATCTTATTTGGTAGCACCATATGCAACCCAGATGTTGTGGATGCATAGGAATGGCTTTCAAAATTCTGTTTGTCGTCATATTGGCATGTAGAGGTAGCATGGTCTCGAGAATGTCTTTGTCAATTTTCAACATATCATACCTGGTCCAGGCAAAAGCTCTTTTCTTCTTTCTTTTTATTTATTTATTTATTTATATTATTTCTTTTTTTTTCAACATTATCTCTCAAAATTATCCTCTCTTCAGGAGTTATATCAGATATTATCAAGATTTTGTTTGGATTTCCCAAAGTTTCGAGATTAAATGCAGCGATATTCGATGAGTTAATGTAAATGGTTGTGATCATGTATAGCGAAATCATGAGAAACATGAGCAAAACCCATCAATATAATTAAAATGATCAGCACTGCATGCCCCATTATTGAACACCATTATTGAAAAGCTCAAATATGAAAACATATAAAGTAGCCTGAGTGTTTTCATGATTTCTTCCTCAAGATCACCCATTCTCCTTCCCAAATTTGAGAGATTGGACATACCTACTGACTATGAATGATTTTGATCTTCTGCTTTTCCCACTTATCCTGACGACCATATCGAAAATCTTTTTGATGCATTCTTCAGATAAAGATTTGAGTCTGCCTCATATCCCGCCCTTGCTCTTTTTTTTTTTTTAAGACTTGTATCTCAGTTGGATCACACTCTGAAGCGAGTCTCTTACCTCTCCCATGCTCAAATGGTGAAAAGAGTGAGGGTTTGCCCCCTGAGTGAACGACTTGAGGAGGTATGATAGCTGATGACCCTGCCATGAAAGTCTCCCCAACCTTGATTGGTTTGACTAGGGTAATAGTAAGTTCTCAAAGTTATCTCTGAAATGCAATCATCACAGCGGCCATTCTTTCACTAATCATGCCTAAAACCTTCTTTTCAACTTCTTTAGTCTCATGTCCAGCCTCTTCACAAGGTCTTGAGGGGTTAGAGCTCCGGTCTCTTCTACCATCGAAGATGATTCGTTAGCTGTTGAGAGTGACTCAGAATTCCAACCAAGCACTAATTCTAGCAATCCAAAGGGCGAGTCTGTCCTCACTAATCGACCGTCAAGACCTCTAATTCACTTAGATGAATCTATGATGGCTGAAAAGCTCAAATTGTTAGAATGATGCATGATTGAAATGCAATGCATGGTCGTGCTATGCATATGGTCCTTGATGAGTGAATATCAATAGATTGCAATGATATGATGCGATGCATGAAAAAAATTGAACGTAGGATGATATGTACATGTGAAAAATAATATGCAGATAAAAGGATATGTACACACACAAAATGAAATGTATGTTCTTTTTATTTTTTTTTATTTTTTTATTTTTATTTTTTTATTAATATGCATGAATGACATGTGATGCATAAGCATGCTGTGCAGCATCCACAATTACATGCAAGCAGATAGATCCTTCCAACCTTATTTCTCCCACACACGGGGTCGTGCGGTCTCTTTCGTAGGTGAGCTTTATCCAAGGGTTAACAGAGAACCCATTGGATACATATAGTGCACGGTAAAAACCAGCAGCATAACATCTCTTGCCTAATATACATACGTATGTGTGTTTGGCCATTATATATCTAAACAATTCAACTAAATTAAGATGGGCCCATCAGGGCATGAAAGCCTTTGATGAAGACTATTTAATTTAATTGATTTTATCCAATATATGACAGCCCAAATAGCAAGCACGGTATTATGGTACATTTCACCTAGTGGATGTATCTATTGCCATTACATGGGCTTTGGTCGAAAGGCAGTGTTACTTGAGGGCTACCCAAGCATGGTCCCTGCAAATAGGTCTAGCTTATCATGAGCATAGCGGCCAATCGGATCTCCATTTGATGGTACAAGACTTAGACTGATGATTATCCTGAACACTTCCCTACAATGAGTGAAAGTAGGGCCGTATTTTAGGAATGCACCGGGGTAAAATGGGGACCAACTATCATGACTCTAAGGCTCTAATGTATGTAATGCAATTTTGATTAGAAATGAAATTTTTGATCCTTACTAACTCAATTATAATTTTAACTTAAGTCACTTTTGAAGCGAAGTTTCGATCATGGTCCCCAGCGGAGTCGCCACTGTGACGCGCGTTGGAACCAGCAAGGCCCTCATTGAGCCCTCCTTTTGGAGCTCAAGGGATTGGTTCGCGTCATTTTGATTTTGGGCATCATGAGTTATCTTGGATGCCTCCATTCCAATAGAAAATTGGGGAAGAGGATCTAGACGCATAACGCCTTTAGGCACCTTTGAGGTATTTTGGAGTAGCCACCCAGTTTACAAGAAACTGAAAAAGGTCTCTAACTTTTATTGGTCTAAACCAGAGAATGTATTCAGAACTTCACTCTTATTAATGACTTAAGTTTTATAAATGAGTTGTTAAGAAATCTAAATTCTATCCCTCATCTCACGCGTTTATACAATAAATTTAAAGTGCATCCATTCATATAGAAAAATAATAAATAAATCGATAAATAAATAAATTACAAAATAAAAATGGGACAGAAAAATCTCCCAAAATAAATAATAGAAATAAATAAAAATAGGACAGAACAATCCCCCTAATGAATAAAGAAATAAATAAAAAATAAATAAATAAATAAACATATAAAGGGAATTAAAATGCAACATACATAAATCAGGTTATTCATTAATTTTAGGAACATTGGTTCCTTTTTTATTTATTAGAAAAATTGGAAAACTATTTTTAGGATATTGATCGAGAAAACCGGGATAAGTGATCCCATTTTATAAAAACTAGTTCTCCATTTGAAAGTGTAATTTTATTAGTTAAAATAGGACATTGGTTCATGTTATTAATAAAAAATCTCAAATTATTAATTATCTAAAAAAACGTGATTTTCTATAATGCGGATAATTAAAATATATTTTTATACACAATATATATATATAAATAATAAAAAGAAAATGCTGCAATTAAAATGCAAACTCTAAACTTGATGGTCTCTCGATCCTCCATCTCGGGCACGAATGTGTCTCGCGAAGACAAATAATTTTGACACAATAAAAAAATAAAAAAAAAGAAATAAAATGTTAGTAGTGTAAATTGAATAATTAATGTAATTTAAACAAATAAATTAGAACAAATAAATTAATCAAATAATCAAATAATAATAAGAAAGATGACAATAATACTAAGAAATATATTAAATACATAATAATGATAACAACCTTTAAAAACATATTAATATAATATATTAATAATAAGGCCAAATAGATATAATAATAAAACGAAATAATATAAAATAACAAATCCAAAGAGGACAAAAATAGCTAAAAGAGATGAAAACTTAAAGTAAATAAAGAAAAGGATCACGTGATAAAGAACAAAGAATAAAAAACCAAAATAAGCAAGTTAGTAAATCACGTGAGAATGTCTACACTAAAAGACAAAATGTGGCCCAAAATAATGAAATTAGAAATGGAAATGTGACATGTGAAATGTGAAAGTGGAAATGGAAGGAGGTGAAAAGGGGCATCAGTGCACGACTCGTGAATGGCGTGCACGAGTCGTGCACAGCCAACAAAGGGGAAACAGGCAACTGGGTAAACAAGGAAAAACGACAAGCGAATAAAAGAAAAATGACGAGCAAAAAAAAACGACGAGCGAAAAAGGGTGAAGGGTCCGGATCAGGCATTGTACTAGTCGTGCAATGGCATTGCACGAGTCGTGCTGAGCATTCATGACTCGTGCAATCCGATCAGGAAACAGGGGCTTCTCCGATGTGACCGACCGGGAAGGGAAAAATGACGACGCAATCCGATTGGGGAGTATGAAATCTGATCGGGGAACTCAATCAAGCAATAACAGAAGCAAGAACGAATCAAAAAGCACAAATCAAACAAAAACAAAATCACTGCTCAAACAAACTGGAAAATAGGGATGAATAGAGCATGAAAGACTGACTAAACAAACACGATATAATATAATCAAAACATGCATAATAATAAAACGAACAGGCTTATTAAATCATAATAACAGCAATCATGCGATCAACAGGTTAATAAATCAAACAACAAATAGATATAATATGTACAGCAAAGAGAAAAACAGATAAAACTGAACAAAAAAAGAGATAGAAAAGAAAAAGGAAAGAGAAATGAATCCAGTATTTACCCTCAGAATTTGAAGTTCGATATGCAAATGATGAAATGCTGGCTTCCTGGATTCAAGAAGAAATTTTCAACGTTTTAGGAAAAATCCGAAATCCTTATTTTGCTCTCTAACCTTCTCTCTCCTTTTTCTGTGTTTTTCGTTCTTTTTTTCTCCTCTTCCCTCCTCAGTTTCAATTCTTTCTTTTTAATCTCCCAGACCAGATTAGATGGTTTCCCAACAAACCAGCCATAAACCCATGCTTTTCAAAACCAAATCCCTGAAGAAAATGGAAAGGAGACGTTGGGCGCGTGAGGGAGGGGCAGCTGAGCCTCTCCACTTAACATGAGGCTGGGCCTCATGTTAGTGAGGCCCCCGTCTCACATCAGTGAGATGGGTCTCACTGCCCAGGCCCAAAAAACCCTTTTTTTTAAAAAGAAAGAAAAATGGAAAATATATTTTTCTGAGAAAGCCATCACTTTGATTTGCCTCTTGCCCGCAAATAGACATTATTTTCATCATTAGGTAACTTTGGTCTTGGCTGCCTCAGGACCCGGTGTGTACAACTATGTCCGTCAAGTCTTGAGAGGATCAAAAGTGAGAAAGACTCCAGCTGAACAGTTGACCATAGCCCTGATGATTTGCACTACAAAGCTCAAACGCTATTTCGAATCTCACACCATCGTAGTCAGACCAGACTAGCCACTCAAAAAATTGCTTCAAAGGCCAAATCTTGATGGAAAACTCATCGAATGGGCCTTGAAACTACAGTCTTTTGACGTCAAGCATGAGCTCAGATCGCCATCAAAGCTCAGGCATTAGCGAATTTCGTGGCTAAATTCATTGGTGAGATATGACAGAACCTGAAGTATGAAGAAATAATTTGGGAAATGATTGTAGATGGTGCTTCAAATGAGCAGAGAGGAGGAGTAGGAATCGTCTTGCATGGTCCCCTCAATATTAATGTGCAATATGCGGTGAGGTTGAACTTCTGAGCATCCAACTATGAAGCACTTTTGCAAGCCAAATTCATCGGACCAGAACACCTAAAGGTAAAGATTGGCTCTCAGTTGGTCACTAGTCAAGTTCTCGACACATTCAAAGCAAAGGAGTCTACTATGAGGAGCTATCTGGCTAAGGTTAAAGCCAAAATACAGGGACTAGAGTCTAACGAGATGAGGGTAACTATTGAAAAGGTCCCTAGGGACTTCACGAGGCAGGCCGATCTGTTAGCCAAATCTACTTCTACTGATCAGATTCTTATTGATGGAAATATCATGGTCAAAGAACTCTCTTTCCCGACCACGGAAGAAGCTGAAGTAATGGAAATTGTTGAACGATAAACTTGGATGACGCCCGTAATAAGATATTTGTAAACAGGTACCCTCACTGCAAATGAAACAAAAGCAAGGAAAATTGCCAGGAAATCTCTAAACTATTCCATGATTGACGATCTCCTATACAAAAAAGCATTTAGTCATCCATGGTTAAAGTGTGTATCTGAGAAAAAGGGAGACTACATAGTTAAACAGATCCACGAGGAGCTCTACGGAGCGCATAAGGCATTTAGAGCCATCTGCAGGAAAATGTTACAAACATGGTACTTTTGGCCATCCATTTTTAAAAATGCATAGGAGATTGCAGGGTGCTGCCCACAATGCCAGATCCATAGTAGGATCATCAGGAAGTCGGCGACTGAGCAGCAGCCGATCAAGATATCTTGGCCATTCAATCAGTGGGGATTAGATATCCTCAGGCCCTTCCCACCTGGGAAACAACAAATGAAATTCCTTGTCGTCGTGATCGATCATTTTTCTAAGTGGATCGAGGTTAAAGCCTTGTCCACCATTACTGCTACGAAAATTAAAAATTTTGCCTGAAAAAAAATCATCTGTAGGTTCGGCCTGCCAAAAGTCTTTATCACAGATAACGGCAAGCAATGTGATAGCACTGTATTCAGAGGCTTCTACACCTATTTAAAGATCAGCCTAAGATTCACTTCAGTAGCACACCCTCAAACCAACGAAATGACAAAAGTGTCCAGTAGAACTATACTTGAAGGATTGAAAAAGAGGCTAGGCGAAGGAAAAGGGAATTCGACAGAGGAGCTAAATAGCATACTCTGGTCCTATAGAACGTCCCCCAGAGCAGGCACATGCCAAACCCCTTTCTCACTTGTCTATGGATCAGAATCTATCATCCTAGTGGAAATAGGTATGCCCTCACTCAGAATCGAGTCTTTTGTCGAAGAGCGAAATCCTGACAAAAGGTGGATGGAACTTAATCTGATTGAGGAAAATAATGAGGATAATAATGTTAAAATCGCGGCATATAAACATAAGTTTGCTCGCTACCATAATGCACTGGTTAGGCCTAGATCTTCTAGATCAGGGACCTAGTACTGCGTAAGATGGAGATTGGAAAAGGGAACTCAGGTGTAGGCAAATTGATGTCCAATTAGGATGGTCCATTCGAAGTGATGAAGATTGTCAATCCCAGCACTTACAAGCTGCAAAGCATAGACGGGCAGGATGTTCCGAGAACGTGGAACATGGAGGACTTAAAAAGATACCATTTGTAGTGCGAGTTTTTTTTTATTTGATCCCATAATGAATATCCTGTAGATTGAATAAGTGTATTACCCCTTACTTTATTAATGAAAATGCCACTGTTGGGTGAAGATTAAAACTTAAAAAGACACGTTCTTTACAAGTTTTCTCCTAATTTACGAGTCCTTCGGCTGAAAAATTAGTTGATTCGCAACTAACAAAGACATGTTCTTTACAAGTTTTGTCTTAATTTATGAGTATTCTGATTCATAAATTAGTCGACTTACAAGAAATCTAGGATTGTCAACCGATAATGATTGAGTGCTTGCAATTCACAAAGAGTTGTCACACATATATAATTATTTGCAAATTGATTAAAGCTCTACTAGGAGCCCCACCTACTTTATCACATCTCGATATAAAAGAATCATCGAGAAGTAAAATTGTCTATTAGATTGTCAAGAATGATTACATTGCAATGTTTACATTACAAAAAATAAAAAGAAGAAGTAAAGTAAGCCCCTAATTTGCATGATCACCGGGATCGGGCACGACTTCCGCCCCATCATCCTTCTCATCATCATCAACCTCAAGAAGCTGTGGGAGAGCCTTGGGATCAGTAAGGAATGAAAGATCGGATCCAAGGAACCTCCCTTTACAAGCAATCCTGATCCGCTCAATCATCCCCCCTTGAGCACCACCCAACTCCTCTAGCAGGTTGTTCTTGTCATCTTTTATTTGCTTCTGATATTAGGAATGGAGGTCTGCCTGAGTTGCCTTGAGGGAGCCAATCTTATTCTCCAGATTAGCCTTCGCGGCTTATAACTTCCTTGGTCTTTAACCTGGCATTCTCGAGCCCCAACCCCACAACCTTTGATTCCATATCCTTCAGTTCAATGTTCTCCTGCTTTAGCTTGTCCATCTCCGATCAAAGAAAGGAGAGGCTAGATTCGTACGCCTGCTTGAGACCCTGCAAAGCCTCTTCATGCTTTCTAGCAACCTCATCAAATGAGACCTAGCGCTTGTACCCCACTTTCTCCCTCTTTGCACGAAGGGCAGCCTCGACTTTTAGCAGATCATACAACAGCCAATTCTTGGTTTGCTTTACATGTAGGTACTCGACAGACATGCACCGAACCCTCTGAGAAACTTGAAGAGCAAAACCATATAACTTGAATTAAACTTAGTCATTTAGCGCTAAGCCAATTTGTGTACAAAACACAAAGTGACTAAATTCTTACCATCAACGATAGCATATAGAGATCTATCCCTATCTGCTCTAAGGTGGTAGGAAACTATTGATGGGTCAGGTCCTTTTCTTAAAGCTAACCCTCAGTCATATACTCCACTAGATGTGGGTTTTTCATAGTGGCATGGTCGGTGAGGATTTGACTTAAGGGAATTATGGGAAAAGCGCCCATAGATCGATCGCTTTGTTCTTCTGCAATCCCGGAGGAGCGCTCAGCATGAGACAAGCAAAGTAATGACCATTTTGTTAGAGTCAGCAAGAGAGGCAGATCGTTAAGGATCAACAGAAGATCTCTGTCGACTTTTTATTTACCTTTTTGTTGATCATTTCCAGCTAGCTGCTCCCCCTCTAGAGCCACCGGCTGCAACGCCTCAGTATTGACAATTAGAGCGGGAGGCTGATCGTCAATAATGACTATTGGGGATGACTCTATAACAACCAAATCGGTAAAAACGGTCGCATCCTCCCTTCTTTCTACAGCTCCAGTCAAGGCCGTGGTCTCCTCAGCCACTTGTCTTATAGCTGAAGGCTGGCCCCTCACTCTTGACTTTGTCCCTCCTCCTTATTTAACAACAACACTGAGCTTTGGCTTTACCTTGCAAGTCTTTTGCTTCTTTGGCAGCTATTTTTGCCAATCTATTCTTGGCCTCCTCGTTGGCCATCTCTCCCAATAAAAAAGAAAGAAATAGAGAAGAGGAAGAAGAAAAATAAAAGGAAAAGAGTCAGATCAGATGAGATACTCAAAAGGGAATGACAAAATAAAACAATATATTATGGGAGAAGAGAGAGAAGGAACAGGGATCTCTCACCTTCCCTCTTTTCTCCAACCTTGGAGGAATCGAGCAACGCACTCAATATCAAATCGAAATCCAATGGCCCTCAATTGTCTTCCACCATTCAGACTCTTTATATTGTCTCGAAACCTGCATTTACCAATAGCCAGGTCCTCAAAATTGATCGGCTTACTTGGCCGGGATAGACTAACCCCAAAGCCCTTTTTCGCCCCAACAAACAAAAATTTGTCCTTGAAACCCTTCAAGGATGTAGGGAATTGGAGGAGTTTCTTATCCCTCCTGCTGGTGAAGTTGAAGAAGTCCTGGGCATCTGCTCTATTGGAGATGAAAAAGAAATGGTTGAATAACTCGATAGTTGGGACTAGGCGAGGCGTACAATTCCTACATATAGCCTTGAAACATGCTATCACTCACCAAACATTGGGATTTAACTGATAGGGGGCTACTCCATAAGCCCTTAGTAAAGCCCTATCAAAACCATCAAAAGGAAATCTTAACCTAGACTTTAGACTCATACTATGAAGAATGAAAAATTTTCCATCTGCAAAAGGCCCTTCTTTACAAAATATCAAGAGGGGACAGGGATAAGTGTAATATTCAGAAGGAAAATTATATCTTTTCCTAAGAGATTTAGCCTCATCCTCAGTAAGCCTAGTGTAATCTACCCCCTATCCGCCTAGCCGATCGAGATGTCGAGGGTGCATAAATGGTGATGCCCGGGTCCAATTATAGGCTTAAAAACTCAAAGAGCCTAACGATTAGTTAACACAAGTTTAGTATTACTATGTCGATTGAACATTCTACCAATCTAGTAAAGTCAAACAAACCTATCACATCAGTAAGCCCTGCTCTACTAAGCATCATGTTAAATGCCTTATACCTGTTCACTGCATATACGGGGAAATCTAGTACTCAAGTACCCTAACCTCATAGGCGTAGAAGCCTAAGCACTATATAAATAGAGAGAGAGCAACTTCCAAGGATCATGAAGTATCTTCTGAACTCTATCATTATTATTACTCTCGGTACTTTTTCTCTCCCTCTCACTGACTTAAACATTGGAGTGCTAATCCCCTGTATGCCCGTTATAGATTGGTTCTAGCCTGCCCTGTCCTTTAAAACATCCCATCCTCAATTCTGACATTCCATAACTTATCAAGAATGAATAAATCTAAATTTATTGGAACTAATAACATTAAATTTTGATTCTTTTGAGAAAAAAAAGAAAGTTAATATAGATTTAAAATTTGACAATTTAAACTAATATTTTCAATTAACTGTTATTAGTTAATTCTTATTATAATGTCTCAAATACTCCGGTCTTGTTTAATTTAGCTGATCAATACAACCGATAGCTGGTCTATGTTGCTAGTGGATGATACATATTACTATTAGTTAGGGGTGTGCAAACTTGAAGAACCTGACCAAAAAATTGCATTCGGGTGAAGTTGTTGTGATTATTTATGTCGAGGCGGGTTGGAAAGTAAGGAGCATTTCGGGTTCAGGTCAGGTTAAAACCTTTTCCAATCTAACTCGACCGAAATACTATATATACTATGATTGTTTTTCCCATCTTTACCCACACCTCTCTCTCTCTTTCTCCGTGCTTCCATATCTTTCGCTCTCTTTGCTTCCATGTCTCTTTCTCTCTCTCTCTGCTTCCAACTTCGCTGCATGCTTGTCCTGCCAATCAGTTGTCGTTCTCCCAGCAAGAAGCAGAGAGATAGATAGAAGGAGAGAGGGAAGACCGCAAAAAAAAAAAAACAAAGAAAAAAAGAAAAACAGATCCAGCGATAAGGAGGAAGCAGAGATTTTTTTTACCTGAGATCTGGGAGTTTTTTGGTTGATCTTGCTAAGTGTTACTGGCTTTTTCTTGGTCGATTTAGGTTGAAGCATTTTTTTTTCTAGGTTGAATTTTTGAATTAAAGCATTTTTTTCTTTTTAATTTTTTCTGTTGTTTCCGTAAGATCTTGGATTTTGAAATTTTGATTTTGATCATTAGGATTAGTTTTGAGTTTGCGTGAAATATTGGTTTTGATTTTGAAGTTTTGCAGATGTGGGTGTTTATTTTTTAAATAAAAAAATATTTTTATTTCAAAAAAATTAAATTTTGGGTTTCCCGAGTTGTTTGGTTCAGGCCACAAAATTTTGGGTTACTCGTTTCAGGCCCCAAACCTTAGTTAGGATCGGTTCAAGTTATGTATATGGCAAAACTTCGGGTCTCGGGTTGTTCGGGTCAGGTTTGATCCGAACTCGTCCGGTAGACACTCCTACTGTTAGCATATACTTATTGTTGGTAACTAGTTGATAATTAATGTTTACATATTTGGTAAAATTATACACAACCTTTGCTGTTTGATTGTTTAATTATCAAAATGGAATATATTTTTGAATGTAAAAGTATATTTTTAACATATTAATAAATAAAATAAATAATAGTATAATATAAAAATTTATAAATTGTTCAAACAATCAACTTAATGTATAAAAAAAATATGTTAATCAATAAATATAAATTTTTATGCATGTAATATAAATTTGTTACGAATTTATAAGCTATTATAATAAAATATGTATGAATTTGAAATTTTGATGTATTTAAAAATAAATAAGAGAATATAACTAATTTTGTTTTTATATTAATAGATTAAGAATAATTTTTTAAAAAAGTTTTAAAATGTTACATTTTGAAAAGGTAACTATTTGTACTCTAAACGGCTAGTTGCCTTGCCTATTTTAGAATCTTTTCTTATCGCTAATTGATGATTCGTTTTTATATTATATTTAATCTATAATAATTTTTTATTAACTATAATTTTCTAAATTATTTAGATTAATAATTTTTTATGGGTAACAATTGGCTACCCAGCGCACAAATAGCAATAATAATCAATTGGTTGCTAGTTGTGCAACCAGTTCGGTGACGTCCATACAGTTGGTAAAAGAGTATTTATGGACAGATTAAAAAATCAGTCAATTAATATCGATTTTTTTAAAACGCTAACTATTAATCAGTCCGTTATAATCGGTTAATCGATTTTATTTTTTCGGATCGGTTAACCAATATTTTTCGGTTATTCACTACAATTATAAAATGTATTCATGAATAAAATTAAAATGTTTAAAATACTTAAAATTTAAAATTTTTCACTATAATATGAAATTATTGTTGTTAAAATAAAAATTTTTAGTGGATATAACCAACTTTATTTTTAAGTATTAAAATTTAATAAGTAAATAAATTAACTAGTTCATTATCATCCTAATTAGATTTACGGTTACATTTACTAATCGCAAATTAAAAAAAATTAAAAATTTCAAAATAATTAAAATAATGAAAAAAGTGTAGCAAAAATACTAAAAAAATTCAAAATTATTAAAATAAATTAATCCAATGCTAAAATCTTTTTTTTATTAATTTTTTAACCTGGCACACATTATTTTTACATATATTAAAAATTTTATTTTTTTTTGAAAATTTTAGTTAATATATTAATGTTATATAATTTTTTTCATTAATGAAAAATTGATAAATTAAGAAATAATAAAAAATACTAAATATGAACATATTGAACAATTAATAAATTAACTAAAATGTCTTTAAAAAAACTAAAATGAAATTGAAATATATTTTAAAGTAAATAAAAATTAAAGGAATATAAATAATTAAATATGAAAATAATGAAATAAAAAATTACAATAAAAAGAAAGAAACAGTGAAATAAAATTAATAAACTATAGGGGTGTTTTTGTATCGGTTTTGGTTTGGTTAACCGGTACCTGAGCTAAAATATAAAAAATAATCCATTAATATCGATTTTTGTAAAATACTAACCATTAACTATAAAAATCGGTAATCGGTTCAGTTAACATATTTTTCGGATGGATTTCGGTTCGATTTCTTGATTAACTAAATCCAATGGCTTTTTTAAATACCCCTATTTTACGGAAAAGAAAAAAATATTTAAATTAAGATTTGTTTACAACATAGAGATCTAAGAGAAGGCCTTTGTCTTAGTATTTGGTTTGATTTATCTAAACAACATGAATGTTTGAATCTTTTTATCTGCCAAAAATTCCCGCCACGTATACCGACAGTTTTTTATTTCCCTAAAGTGGTTGCATGATACTAATATACTCATTATTTAGCGAAAATATATAATTCTAGGCCTGTTAAAATTGGCCCAAACCCAACAATTCACTCAAATCCACCCCAAAAAAATTGATTCAAATCCAACCCAACTAAAAAATTAAATCCATCCAAAATCTACCCACCTAGAATCCAACCCGTTTGGGTCTGTCTCCCTATACCCAACGGGTCTATGTTCCCAAATCCCTATTTCCCCTGCCCTCTTTCTTCTCTGTTGCTCCCTTGTGACGCGTGCCGAACCCGTAGGCCACGAAAATCCGCTTTTAGGGTTCGAGAGAGGTTAATAAAATCCGTATAGATTACGGGGACATCTATTTTGGGCAATAAGAAGTGTTTTGGAGTTGCTATCCAATAAAACATTGAAAAAGTTCATCTAGCCTTATTGAGCCTAAAACGATGCGTATATGTCTCTTTTGGGCAATAAAAAGGTATTTTGGAATCCCTAATCCTAATAGAACATTAGGAAGGTTCATCTAACCTCATGAAACCTATGATTAGAGAGAGTGTACTTTACTTTTATTCATACTTTGGTTAAAGTTACGAATGAGTTTTTAAGTTAAATTTTTATCATTTTCTCATACAATTATACAATTTATTAAGGAGGAAATCAAGCACATAATGAAAGCAGTAAATAACACAATTTAAAACAAAGCAAATAACATCACATTAATTTACAGCAAAATAGGGGTAGAATACAACCCCAAAGAATAAAGGCAATGAAAATCATGCATAAAACAAGCTATTTATTTAAGAATAGAAACATTGCTTTCCTCATGCATATTCACAAAAATGGCGATTTTTAAGGTGACATTTGTGTTTAGAAAGACAACTAGGATATTGGTTCTATTTTATTAAAAAAAACCTTATTTATTCGTAATTTTTTTGGGTGCTTTTTATATCAACAAACACAAAAATAACATTCATCATAACTAAATAATTCAAAAGAGAAGGGTTGAAAAGAACGAACCAAAATGATGTCGTATCTTGACTGATCTGAACCCCACTCTATCGCCCATGCTTAAGAAATAAAACTAATAAATCAAAGAAAAACTAACATGTTACCAATATTAAAATATTGTATTAAAATAAATGACAAAACGATAGAAAATATTAATGAAATTTATAAAGAAAAAGGATTAAAACAACCAAAAATGGGAAGAGAAAAGACCTAGGGACGGCCAAGAAGCGCGAGGGACAGCCATCTAAGAGGTGACCGACAAGCAGAAGAAGTTTTCCTTGACGTAGCGAGCGACAGCCATGGGCAAGTCCTTCTTCCCGTCGGTCATCTCCATGAGTCAAAAACAATCAGAAAACTCTATTTTCGAATGCTCAAAGCTTAAATTTATTACCTTTTACGAATCTTAGGCCACTATGTCATGCAATTGGGTTAAATAAATCATTAATAAAGTAAATCCAATAATGAAATAACAAAATTATCAAGCAAAAAAATTAATTTATATTTTGAAACTAAATCATATATTTCATGTCAAGCAGGAATGACTAGCCCAGAATATTTACCTTCAGAATATTGATTTTTGGAAGGCAAAAACTGTATAGATCTCCTTTGAGTTCTACAAGGATTGGTTGACAATTGAACAAATTAAAAATAATTTTCTCTTTCCCAAAAGAATCGTCCTTTTATAAAATAATTTGAAATCTTAGGAAGGTAAATTAAGAAAAGTGAATTGATTTCCCTTTCTCAAATTTATTTCTAATTCTTTTTCAATAAATCTCAAAAGAAAATAAATATAGAGAGAAAACTTTTGTTTATAAAAATCAATTTTTGCTCTTCCAAAAAGGTCTCCCCAAAAAACCATCCCCTTTTTTCCTTCATTCGCCTTCTATTTATAGGCTAGCTTTTGATTTAGGGATAAAGATAAAAATTAAATATTTTATCTTCAAAGATAAAAACAAAATTTTAATTTTCCTTAAAGATAAATATTATGTTTGATTTATCTCTAAAGATAAATAATATCAAATTATCTTTTGAAGCATAAAATCAAATATTTCTATTTATCCTTGAAGATAAATATCGAATATTTGATTTATCCGTAGAGATAAAGTGATTTCAAATAATATTTAGATATAAAATCAAATACCTTTAATTTATCCTTGAGGATAAATATCTTAAATCTATCAGATTTATTCCCAAACAACCAGAATTTTATTATCAGGTACTGACCGACGGGCGTCCCTCAGCTGAGGGATGGGCGTCGGTCAATAGGGATTAGATTGCCTCACCTGCCGAGTGACGTACACCCGCTCATGCGAGAGAGATGAGCGTCCTTCAGACGAGAGCGACGGGCACCAACTCATGCGAGGGATGGGTGTCCCTTGGGTGAGAAACGGTAACTGCCCATCCTTTGACGCATTCGACAGGCACTCCGGTTGATCGACGAGTGTCGATCAACCAAAAAAGAAAATTTTTTAGATGAAAAGGTTTCTTTCAAAATAAAAGAGACTCAAAAGGATTTTTGCTCACTAATAACCTTATAATTTGTGAAATTCAAGGGCGAAAACCTATAACCTCACTCATCTACGTATGACATAGATACCGATATCTTTAATGGATAACTCTGATCTGGGCTGTCTGGAGACCCGGTATCTACACCCATCTTCTCTATCTCTCTCTCTCTCGATCTCTTGAAATCGATAGTTCATCGGCTGTTGTATGTTAAATCCGCAAGTGCACGGTTTACCATTTATTATTTAAGATATCGTTCTCTTGAGGAACATGTTGGGTTATTACTCATTATGACTTGATCTCAATCTTGATTACAATGTTCATTAATTTGGTTAAAATGACTAAACTATCGATATTATGTTATGACTAAGTTATTTATTAATTCTACTTTAATTATGATCAAAGATGACAAATATAATTAATGATTTGATTTAACAAATGTAAAACTTGATAAATATTCTAGTAGTTTAAAATTAATCTTTAATATGTAAGTCAAGTTGACATAAAACTCTAAATCACTCTCTCAACATGAAATAGAATACTTAAAACATGCAAGTATAATTTCTAACCCTTAACTCTCATTATAGAATTAGAGTATTATATTTACATATTTTAAGAATATAAATCAACCTATAACAACCATCATAATCATCCTGGTCTCCCTAGCAAATGCTATGATAATGAATTTCTAATAGCTTTAAGTAAGAATATATCTCTCGAACTATACTCTCACTTATAAAGATCATGCAAATAGTACTATTAAAAAATTCTGCAACTAATTAAAGATTACTTGTATTAATGAGAATAAACAAATATTAACATAATTGTTCAAGTTCCTAGAAACATCAATCAAGTAATTACAAAGAATAGAAGTATAATTGAAAGATAAATAAAAGTTGATCTCTCGATCCTTTATTCATTAAATGTTCTTCTTCTTCCTTGATCTTGTCTTCCCTTTAAAAGTTAACTTCTAATTGTTTTTTTTCTTCTAAAAATTATGTCTCAAAAACTTTTGAAAAACTCTGAAAAAACTAACTGACTCTTGATCTTTTATTCTTCATTGCCTTTATAGTTCTTTTGCAAAGCAATGTGACCCTTCAAGCACCCTTCTAGAGGTACACAACCCTTAATAAAAGGTCATGTCCCTTTATAACTTGTTTGAAATTTGAATACAAATCCTCCCTGTGTCGCGCTTGCTATAAAGCACGGGTCTTCTTGCTTTGCTTCTTCCTTCTGCTCTTCCTTGCTTCTTCTTACCCGTCCTAGGTCACGCTCGCGACAGCACAATGGATTCCTTGCTACTTTGTCTCATTTTTCCTAGTTCTTTCTCCATTTACTCGTATAATCACCCAAAACAAAACAAAACATAAAAGATACCAAATTCTATGCAAAAATAACTAAAACTAAACATATAACATCACAAACTTATATATAACATAACCAATATATGAACTTTTTAAGCTTATATCAAATCCCCCATACTTAAACTTTTGTTTATCCTTAAGCACAAAATCAAAAATCTAGGTAAGAGAATAAACACACTTTTTATCGTCTCCAAAATAGATGTAGCAAACTCAACATGTTATCTTAACAATAAAAAAAGTTAAAGAAATGATAATCAACAACTAAACTCCCAATGTTCAACAATGATCGATAAAACAAGTTTCATAGCATACGCAATAAATTTATAAATTGTCTCAATCTATTAACAACAAGATCAATGAATAAAGAGTCAAGATGCTAATCATGTTATCTAGCCAAAATGCTAGTCTTCAAATTTACAAATTCTACGAATAAAAGTAGCCATTCAGGACAAAAATTAAGCACACGCATTCACTTGCATTTCTCATGGTATTTTTAGATATTTTTTATATGTATAGTGGGTGCATTTTATGCTCCATCCCACTATTTTTTTTCTTTTTTTTTTCTTTTTCTTCTTGTGACATCACACATTCTTTCCAAATGAATGTAAATAAGGAGCAAACTCACTTACACACAACTTACTCAAAATGCATAACACCAATAAGCATTCTTTGTCTTTTCTTTTATTCTTTTTCTTTTGTTTATGTCCTCATCCATTGTTGAAAAGCAAGCTATTCATATTATGGCTATAGTTTCCTTAAGGCTACTTAACTCCTTAGAACCTAAACTTAAATCCTAACCATCCTAACATTTTAGCTTAACTAAAAAATTAACTAAATATTCTATAGACCTTGTAAATATTAGAAAGAGATAAAAAGAAAATCTAAAACTTATGCTACATGAAACTTTAAAATTCTACCAATTGAGCATACAAAAGTTAATTATTGACATCAAAATTAACCTTAAACATAGTCAAGATTAACATGTAAGGAAACTACTTATAAATGTGGAGAAAATAAAAGTAAAACAAACATGCATATACTCAAATTCAAAATGAAATAACTCCTACCACTAACAATCATGCATGCCAACACAATAACATAAAACAAACATACGCACATAAATAAACACAAAGGCTAATATCCCTCCCCCACACTTTAAAATTCACATTGACCTCAATGTGAAACTCAAAATTAAAAGAAATGGTAAGGAAAACTCCCCTCAAGAAGTGCCACTAGGCGAACCCGGCGGTGAAGGAGTGAAATCAACTTTCTGCTTATGGAAGAAAGACATTAACTTGTGACTCAAACGCTAGTGACTTTGACTCAAATCGTGCAAGTGTGTCTCCATATTGACAACCTTGACAGCCAAACTCTAGTTTGCAGCATCTATGGCATCCAAACGAGTAAGCACTTGCTACCAACCTACAGAATTGCCCTCTGCTTCAGCCCCAGAACCAAAATTTGATTCCTCCTCATCTATCTCAGCGGTAGCAGTCTTAGGTACATGGACCTTCTACTTGCCCTTGCCCACATTCGTCTTAGCTGTACGCTCCTCATAAGATAAGAACTGAGGTGGCCAACCAGCTCTAGTGACCAATTGGAAATTCTTCAAAAAGACAATGTCAAACATGGGAATGCGCTCATCCTCCTCAAGCTCAAAACCTCCCAGCTAGCCCAAGCAACCCAAGATGATCCCAGTCACCATATGCCCCATGCCAATCATTTTGGTTTTCGAAATGGATGTATTGTACAAGCCATAAAAAATAAATGAAATGGAGCACGGGGTCCGTTTAGCCTACAATAAGGAAAGCACAAAAAGATCCTTTGTTTGGACTTTGTTACTCTCAACTCGTCCAAACAAAGCGTTACACAAATATTTGTGAAAAAGCATGATAGCATTACTCTGAAATAACCTATTACTGGAGTTTGTAGGTGCAAAACTACTAAACTAATCAATTTTTTTCCAATAATCAGAGGCTACAAAGTGTTGAGGCACAAATACTTGCCCATCTAAAGGAAAGCCAAACCAATCGTGTGTCTCAGAAAAACCAAATATATACTCAGTTCTCTCATGTCTAAACTTAAACTGGACTTTTCTATTGTCAATATAAGCTAATGTAACAAAAAATTCAAGAGCCCACTCTCTCCTAACAGGCAATTGCATATGTGCAAAGTGTTTCTATTTTATGAATTTCAACAATTTTCCAATTTATTGACTAACAGATAGTACTTCTAATAAGTCAAAATCTAAATGTAACATGCCAACAATCTCCTTTTGAGAAAAATATTCAAATTTCTTACCTTCTTCATCAGAAAAGAGAGAAAAGGGACACTTATACAACCTAGAAAGAACTGTAGAACCTGGACTTTGAGATGATGCAGTAGCTTCCTTCCCAGCACTTTTATCATCCATCTTCTTCAAATGTACCATTTTAAATCAAAGAAATTGCAGAGAAAACATGAAAATCAAAAGTTATAGAAGAAGAAATTGCAGAGAAAATGTGAAAATTTGAAATATTGAACTTAAATTGAGTAAAGAAGATGAAGAGGTAGGTTTGAAATGGGAAAAGAGGGGTGTCACACCCCATAAGTGGCCTAATCGGAAATTGGCAATTTTAACTGGATATTTTAAGCACAATTGAGTCATCTATTAATGAAAGAGGATTTAATTGTAAGGAAATAATAGTGTTTAATTGCAAATGTCTAGTTTAGTGAGGAAAGAGTATTTTGACAAGGACTTTTTTGGTATTTATTTTAATTCAAAAGGTAAAAGAGAATAAGTGGATTAGTGATTCTGGTGCATGTGTGCCAAGTGGAAGGAGGATGTGCACGTGGTGAGGGAAAGGAGAAGTCTGAGAACATTTAGTTAGTTGGAAAACAAAGGACTGAAAAAGTTTTCTCATTCTTTTCTGGTTCTCTCTCACGCAAACCACATTCTGCCTTTTCTTCATTTTTCTGTTCTTCCTATCATTTGCATGTGTGTTCAGTCATTGTGGAACTAGGGTTTGAGATTAGAAAAGAAGTTACAGAAGGTAAGTGGCTATTGGTTTCGTGTGGTTCTTCTTCTCATATGGGTTTTTAGAGATTCTGTTCTTGGGTTTTAATTGTGGCTTTATTTGTTTGCAAGCATCTGAGGATTAAAGGAAAGAGAAAGGAAAAGGGCAAGATAGTGGACTGAGAGTGCAAGTGGACGTTTTTGAGCTTCGATACAGGTTTGGGAGTGTCTGTTCTTTATTGAACTGGGATCCTACTTGCTGTTTATTGTCAAAATTGGCTATGTGTGTGTTGTCTATTAAAATGCATGAAATATGTACTGTGTATACATGATTCCTGTAGAAAAGAAGGAAGTTCAATATGTAAATGACATGAACATGCAATGAGATGAATATATATGAGTTTGAATGTGGAAAACCTGGAAAGTTGATATTCTGACATTGCCTCTGTTTAATTGTAAAAATGTTTTATTTGTGTTATAAGTGCTGTGAATGTGCTCTGGAGACTTGAAGGTACGTATTCGAATTATGATTGCATAAAAAAAATGGTTTTAAATAAGGTGGAGTTTTGAATTTTAGAAATACTCTGTTTTCTGATTTTCTGGTTTTTCACGTTTTCTTTCTGGGAATTTTGGAAATCTGTTGGAGAAGAAGAAGAAGTGTGAGAAGAAGATCACGTGACGTGATGGAGCATCACGCCGTGACCCTCTTCCCTGAAGAAGGTCACGCGACGTGATGGGGCATCACGCCGTGATCCCCTTATCTGAGATATCTGAGAAGTTGGGAGAAGGAGAAGTCTGTGAGAGGAAGCTCACGCGACGTGATGAAGCATCACGCCGTGACCTTCCTCCCTTTGGGAAGTCACGACGTGATGAAGCATCACGCCTCGCGACCTCGCCTGTTTCCTTCTCGTGATTTTTCTTCTCTTCCCCTCTCCTCACAGGCGTCACGAGACGTGACCGATGGTCACGCCGTGACTGCCTTACTTTTTGCCTGGCACTTGCGTGAAGCCTGTGTCACGTGACGTGACGAATGGTCACGGCGTGACCAGCCTTCCCTGCTGTCCTGTTTTATTAAAACAAAATTTTAACTTCTGTTTTAAGGGTTTTTGCATTACATGACAAATGTTTGAGTTAAAATTGTATTGTATTTTGGATAATTGCATAATATTGGGTTTTGTATACATGATTAATGATTAATCTACATGATTTACATGTTTATAATTTATTTAACATGGACTTTTTCAGTATGAACTATTTGTTCTTATCATCTCCTGTAATTGATATTTATACATTTAAATGTTCTGAATTGGATCAATATACGTGTATATATGAAATATAAGTTAGTATTTAATGAAATTCACGTGACAAGATACGAGAATTATTGAGTTGTATACTTGATTAAATAATTTAATATTAGGGTACATGATTGATATGTCTATAATTTACATGAATATAGTTATTCCAATGCGGGTTTTATGTTCTTTTTACCTTCTGTGTTTGATAATTGAATATGTTTACATGTTTCTGGATTCGATTAGTATACACGTATACATGGATTATTACAAGATGAATTATAAGTTCTTATTACTTCCGGTAATTAATATTTGAATATATGTATATGTTTCTGATTTTGATCAATGTACATGAAAACATGAATTATTGAGTTGTATTCTTTGAGCCTGAATAGTCATAGTAGTGGATAAGTAAGCGCTTACTTAGGTCAGAGTGTGTGTGCAGCTGCTATATGATAAAATGATATATGCGGGTCCATTTGGATCCTTGTTTCGACCATGTTTGGTCTATATGAAAATAAAGCGAGACTTCGGTCTCTATATGGAAAATACATGTTTGAGACTCATGTCTCTATATGCTTGGGATGCTGTGTTCAATCAGTATCCAAATGACCGTATCCACTTCTAGTGAGTATTTCAGACTAATCAGGCTACATGTTTATATGTGATATATATATATATATATCTATATGTTGAGATGTTTATTGACAAGATTAAAGGTATATGTTGTATATGAAATATAGTATAACTTTGTGTTTATACACCTTGAGTGTATATGTATTTGCAATGGTGAGAAATATGTAGATTTTAATTATGTTTTAATAGTTAATTACTTGTAATGTATGTTTATGGTTGGGATGAGATTATAGTATTGTTGTAAATATTGTATATGCATATTGTTAGTTTATTTTGTTTCTCCCCACTAAGCGTTATCGCTTAGCACGGGCTCTTTTCCCGTGCCGGTGGCAAGTTTGGATTTGGAGTCAGATATCTGCGAGTCGGCCACTAGGAGTCTTTTGATGAAGTTATTTTTGAAGTCTTCCGCTGTAACTTTTGTATATGGCTTGTGTATAGCAGAGTAAATCTTTTGTAAAGGAACAAATATTATTTTTGTATATGTATTCGATTACAAGCCTCATTTTGTAAAACAATACGGATATATGTTATATGTAAAAAGGATTTACTATTACATGATTAAAAGTTTCTTTATTTTACATTTGGTTTTTGTTTATACATGTGAATATGGATTTGTTATATGTGTTTACCCGTGTGGCACTCCGGTATCCTTCCAACGGGGATGGCGGGGTGTTACAAGGGGTTTAAAGCATTTAAAATTTGCCCAAAATTTTCAAATTTCGCATAGTGTCGCGAGTGTGATGACTGTCGCGTTCGCGACAGAAGCTTTCAGGTGAGAAATAAAAACAATCCAGAAATGGTCGCGAGCATGATTAATGTCGCGCTCACTACAGAAGATTTTCTTCGAAAAATGAAAAAAAATAGACTAGCAGTGTCGCGAGTACGATGGATATCGCGCTCGTGACAAAAGCTTTAGTTGGAAAATTTTTGAAAAATTTGTAAAAAGAATTCAATTTTTCCAATTTATATAACTGTGGAAAACATTAAAATACTTAAAACAATAGTAATAATAATTCAAAACAAAATAAAAAAAATCAAAAATAATAAGAAACAAAAATAAAAAGAAATTTCATGTAGAAAGAAAACCAATCTCGTCAACCAAACCAAGAGAAATACATGAAACCTATAACACCCCAATACCCCTGGGAGGATATCGAGGCACCATGCACACAAATACATACATACATACATACATACATACATACATACATATAATTGTAGCTGAAGCATTAAGATCGATACTAGAGATCCAAATAATCATCTATTACGAATTATGAAACAGAAATTTACAAAAGCCTTCTATAAACAAATACATGTACTTATATCGAAATGTTCATTTACAAAAATATCCTTATACAAAACTTAGCCATAACATCCTTTACATATACTTATTCAAAACGACACAATTATAATTATCATAAAACAAAAGGACTACAGCTGAAACTCTTAGTAGCCGACCTGCAGATACCCAACTCCAGAATGAACTTGCTATCTACACAGGAAAAAATACCTGTGCTAAGCAATAACGCTTAGTGGGGAGGAACAGAAATAAGTATAAAATAATAATAACATTCATCACAAATATGCATAATAAGAGCATGAGAAGTTCATAAACATAACCTACTATAATCACTCCGATGAACAAGCACTAACATAAAGCATAGTCACTATAATAAAACAATTGTCAGAAACTACGAACAAAGGCATATCACTACTATAAGGAAATTCTCATATACATATACAAATATTGGTGTGCCAAGTTCAACAACAACCACAGCACACTAGCCTGAATTTACATGGGTGGTGGATATGGGTATACTGGATACTGCGAGCAATATCAAACACTAGAGATTGAAACGTCAAAACATTTTAAAATAATCACTGGATACCCGAGTTATCAAACACAAGACTCTAACGGGGCCAAACACTGGCAGCTGCAATCACTAGCCCTTTATAAGCATGCTTATCTATCCACTACTATGACCATTCAGGCTTACGCACTCATACTATTTCACAACACTCAAACTATACAATAATCAAAGATCACACCACTTAACATAATTCTACATCAACTCCCACATATTTAACGTACAAAACAATGGCTCATAAATTAAAATCATAATACCAAACATGAGAGAGAAACCATGCAATTTCTGAAGCACAGGGGAGGGTCGCGCTCGCAACAACCCGTCAGCCTGCGACAGAGGCAAAACTCGCCCCAAGTCGCGCCCGCGATAAGCTCAACGCTCCCGAAAGATGGCCAAACGGGTCTTTATCGCGCTCGGCACAAAGAGCTGTAGGCCGGCCTCGCGCTCGCTCGTGAAAATGCGCTCACGAGACAGCCCGGCTAGGAAGGAGCTCGACAACCGAGCTCTTTGAAGCATTTGTGCTCGGCTGAAACTCGCACCGCATTCTCTGTTGTGCTCGCGATAGAGCATGCTCGGCAAAAACTCTGCTAAAGATTGAAGTTCAAGCTCCTACCCCAGTCCAAAACCAAGCTCTCTATCGTGCCTGCGACCGAGGTCGCGCTCGTGATAGAGATGAGCTCCTAGACCTAGAAACACTCATCTCTACCTCAAACTCATGCACATCTTACCTCAACATCAATCTAACATGCATACAACTTAAATTCACCTAACATATGCATTCTAAACATGCTAATAATCATATTGGCAACAATTTTCACTTGTTAGAACAAATTATAATTTAACAAGAATGCACAACAAGCATCAATCCCAGAAATTACTTTAAAATCATATAATTTCATACTTTAACTCTGATTTACAACAATTAAACCTAACATTTCATACATCTATTAAAACTCAACTCAAAACATGCATCTCAACATATTTAACGACTCAATTTCTAAAAATTTATCACAAGAATTCAAAGCAAACTAAATCAATTTACATAACTCCCAAACCTCAAAAAGCTTAAAAACTAGAACTCTTCAAGCTCAAACCTTCTTTTTTCCTTTCTCTTTTCTCTTGTCAGCAGCTCCTTTCAAGAATCAAACCACTACCAAACAAATACGTTAACCCTCCACTAATAAAACTTAAAATCCAGAAAACAGAGAAGAAACCACACATGATATCCAAAACCCAATCACTTACCTTTCAAAACCAATCCAAAACCTCAAAAATATCATAGCTCAAGCCTTGAAGTTCACCTAAGAAGGTGAAACAAGGAGCAAAAGAAGAAGAAGAAACGCAGGAAGAAGAGGGGAAAACTGGAACAAAAATCTGAATTTGGTTTCCCCCTCTCTTCCTTTCTTTCTTTTCTCCAATTAATGCTCCCTACCTACCTTGCCATGTGTCAACATCCTAATGGTCATTCTTTTCAAGTCCTTGGCTTTTATCCTTCAAGTCCTTGGTTAAATCTCCTTTACTCACTAAACAATTAATTCTTTTTCTTAACTTTAATTACTCTTTCAATTTAGTCCTTAATTACTCCCATCCATACTTATACAATTACAATAATACCCATAATTACTCAATTAACCCTTTAATTACTCAATTAACATTGCAATTCCTACTAGGCCACTTTTTTGAGATGTTACAAAACCTCTCTACCATAAAAACTTTCTTCCAAATAAACTTTACACCTTTGGTCATTGGCCTTAAATAACTCTCCTTTAGCATTTTTTAGCTCTAAAAATCCATGACCAAAAACTTGAGTCACATCAAATGGACCACTCCAACGAGATTTAAGTTTATCGAGGAATAACTTTAACCTAGAATTATACAAAAGTACCTTATTCCCTACCTTAAAACTCTTATGACGTATATGTGCATCATGCCATTTCTTAGTTCTCTCTTTATATATTCTTGCATTCTCATAAGAACTAAGACGTAACTCATCTAATTCATTTAATTGCAAAAACGCTTAGAACAAGCTTGTTTCAAATCAAAATTTAATGCTCTAATTGCCCTAAATGCCTCATGTTCTAATTCAACCAGTACATGACAAGCCTTGCCAAATACTAACCTATAAGGAGACATGCCAATAGGGTTTTGAATGCTGTACGATATGTCCATAGTGCATCATCTAACTTATGTGTCCAATCTTTCCTTAAATTTGAAGCAATATTTTCAAGGATCTATTTTAATTCCCTATTAGACACTTCTACTTGACCACTAGTTTGTGGGTGATAAGGTGTAGCTACTCTATGATATACTCCATACTTATGCAATAGTGAAGCAAAAGAATGGTTTATAAAATGCGTACCTCCATCACTTACAATGGCCCTTGGCACTGCAAACCTAGAGAATAACTGTTTCAAGAACTTAATTACCACTTTTGAGTCATTGGTTGGTGCTGCCAGTGCTTCCACCCATTTTGAAACATAATCCACCTTACCAAGATGTAATTCTGCCCATATAAACTAAGAAAGGGACCCATGAAGTCAATGCCCCACACGTCAAATACCTCCACTTCCAAAATATTTGATAGTGGCATCTCATCCCTCCTTCTAATGTTGCCAACCTTTGGCATTGATAATAGCAAGCAACAAATGATTTTGCATCTCGAAACAATGTTGGCCAATAGAAACCACATTCGAGCACACAAGCTGCTGTCTTAGTGCTTCATTATTACCTGAATACAAAACTAAATGACAATGGGTTAAAATATTAACATATTCCTCTTCACTTACACAGTGTCGAATGACTCCATCACCACAAATTTTGAACAAGAATGGCTCCTCCCAAATCTAATGCTTAACATCCAAAAATAACTTCTTTCTTTGTTGATAAGTCATGTCATATAGCAAAACTCCTGCAATAATAAAGTTAGCAAAATCAGTATACCAAGAAGTACTCAAATGTCTTACCAACATCAAACCTTCATCAGGAAAAACTTCATTGATTTCATCAGAATCAACCATAGGCTCTTGATCATTTTCCAACTGTGATAAATGATCAACCACTAAATTCTCAGATCTTTTTTTATCTCGTATTTCAATATCAAACTCTTGTAATAAAATGACCCATCGAATGAGTCGAGGCTTTGTATCTTTCTTTGCAAACAAGTATCTAAGAGCTGCATGGTTAGTATATACAATAACTTTTAACCCCAATAAATAAGAACGAAATTTATCACCTGCAAACACAACAGCAAGCATATCTTTTTCTGTAGTGGTGTAGTTCAATTGAGGCCCCGTCAATGTGTGACTAGCATAGTATATAACATGCAAACGTTTATCTCTACATTGACCCAAAACACAATAAACAGCTAGGTCACTAGCATCACACATGTTCTCAAAAAGAATATTCCAAACAAGTGAGGTAATAATAGGAGCACTCATAAGAGCTTTTTTCAAACTCTCAAAGGCCTCTACACATTCAGCAGAAAAATTGAAAGGCACATCCTTCACTAAAAGATTAGTTAGAGGTATAGTAATTAAAGAAAAATCTTTAATAAATCTTCTATAAAAACCTGCATGTCCTAAAAATGACCGAACACCTTTGATTGTAAAAGGTGAAAGTAATTTTTCAATCAATTTAGTCTTGGCTTTATCTATTTCAGTGCCTTTTTTAGAAATTTTATGACCCAATACTATACATTCTTCAACCACAAAATGACATTTTTCCCAATTTAGTACCAAATTAGACTCCTCACATCTAGATAAAATCCTATCCAAGTTATGCAAGCATAACTCAAACGAGTCACCATACACAGAAAAATCATCCATGAATATTTCCATGATTTCCTCTATTATATCACCAAAAATTGCAGTCATGCACCTTTGAAAAGTAGCTAGTACATTACACAACCCAAAAAGCATCATTCTATATGCAAATGTTCTATAAGTACAAGTAAATGTTATTTTCTCTTGATCATTAGGGTAAATAAAAATTTAAAAATAACCAGAAAACCATCAAGAAAATAATAATGCGAATGACCAGCAATGCGTTTTATCATTTGATCAATAAATGGTAAAGGAAAATGATCATTTCTAGTTGTTGTATTTAGCTTTCTATAGTCAATACAAACCCTCCAACTAGTGGTGGTTCGAGTAGGCATTACTTCTCCATTCTCATTTTGGACCACAGTCATGCCCCCTTTCTTAGGAATACAATGAATTGGACTCACCCAAAAACTATCCGAAATTGGATAAATTATTCCAGCATTAAGTAATTTTATTATTTCTTTTTTAACTACTTCTTTCATATTGGAGTTAAGTCTCCTTTGCTTATCTGCCTTAGGTTGATGCCCTTCTTCCATGTGAATTCTATGCATTACTACTTTAGGACTAATTCCTCTCAAATCAGAAATTTGACATCCTATGCTTTTAATTCTCTTTCTAACAACTTGTAAAAGTATATTTTTTTGCATCAAAGTAAGTTTGCTAGAAATGATAATTGGCAAAGTGTGTTTAGTACCAAGAAATGCATACCTTAAATGGCTTGGTAATTCTTTCAACTCAACAACCGAAGGACTTACAATGGATGGTGGAAGTGGTTCCGCACTTGTATTCAAAATCTCATGTTGACGATCAACTTGCTGCACCTCCTCTTGAGCCTCCTTTCTAATGCTTGCTTCTTCTTGATCGTCATTCTCCAAAAGTTTCTAACACAAGCATCGATTAGATCAAGTTTCATGCAAATATTCTCATCCATAGGATATTTAAGTACTTCATCTATATGATACTCAACACTATCTTCTCCTACTCTCAAAATTAACTTCCTTTTTAAAATATCCACTAATACCCTACTAGTATTCATAAATGGTCTACTCAAAATCAAAGGGCAATTTGCATTATGTGCAAAATGAAGTATTACAAAATCTGCAGGTAAAATAAACTTATCTACCTTAACAAACACATCTACTATAATGCCATATGGTTTCTTAATAGATTAATCAGCTAGTAGCAAAACCATAGAAGCACATTTAATATCTTCAAATCCTAACTTTTTGAAAATAGATAATGGCGTAAGATTTATGCTAGCTTCTAAATAATAAAGACACATTGGAAATTCTTTGTCCCCTAACTTACAAGGTATAGTAAAACTACCATGGTCTTTTAATTTTTTTGGTAAATTATTTATAATTATGGAACTACATTCCTCCATAAGTGCAACAGTTAAAATATCCTCCCAACTCCTTTTTTTTGAAATTAAATCCTTCAAACATTTTGCATAATTAGGAATTTGAGATATAGTTTCAACAAATGATAAATTAATATGCAAATTTTTTTAATAAAATTTAAGAATTACTTATCCTGATCCTTTTGCTTGAGTTTTTGTGAAAGTGGTGGACGAGGTTGGAAGACTCTAGCCATTATAGCCCATTTTGTCGCACCCACGACATTGGTCACACCCGCGACAGAGGGTTGTATCTCTTATGTCGTGCCAGCAGTTGGTGTCGAGCTCGCGGCTTTGTCTGGAATCTCCTCTATCGCACCTGAGCCTGGAGTCGCGCTCGCGATAGAAGGCCGTGTTGCCTTCTCTGTACTTCTTTTCTGCAAAATTTCAATTGAATTATCCAAAATCAAATCATTAAAATATTTTTTTCTTGACCTCAATGTTATTGCTTTCATTTGCTCTCTTGGATTATCCTCCGTATTGCTTGGAAAACATCCTTGAATTCTTGAAGGTAATGCATTTGAAAGTTGTCCCAACCGAACTTCTAAATTGTAAATGGATGATGCTTGATTCTTTGCTATTTGATCAAACTTTGATTCTAGCCTCTTTTGATTCTCATCTTGAGAGTTAATCTTCAAATTGATACCCTCTAGAAATCTATTCATCTTCACTTCTAATGCTCCAAAACGATTTTGTGGCTATTGAAATCCCACTACTCCTCTATTTTGGTAATTACCCCATGAAAAATTAGGATGGTTACGCCAACCAGGATTATAGGTGTTAGAGTAAGGTAGGGTTTCCGCGTCTTTGGCCTTGTACAAAACTGACTTGCTCCTCCGTATTAGCCATACTTAAACCACAATCATTGTTATTGTGCCCTTGTTGACCACATATATTACAAGAATTTGGTGAGGATGCTCCTATACTTATATTGTTAATCTTATGAGTCAATACTGCCACTTGTGCCTGTAAAGCAGAAACTGAATCAATAGAATGAACACCTTTAATGGGTGAAGAGAATGATACATTTGCTCTTTCAGTAGGCCACATGTAATTATTGGTAGCCATCTCTTTAAGTAACTCATAAGAAGCATTTGTAGTTTTTCTCATAAACCTGCTGTTGCATCTATTGTTCCCCTAATTGTATGATTCACCCCATTATAAAAAGTTTGCATGAGTAATTCCTTAGGAAGATTATGGTGTGGACAACTACGTTGAAGTTCCTTAAACCTTTCCCAAGCTTCATACAAAGATTCATTTTCATATTGATTAAAGGTAGTGATATCTTTGATTATCTTAGCAGTTTTTGCTAAATGAAAATATTTTGATAAAAATGCTTGTGCTAATTGGTCCCATGTGGTTATTGATCCTTGTGAAAGGGAATTAAGCTATGTTTTAGCTTTATCTTTTAAAGTGAAAGAAAAAAGCCTAAGTTTTATTGCATCCTCTGGTACACCATTTATCTTAAATGTGTCACAATCTCAAGGAAATTTGCTAAATGAGCATTAGGATTCTCATTTGGCAAGCCATAGAATTTTATACTATTTTGTACCATTTGTAATAAAGAGGGCTTAATCTCAAATTGGTTAGCATTTATCGCAGGACGAACTACTCTTTATTGAGTTTCACTCAATGATGGTGTAGGAAAATCCATTAATCTTGGTTGTTCTTCCATGATGAGTCTCTTTTTGGCTGATTTTCTTCTTTCTGATATGAATCTTTCTATTTTTGGATTTAATGGTTCAAGTTTTTCTTTAGACTTCCTTGTCCTAGGCATAAACTCGAGCAATCAAATCCTGCAAAGCAAAACAAAATAAAACAAAATAAAAAATAATTAAATATTATAATCCAAAATCTTAAATCAAGAATTATAATGGCAATAAACACAAATATGTTCCCTGAAAACGGCACCAAAAACTTATTGTACGTTAAATCCACAAGTGTACGGTTTACCATTTATTACTTAAGATCTCGTTCCCTCGAGTAATATCTTGGGTTATTACTCACTATGACTTGATCTCAATTTTGTTTACAAAGTTCATTAATTTGGTTAAAAAGACTAAACTATTGATATTATATTATGACTAAGTTATTTATTAACTCTACTTTAATTATGATCAAAGAAGACAAATATAAATAATGATTTGATTTAACAAATGTGAAACTTGATAAATATTCTCTTAGTTTAAAATTAATCTTTAATATGCAAGTCAAGTTGACATAAAACTCTAAATCACTCTCTCGACATGAAATAGAATGCCTAAAACATGCAACTATAATTTCTAACTCTTAATTCTCATTATAGAATTAGAGTATTATATTTAAATATTTTAAGAATATAAATCAACCTATAACAACTATCATAATCATCCTGGTCTCCTTAGCAAATGCTATAATAATGAATTTCTAATAGCTTTAAGTAAGAATATATCTCTCGAACTATACTCTTACTTATAAAGATCATGCAAATAATACTATTAAAGAATTTTGCAACTAATTAAAGTTTACTTGTATTAATGAGAATAAACAAATATTAACATAATTGTTCAAGTTCCTAGAAACATCATTCAAGTAATTACAAATAAGAGAAGTATAATTGAAAGATAAATAAAAGTTGATCTCCCAATCTTTTACTTATTAAATGTTCTTCTTTTTTCTTGATCTTGTCTTCTCTTCAAAAGTTAACTTCTAATTGTTTTTTTTTCTTTTAAAAATTTTGTCTCAAAAACTTTTGAAAAACTCTGAAAAAACTGACTGACTCTTGATCTTCTATTTTTCATTGCCTTTATAGTTATTTTGCAAAGTAATGTGACCCTTCAAGCACCCTTCTAGAGGTACACAACCCTTAATGAAAGGTCATGTCCCTTTATAGCTTGTTTGAAATTTGAATGCAAATCCTCCCTCTATCGCGCTCGTGACAGAGCACGGGTCTTCTTGCTTTGCTTTTTTCCTTCTGCTCTTCCTTACTTCTTCCTTTTGCTCTTCCTTGCTTCTTCTTACCCGTCCTAGGTCGCGCTCGCGATGGTTGTCATGCTTGCGACACCACAATGGATTCCTTGCTATTTTGCCTCATTTTTTCTAGTTCTTTCTCCATTTACTCTTATAATCACACAAAACAAAGAAAAAAACATAAAAGATACCAAATTCTACACAAAAATAACTAAAACTAAACATGTAACATCACAACCTTATATATAACATAACCAATATATGAACTTTTCAAGCTCATATCATCGGCTCGCCAGTCACCTATTGCCAGCCATTCCTCTTCTGTCTCTCGCCTGTTTGGATAGTAAATCTTCTTATTTCTGCCTCTGGTCGAAATGTTGTTTTTGGTGTTTTTTCTTTCTTTGTTTTAGATTTATCTTCTTTTTTTTTTTTTCAATAGTTTATGGGTCATTTTTTGATCTAGATTATGTATTGCTCATCTCTGTTTTCAAGTGCTCAGTTTGGTATTTGTTGTTTGCCAATTGATGTTTGTTGTTTGCTGATTATTTGGTGGTTTGGTATATGTTTGTTGTTTGCATTTGTATATATATGCTATTTTCTGTTTGTTTCTTGTACTAGTACATGTACTGATGATTTTCTTGTGTACTGAAAATGTTAGCTATGCGATCTAACGATGAATTTGACTAGGTAATGAATGAAGAAATAGAGGTTAAAATTAAGTTAAAGCAGAAAGTTTTTGAATCACATATCAAATTTCAAAGAAATTAAAATCACCATCAACGTAAAGCTTTATATTGGATTTGCTTTTATTTATATATACAGATTTGTTTTCTTAATAATTTGCAGCCAGAAAAATATGGACATAAACTAATCTCCTTCTTTCGTTAGCTTAGATTTCTTTACCTTAATCTGTTGCCCAACTCAATAAATAACAATTTAAAATAATACATGGTAGTATATACAATCTACCGATAAATTTATATGTTCAGTTATGTATATGCTGCTCCCAACTCCAATAGCTGAAGAAAAATGTACTTTATTATTAATTAGAGAAATTACACAACTAGACTTCTCCTTCGAAAATTAAAATATTCGTAAACTATTCAGTTTTTGTATTTTACTATTATAGTTATTTCATTTTAAGCAGCTTTCTTGTGTTTGCCATTGAGAAAGCCACTGGTGCGGGTGGCCATTATGGCTGGTTTGCTAAATAATCTGAATAGGGGTCATCTTGATTACTTCTATTGGTTACTTGCTAATAATCAAATAATTTTTATGTAAGAATTCGAAAGTTTTGGCAGTAGTTTTTAAGATAAATCCGAGTTAGATATATATTTGAATGATTTAAAACTAGGTAAAATTTTTCAGTTTGATGTGTTATCTTGGGGGAAGAATAATGAGGCAAAATATTCTATTGTTTCTATAATTGTTAGAGATATTATGACAGTTCCCATTACTACAGTTGTTTCAGAGTCAACATTTAGTATGAGAGTACGAATTATCAACAAACGGATGGCATCTATGTTACGTGAAAATGCTGAAACTTTAATTGCTACTCGCAATTGGTTATTTGGATTTGAATGTAAAATAAATACATTTATTTCTTTGAACATGTGTATATAAGTTGTTTTGAGTATTAAGAATATTTATTATTATTGTAGTTGAGGATGTTTCTCTAAATCACATTGGAAAAAATATTAAATTTTTAAAATCAGATCAAAGTGTGGAGTGATCATCAATTAAAGTTGGAAAATAGATTAGCATATTAGTTACTATTTGTATATTCAATATTTTGGTAAGATTAGTTATTTGAAATGAACAATTATTTACTATTTGTATATCCAATACTTTTATTATATTAATTTTTTAAAATAAACAATTACTTACTATTTATATATCAAATATTTTTGTTAAATTTATTTTTCAATATTATGCTATTGAGAATTATTTTTCAATAAAAAAATGGATCAAATAGGTCGATCCACATTCCAGCCCATTTGAGCCTCCACCAATCCATTTGGGTTACCCGAGATTTTTTATATTTGTCCTTTTAGTATCCCATTATTATATCGAAAATTAATTTCGTTAAAAAAATGAATTAAATGGGTCAACTTACATCTCGGACTGTTTGGGCCTCCACCGATCTATTTGGACTAATATTTTTTATACTTATCCATTTAATATCTCATTATTATATCGAGAATTAATTTTCGTTAAAAACATGAATCAACCCATATCGCAGCCCGCTTGAATCTCCACCGACCCATTTCTAATATTTTTTTTATAGTAGTTCTTTTAGTATTCTGTTATTATATCGAGAATTATTTTTTGTTAAAAAAATAGGTTAACTCAAATCGGTTCAACCTATTTGAATATTGACCCATTTATAACTCAATCAAAACTCGATTTAAAAAAATAACCCGTAGCCGTCAATTACTTTAATAGACGAATTCTAATATGTCACTGTATATCTGTCGCTAAATCATGAGGTTTTTTTAAGTAGTGAATGGTTGCTTGGTTGATTAAATGCTAATTCTGAGTTTATCTCCATTTAATTAGAAACCTTCATTTCCTTCTTCCTTTTCAAGTTCCTTATTAACTGTTGGTGGATTAAAGAAGAAAAAACAAATCATTATATATATATACACGAAATAGGCGAAAACTTTTTTAAACAATAATAACTCTCTATTATTTTAATTTTAGACTAAATAATTTTACGCCAATTTGTGTAAATGAGACTTGGACTCTTATTTTCTATTGCTTTTATAATTACAACGGGCTTTTTTTTTTTATTTTTTTTTTATTTTCTTAAGAAATTACAACGGGGCTCTTAATTGGCCAATTTGTATTTTTAAACAGCCTATGCCAATTTTTTTTTATTTGACTTGGACTCTATTAATAATATTCTACTCTTATTATTTTTTATTGCTTTTCAAATTATTATACTGATAGAGTTGGGATACGCACATAACTTTATAAAGAATTGAGTTACTATCTATATTAAATTGAGTTATTTAATCTAAATTAAATTATCAAATCTTATCTCAGAAAAGATTCTGAGTTAGACTAGGGTTAAAACTCTAGCCTTTAGGACCTCTATAAATAGAGGTGAGGTCCTCATAATTTAGTAACAAGAAAACGTACATGCCGTAAGACTGCTCGTTCCCACTCACAGTTTTCTGTCTTAATTTTCAGGGGCATTTAGATTGTGAACAAGTTGCTTTTATCCCGAGTGGATAAAAGCCGGACCAGTGACCAAAAACAAACGGGATCTTGGTAGACGCTTCCGCAACGAGTTTCTGCGCTACAAGAGGTAGGTATCATTTATTAATGTTACCTCCACGTTAATTATATGTATATAATTTTCCGTCATTGGTATCAGAGCCGTTGTTTTTGCGTTCTGGCATGTGGCTAAAAAGATTTAAAAAAAAAATTTATGTGTAAAATTATTAGATCTGGGATGCATTGAACACAATAAAAATTTATTTTTTGTGTGAAAAATATATATGCGTATATATTTCGGCTCGATTTCGTGTATGTGTACACCGAAACCCGAGGAGACGAACATGAGTGTTCTAAACGGCTAACTAGAAGTCGGGATTTTTTATTTTTGACCTCACCATTGGATTCAGAGACCCCATAAACCCCCCACCGGCCGGAACCGGAGCATCAGATTCGGCAGGGAAGGCAGCGCGTGAACCACACGCGCCACATACGTTCGGCGCGTGCGCTTGGGCGGTGGCCCACACACGCGTCGCCACGTGTCAGCTGTGATGCGTCACGCTGACACGTGGCCCAATCGCTGAACGTCACGTGGATGGCTGAGGCCATGCCACGTGGCACAGGAGAAAGGGGGCGGACACGTGAACCAACCAGAGGGTGACACGTGGAAGACTGTGGTCATGCCACATGTCCCAATCAGATGGTGCCACGTGTCCAAATCAGGGACTGCCATGTGTCAGACTGAGGTCTGCCATGTGGCTATGCTGACGTGTCATGCGTGACACGTGGTCCAATGGGACACCGCCACGTGGCGGTGACCTGTACCCAGTTGCCACGCGGGCGACACGTGGTCCAATAAGGTTTTGACATGTGTCAGACCGACGTCTGCCACGTGTTGGTACTGACGTGTCACGTGTGACACGTGGACGAATGAGACGCCGACACGTGGCATCGACTGTGCCACGTGGGCACTAGGTGGACCGATAGCATTCAGACACGTGGCATGAGGACATGTGGCACGCTGTGGTTGTGACACGTGTCAGGTCCAGTGGGAGTCCGCACGTGTGGCGTGTGAAGGCGCGTGAGCACGTCTTTCACTCACTCGTCGGCGCCTGTTGGCGCATGCGGCGTCCTCCGACCACCATTTCAGCTCCGATTTTTGCGAGTTAGTTTTTCAAATTATTTCTGATTTTTTGGTCATGTTTTCAAAATTTTTTAATGAGCAGAAAATATATTGTGTATTTTTTGATATTTAAATGTGTTTAATTTCAAAAATAAAATATTAAAACGTGTAGAAAATGTGTTTTCTACTTTCGAAAATTTTTAAAAATATTTTGAAAAATTTTTGAGATTCTGTCATTATTTATTGATTGAAATACGTTTCAATTATGTGTATTTATACATGAGTGTATAAATTTTTTCTATAATATGTTATAGAAATTTTAAATAAGGGCACCGGTTCTTCCTTAAGAAACGCATAAATTGCTTTGATAATTGTAAGAGTGAAATCAATAAGTAACATGATAATGCAAAGGAAGATTTGAGCTGATAACATTGATGCAATAGTGCATCATAAAATACATGTGTGAGAACAAATGAAATAGTGCATTTGAACTGTTGGTCCGAGTATGAAAATAAAATTTTGGTTTGAGTTACCAAAAGAAAAGTGTTGAAAAGTAACACTAAAATTTTGTGATGGTGTTAAGAAATGGACGAGCGTGCATTGTCCATCGCTTCATCAATGGACTTATGAGTCGCTTGATGAATTGATTAAATCAGTCAAACAAATAATCCCAATATCAAGAAAGATTTTATGAAATCTAGACTTTTACAATAGTTGACATAAGTGTCAATTTGAGTTGGCGTTTGTTATTATTAAAATAGGATTTATGTTTCCTATTAAAATTTGACATGAGTGTCTTATTTTGGGATTATTGGATTTTTGGTTAAATAAATGTGTTTATTTACTTATTATGTTGGCATTTAACTTTATAATAAATGAGTTTATTTTAATTGTTAATTGCCTCGCAATATTTTATGAGTAAAATAATTACATGCTTATTAAGTAAAGGCTTAATAAAGATCCCCTCATAAGTTTGAGAACTTGATAATCCAATAATTCAGATTTATTATGCATGAAATTTTAACCTATAAGGTTGGACATTAGGACTTAGAGGGTAATTGGATACTATAAGTAGCCTTTTCGAATTTGAGCCTAATAGAGAATTTTACTAGGTTATTATTTCAGGTGTATAATAAATTGCATGTGTTGCCTAATCTCCCATAAATATGTGCAATATTGTTCCATTTAAGATCAAAGGATCTTAATGGATACTGTTTCCAAGTCAATTGTCGCCCTTAATATAGATATTAAGATGAATGTTGACAATTATGAAATCAGTGTGTGCTTGAAGAGCAAGAAGCTCTTGAACCCTCAAGTTCGGTTATGGTTGAACCTGAGGATGGCACTATAACCCACCATAAGCAGTACCGGGATGCCTATGTTGCATCACATCACTAAGCAATTTCGCAAGTATCAAAATGCAATAGATCTGTGGATCGGTTTGCAGGAGAAATTCAGAGATGTGACTATGAATATGCTCCGATCATTAACGATCAAATTTGATACATGTCAGAAAAAGTCTGATTATTCGATGCGAAAACATCTAAGAGAGATGAAAAAGTAAAAGTGAGCTTAGTGAACTTAGTTATAAGTGACTGATGATCAGTAGGTCCAAATTGTTATCCGTTCTTTACCCAAGAGTTTTTAGCATATGTAGATGCAACTAATGGATAAGCATAAAGACATTTGAAGATGTCGCTTGTCATTTGAAGTTTAAAAGGGACCGTCTGACAATGATTAAGGTCAATGTCAAAGTGTGTATGGCACAGTCCTGTTCTAATAGAATGAGTTCTCATTAGAACACGATAATAAGCTTCATCAATAGGGATAAAGAAAAGGCTTGAAAGCCTAAAAAGTAAAAGGAATAGAATCACAAAAGGTCCAAAGGCAAAAAGGTGATAAACAATTCAAGAGTGAAATGTTTCAATTGCCTATAGAAATGACACTATGCAAGAGATGCATTATGCTTAAAAAGATACACTATTCTAACTCAAGAGTGAGTAGAATTTATGTATCTAGTTCTGAATTTCATCCTTTGTGGGTGATAGATTTAGAACAAATGGACAGTATAACAAGTGATTGAGATACCTTTGTTATGAAATTTAGATTCTGTTCTTACTTATTGAAATTTGTTTTCAATTTATATTTTAAGGATCACTACAAGAAAAATGCTCTTTAACGAAGGGAAATCCGGTCGTTAGAAGTTAAAATCCGGTCGTTAAAAGTTTTTAACGACCGAAAAATCCGGTCGGTAAAAGGTCCTTCGTTAAAGGTATAGACGACCGGATATTGCATCCGGTCGTTAATGTCTTTAACGACCGGAATATTTCCGGTCATTGAAAAGTGATTTTTAGCGACTGGATTTTCCCTTCGCTAATTGTATTCAATTTTAACGAAGGGATTTCCGGTCGTTAAAGATACCTTTTAGCGACCGGATTTTCCCTTCGCTAATTGTATTCAATTTCAACGAATGGAATTCCGGTCGTTAAAAATACCTTTTACCGACCGATTTTTTTCTTCGCTAATTATATTCACTTTTAACGAAGGAATTTTTGGTCGTGAAAGATACCTTTTAGCGAACAAATTTTCCCCTCGTTAATTATATTCACTTTCAACGAAAAAATTTCCGATCGTTAAAAATACTTTAAAATAAATAAAATATTTTATTTGAATATTACATGTACACACCATTCACACATATAAATTTAAAATTATAATAAATAGTATTTTCATAGATTGCAAGATACAAGTTACAAAATATATCAATATTTCAAAATTGTTTGAAATTCTATTTGTCATATACAAGTTTGTCTAGAAAAACAACCCCTATCTATACTATTTTCTATTGAACTAGAATCTTTAAAAGAATGCATAATGAATCTCATATCTTCGTTATCCATTGTTTTGAAGACCTGTAGAATTTAAAATACAAATTTATAATTAATATTCATGCACAAAGGCAATAAATCAAATGGCAAAATAATTTAATATTTTAAATTTGAAATATCATTTACCTTAAATATCCAAAATCTTCTAAAAAGTGTAATTATATATACACTTCAAAATATCCAAAATCTTCCAACAAGTGTAATTACTTCAAGCTGTTATGTTTGCATAGCTTCTGAAATTCAGTACTTGCTCTGCAAGGGTGAACAATACAATTATCACGAAACCAGTTATCTATAAATTATTTTCTGATTTGTACTTTTATCATTCTGTTTTGTTTTTCTAAATGAATTAAATGTAGGCTTATAATAGTATACTGTAAATTCAAAGAATAAAACACCATGTAGTTAAGTTCCTGAGACACACAACAATATGTAGTTAAAATTTTAATATTAATTCCCCTATATATAACAGTAAATGAATAACTAAGCAAACACAAATAAACAAATAAATAAAGTGAATGGAGTAAATAACCAGATGCACATGTGATGTTAAACCAAGTTGGCCGAAACAGAGGATTAGGCGTGCATGGCATGCATATCACGCCAAAGCCACATGAACAAAGACAGAAAGGAAAACAAAACAGGGGAGGCCAAAATAAGAAATAAAGCCATGCAAGGAACCACGTAAAAGACAAAGAAAAACTAGATATTGTTGTGTTAATGGACTAAATTACGCTAATTAACTCTAAGAAAAAAAAATAAAAGAAGAAGAGAAGAAGTCCACCTAAAGAACAACTCATATCCCTATAGCAGGCCAAAAGTTAATGTGGCCAGCGAATATAAAGCAGAACAAATAATACAGTGATTGAAAGGCATAAAGCAAGAAAACTTCGAACATGAAGAGAATGAAGCACATTTACACATGAACATGAAGAGAATGAAGCACATCTGCTGTGTGTGCCAAGGCATTAAAACTCATTTACAGCCCATAGAACAACAAACAATAAGAGAATGAAGCACATTCCAAACCAGGAATCATGGCTGGGTGTATCCAGCACATCCAATTAAGAAAAAGAAAAAAATGTTGGCTCAAAAGGCTAATTTATAGGTTTTGATGCATTAACAAAACATTTGCACTTAACAAAATTGGGTTTCTCTTTAGAATTTATATTGCAGGTCCAAGTTACAAGTGCTGATGCAGAGTGTTCTACCAAGTACAGAACACGATGCAGAGTGTTCTACCAAGTACAGAACAAATGTGTTCGTGTTCTACATCTGTCAGAACAGACATGCAGCCTTAAAAGGTTTATTAGGAAATAAAATTTGTAAAATCATTCTTGAGGAATCCACACACTCACATCACGTTTATTACATTATTTCCTGCATGAAATATATTTTTCAAATATCATGGTTGCTCAAAATAAAATTATTTCTTTCCTAAAAAGATAAAATTCCACAATTATAGTTTTTGAAAATGGAAAGAAGTTCTTTTATTTGAATCTGATTTTTCTTATTTAAAGGAGCATAAAATCTGAAGAAATATCTCTCAATCAGATCTTCATTGACTAAATAAACATAAAAACAAAAATCTCTTCAAATAAAGAAACATTTTTGAATTGTTGTTCACACCTAACAGCTATATTTTTTCAACTATAAAAATAAGTATTGTTGGTGTGTTCAAGCAAGTGAGTGAAAAACGATTTTCTGTTCTAAATTGTGTTTTATCTTGTAAGTTTTTCATTCCTTCATGTGCTTACACGATCACATCTCCTCAATATGATTATAGTTTTTATATTGTAATCATGCTAGTGAGGTTTATCAAATTTGTGAGATAATTTGTGAGGTTAGGTTGCTAGGACCTAGGAAAATAAACTAGCAAGTGTTTAGGTTCTTTTACTTGGGAAAAAGGGCTAAGTGTTTTGATCATTTTACTTGGGAAAAATGATTAAGTGTTTTTAGAGTTTTCACTTGGGAAGAAAAACTTGGGGTAGCTACATGTAACAGGCTTTTGACTCTTGCCCGTAAATAGAGTCACATTAGAAAGAGAGAAACTCTTAAGACGGATTGTCTTAAGGAGAGGATGTAGGCGGTGGCCGAACCTCTATAAATCGCGGTGTTAAATTCTCTATCCCTTACTCTCTTTTTATTTTGTGCTCTATAATTTTTATGCTGAAATTAGCTGTTCTGTATCTGTTCTGTGTTCTATAGAACAGAGTCAGAAAATCACCTGTGTTCTGAAAAACGGGATGAAATTGATTTTTCTAAATTAATCTATCCAATGAAAGTCTGATTTTTTGCCACTAATAATTTCGTCCATATGTGTAGTTTTTAATGGTAAAGGACAATTAAAAAATTATTTAAAGTAAATTGCATGAAATGGATTTATTATGATGATGGTATTTTGCTTATAAACTGTATGTGTTCTAATCTGTCCAGATCACGAAAAAATTATGAAATGATCTATTCACCCCCCTCTAGATCATATATTTGGGACTCACATTTGGTATCAGAGCAGGTCTCTTTATTTACAGGTTTAACCACCTAGAGAGAGATCCATTCAAATGGCTGGAACAAATCAATTTGTTGAAGAAAACCAAAATGTAGTAAGTGATTCTGATTTTGATTTTCTTAAAAGATATATTTTTTTAAGAGCTTTGCATAAAATATGATAGAGTAAAGGAAATGAATTTTGATATCTTTGTTATCTATCATGCATCAAAATAAGATAATAAAAATTTGCAATTTTTTTTGTTGCATTATTCTCGTGATGAACTTAAAAAAAAAAATTATCTAAAATTGCTTGAAGATTAAATGAACTTGAAAATGAACTTAATATTAAATTATATGATTGTGTGGAGTTTGGACGAAAGTTGCTGATTTAAATGTCAAGATTGCAAAAGTAAATAATTCATCCAAGGCTGTAGTAAGAAATGAAAAAATGGTTAAATAAGATAGCTGATCATTCATCTGCATTTTTTTTTATCCCAAGTTGATTATACTTTTTGTGGTATAAATTGTCATTTTACGAAGAATTATTTTCACAAAAAGAAAGGTAAGGTAAAATGGATTGAAATAGAAACACTTGTTGCGAAAACTAACCTCCAAGGACCCAAAATAAATTGGGTACCTAATAATTATTTTGCAGGTTTGTCTAAAGAGCAATGTGAATGGCAAATGGTACCTTGATAGTGGTTGCTCAAGACATATGACATGGGACAAAAATAAGTTTGCTGAACTCTCCATGAAAGATGGAGGGACTGTCAGTTTTGGTGACAAAAGTAAAGGCAAAATTATTGGAGTTGGAACTGTTGGAACCAACCCACGTATCGAGGATGTTTCACTAGTGAAGGGATTGAAATATAATCTTCTTAGTGTAAGTCAGTTATGTGATAAAAATAAAAGAGTTGTCTTTGAAATAAAAGACTGCAAGGTTGAAGATGCGAACTCAGGTAACATTATTCTTACTGGCTATAGAACTGGAAACATTTGTCAAGTAAGTTTGGATGAAAATGAAAATAATAATTCAACTTCCTTAATTTCAAATGATGATCAAAATTGGATATGGCATAAAAGACTAGGTCATGCAAGTTTACATGCTATTGAAAAATTATCTAAAAAGGACTTAGTTGTTGGCTTGCCTAAAATTAATTTTGATAAGAAATATGTATGTGAAGCATGTCAACTTGGTAAGCAAACTAGAAGTTCATTTAAATCAAAGAAAGAAATTTCAACTAAAAAATGCTTAGAAATGTTGCATATGGATTTATTTGGACCGATTTCTCCATCTAGTTTAAAAGGAAAGAGTTATGTATTTGTTATTGTTGATGATTACTCACGTTTTACTTGGACACTCTTTCTTACACATAAACATGAGACGTTTGGGGCCTTCAAGAAGCTGGCAAAGAAAATTCAAAATGAGAAGGGATATCACATTGTCAAAATCCGAAGTGATAATGGAGGTGAATTTGTTAACAAAGAATTTGATGATTTTTGCTCAAGGGAAGGAATAGATCATAACTTTTCGGCACCAAGGACTCCACAACAAAATGGAGTAGTAGAGAGGAAAAATAGAACATTGCAGGAGATGGCACGAACCATGTTAAATGAAAATAATATGCCAAAATATTTTTGGGCTGAAGCAGTGAACACATCAAGCTATATTATCAACAGAGTTTTAATTAGAGCAATTCTAAATAAAACTCCATATGAGCTATGGAAAGGGAGGAAGCCAAACATCAGTTATTTTCACACATTTGGCTGTAAGTGTTTTATTTTAAATGACAAAAATAATCTAAGAAAATTTGATGCTAAATCTGATGTAGGTATTTTTCTGGGTTATTCACATAAAAGAAAAGCTTATAGAGTCTATAATAAGAAAACACACATGGTTGAAGAGTCAATTAATGTTAAATTTGATGAGATTGATGTCTACACTGGAGAAAGGTGTATTTCTGATGATGAGACAGGAAATAAAGATGAAAAAATTCAGAAGAAAAATCAAACAGAACTGAGATCTGATCAGAATATAGCTGATGAGACAGAACTGTCAGATGCAGTAGAACACATAGAAACAGAACTGAAAACTGCTGAGGAGACAGAACTACTAGATGCAGTAGAACACGTTGAACCAGAACAGAACACTGATCTACAAAAGGAATGGAATGTTCATAGAAATCATTCAAAAGAAGATTTGCTAAGTAGTCCATCAACAGGGATGATGACCAGAAGACAACTAAGAGAATTTTGTGGTAATGTTGCTTTTGTTTCTCAAATTGAACCAAAGAATATTGAGGAAGCTCAAGATGACAACAATTGGACTCTTGCTATGCAAGAAGAATTAAATCAATTTGAAAGAAATAAGGTATGGTCTCTTGTTCCCAAACCGAAAAATCATTCAATTATTGGTACAAAGTGGGTCTTTAGAAACAAGCTAGATGAACAAGGAAATGTGACAAGAAATAAAGCAAGGCTTGTGGCTCAAGGCTACAATCAAGAAGAAGATATCGATTTTGATGAAACATTTGCACCAGTTGCACGTTTAGAAGCCATTCGTATCCTATGTGCATTTGCATGTTTTAAGAAAATTAAACTCTATCAAATGGATGTTAAAAGTGCATTTTTAAATGGATACTTAAATGAAGAAGTCTATGTTGCACAACCACCTGGTTTTGAAAACAATGAATTTCCAAATCATGTTTATAAATTGACAAAAGCTTTGTATGGTTTAAAACAAGCTCCAAGAGCTTGGTATGAAAGACTTTCAAGTTTTTTAATAAAGCATGACTTTGCTAGAGGAAAAGTTGATAATACATTGTTTATAAAACATAAAGAAATTGATATCATGCTTGTGCAAATATATGTGGATGATATTGTATTTGGTGCTACTAACATCTCAATGTGCAAGGAATTTGAAATATTAATGAAGGAAGAATTTGAGATGAGTATGATGGGAGAACTGACCTTCTTTTTGGGACTGCAAATTAATCAGAATAAAGATGGAATCTTTATTAGCCAAGTCAAATATACAAAAGAATTACTGAAAAAATTCAAAATGATGGAGGCAAAGAAAGTTAGTACACCAATGAGTCCATCAATTAAGCTTGATCTTGATGAGAAAGGTAAAAATGTGGACCAGAAGCTTTACAGAGGAATGATTGGGTCACTACTATACTTAACTGCCAGCAGACCTGATATACACTTTAGTGTATGTCTATGTGCTCGATTCCAGTCAAATCCAAAGGAGTCTCATCTATCAGCAGTAAAACAAATTCTGAGATACTTATTGGGAACTCAAAATATTGGTTTATGGTATTTTAAAGACTCGAGATTTAATCTTGTTGGTTTTTCAGATGCTGACTTTGCAGGTTGCAGAATTGAGAGAAAAAGCACTTCTGGAACATGTCAATTATTAGGACAATCTCTCATTACATGGTCTAGCAGAAAACAACACTCTGTTGCCTTATCAACTGCAGAAGCAGAGTACATAGCTGCAGGAAGTTGTACTGCACAAATTCTTTGGATTAAGCAGCAACTAGTTGATTATGGTTTTGAGCTTAAGGAAATACCTATTTATTGTGACAATACCAGTGCGATAAATCTCACAAAAAATCCAGTGATGCACTCAAGAACAAAACACATTGAAATAAGACATCATTTCATACGAGATCATGTTCAAAGAGGAGACATTGCATTGAATTATGTTTCAACTGAACATCAATTAGCTGATATCTTCACCAAACCATTGAAGGAAGAACAATTTTACAAGTTAAGAAGAGAATTGGGCATGGGTATGTTAGAAAATTCATCTTAAAAAGGTAATCATATTCTCTTCAAAAAATTTATTTTTCTTTCGTGTGTTTAATATTTTCTGTGTTTTGAAGAAATGATATGCTTTAAATGTCTGCATTATTCGTGTTTTATATGTAGTGTGTTGAATTAATTTTACAGACTGATCTTGTACTCTCTTTTTCTTCAAAAGTATCAGTTATGGAAAATCAGTTTTTATCCTATTTTATGGAGATATTTTAAGGGCATAAAAAGGAAAAGTTGACTTCTTTCCTTTTAGTCATTTTTTTCTTTAAATAACTTCCCATTTTTTTTTAAAAAAAAAATCCATCTTTTAATATTTGAAAAGTACAGCTTTTTCACCTACCACCTCTTCTTTTATCTCTTTTTCTCTCTCGTTGATTTACTTCCTCAAACCCCAATTTACTTTCAATCACTTGCTCGCTGGAGGAATTAATTTCGACGCCGCTCACAAATCAAAGCGATCATCATCTGTCGTGCCTCTTACTTCAGTCGCCTCTAGCCAATTTGAGTCAAAGCAAATTTTTTTTTCATCTTCTATTCTCTCTTGGCCAACCATAAGATCTATTTTGAATTCTCCAGTAAAGAAAAGGCGCAATGATTGCTTCAAATGGCTTCTTGATTATGTGGGTCTGATGAATTGAGTTGATTATTGGGTAACAAAGTGTTGGGTTGTACTATTTAAGGTATGGCTTGATTGATTTTGATTTTAATTGATTATGCAGAATTATAATGGAGAAAAATGATTAATTGTGAATTATTCATTTGATTATGCAGAGTTGTGATGATATTTTAGTTTATGCAAAAAAAAAAAAATTAAATGTGCAGATGGGAAAAATTAATATGTGCAAAATTGTGATATTTTAACTATATGCAGAATTTTGATTGTGCAATTGTGCAGAATTTTTATGATAGATATGCAGAATTTTTGTGTGCAGAATTGTGTGTGAATATTGACATTATGCTGCAGATTTTTTGATTTTAATGCAAAATATATGTTATGCAGATTTGTTATTATGCAGCAAAAATAAATATATGCATATATGATTATAATGTTATGCAATCAAATGTGCTTGATTTGTACAAAATGCTGTTGAACTAATTTGAAGTGTGCAAATTTAAGTTTTTAATTGAGCAGCAAATTGTATTATGCAGTAGACTTGATTTTTGCATGTTGAGCTGAAAGATATTGAGATTATACAAACTTACTTTTGTACAGGCTGATATTATGCATAATTAATAATATGAATTGCTTCTTTGATTATGCCTAATCTTGAATAATTAGTTAGAATGCCTATCTGATTCTGATTTCTTTGAAGCAAAATATTTTGATTATTATGCATAATTGATGATCATTTAGTTTTGTGTGATCTTGTGTGCTTGATTGTTAATATGCTTGAAGATGTTTGATTTATGCTTATGCAAGTTGAATTGTAAAAATGATGACATTATGCAGGTTGAATTAAACATATGCTTAATTTGTGAGAATGCTTGATTTTTATTATCCTGCTGTATTGATTTAAATTATGCAACATGCTATCAATTTTGAATTATGCATTATATTGATTTTGTGAAATATTTTCAAAGGCATACATTCAGGGGGAGAATGGTAAAATAATTATTTGATCTTGGTCTTGATACTGAGTATGCAGATTATTTTGATCAGATAATTTAGATTATGCAGGATGAAATTTGCAGGTTGGACAAGATTTTATTTATGCAGAGGATAATTGATTGATAATGACTTGATGATTAATTATTTAACTTGATTATTTTTAATCAAATTTTTAGTTGAGCATTCAACTATGCAGAATAAATGGGTAAGTTGTGCAGATGCAAAATGATTATTTGATCTTGATATGCTTGATCTTGATTATGCTGATGTGCTTAAAATTAAAAAATACATTATATGCAGGGCTGATATGCTAATTATCTTATGCAAAAAGTGATTTATATATATGTTCTATTCTTACACTTTTTGTTGATGACAAAAAGGGGGAGAAGATATGCACAGGAGAAAGAAATGCATATGTGATGTATTGTTAATCTTTATTGCATGAAATTGATATTGATCTTTATTGCATGAAATTGATATCTGAATATTTATGCTTCATTATTTGATTATCTTCTTGTTTAAATTGTTTTTGAGCATATATTCAGGGGAAGCATTTAAAACTTTGTTGATTAATTATTTTTGAGCATATATTTAGGGGGAGCTTTAGTTTAACTAAATAAATGTTTTGTCATCATCAAAAAGGGGGAGAATGTTGGCTCAAAAGGCTAATTTATAGGTTTTGATGCATTAACAAAACATTTGCACTTAACAAAATTGGGTTTCTCTTTAGAATTTATATTGCAGGTCCAAGTTACAAGTGCTGATGCAGAGTGTTCTACCAAGTACAGAACACGATGCAGAGTGTTCTACCAAGTACAGAACAAATGTGTTCGTGTTCTACATCTGTCAGAACAGACATGCAGCCTTAAAAGGTTTATTAGGAAATAAAATTTGTAAAATCATTCTTGAGGAATCCACACACTCACATCACGTTTATTACATTATTTCCTGCATGAAATATATTTTTCAAATATCATGGTTGCTCAAAATAAAATTATTTCTTTCCTAAAAAGATAAAATTCCACAATTATAGTTTTTGAAAATGGAAAGAAGTTCTTTTATTTGAATCTGATTTTTCTTCTTTAAAGGAGCATAAAATCTGAAGAAATATCTCTCAATCAGATCTTCATTGACTAAATAAACATAAAAACAAAAATCTCTTCAAATAAAGAAACATTTTTGAATTGTTGTTCACACCTAACAGCTATATTTTTTCAACTATAAAAATAAGTATTGTTGGTGTGTTCAAGCAAGTGAGTGAAAAACGATTTTCTGTTCTAAATTGTGTTTTATCTTGTAAGTTTTTCATTCCTTCATGTGCTTACACGATCACATCTCCTCAATATGATTATAGTTTTTATATTGTAATCATGCTAGTGAGGTTTATCAAATTTGTGAGATAATTTGTGAGGTTAGGTTGCTAGGACCTAGGAAAATAAACTAGCAAGTGTTTAGGTTCTTTTACTTGGGAAAAAGAGTTTTCACTTGGGAAGAAAAACTTGGGGTAGCTACATGTAACAGGCTTTTGACTCTTGCCCGTAAATAGAGTCACATTAGAAAGAGAGAAACTCTTAAGACGGATTGTCTTAAGGAGAGGATGTAGGCGGTGGCCGAACCTCTATAAATCGCGGTGTTAAATTCTCTATCCCTTACTCTCTTTTTATTTTGTGCTCTATAATTTTTATGCTGAAATTAGCTGTTCTGTATCTGTTCTGTGTTCTATAGAACAGAGTCAGAAAATCACCTGTGTTCTGAAAAACGGGATGAAATTGATTTTTCTAAATTAATCTATCCAATGAAAGTCTGATTTTTTGCCACTAATAATTTCGTCCATATGTGTAGTTTTTAATGGTAAAGGACAATTAAAAAATTATTTAAAGTAAATTGCATGAAATGGATTTATTATGATGATGGTATTTTGCTTATAAACTGTATGTGTTCTAATCTGTCCAGATCACGAAAAAATTATGAAATGATCTATTCACCCCCCTCTAGATCATATATTTGGGACTCACAAAAAAAAATACTAGAACTTAAGGATAAAATTTATTTACGTTATTATAAAATAAAACTTTATTGGTTATTTATGAGAGGTATCTGGATCTTAATTTTGTTCTAATTAAAATATTAAATTTTCATACAACATATATCTCCCTGCAATGACTATGGAGAATCATCAAAACCATGTCAGAGTTTGGATATTTTTGTTAATAGTATTTTCTCATATTTTAACCAATGAATTGGTTGATGGAAGAAAAAGTTCTAATAACTACACCATAAAGGTCTGAATGGCTGGGTGTAATTGAATGTGTAGATATTTACAAACAACCAGCTTTTAGTCATCCGCTTCTTAGGAATCACACTTTACAGGTTATTCTTTAAATCCATTTGGCTATTGGAACAAAATTATTTACAGCAAGAATAATTTATTATATCATATTAGTAATAAAAGCTTATATTTCAATTATTTTGGTTTAATATTTAATTAATTAATTTGTATGATTGTACAGAAGAGACCAAGTTCATCCCCTACTGGAATCACAAAAGAAAATAAAGATGAACTCTTTCAAAGCTGGAAAAAGAATGGAGAGTGTCCTAAAGGAACAATACCAATTGCAAGAACACAATTATTTAAGTACCCCAAAACTGCTCTAATCTTTCCTAACAAGACACTCTAATATAAAATTAACATTTACACCCCCCGCTCATGAGGTACGATCAATTCCAATTCTGATTTGTATTTTTTTATGCAATTTATTAGCTTAATTAGATGCAGCAATGAGATATTAAAGCCCATGTTTACAAGAACAAACAATACAGGTAGCAGGGGAGCACCATCACATCCTGTGGGCAGCCAAATTAATTGCAAGAAATCAATTGGCATGTCTCTAATCTATAATAACAACCGCATAGTAAGATTCCAAAAGAAAAAAAAAATGAAAAATAAAGCCAAACAACACAATCATCTACTCATTACCATTTGGTCTTTTTGAAAGTTGCATACAGAAACCACAGCATAAGAGCAAATAGGATCTTGGATTTGTACTTCAAAACCGGAATAATGTTAACAAGTTGCAGAAGATCATTTTATTAGATTTAACTAAAGTATGTAAACAACTTTCATATCTTGGACATAAATGATAAGTATATTGCTATATTTCATACAACTTTTGTGGGTGTAACAGTCCTAGCCCTATAGATGATCTTATATGAAACCTCATGCACAGGTTACACGTTATTTTCACTTCATATTATGAGTTTTGTAAACTATCCTGCCAATTTGTGACAAGCTCCTTAAATTCCAGTCAATGCAAGATATAAGGAGACTAAAAGAAGATGATATGCAACGCACCACATGTAATTGATTCCTTCCATATTTCAAGTCCTCCCAGACTTAGCACTTCTAAATTGAAAATTATAGGATTCAACAAACTTGAGATCGGAAAGAATCAGTTTGATCCTCAATGGGATCAAAAGAGAATCCTAAGCTGAATTTGTGTGTTTGTTTTTTTTATTTGTATTTGCAATCCATTCCACTACAGCTTCAGTTTATATTAAGTTTACAAAATGCCTACAGTTCAAATTATAGGCTGCCTTATTCAGCAATTCAGAAGCATTGAGAAAGAAATTCACAAAAAAATCATAGAGAAACCAATCAGCAATTCACAAAAAATTCATAGAGAAAGAAATCAGCAATTCAGCAATAAAAAAAAATCAAAGGTAAGTAAAAACAAAATACTGAGAAGGAGAGAGCTTACTTGGAACGTAAACCAAAAAGAAAAGCAAACCAAGATAAGGAGAATTATCTGTCCCTTCAAGCTGCATTCAAGTTAATTTCTCAATTAGACATTCAAATCACTATCAAGTTCCAACAAAAAAGTATAATCGATTCTTTCAAAAAAGTATTAACAATGCTCTCCACTTGTTATAATCCGAATGCTGGATGTAGTTTGCACAAAAAGATGCAGTTGAAAAACAGCTTTGCACTCCATAAATGCATATCAAGATAATTAATCAGTTTCATGAGATCCGCCATTCCATGATCTTCTATTTTCACGGAAGAACAATAACCAACTGCTTATATATATTCTGATTTTGCAATTCAAAAATAATATGCCGCAATTTCAAGCAAACTCAAAATAATATCAAAAGCAAAGAATGATTTCTAAAAATTTGAATTCCATCATTACGACTATAGCAGAATTCTCAACATGAAGCAAGTATATTTCCATATTTTCCATAAACGTATGAAAGATTATTCAGCTTCAATTGTATCATGTCTTATTAATTACGCTAACTCATCAATTAAAACAGAGAGACCCTATATACAAAAGCAATACATATAAGTTCCAGGAAATGTATCATGTCTTATTAAAATAAAAATTTCACCTATTTAGAATGGAAACGAATCATTTCTATCATCACTGTCATCCGTATCAAACAACTTGAATCCGCTGCTGTCCCACCTGGCATCTCTATAATTGAAGCTCGGGTTCACATAGCACTTCATCTCATGAAACAGGTTCAAATTATCCACCAGTTTATGAAAGATATTGTATCCACAGCACTGACAAACAAAAACAAAGAGATCATAAATGAAAGCAATAAATAGAGAAATGAGAAACTTAAAAGTCAAAACCTAAAGAGAGAGGAACCACCTGAACAAAAACAGTGCCATCGGTGTAGGCCTGAATATTTACATAATGGATGTAGAAAACCAACTAGGATTCCTGAAAATGAACATAACTTTGTTGCAATCACTACGAGGATTAATTGAGCTTCTTTGCTATCACAATCATTCATAACTAGCAGTGAAAGACAGTGATTTAACAACAAGACGGAGCATTTTAATCAAACCAATTACTCAAATAACATAGCCAATTTATCAATCAATTCAGTAAACCATAACAACACACATTGTAACTATAAAATCACACCTTAACGAATTTAATTCATGTAAAAATCACTTGGAAAAGTAAATTTGGTATCCACTTACAAATTTTTCTGCTATTTTTGGTCCCTTCACCGTCGCCGGAGCTCCACTGGAGGCACCGAAACCACCGAAAGGAAGCTCAAGGCTCGGGTTGATTTTTCGGAGGTCACGCGCCATGACTGCCCTTCATTTTGCCGGAATCGACGTCAGAGATCTTGGTTCTTCCCAATGCCGATTTGCTCATCGCCGGCGATTGAGGACCACCCATGAGTGCCGAAAGATTCGCCTGCCCTCCAGGAGTCCCGTCGTGCAATTTGTGTCGTCGTTCGCCACCGGAGCTGGCCGAAAAACGCAGAAGAAGTTCGCCGTTTTCCTCCCGCTCTTCTGGAACGGCGACGGGGAATAATACGCCGAGATCGGCGTTGCGAGGAGCCGGTTGCTCGCCGTCGACCGTCGCAAGCCTCCTCGCCCCTTCCGCCGTGCCGTCGTCTCTCTCTCTCTCCCTCTCTCTCTCTCTCTTTCTCTTCCTCAGTCTCTTTCCCGTTCTGCCTCCCTTTCGTGACTTTATCTCTCTTTTCTTTTTCTACTTCTCATAATTTCCACTAATTCACACCATTAACGACCGGATTTTTATTGTTTTAACGACCGAATTTAATCCCTTTGCATATATAATAATAAAATTTAAGTATTAACGACCGTATTAATTTTCTTTCGTTATTTGTATATTTTAACGACCGGATTTTTATTGCTTTAACGACCGGATTTAATCCCCTCGTTATATAACAATAAAATTTAAGAACTAACGACCGGATGAATTTTCCTTCGTTATTTGTATATTTTAACAACCGGATTTGTATCCCTTCGTTAAATTTTGGTCGTTAAAAGTCAATTTTCTTGTAGTGGATAACAGTGTATGCTTATACTTGAATGATTTCTATTATGGTTCTGGTTATGGATATGGACCATGACTATTTTTCTTTAATTTATTATTTTTCACATTGTTATGAGAATAATGTGAAATTATGGCATGCTATATTAAACCATATTAGATAAAACCGAATGAGTCGGTTAGTCAAAAAAGGTTTAATAGGCGATTTAAATAACATTGAATTGCCTACATGTGAGTATTGCCTAAAAGGAAAAATTAGTTAGAAAATCATTCGAATAAGGAACTAAAGCGAATTTCCATTGCAGTTAATCCATTCTGACGATTGTGGTCAAATGAATGTGAGGGTAAGGCATGGGGCCTTCTATTTCATCACATTTATATATGACTGTACTAGGTATGATCATGTCTATTTTATTTCTCATAAGTCAGAAGCATTGTGGTACTTCAAGACTTACATGAGTATAGCTGAGAATTAATTAGATAAGAAGATTAAAGCTTTAAGAACTGACAGAGGTCAGTAATATCTTACAGATAAACTTAAAGTTTCATGTGATGAAAAAGGATTGAATATCAGTTGTTCATTCCTTGAAATCCACAACAAAACGGTGTTAAGGAAAGGAGAAATTAGACTCTCCTATATACGGTTAGATCTAGGATGACAGAGGCAAATTTGCCTATCTCCTATCGGGGAGATATTTTATTGATTGTCACATATGTTCTGAACCGTAAACCCTCTAAATCTGTCATTATCATAACTTATGAGTTGTGAACCGGTCGACAAGTTGACCTAAGCCATTTACAACTTTTGGGTTATAATGCTTGCGTCCATGATACCTCAATTTGGTAAATTTGAGACCAAGAGGTGAAAAGAGTGTCTATGTGAGATATTCTTAAGTATCAAGAGGATACATTTGCGTGGGTAAGTAAGAAAATGACATAATGACAGAATTTGAATCACTAGACGTTATATTCTTAAGAGGATGAATTTTTAAAGTTGGGCAAAGTGAATTGAGATTTCATTTTATATTAATTTCAGGAAGAGAAACATCAGGATCACTCCATCCTAGTGGGAGGGAGTTAAAGGAAGAAGGTTAAGACCTTCATCCTCCAAACGATCCGGATGTTCGAGACCTGATTCGAGTGGGAGCATTCCTGACTAGAGTCAGGAATGCTCCCACTCGAATCAGGTCTCGAACATCCGGATCGTTTGGAGGATGAAGGTCTTAACCTTCTTCCTTTAACTCCAGGGAGTCAAAGAATTAAGTGTTCCTGACTCCAGTGGGAGTATGGAACATGATCCTAGTTGGAGCATTGTGAATCACGATAAATATATGAGACATGTTTATCAAGATTTAGAACTGCAAAAATCTTAAAGGATAAGTGTTTCATGCTGATAATTTAAAATTGAAGGCTTGAACGAAGCCCTTTTAGTTAACGAGATAAGAAAGAGCATAAAAATATTCAAAAGTCTTTTTTATGCCCATTTAAGGGTTGGGATACGCCCATGACTCTATAAAGGATTGAGTTCCTATCTAGATTAAATTGAGTTATTTAATCTAAATTAAATTACCAAATCTTATCTCAGAAAAGATTCTGAGTTAGACTAAAGTTAAGACTCTAGCCTTTAGGACCTCTATAAATTGAGGTGAGGTCCTCATAATTTGGTAACGAGAAAACGTACATGCCGCAAGGCTGCTCGTTCCCACTCACAGTTTTCTATCTTATTTTTCAGGGGCATTTAGATTGTGAATAAGTTGCTCTTATCCCGAGTGGATAAAAGCCGGACCAGTGACCAAAAATAAACGGGATCTTAGTAGACGCTTCCACAACGAGTTTCTGCGCTACAAGAGGTATGTATCATTTATTAATGTTACCTCCACGTTAATTATATGTGTATAATTTCCCATCATATACATTAGAATGACTCAGTCGTCCATGCCATGTGATGATGTTTTGTCTTGAATGGACAACATTTACTATAAAAATATTTCATATTTCTTCTATAAAATTATAACGGCGGTCAAAATTAATAAAAAATAAATTTTTATTTTTTGACTAAAACTAACTTATAAATAGTGATAAATAGTAGGCGTGTACACGGTTCTAGATGTTCATGTACTGAATCGAAGTACCGAAAAAAAAGATTTAGAATCGAATTGTACCGTTGATTTTTTTGACTAGAACTGAACCGAATTGTACTGTTGATTTTTTGACTAGAACCGAACCGAATCGTACTGGAACCGAATCGAGAACCATATCAAACCGTACCGAACTGTTCTGAACTGAATTGAACCGAAAGAACTGATATTTATTAATTATTATATATAATACTAGTAATTTATATATAAATATTATTTATAATTTCTACTATATAGTTATTATATAAATTTCACTTCATAATTATTTGTATTAAATATTTTAATGCATGAAATTAATATAATAAATAGTTAATAAATTAAAATAAATATTTTGATTATTAATAAGATAAATTTAATTATCATATCTAAATAAATATACAATTAAAATAATTTGTATTTAATTTAATTTATGTTTAGTGTCACTCAACTACTGCATAATTTTTTATTTTGTACAAATATTTATATACACACACAAATATAATTATTATATCAATAAAATTTTACTAATTAATGTAATTATATCAGTATATAATTACCTTACCAGTTAATTTCATTTATTTTTATATCACTCAACTAGTATTTATTTATTTTGATACAATATTTATATAAGTAATTGAGTTGTAAGTTAATAATTTAATTATATATAATTAAATTTTACTAATTAATATAACTATATAAGTATATAATCACCTTACTAATTAAGTTTATTTATTTTTAGTATCACTCAACTACTCATATTTTTTTGCATAATACTTAGAGGTGGCAAATGGGTGGGTTAGGTGGGTTTGGGTTGAGTCATAAATGGGTCAAAAATATATGGGTCATAAATGAGTCAATACTCAAATAGGTTGGGTGGATTTGGGTCGACCCATTTAACCGAAATGGGTCAATAGAGGCTCAAATGGGCCGAAATTTGTATCGACCCATTTGATCTATTTTTTTAATGAAAAATAATTTTCAATAATGAAATAAAAAAATTAATTTAACAAAACTATATATAAAAATAGTAAATAATTGTCCATTTCAAAAAATTAGTCTTATAAAAATATTGGGTATACAAATAATAAATAATATGCTAATCTATTTTCCGACTTTAATTATGATCACTCTATACTTTGATTTGGTTCTGAAAATTTAATATCTTTTCCTTCACATTTATTTTCATTGCCACTGTCTCTTTTATTTACATTGAAAGAATGAGCAACGTAAACGATTCAAGTCAAGAAGTCAGTGATCAAGAAATTTTCTTAATTATTTACGAAATAAATTATAATTTTTGTTCTTCTCTCTTAAACAAAAGATGGCTGGATCTGGATATTGGACTATCAAAGTCCTCTCAATAACTTCATTGGGTTGGTTGATAGCAATAATAGCTACATAATTTCTTTTACTCCTCCATTTGGTAACATATAAAGGTCTTTCTTTGAACTCTTGATAATAAGCCTTCAGTTTAATTAGCTAACTAAAAACATTAACAAAATCTAAGATGGGATTTGAAAAAGAATATATCAAATAATTATATCAATCTTATAGCAGTACCCATCAATATAACTCTATCTATTTTTTCTTTTCTTTTTCACCACCAAAGAAATTCTCACCATCAAATAAAACAATTCCCTACTAGCTTGTTTCCTGTTGAAATTCAAATTTGCCTCTAGAACCTCTACTCAACAGTCAAATTCCATTTAAACTTTGTCATGCAAAAGGGTAAGCATCAAAGAACACTAAGCTCAAGAGTTGAATCTGTTTTCAATTTCTGCTTTAAAAAGAAATAAATTGTTCACAAACCAAAAGTTGCAGCACACTAATTCAATTCAATTATAATCAAAGTCATATAATATAATCAAATTAATAAAATAATAAAAAAATTGTAATAAATTGAAAGTAAAATATCCGAGACCGAGAGAGATGAGAGTCCACTAAATCGTAAGGCAAACACATGGTGTAATACGTTGACCGATCGTATGGTTGGCGAGATGGCTGGCGTCAAGCGATTGGCGAGATAGCTGGCAACAGGCGGCTGCCGGCTGACGAGCTGATGAACTGCCAATTTCGAGAGATCGAGAGAGAGATAGAGAAGAAAAGCAACATAGCAACAGAAAAGAAGAAGGGCAGGGGAAATAGAGATTTGGGAACTGACTCGTTGGGTATAAGAAAATAGACCCAAACGGGTTGGATTATGAGTAGATAGATTTTGGGTGGGTTTAAATGGGTTATTTTTTAGTTGGATTGGGTTTGGGTTAATTTTTTTTTGGGTGGGTTTGGGTGAATAGTTGAGTTATGGGTGTATTTTGACAGGTCTAATAATACCTATACGAATAATTGAGCATATAAATTAATAATATAATTATATATAATTATTATATATAATGAAACTTACCAATTTAATTCATGTAATTAAATAAATATATAATCACCTTGCCAATTAATTTCATTTGTTTTTAGTATCACTCAACTAATACTTATTTATTTTGATACGATACTTATATGAGTAATTAAGTTGCTAATTAATAATTTAATTATATATAATTAAATTTTATTAATTCGTATTTAATTTAATTTAACTTTAATATCAATCAACTACTACTTAATTTTTTTTTTACAAATATTTATATAAACAATCATTTTACCAATTAATTTTATTTACTTTTAGTACTGCTTTTACATTCACCCTTATAGCTATTGACTATAATATTAATTAGCAATCTTTTAACTGTTAACCAAAATTCAGTGAAATTGAGTATAATAACTGAACCAAGATAATATATGTGGATGAATTCTAACTATATAATCATCCGAAACTGTATATATAATTATCTTATCAATTAATTTTATTTATATTTAGTGTCACTCAATTAGTACTTATCTATTTTTGACACAATATTTATTTGAATAATTGATGATTTATTTTAATAATGTAATTATATACAACTGAATAATTTATTATATAATCAGTTTATCAATTAATTTCAGTGTCACTCAACGAATACTCATCTATTTTTATCACAATACCTATATGAATATGTAAATTAAAAATAAAATTATATATAATCATTTATAATAAATTTTTTATTTTTATTTTTAGCGTTACTCAACTAATAGTCATTTGTATTTAGCACAATATTTATGTGAGTAATTGAAAATGTATTTTAATAATATAATTATATACAATTATTATATTAATAAAATTTTATTAATTAATATATAATATAATTATATGAGTAGATAATTATCTTATTAATTAAATTTTTTTAGAGTGAATTAAGAATAAAATTTGAAAAAATTTAGTAAAAATATTTTTTATTTTAAGTTTTGGAGGGAATTAAAATGTTTGGAGCGAATCTGACCGGTTTTATATTTCATTATATATATATATATATATATATATATATATAAGAAAATAAAATACAAAAAAACCTAAATCGTATTTGCTTTTTCATTCCCTGTCTCGAAATCATGTCCAGCTCCACAATTTTTCTTATCTTTTCAGTTGGTTCTAGCCTATACTTGTGTTTCTTCCTTCCCGTCATTGCCATTGTCGTCTCCGCCTCCTCCGATTATAGTTGTCGTTTATTATTAGAGATGAATTACCATTTAATTTTATTGAATATGAGGGTTTTAGGGAATTTATTGAAGTAATTTGTACTGAATTTAAAATTCCATTTAGAGTGACTATTGCTAAAAAATGTTCTCTTTCCATGAAAAAGAGGGATAAATTGAAAGATTTTTTTAAAATTGAATGCAAAATTGTATGTAGTTGTTAAGATATTTTAATTATATTTGTATTTGTTATTGATTATATTTTTATTATAAATTTTTAAAAATATTGAATTATGCGAAATAATGTATTGTATTGTATTGTCTTGTCTTGTCTTGTTTTATTTTGTATCGAAAAAACCGAAAAATCGAACTGAATTGTACCGAAAATTATAAAAACCGTACCGAAATTAATAAGAACCGAACTGTACCGAAATTTATAAGAACCGAAATTTCAATACAATTCGGAGATTTGTAAAAGATCGAACTGAACCGAACTGTGTACACCTTTAATAAGTAGTATTGAATATACGGCAATTAGTAGAGTAATAACCAAAAAAAATTAACAAACTAAGGAGATTTTATAATAGAATTAAAATAAAAAAAAGCAAATAATTAAATGAGATGAGATCAATATAAATAAATTCCAGCCAAGTTAATTTGCAGTGCAAGTTTCTTTGAATTAATCACAGATATAAGGATAACTCAATAATTCTATGTCCTAGACTAGCTATAGTTATTGAAAAGTGTCTAACCATTCTTCCCTTATTAATGGATTAAACAAGAAAAAGTGCTGTATAAAATTTCTAATTAGCAAATAACCCTAAATAAGAGTTAGAATTCAACTACTAAAAAGACGAAGTCCTAGCCAACAAACCTACTAGCAAAATTCATTAAGACTAAATTAGACAAGATTACATTATTTATCACTTGTCACTAAGAAAATGGGATTTTAGCGACGGAAATTTAGTGACGGTCCAAATTCCGTCGCTAATTAGCGACGGAAATATAAAATTAGCGACGGAAAAATAAACCGTCGCTAAAAATGGCGGGAGTAACTTCCCTCCATTTTTAACGACCGAAATAGCGACGGAAATCTAATTTCCGTCGCTAATATTATCTAAAAAATATAATTTATATTATTAGCGACGGAATTTAATTTCCGTCGCAACATTTAGCGACGGAAAATCAATTTCCGTCGCTAAATTTATTTAAAAATAATAATTTACAATTTTAGCGACGGAAATTAATATCCGTCGCTAAATTTAGCGATGGAAATTGAATTTCCATCGCTAAATTTATTTTAAAATAATAATTTACAATTTTAGCGACGGAAATTAATATCCGTCGCTAAATTTAGCGATGGATATTCAATTTCCGTCGCTACTTTTAGAGACGGAAATTGAATATCCGTCGCTAAAAGTTTTAAATTAAAACCCACAAACCTCTCTCCTCTTCTCTCCTCCCTCTCCCTCTCCCTCTCCCTCTCCCTCCATCCCGATCCCTCCTCCTCTGCACCTCTGCTCGCCGCCGCCCACCTCCGGCGTGCCTCCAGTCGCCAGATCCGGCCGGCCCATTGACTTCCGGCGCCGATCCGACCAGGAGCACCCACAGTCGGCCTCCTTTCCTCCCTCCCCTTCCTCTCCTCTCTCTCCTCCCTCTCCCTCTCCCTCCCTCCCGATCCCTCCTCCTCTGCACCTTGGCCCACCGCCGCTCACCTCCGGCGTGCCTCCAGTCGCCAGATCCGGCCGGCCCACTGACTTCCAGCACCGATCCGACCAGAAGCACCCACGGTCGGCCTCCTCCCCTCCCTCCCCTTCCTCTCCTCTCCTCTCTCTCCCCTCCCTCTCCCCTTCCTTTCCCCCTCCCCCTCTCCTCCTCCGCGCGTGGCGGCCTTTCTTCCGGCGTCGACGGTTGCTGCTCCGGCGTGGTGGATGGCCATCCAGCTCCGGCACCTTCCCTAGGCTTCCCTTCTCCTCCGGCGGCCTGGTAAGCTGTGTTTTGTTTTGTTTTTTATTTATTTATCTAATTAATTAAATAATAAATATTATTATTATTATTATTATTATTATTATTATTATTTAAAAGGTTAATATTGTTAAATAAAAATCTGAATTACTTATTAGTGTTATTGTTGTTAGAATTAGTTATTAGTGTTATTAGTATTAGTTAGATTATTGTTTGGAAATTGAAATGAAAAATTAATTATTGTTAGTATTATTAGAAAATAATAAACTTAATAATTTATTTGAGAATATTAGTAGTATTAATAAACTTAAATGTTATTATTAATTTTATTATTAGTATTCTTGATATTAATAGTAATCAACATGTTATTATTATTAAAATAAAATCAGTAAAATTTGTAACTTAATTATTATTGTTATTTCTATTAATAGTATGATTCATTTTGAGATTGTTAAGATTTTTGAGAATTTAATTTTGTGATTGTACATAATAGATAGATTAGGTTTATTTTTCATCTAAACAACTTTCATTTTACATGATTTTAGTTTGTAATGCTACATGATTTTACATTGGGTTTATTAGCATTTAATTTTGACTAGTATCTTTTAGTTAAATTTATACTAAACTATAATTAATTGCGCTGGAATTGAACATGTACTGAAATTAATTAGAATTGAGCATGTATTTTAGTTTAAATTTTTATTTTCAGCTGCACTGTAATTGTTTTATTTAATTTTTTTATTTGCTTTTTAAATTACCGAAAGAAAATTCCGTCGGTAATTTAAAAAAAATAAAAAATTTCAGAATTTCCCGACAGAATAAAAATTCCGTCGGTAATTACCGACGGAATAAAAATTCCGTCGGTAAAATTGCCGACGGAATAAAAATTCTGTCGGTAAAATTGCCGACGGAATTTAAATTCCGTCGGTAACGGAATTTAAATTCCGTCGGCAATATTCCCGACGGAATTTTTATTCCGTCGGGAAAAATTGCCTACGCTCTTAATGCCGACAGAATGGTATTCCGTCGGCAATGTAATTTCCCGACGGAAAATCCTGAATTTTCGTCGGAAATTTCCGTCGAGAAATCTTCAATTTCTTGTAGTGTGTGTTAATTCAATTAAACAATTACGAATTTAATCTCATTAACTAATTGTATATCTGAATACAACTACAAGAGAGAGGAAAACGTCATATATAGAGAAAATCTTAAAATAAATGAGATACTCCTAATCTAGATTATTTAGGAAAAATAAAATTAAAAATTAAATACAATCCAAATACTCCTAAACAACTATCATCTACTCCCTAAATAATTTCGTAAATATCCTCCAAAAACAAATTGGAATATCTCTAGTGGCTAGGTCAAATTTGCACGGGAAACATAATTTTGCAAAGACTGCATGGCTAAGACACGAGTATACCAAAATCAGTTATTTCCAGCCCAATCTGATCCCAACTAGTTACAAGTGATCCAAATTCATTCCAATCAAGTCCAAAATACTTAAAAATCACATAAGTAAAAAACTCCAATTTAAATTGAAATAAACATCTATTTAAAAATTAAATATAATTATGTAATTTTGGTCACTTAATAAATTTTCCCACACTTGTCCAATGCTTGTTCTAAAGCATAAATCAAATCACAAAATAAATATATTATTTCTCCCATTAATATTTTATTTACAATGACAGTTAAAAGTCCGAAACGAAGACATTGTTTTCATCATTTTGGTACCCTTTAATAAAAAATTTTAAAATTCAGGATAAATGTTTAGCAATTTTGGATATTTATTTTTCTTAAGTTAATTTTATATAGGGGACGTGCTTGCAAGTTTTTGTAAAAGGAAAAACAAAAGGAAAGTGCTATATGATTTTTTATTTATTTCCATGTCATTATTTGTTTGAAATTTAAAATTTTTATAATAAAATAAATTTAAATATTTTAATAAATTTTAATAATTAAGTATCAATTTATAAAAAAATATGGCATATTTAGACAATTAATTTCAACTACGTCTCTACTACCTTCAATTGAGTAATAATTGACTAAATATTAAATTATCATTTTTTTTTTCTTAAATGACACATTAGTAAAATATTAGATAATTAATGGATGTATGTATTGTTTAAAAAAATAAAAAATAGAAAGAAGAAAAAACTTAATCCCATGATTGGTGGGAGAGTGAATAATAAATAATGGCGGTCTTGAGTGTTGAAAAATGAATGCCAACCAGACAGTGCATGTTCTTTTGTACTTCAAGAAAAGTCAACTTAACTTTTTTTTTTTTTGCATTACTTTACTTTACTTTTATTTATTTATTTTTTTTCTTTTTAAATGAATACAACAATACAAAGAAATGTCTAATTTAAGTGATTATTGCAACTTTTTACAAAAAAAAAAAAAAAAAAAAAAAACAAAACAAAAAAAAGAAAATTTAGATGGCTGGTTGGACTGGATTCAACTGAATTTTAATTTTCTAAACTACCTTCATAATCCATGATTAGTGTAATTAACATGAATTTAATAAATTAGATAAAATAGTAAATCTTGCAATTCAATACAAAACTCATCCTAATTAAACTCTCATTTTCCATTTCTTTTTTCAATACATATGCATCCTTTTTTTTTTTATTCAAAAACTATTTAAAAATCACAATATATCATATTCAAACAATTTAGCATAAGTATTTATTTTAATATGTAAATAATCATCAAAATCAGTTCATGTATTTAAGCAAATGACCAAACCAAACATAAATTTAACACAATTTAGCAAATAATTTAAAAATAATGGAAAATAGCATAATAAAAAAAAACCGATTCTCAACCGGTTTTCAGTTTCCACTTTTACCGATCTGATTCTATTTTTATCAATTATTATTTTTGACTAAATTAAATCGGTCTAATCATCAAGTAATTTTTTTATTTGTTTTCCTTAATTAAATTTTCGGATTAGAGTCTTGTAAGTGATTAAAATCCGAATGGAAAGAATTTCATCTTTATAGCAAATGGATTTGGTTTAACTTTTTATATAATTTATTTTATTTAATTACATTTATTCAGTTCTTACATATTTATTTTAATGCACGTTAAATTAAATTTTATTATAGTAAATAAAATAAGATATTACTCAGCATATATTCAGTCAATAAGCTATCAACTTTATATTGTTTCTTGTCTGACTTCAATATATTGTTAAATAAATATTTAAAGTCTTAATAAAACATAATCAAAGTTAATAAATTAAAATTAAAAAAAAAAAAAGAAATTAAGGATGACTTTTATCTTGTTAAAAGGAAAGGCTTAATATATTGATATGAATTTGGCTTAATAATTTATTTGAACACTAAACTTTAATAATGATATATTAAACACTCTTATTAATTTTGCAAATAATAAGCATAAATTTACACATTAATAGAAAAATTACAGCGCATGACAATCAATTGTGTTGATATGATATTTGAACAGTTGTGATGAAGATACTTATCCTACATGTACAATGAGACCGATCAAACTTAAAAAAGGAATATTAATTTTCTTATTATTAATTTCGATGCCATGTAATGTCATTTCAGTGCTATTGATTTTCATGCATTGATACTATATAATTTAAGGAATAACACATTGTTAATTATTCAATTTTATTTTAAAGAATTTCAAGTAAAATTAATTAGACACCATCATTATCTAACTGTTAATAGGAAAAAAAAATAACAATTATTAATAAATAAGCACCTCCCTTTCAGTTCAAATATTTCTGGATGAAGTCTACTGGACAAAGAAATGTGAACAATGAGAATATTCCTTTAAAAATAAATAATATTGAAAGATCCGATCGTTATCTCCTTATTAATGATCACATGGTGTCATTGATAACAACTAAAAAGTATAAAAACAATAAGAAGCAAGTTCTGCTACTTGATGATGCTAAGTACATTATTCTGAAATCTTGTTTGTTTCTCAGGAAAATGATGTTAGCAAGAAAGTTAACGTTCACATTTTTCTTTTTTTTTTGAATGACATTATATCATGCAAAATTTTATTGAAAAAAAAAAGAATACCATGCAAAATTTGTCAAATTGCACGCAAGTTCTTGGTTGGTATGGCGAAGGGAGAAGTACTTCATTTTTTTAATTAAGTTGACTAAAGTAGGAGTAGCGGAGTATTTAACGGTGAGTAGTGGAGTAATTAACGTAATTATTTTTAGAAAACAGTAATTACTAATCAACGTGATTCGTGAATTAAAAAATGTATTTTTAAAAGAGCAAATAATTAAATTATATTTCAGATTAAAAGTAACATCTGAAATAGCAGTAGTTGATGACCTTCTATATAAGTAGCTTTGTAATTGCAACTCAAAGATTTCATAACATAGCTCTCCTTGACTCCCAATAATGTATTTATTTCTTGAGAAACCAGTTCCCATGTTGTCCCTTTTCTTTTTCCTTATTATAAGTATTTTGATTCCTCATCTGTTTGTTGTTTCATTTGCTGTTCACAAAACTTCTTTATCTGCTGATAAAAATGAGGCAAGTGGTCTTTTGTGGTGGAAAGCTTCTCTTGACAATCATAGCCAGTCTATCTTATCCTCATGGGAATCAAGCACGGCTCCCTGCAATTGGCGTGGTGTTTCTTGCAACAAAGCTGGTAGTGTCACCAATATAAGCCTTGGAAGTTCTTCTTTGAAAGGTACGCTTCAGAGTCTAAGTTTCCCTTTTTTTCCAAACCTAGTGGAGCTTGACCTTTCGAACAACTCATTCCATGGGATTATTCCTTCACATATTTCTAACCTTTCAAAACTTGATATTCTTGACTTGTCAAATAATATCCTCAGTGGTGCCATTCCAAGTTCTCTAGGCAACTTAATAGGCCTATCCAATCTTTATCTTGATGACAACCAACTTTCTGGTTCAATACCGAAAGAAATTGGTATGTTGAGATCCGTGACAGATCTTGAGTTGTCGAATAACAATCTCAGTGGTGCCATTCCAAGTTCTCTAGGCAACTTGACAAACTTATCCCATCTTTATCTTCATGGCAATCAACTCTCTGGTTCAATACCAAAAGAAATTAGCATGCTGAGATCTGTCATAGATCTTGAGTTGTCGAAAAACAATTTGAGTGGTGCAATTCCAAGCACTCTAGGGAACTTGACATACATATCAATTCTTTATCTTTACAGCAATAAACTCTCTGGTTCAATACCAAAAGAAATTGGGATGCTGAGATATGTCACAGATCTTGAGTTGTCGAATAATAATTTGAGTGGTGCAATTCCAAGCTCTCTAAGGAACTTGACAAACTTATCAATTCTTTATCTTTATGGCAATAAACTCTCTGGTTCAATACCTCAAGAAATTGTAATGTTGAAATATGTTAAATATCTTGATTTGGGATATAATAATCTTTCTGGTGCAATTCCAAGTTCTCTAGGCAACTTGACAAGCCTATCCATTCTTTATCTTGATGGCAACCGACTTTCTGGTTCAATACCAAAACAAATTGGAATATTGAGGTATGTTAAATATCTTTATTTGGGATATAATAATCTTTTTGGTGCAATTCCAAGCTCTTTTTCCAACTTGACAAAATCACTCATTGAACTTTCCTTGCCTTTCAATAATCTTAACGGGGCCTTTCATTCTCAGTTGAACAATCTCACTCACCTAAAGGTATTGGAACTTTTTTCGAATAAGTTCAGCGGCCATTTGCCACAAGACATATGCCTTGGTGGGAAACTTCAATATTTTTCTGTTTTTGACAATTATTTTAGTGGTCCTATTCCAAAAAGCCTGAGAAACTGTAGTGGCTTGCTGAGAATTCGTCTTGAAAGAAACCAACTCACAGGAAACATATCTGAAGCCTTTGGCATGCATCCGCACCTAAGTTTCATGGATTTAAGTGAGAACAAATTTTATGGCGAGCTTTTATGGAAATGGGAAAATTTTTTGAATTTGTCAACTTTAAAAATCTCCAAGAATAATATCTCTGGCACAATTCCCGTTGAAATCGGCAAGATGCCTAAATTGCAATCTATAGATCTCTCATCCAATCAGCTTGTAGGGACCATTCCGAAAGAATTGGGAAAGCTAAGGTTGCTTGAATTAACACTTAACGAGAACAATCTCTCAGGTGGCCTTCCTAAAGAAATAGGGATGCTATCCAATCTTCAACACCTCAACCTTGCAGCAAATAATCTAAATGGAGCAATTCCCAAACATCTTGGAGAGTGCTTAGGACTATTATTCTTGAATCTCAGCATGAACAAATTTACAAAGAGCATTCCATCACAATTGAGCAGCTTACGCTCTTTAGAAGATCTTGATCTAAGTTACAATTTGCTAGTAGATAAGATCCCGCAACAGTTTGAAGAGTTCCAAAGACTAGAGAGATTGAACCTTTCTCACAACCGATTGTCAGGCTCAATTCCAGCAAGTTTTGACAATTTGTTAAGCTTGACAAAAGTGGACATATCATACAATGAATTGGAGGGCCAAATTCCCAATATTAAAGCTTTTCGTGAGGCTCCATTTGAAGCACTTAGAAATAATAAGGACCTATGTGGCAATAATACAATGCTTAAGGCATGCATTTCTCATAAAAAGGGAAACAAAGTCGGTAAGATAATTGTTCTTCCTCTGTCGGGTGGGTTGTTTCTGTTGTTTGTCTTAGTTGGAGGTTTCTTCATTCACCATCGAAGAATAAAAAATAAGAAAGCTCGTTCTGGGGAGGTCAGTCGTGAAGCCAATTATAAGATTTGGGGCCATGATCCTAATTTGCAGTATGAAAGCATCATTGAGGCGACAGAAGAATTCAATTCAAAGTATTACATTGGGGAAGGAGGGTATGGGATTGTCTACAAAGCTATAGTATCACCAAGTCGAGTGGTTGCTGTGAAGAAGCTTCACCAATCCTGTACAGATTTGAAAGCATTTACAAGTGAGATTGCTGCATTGACAAACATCCGTCATCGAAACATTGTGAAATTACATGGGTTTTGTTTACATCCCAAACACACATTTTTGATTTATGACTTCATTGAAAGAGGAAATTTGAGAAAGGCTTTAAGTGACAGAGTAGAAGCAATGGAGTTGGATTGGATCAAAAGGCTAAATGTAATAGAAGGAATAGCCGATGCATTATCATATATGCACCATGATTGCTATCCTCCAATAATTCATCGAGACATTACCAGTAGCAATGTCTTGTTGGATTCAGAATTTGAGGCCCGTGTTTCGGACTTTGGCACAGCTAAGCTATTGGTTCCTGACTCATCAAATTGGACGTCATTTGCAGGCACATTTGGGTACACTGCTCCAGGTACTTACCTTGGTTTCACATATATTTGAATTATATTAGTCATAAACTTTTTATATCTTACACTTCACTATTTTGTTCGATCCCTGACTGAGTTTTATATTATGTTTTTGAGGGATAATGATTAATAAGATGCATTATTATTTAACATTTGTTTTGTAGAGCTAGCATATACAATGAAAGTGAATGAAAAATGCGATGTCTACAGTTTTGGAGTGTTGACGCTCGAAATAATAATGGGAATGCATCCAGGAGATATCATCTCATCTTTTCCGTCATCATCTTCATCTTCATCGTCTCCACCAATTAGCCAACAGACATTGCTGAAGGATGTGATTGACCAACGAGTCCAGCTACTTCATAAAAAAATTGCAGAAGGAGTGATGAACGCAGTGATGCTTGCATTTGCATGTTTGAATGACAATCCTCAATTTCGGCCAACAATGAGACAAATTTGTTCACAATTGGTAGTAGCTAAATGGCGTCCTTTGACCAAACCATTCTCAGAAATAAAAATGGGAGAAATTCCTGTTTATGAAAATATCACTGGCTAGTCCTTTGGGAAAAACTTTGGTTTGACTTTTCATGTTTCTATAGTTTACTCTCCACCTTGTATCATGCACTTCTTTAATTGAACCCGTTGACTTCAATATTAGATAGTTTATATCCAAACAGAAAAAAAATCGCATTGATAAATATTAATTAGCTATAAATTTAAGTGCATGTTTAATTTGGACTCTTATTTTCTATTACACTTAAAATTACACTTGCACTCTTTTTTAACTTTTAAGAATTATAAGTTTAACAGTACTTATATTTAATTTTTTTATAGGTTTTTATTTATTTATTTATTTATTTTTGATGTTATTTGGAAAAAAAAATTAGATTTGTGGTGTTACATAATACTAATTATGAAATTGAAGTGTTAGAAAATGGCAAAAATGTTGCCGTTTTCTATCCTAGGATCAATTATCAAAATTTTGTATGAAAAACAGTAACCAAGGTTGCCGTTTTCAAAAAATAAAACAACACTATTTTGCGCCTTGATATTTTACTCTGGAGTTTGGAACTTGAACTGACAGAAAATGACAAACTTGGTTTCTTTTTTTTGAATTTTTTTAAAAATTATTTTATTGATTGTGTGCCCTTTTTTGTTGTGTAATTAATTTCTTTTTTTTTTCTTTTTTAATTCCTTCATAAAATTCTTAGCCTGTTTGGGACCAATTTACTATTTGAAGAAACTGTTATTTTAATTCATTACACTGTGAGTGTTGATTGCCTTTGATTCACTTATACTGCCAGAATTTTGTTGATAGAAATTTTTCTAATCATCATGAAAAAAAGAAAATAGCTAGCAGCAATTTTGGTGATTAATGATTAGGCAACTTACAAGCAAGTTCAACTGACATGCTGATTTCTTTTGAATTTAAAAGTATTGCTTATCAATGCATTTGAGATGTGGTGCTTTTAGTTCCAAAGTAGATGGATTTAAATTTATTTTACTTTGTCAAACGGTTTGACGCAAACCCATAGCATTTGAGGGTGTGCATAAGCACACAACAATTCATTGCCCTTGTGTCAAAGCACAATATGACCGACTTTTTTATGGTCTAGTTACATTGTTTTTAAGAACAATCATTCACACTATTCATGATGCGTTTTTATATGGATTGACCCATATTAAGTCTTAATATATATATATATATATATATATATATTATTTTAAATTTAAATAAACAATTTTTTTCATACAAAATTTTGATAATTATTCCTGAGGCTTACTTTGACAGAAAACGGCAACCTTTTTGTCGTTTTTTGACACCCAAATTTCCTAATTAGTTTTCCATTGCAATATCACAAATCTTATTTTTTTCAAAATAACACCAAAAATAAAAAAAAAAAATCATTTTTTTTATTATGTTAATATTATTTTGCATTTACTCGAGTATAATAGAAGGTATTTTTTTCGGATTTTTTTTTTGGGTGTAAAAATTGAAAAAATTTAGAAAAGTGGGGTTACAATAAAAGTAATTAGCAAAATAGGGTATCAGAAAATGGCAACTTAAGTTGCCGTTTTCTGACTAGGTGGGGCCCACCCAGATTGGGGTCTGTGTTGCCAGAAAACTGCAACCAAGGTTGCCGTTTTCTGCCTTTTTTAATTTTTTTTTTGTCCTAGGCGCAAAATGGTGTCGTTTTGCGCCTGGGTCGGGAGACCGGACAGTGGGTTCCGGTTGTCAAAAAACGGCAACCAAGGTTGCTGTTTTCTGACCATAATTATTATTATTTTTTATTTCAGTAAAAGGCATTGTGCACTGCAGCCACACAGTAAAATAGACCCGTGCCTTGTAGAAGGCATGGGTCTGTTTGGTATTTAATTGTTTTTTTTTTCAAATCAGGCAACTCCTCTCTTATTGTTGCTCTCTCAATTACGTGCAATATCTTTGTTCTCTCTTCTTGAATTTTCGTAAGTGCATTCTTCTCTATTTTCTTAAAAAATTTAATATTTTATTTACATATTCTATTCTGAATTCTTATATAAATTAGTCACTAACTCCTTATTTTGTTCATGGCAAAAGTAAATGTAATATTATGTTAATATAGTTAAAATAAAAATTTATTTAATGAATAACGTGATTTTCATTTTTAAATTGCAGGGGTGTTAATTTGAAAATATAATTTCGATTAACATTTTAAAGGTAAGTTATTATTATTTGATTTAGTTTAAAAAATAAAATTTATTTATATGTAATGGTTATTAAATTTCTGATGTGGGTTTGTTTAATTGATTTATATAATATTTGGCACTATGAAACATATAATATGTTTTAAAACGCAAAATATAAGTGGTTTTATGTTATTATGTTGGTTGTTATATTGATATTAAGAAATTTAATATTTAATAAAGTCGATGCATGTGTATTAATTATGTGTCGATAAATTAGTATGAAAATAGTTAATTAAATAAAATAATATATTAAATATTAAAGCTTAAAAATAAGTATTTATTTTTAAGCTAAAACAAATATTGTTTTTATATAACATATATTTATATAAATTTCATATTATAGATGGTGAACACATATTTAGTACCAAGAGCAATGATGAGTGATGTGGCAAAGGCAATAGTCAAGAGAAAATGAGATGATTTGTATAACAGCCGAATCGAATATGGAATGACAATGTGCACTACAAGAAAATTATCAAATAGCAACGGAAATTAGCAACATAATTTGTTGAATTTCCGTTGTTAATCAAAATTAACAACCGAAAATAGAAATGAAAAATTCGATTGCAATTTTGATGGTCGGTATTTTTTAGCAACCGAATCTGCCTTCCGTTGCTAAATCTAGCCAATATATGTTTCAGTGAATTGGTCAACATTACCAATGTAATTGATTTTTTAGTTGCTAAATTAGCAACGGAATATAATTTCGGTTGCTATATTTACCAACGCCATAAAAATTTCGGTTGCTATTTTTAGCAACCGAATTCATTTTCCATTGCTATATATAGCAACCGAATAAAAATTTCGTTGCTATTGCAACCGAATTCAATGTCCGCTGGAAAAGTTTAGCAACCGGATAATTATTCCGTTGCTAAAAATAGCAACGAAATTTCTCTTTTCGTTGCTATTAATTTCGTTGCTATTTATAGCAACCGATTTCAATTTCTGTTGGAAAAGTTTAGCAACTGAATAACAATTAGAAATTGTAAAATTATACTAGCTTGGCATAATGTTTTAGTTTCAATCAAATTATTTATTTATAAATAAATATAATCCAAATTCATAATGAAATTTAAGAAAATATTCTTATTGATAATATAATATAAAAATTGTAATGCACAACAATTAAAATCTTGAAAATATATTATATTATTGTAAAGTAAAAATCCATGAAAATCATAACAAAAACAACATAAAGTCAGTATCAATAACGAAAAATTACAAATCTAAACTATGTAGTTGGTGGAGGTGAAGGAGGACGATTTAGCTGCTGAGCACCCTTGGTTTCTAAATCTTCTATCCGATTCTTTAGCGGGGTTACAATATCCATCAATATAGTGACTGCGGTCTCTAGTTGAACGGGTTACTGTGCGCTGCAGCCTTTGGATAGAATTTTTTAAAAAAATATATTTGTCAGAAAACGGCAACCTTGGTTGCCCTTTTTTGACAATCGGGCCCCACTATTCGGTCTCCCAATCCAGGCACAAAACGGCGCCGTTTTGCGCTTGGGATAAAAAAATTAAAAAAACCAGAAAACGGCAACCAAGGTTGCTGTTTTCTGGCAACGCAGACCCCAATCTGGATGGACCCCACTCAGTCAGAAATCTGCAACCTAAATTGTTGTTTTCTGACACTCTATTTTGCTTATTACTTTTACTGTAGCAACGGAAATATAATTCCGTTGGTATTTTTGCTCACAATTTTTTTCTACCTCCTTGGCACCAAAAATACCAACATAATTTAATTTACGTTACTAAAATTGTAACAGAATATATTTTTAGTTGCTATTTTAGCAACGGAAAAATAATTTCATTGGTATTTTTGGTCCCAAAATTTTTTCACCTCCATGGCAACAAAAATACCAATAGAATTTAGTTTTTGTTGCTAAAATTGCAACCAAATAATGTTTCCGTTGCTATTTTAGAATCTAATTTGTTTAACGATGGTTATTTAGCAACAGAAACAATATTTCGTTGCTAAATTAACAATAGAAACTATATTCCGTTGCTAAATTAGCAACGAAAACTAAATTCCATTGCTAAATTAGCAACAGAATATATATTCCGTTGCTAATTTAGCAACGAAAATTTTTTCCATTGCTATTTTTCATTCCAAAATTTTTTCGCCATCTGTTGACGCCTTATTTATCAACGGTATAGTGAATCCGTTGCTAAATTTTGGCACTAAAAATTCAATTCACTTTTAGCGACGGAAAATAACCAAATATATTTCTGTTGCTAAATCTGCAAAATTTAACCAATTTTAGCAACGAAATAAATTCCATTGCTATTTTCACAATTTCTTATAGTGGTGCGATCATATCATTCAAATAAATAAAAAAATTATAAAATATTATTATGGATGGATATCATATGACGGAGACAAAGAAGGTTGAGGCAATTTAGATAATAGTGCCAATAATTTATTTGATACCTATCATGAAAATTTGGAATATGTCTCATGTAACAAAGTATGAGGAATTAGTTCTCAGATTTATAAAAGATGTGTATGGAATTAGTGATGAAAATTTGTTAAAAGTTAGTGATACAATGCCAGTGGATCAAAAAACTTATTGTTGGTGGTATAATTATAATAAATAGCCTAAAAATTATGTTCATTAGAACATAAAATGAAATTAGACATGTATGAATAAAAATGTAACCGATTTTAAAATTGTAATTTTGTTGTTGTTTTAAGTGTTTTATATTAATTATCAATGTTCATTATTTTAAGAAATGATGTCATCTTTTTTATTTGTATTACATAATAATTTACGGAGTAAATTATAATACATATTAGAAAGTTGTATAATAAAATATTGTTGATGTATATAATAAATAATTTAAAATAAGTATAACAACAAATAAAATTAGTATGAACAAACATAAGATAAACAAATAAATAAAATTTAATAACTTTTTTAAATGTATGTCATTAAAATTTATCCAGGTTTTGACATGGATTGACATATAGAAGCTGCAAGAATAAATTCGGGTTCTATTAATAGGAAATTGCTTGCACTTCAAGGGAAACACCGATCTAACACAATATAGAATAATTTAGTAATTTTTTAGTTATAAATATATATTAAATAAGAAGTTTTAATTTATTTTTTTAAGTTTACTTTATGATTTGACTTGTTTTATTTATACTAAAGGTTGAGAGGGATTTGTTGAGAACAAAAAGGTGTAGTGTGGATGAATACTATACATCTATTGACCAGAGAATTTTACCTTATGTAACGGTAGCTGGTATGGTTGGAGTAGTCAATATTGGTGTGACGTATTTAGATTGACATTTAATCACGTCGCTTATTGAGAGGCGGCGACCTGAAACACACACATTTCATCTGATGTGCGGTGAAATGACAATTATCCTTCAAGATGTTGGAATTTTGACAGTTTTACTAATTGATGGTAAACCTGTGATAGGAAAAATAAATATGGATTGGCCAGCAATTTGTCATGATCTACTAGGAGCAGTTCCTCCTAAAAATGATATGCAGGTAAGGAAAGTGAAATTAACATGGTTGGATGTAACCTTTAGCAAAGTGCCTGACAATGCAACACCTGAAGTGATATGCCAGCATGCTCGTGCATGGATGCTGAGATATTTTGGCGAAATGCTATTTGCATCACAAAATTCATTATTAGTCCACTTAATGTTCCTACCTCTTCTAGAGGATTTGAAATCTGTTGGCCAATATAGTTGGGGTTAGCGTGTCTAGCTTGGTTGTATAGAAATCTTTGTAGGGCCATGCATCCCGATGCAAAAGGAGTTGCTGGCTATCTGCAACTCTTACAAATATGGGCGTGGGAAAGACTTCCCGAATTTAGGCCTGAACATATACATCCATACACCATAAACTAAAGCATGCCTTACGGATTCAGGTATTACTAGCATATTAAAAATAAATTAATTTTTTAAAATTGTAATTTAGAATAATTAAACGTTTTTTGAACGTGATGTTAGAGTAGGTGGGCACAACAATTGGACATGCGTAACATTCACATTCATAGGATGGATGCGAATACATATCGAGAAATTTTAGATACGCAGTCTACTGAACAGGTTTGTAGTAAAATATTATACATAATACGTTTAGTTTACAGCTATCTATATTTAGTAAATAATTATTATTATTAATTTGTTTTGCAGTTTGAGTGGGAGCCTTATAATAATATAGTCCATTTGCTCCCAGATTATTGCAAAAGTGGTCAGTCTTGCTGGACGTCTACTGTTCCACTCATCTGCTTCTATATAATTGAGTGGCACCATCTAGATAGAGTGATGAGATAGTTTGGTTTTAACCAACCAATTCCTTTTCCACTCATGGTACAAGATAACTTATATTCGATAGACTTGCGAGGGTAAAACCAGTTGAATTGGGCTGCAGAATTTTCAGCATTCATAAATGAGTGGAACAACCGTCACAACCGGATTATTTTTGGCATAGAGCCTAGACAACATTTAAGCAATCAATCTAAATATATGCAGTGGTATGTACAACACACAAGATGCTGGATAACCCCTAGTGGAGCGTCCCGTGCTGCAACTGTAAGTATTTTATTGATGATTAGTTTACTGTATGAAATAGAATTTTTCAAATTGTATGACATATTTTTGGGTTTTAATTATAACTTTAATTATTTTAGGCGGATGGTGTCGAAAGATTAATACATGATGAAGGTGATGCCTTAACGAATCGAGGGTTAATGGAAAGCATACTTGGTGCAATCGGTCATGATGATCGATTATTAACTGATTATCCCAGGCAGCCCGATCCAAATCCAATCAATATACCACCAATGGAAACACAGTTTCAAGACTTCCAAACACAATGATGTAGGAGAGGGATGATTGATAGGCATGCAATTGTTCCTAATAGATATTATGGTCAAAATGTAATGCAGATTCCAGCACCCATGTCATGGTCTTTTCATGACATTCAATCTCTGCATGAACAATGCACGACACAAATTCCAGGCCTAAATGTGTCATCCTACGAATTTGGATCAACGAGTTATAATTAGGCTGATGTAGGTAGTTCAAGCTATCAATACACACGGATACCCATGTCTTCCGTTTTCACTCAGACACCTAGTGCTTACTATGTACCAACATTCAATAATGATCCTCAATCATCACTTGCGGTCTCTTCTATCCATTTCATTTCGATATCTAGAGGTTCGCGGTCATCCCTTTTTCCTTATGAGGTCTAGGTTTGGAATTAAAGTCGGACCAACGTATGGCTCCCAATAATCATGGTGTGCTAGTGGTTGGAAAAAAGACTAGTAACAACTCAATGCCTCGGATAGTTTGTAATATTTATCGACGTATGTCCACATGTCAACACGTACGTGCATGCAGGCTGCAATAGCATGTGAACACAGCATTTTGGTCCCTTGGAACTTTCCACATTCACAATGACGGCAATCCAAATTAATGGCTTGTGTGTTATTGACCTTTTGCTTGTTCTTCTAATTTTTCGTGCGTATGGTGAAAAGCCTATTACGTCGATCAAAACTTTCAACTCTATGACCAGTAGCCTTTTAATCATGCTTTTTCATCTCCTCCATACATTTTTGAGTGTAAGTGTTACTCGCTGCTATCTGAGCGCGATACATGCACCTTCTATTATCAAAAAAATTAACCAGCTGTGCAAATACGTGCTCAACTACACTGTAAACAGGCATCATCCTTACACCTTTTAATGCACTATTTACACTTTCAGTAATGTTCATGGTAGCATTGCCATATCTGTGCCCATTATCATGTGACAGTATCCATTTTTTCAAATCATTTTGCATGGCCCAATTGTAGGAGTCAACATCAAGCTCCTTTATTTTTTCCATACGTTTAAAAAACTTTATGGGTTGGAAATTATTTCCTGCCAATTATATATAACATGTATATTAATAAAGTTTGCAAACTTTAACACATAAACCTATATTTCATTATTAAAAAAAAATATAAGAGACATACCGGCTTTATACAACATGTCCTTGATTTTGGAATTTCTATGAGCGGTATTGTAGTTGCTAACAAAATGGCACATACAATAACGATGAAACACTAATGGCTCCTTCCAGCCACTATTTTCATCATGAAATAATGCCAAAATGCCCACATACCGGTCAAAAATAACTGTTATACCTGACTGCTTAGTCACATACCGCCTGATGCATGTCATGAACCAACCCCAACTTGATTTATTTTCGCCTTCAACCACAGCAAATGCTACCGGGTACAAATAATTATTACCATCAATAGCACTTTCAATCAAAAGAGTCTGATAGAACTTGCCTGTCATGAAGTTACCATCTATGAGCAATATTGGCTTATAGTGTGATAGTCCATCTATACTTGGCTTGAACACCCAAAAAAGCCTTTTGAATTGCCTGCAATTTTGTTGTACACTGTCATCAACAACAAATTCATAGCAAAAACCAGGATTGTATTTCTCCATAGCTTTGAGATAAAATGGCAATTTCCCATACGAATCCTCATAGTTACCAAATATCTCTTCCAGCGTCTTAGTTTTTGCATACCAAGACTTACTGTATGATACATCATAGTTGAACCGACTCCTCATGTCAGCCACTATAACACTAACTTTTAGATCAGGGGCTGCACTAACCATCTCTAAGATGTAATCATAAATGATCTGCATATCTAATTGTCTATTTGTTGAGAAATAAGTGATGTTGAACAGTTGTGGGATACCTTGTACACACTGATAACCCAGTATAGAGATGCCTTTTTTTTCATGGCTCATAGTCTTTACAGACAACCTGTTTTATCGGCTCGCGAGCAACAAACAATCCAATATGATGGCTTCTATTAAACAACTTTATAAGAAATATTATTCAGAATCGAAAATTTCTTTACATGTCCCTTCACTTCATCCTTTGATGTGAATGCCAAGCCTTCGCATAATTCAGATACACCATCCCATCATATCAATGGTGACTCATTAGACATGTTAATCTTAGTTTCTGCAAAATTAACATTTGTTTAGTGCACTAATGAAAATTGAAATTGTGAAATCTCATGCTGTTCCACACACATCATCTCTGACATCATTCATGTTTAGATTCTGAAGGCCTACTGTCATATGGGTTGAGCTACTTGGAATAATTGCTCATCTCTTCCAATACCGGTTTCCTCAATAGCTTCATTCAAGTCAATCTCTTCATCATCCTCATCTGGATCTAAACTTGGAGAAATGTACCCGTTATTTGTAAGATTGAGATCATGACATGTAACATCGCTACATTCAACCTTTGAAACTGAGGGAAAATTCATTTTGGTTTGCCCTCTAAACTCTCTTATTGGACTTGATTATATAGTTTCCAAATCATCAATCCCTTCACATTGTGTTGGATCCTCAAACTGTGTACCAAAATCAGTCCGACTTTCGCTTGCAAAATTCAAATTATCAAGAAATACATTTCTCTCGTCCACCATCGGTATGAAATCTCCAGCAACATTGGTATTCAACTGATCAACATTATTCAACACATTTTGTTCATCTCTAATTACAATTTGTTCGGTTTCAACAATTAGCTCCACAACAATATATCCAAGAAATGTAACAAAATTTTCATATATTTGATCAATGTCATCGTCATCAGCTACATCCATAAATGCCAAAAAATACGACCCCTGACTATTTATAGGACACTTATATATTACTTTACTAACCCTCACATCCACAGCTAAATCCAATTTAACTGATATCTTATGAACAAGTTCCGTAAATGTCAGTTTGTTTCTGAGCTTCAATCTCTTCGAATATTCTGAGGAGCTTGAAGTATCATACTAATAACCGGCTATGCCCCCTACTGATTGCCATCCAATGTGAATTATAAATATTGCTGAAATTGACATTTTCTTACTCCTACATTTAATGTAAATATTTTGTAATTAATGCATAATTTTAATATTATCAGAATTTACATATTTTTCACAAATTTTAAAATCATTCATAAATTATAACATTTTATACAACTATTTTTAAAAAAAATTATTCCTTTAACAAATATATTTCATGAAAATATTTTAAACTAATTAGTTCACTATTCCCTCCAAATTAAAATTTTATTTCAATTCGTAACTCCTTAAAAATAATTTTTTCCTTCTAGGTTTACAATATAATATTATATATATGGATTATAAATTTACTTCTTCATAAATATTTTAACTTTTTAAATTGATTACTCTTTTAATATACTAGATTAATATTTTAATTAATTCACTTCTAAAAATTAATTTAAATTCATTATTTAAAACTATAAATAGTAATTTCACATACCTATATTTTTTCATATATTCATATACATTAGAAAATTGCACTATAAAGTTAAATAAATATAACTAAATTCGGACAACTAATTACTCCACAAATATTGACGATTATAATTTATCTAAATTAACTACAAAAAAAAACATGTGCTCAATAATTATCTTAACTTAGTTTAAACAATATTTATTTTTCATAAATAAAATAAATACTAATTAATAACTTACATCTTAAAATATTGATCATAATTATATTGCAAATTTAATAGTATCTGCAGTTTAAAAATGACAAAAAAAGTTAGCTACACATTAAAATCTTATTAACAAAATTAATTTATACTTTATTTACATAACAACACCTTTTTGTTTTTTACCATGGAAACAATAAAAAGATATTATTTTAATTATATAATAAATAAACTAAAAAATGAATATATAAAATAATAAAACTATGGAGAAAGAAAATGAGAGTAGAAAGAAAATGAGAAAGCTGAAGGTAAAAAATAAATGGATATATAAGCAAATGGCAAGACAATGAAAGGGAAGAAATAAAATGGTCAGGAGGGATGTGCCCTTTTAAAGGCCAAATTTTTTAAAAAAAAATTATTTTAGTATGCAGACCCGTGAAGCACGGGCCTGTTGGGCTGCAGCGCACAGAAACACTGTGCGCTGCAGCCTTTGGACGGAATTTTAAAAAAATATATATATTTGTCAGAAAACGGCAAGGTTGGTTGCCGTTTTTTGACAACCGGGCCCCACTGTCCGGTCTCCCAATCCAGGCGTAAAAAGACACTGTTTTGCACCTGGGACAAAAAAAAATTAAAAATGCCAACCCAGATCCCTATCTGGGCGGGCCCCACCCAATCAGAAAATGAAAACTTAGGTTGCTGTTTTCTGACACCCTATTTTGCTTATTACTTTTACTGTAACCCTACTTTTCTAAATTTTTTCAATTTTCACACCAAAATAAAAAAAAAATAAACCTTTTTTTTTCCACATAGTTTTTTTTTTTTATAAAATTTAGATATATTAGATTAAAAGTCTATTAGTAATATCTGCAATTTAGAGTGTATAAGAATCTAAATCTTCGAGTGAAATCGAAATGTCAAAGAAAAAATTCAGAACCGTATTGTATTATTGACTTTTTGACTAGAACTTATCCAGGTTATACTTTTAACTTTGATTTAGAACGGATCTGATTATTTTGTCTAGAATTGGACTGGAAACCTATGAAATTGTACCAAACCGGAAGAGTCCATTTTTATATTTCTTAAACTTACTAAAGTCTCTCATTTCTTCTTTTATATGAGGTGTTAATTTTGAAGGGAAAAAAAAGTCAAATGAAAAAAAATATAGAGGTTTTTTAGCTAAAAAAAGTGAGAAACAATAAGGAGGTTTATCTTTATTTTTATACAATTCGCTATATAAATCCAATATAATTTATGCTGTACATGAATTTTATTGAAGTAAAGGGTAAAAAATGGCAAGGGGATAAATTGCCTATTAAGAGTTTGAAAATAGAATTAGAAAATTGTTATTGATTTAATAGTTTCATGTAGAATAAAAAAATATATGTATTAGTTGGTTTTAATTTTTTTTTTCTTTTTATATTTAAAGTAAATGGGCGGATAGCATTGATCAAGTAATTCAACTGTTTGGGTTCATAGGTGATTTTCAGTTTCAACTCTTTGTTGTTGAATTAAAAATTATAATTGAAATTGGCTAAAAATAGTTTATGATTTCATAATAAGATTAGCTAGGTACCAAATTAGATAAATAGTTTATAATTATTATAAATACTATATATAAAAGTATGAGGTGGGTGAAAAGGTTTTTTTAGAATAAATTAACCTTTCATTATTTTATAAATAAACTAAATTAATTATTTATTATTAAAAAGCGCAATTAGAATAAAACCTAATGGTAAGGAAGTAGGAATATAAATTTAATTTCTAATCATCTTTTAAAAGGTAGACATATATTTATTAAAAAACAAACATAGATAGCATTTATAGTTGTCAAATTTTATTTTTTTTATATATTACAAATTAATGACGTTTTACTGATTTATGATTTTTTATAAATTAATAAATGAATCATTCTTATATATTTTTATATTTATTTTTTTTAATTATATCCATATACTTATGTATAAAAAAATAAAAGTAAAGTTTATAATATAAAAATAGTTAAAATAAAAAATATATATATGTACACTAATGTAGTAATATTAGTATTAAGCTTCGTATTTTAATAAAATACTATTGTTATAATATTTGCAATTGACATAAAAAAATATTAATAAAGTTAGAAATATAATTAGTTTTGTAACAAAGTCTCGAATATTTTTATATATGTTTTATTTAATTATGTTTAGAGTTGTGAATAAAACTGAAGGAAAATTATAACAAATATAATTTAACGGAAGTAACATTAAGAAATGGTACCTACTTTTTGTAGCGCAAAAACTCGTTGCGGAAGCGTCTACAACGATCCATTTGTTTTCGGTCACTGGTTTGGCTTTTACCCACTCGGGATAAGAGCAACTAGTTCACAATCTAAATGCCTCTGAAAGATAAGATAGAAAACTTGTGAGCGGAAATGAGCAGCCTTGCGGCGTGTACGTTTTCTCGTTACCAAATAATGAGGACCTCACCTCTATTTATAGAGATCCTAAACGCTAGAGTCCTAACTCTAGTTTAACTTAGACTCTTTCTGAGATAAGATTTGGTAATTTTTATCAGATTAAATAACTCAATTTAATCTGGATTGGACTTTTATCCAAATTAGAGTCATGGGCGTACCCAAACTCTATCATCTCCCACTCGCACATGACGAAACACATTCCAGTCTTAATCTTCAGTTATACTGGCAAATAGATTGTGTGACCAGCATACCTCGAGAACACTAGTGCTATACACCTGTTAGGGATATATAGCGTCTCGAAAAACAAGATCATCTTTTCACGTATGCCTAACCCTAGATTGCCTTCTCACATTCACTATTTTAACTCATGATCTCATAAAACAATTTCGTGTTCACTATTATGTTTCTACTCATAGAAACTATAATAGGCTAGCCAGTGAACCACGAAACCTTATGAAAGTAATCAAAAGGTTATCTTCCCCTCTTACTGTATGCCATCCATCATGATTTAACTCGCTTTTCTAGTTAGATCCTCTAGGCCTAAATTTTTCTCCAGATCTCTTGGAAACTAACTAAGCTAGCCACATTAAACCATACTTCAGGGATAAGTTAAGGGTTCTGAGGGTCGAAATATAAATAGGGTCTCACAATAGGGAAAGTTGAAATCAGTAATATTATTAAATTTCCATCCCTGTGGCCACATAAGCACACACGGTATAGAACATGTGTTATGGTATTCTTTCCTTCCCTTAAAGGAGCGCATGTCTCACATTTTGATAATGTGTATATTAAACACCATACAAAAGCGTAAGGTTGCGATGCACCGAAGCACCCAACTTTAGTCCACTTACTTAAGGACTACTTCTGGCTTTTTAGACAGAACATGGTAGTTACATATAACTGACCATCGGATTCCATACAATCCCTAATTTGGATCTCAATCCAAAGCATACAACTTTATGTATGTCTTTATCTCGCACCTTAACAAGACTCATCTTGTAATTTCTGCAAGACGGCACTTTTATTTTAAACAGGCTCTCGAGCATTCTCATTTGTTCAAAAATCGCCTCATCTTAATTTTTGCCAACTCATTGACAAAACTAAGGTAAACACCCTTGTGAGTGGGCTACTTCTCTGTACGACATGCTCAATCTCATATCAATAACAGTAAATGTTTACACATAAACATTCACACTCATGTATTGCCAACAATGAACTTTGGTTATTATTCACAAATAATAACATTAAGGGATTATTTAAAATATAACAGTACCAATTAAACTCTACACAAACCTCGAGATCTAATGTGTCTCTCAAAACACATATCTCGTTATAGGTTTACTCAATGGATCTGCATGTGTAGAAACGTACTGTAAGTTCACTTCTTCTCGTGCAATAATATTTCTCATGTATTAATACTTAATGTTGATATGCTTAGTTCCACTATAAGCTATCAACGACTGACTGTTACTAAAGACTGTCATTAATACCTCTAAGACAATTACTCTTAAATGACTCACAAACCATTTTAGCCAAACTATCTCTTGTATTGTAATTGAGGAAGTGACAAATCCAACTTCCACTATTGATGGGGCTACACAAGTTTAATTCTTATTACTTTACGAGATGGCACTCTTACCAAACAAGAATTTAAACCTGAGGTGGATTTCCTCTCATCCAGATCTCCTGTCCAATCAATGTTTCTATATTCTCTCAATACAGATCATTTTCTTGATAATAAAGAGAATATTCTGTAGTACCTTTAAGGTATATAAGTATCCTTTCATTGCTTCCAATGTGTTTTGCCCGGCTTAGATTGATATTTATTAACCATGCCCACTACATAGCATATATCATGTCTTGTATACAACACTGCATACATAAGACTACCCACAACACTAGCATATCAAACGTTCCTCATACATTCATTTATTCTAGCATCATAGGACACAGATCTTTGCTAAGAAACTGATTCTTGGCAATGGGGTTATCTATAGGTTTACAATTTTGCATATTAAATAGTTCAAGGTCTTTGTTGATATATTTCTCATAAGAAAAAGACAATAACCTTCTCGATTGATCTCTTGAAATCTTAACTTCAAGAATGTAATATGCATGACCTATATCCTTTGTCTCAAAGTTGGACAATAACCAATCTTTGATTTCATTTACGTACTATTTATCATTTTTAACTTTAAGTATGTCGTCTACATACAATGTCAAAATGATAAATTCATTTTCAGAGCTTTTACTATAAACACAATGATCTTCATCAATCATGTTGAATACATTCGACATGATTGCATGATGAAGTTTCAAGGACCATTGTGTTGAAGACTGTTTAAGGCCACAGATTGAACTCATCAATCAGCAAACCTTATGTTTGCTGCCTTTTCCGATGAAACTATAGGTTGTTCCATTCTTTTCTCCATTGAGAAAAGCAATCTTTCCATCCATTTAATGAAGCTCTAGTCAATCTCTTTCTATTGTATAAACCCCTTAACGACTAGCTGAGTCTTATATCTTTCGATACTTCTATCAGCCTTTTGCTTTACTTTGAGAATACATTTATTCTCAATTTGTGTCCTTCCAGTAGATCAACTAGTTATTAAACATGATTTGATCTCATGGATGCCATTTCTTCTTCCATTACTTTAATCCATATTTTTTCTTAGATGGGCATGAAAAAGGTTTTTGAATATTTTTATGCTCTTTCTTTGTCTGGTGGGATAACCAAAAGGGCTTCGTTCAAGGCTTCGATTTTAAATCATCAGCATGAAACACTTATCCTTTTAGATTTTTGAAGTTCTGAATCTTAATAAACATGTCTCATATATTCATCGTGATTCACAATGCTCCCACTGGAACCATGTTCCACACTCCCACTGGAGTTAGGAATATTATATTCTTTACTCCCACTGGAATCAAGAATACTCCCACTTGAATCAGGGTCTCGAACATCCGGATCATTTGGAAGATGAGGGTCTTAACCTTCTTCCTCTAACCCCTCCCACTCGGATAGAGTGATCCTAATGGTTCCTCTACCTGAGATTAATAGAAAGTGAAATCTCAATTCACTTCGCCCAACTTAGAAAATGCATTCTCGTAAGAATGTGACGTCTTGTGATTCAACTTCTATCATTATGCCATTTTCTTACTGACCCATGAAAATGTATCCTTTTGATACTTCAGAATATCTCACATAGATACTCTTCTGCCTCTTGGTCTCAAAATTTATCAAATTAAGGTATCATGGACGCAAGCATTACAACTCAAAAGTTGTAAATAGCTTAGGTCAACTTGTCGACCAGTTCACAACTCATAAGTTATGATAATGACAGATTTGGAGGGCATATAGTTTAGAATATATGTGACAGTCAATAAAATATCTCCCCAATAGGAGATAGGTAAATTTGCCTCTGCCATCATAGATCTAACCATATATATAGGAGAGTCTTATTTCTCCTTTACTCAACACCGTTTTGTTGTGAATTTCAAGGAATGAATAACTAATATTTAATCCTTTTTCATCACATGAAACTTTAAGTTTATCTGTAAGATATTACCGACCTCTGTTAGTTCTTAAAGCTTTGATCTTTTTATCTAATTGATTCTCAGTTGTACTCATATAAGTCGTGAAGCAATTCAATGCTTTTGACTTGTGAGAAATCAAATAGACATGACCATACCTAATATAGTCATATATAAATATGATGAAATATTAGGCCCTATGCCTTACCCTCATATTCATTTGACCACATTTGTCAGAATGCACTAACTGCAATGGAAATTTGTCTTTAGTTCCTTATTCGAATGATTTTCTATCTAATTTTTCCTTTTAGGCAATACTTGCATATAGGCAATTCAACTTTATTTAAATCTCCTACTAAACCTTCTTTGACTAACCGACTCATTCAGTTTTGTCCAATATGGTTTATTGTAGCATGCCATAATTTCACATTATTCTCATAACAATGTGAAAAATAATGAATTAAAGGAAAATAGTCATGGTCCACATCCATAACCATAAAACATTCAGAATATAACCAGAATCATAATATATATCATTCAAGCATAAGCGTACGCTGTTATTCTCAAAATGTAAATTGAAAATAAATTTCAATAAAGCAAGAACAGAACCCAAATTTCATAACAAAGGTATCTCGATCCCTTATTATATAGTCCATAGTTCTAAATCTATCACCCATAAATGATGAAATTCAGAACTAAATACATAAATTTTACTCACTCTTGAGTCAAAATAGTGTATCTTTTTAGGCACAATGCAGTCTCTTCGCATAGTGTCCTTTCTATAGGCAATTGAAACATTTCACTCTTGAATTGTTTACCTCATTTTTGCCTTAGGACCTTTTGTAATTCTATTCCTTTTACTTTTCAGGCTCTCGAGCCTTTTCCTTATCCCTATTGTTGAAACTTATTATATTGTTCTAATGAGAACTCATTCTATTAGAATAAGACTGTGCCATATGCACTATGACATTGACCTTAATCACTGTCAAACGGTCCCTTTTAAACTTCAAATGACAAGTGACACCCTCAAATGTCTTTATGCTTATCAATGTGAGTTAGTTGCATCTTTACATGCTACCAACTCTTGGGTAAAGAACGGATAACATTTTGGACCTACTGCTCATCAGTCACTTACGACTAAGTTCACTAAGCTCACTTTTCCTTTTTCATCTCTTTTAGATATTTTTGCATCTAATAATTAGACTTTTTCTGATATGTGTCAAATTTGATCTTCAATGATCGGAGCTTATTCAGAGTCACATCTCTGAACTTCTCTTGCAAAGCGATCCACAGATCAATTGTATTTTGATACTTACGAAATTGCTTAGTGATGTGATGAGACATAGGCATCCCGGTCCTGTTTATACTGGATCTTTGTATTCCAGATTTCATAATTATAACTTGGAAGCAGCATCCACTAAAATCCTCTGATCTCAAATGGAATAATATTGCACATATTTAAAAGAGATAAGGCAACACATGCAATTTATTATGCACCTGAAATAATAACCTAGTAAAATTTTCTATTAGGCTCAAATTCGAAAAGGCTACTTATAGCATCCAATTACCCTCTAAGTCCTAATGTCCAACCTTACAGGTTAAAATTTCATGTATAATAAATCTGAATTACTGGATTATCAAGTTCTTAAACTTATGAGGGGATCTTTATTAAGCCTTTACTTAATAAGCATGCAATCATTTTACTCATAAAATATCGCAAGGCAATTAATAATTAAAATAAACTCATTTATTATAAAGTTAAATGCCATTATGATTAGTAAATAAACACATTTATTTAACCAGAAATCCAATAATCCCAAAATAATACACTAATGTCAAATAACAATAGGAACATAAATCCTATTTTAATAACAACAAATGCCAACTCAAATTGACACTTATGTTAACTATTATTGAAGTCCAGATTTCATAAAATCTTTTTAGTTATTAGGATTATATCTTTGATCGATTTAATCAATTCATCAAGCGACTCATAAGTCCATTGATGAAGCCATGGACAATGCACGCTCCGTCCATTTCTCAACACCACCACATAATTTTAGTGTTGCTTCTCAACATTTGCCTATTTGGCAATTCTAACCAGAATTTCATTTCTATACTCAGACCACTAGTCCAAATGCACTCTTGCATTTATTCTCACACATTTACTTTATAATGCACTATTGCATCAATGTTATCAGCTCAAATCTTCCTTCGCATTCTCATGTTACTTTATAGATTGCACTCTTGCATTTCTCAAAGCAACCTATGCATAATTTAAGAAAGATCTACTGTCCTTATTCAATATTTCTGTAACATATTACAGGAAAAATTTATACACTCATGTATAAATACACATGATTGAAACACATTTCAATCAATAAGTAAGGACAGAACCTCAAAAAATTTTCAAAATATTTTTAAAAATTTTCGAAAGCAGAAAACACATTTTCTACAAATTTATAATATTTTATTTTGAAATTAAACACATTTAAATATCAAAAAATACACAACTTATTTTCTGGTCATTAAAAAATTTTGAAAACATGACCAAAAAATCAGAAATAATTTGAAAAAAATTATTTTACAAAAATTGGAGCTGAAAAAGCGGTCGGAGGACGTCGCACGCACCATCACGTGCCGATGGGAGGGAGGTAGACGCGCTCACGCGCCACACGTGTGGCCTCCCACTCGACCAGACACGTGTCAACACCACAGCGTGCCACGTGTTCGATTCCTACTGGTCCACCTGGCGCCCATGTGGCACACCGAGTACACATCACCGCCATGTGGCATGACACATGTTATCCACGTGGCGGTGTCTCATTGGACCACGTGTCACGCGTGACACGTCAGCATTGCCACGTGGCAGACCTCGGTCTGATACGTGGCAGCCCCTGATTGTGCCACGTGGCACCATCTGATTAAGACACGTGGCTTGATACAATCATCCACGTGTCACTCTATTATTGGTCCACGTACCAAACCCCTATCATCTGCCATATGGCATGGCCTCAGCCATCCACGTGGCATTTAGCGATTGGGCCACATGTCAGCGTGATGTATCACAGCTGACACGCGGCGACGCGCATGTGGGCCACTGCCCACACGCACGCGCCGCCTTGCCGACCGATTCTGGCTCTCCAGTTTCGGCCGGTGGGGGCTTTTCAGGGTCTATGAATTCAATGGTGAGATCAAAAATCAAAAATCTCGTCTTCTAGTTAGCCGTTTTGAACACTCATGTTCATCCCCTCGGGTTTCGGTGTACATATACACGAAATCGAGCCGAAATATACACGTATATATATTTTTCACACAAAAATTAAGTTTTTGTTGTGTTTATTGGATCCCAAATTTAATAATTTTACACATAAAATTTTAAATTTATTTAGCCGCATGCCAGGACGCAAAAACAATGGTTCTGATACCAATGAAGGAAAATTATAAAAAAATATAATTTAACGGAGGTAACATTAAGAAATGGTACCTACCTCTTGTAGTGCAGAAACTCGTAGCGGAAGCGTCTATAAGGATCCATTTGTTTTTGGTCACTGGTCTGGCTTTTACCCACTCGGGATAAGAGCAACTAGTTCACAATCTCAATGCCCCTGAAAGATAAGACAGAAAACTTGTGAGTGGGAACGAGCAGCCTTGCGGCGTGTACGTTTTCTCGTTACCAAATATTGAGGACCTCACCTCGATTTATAGAGATCCTAAAAACTAGAGTTCTAACTCTAGTTTAACTCAGACTCTTTCTGAGATAAGATTTGGTAATTTTAGTCAGATTAAATAACTCAATTTAATCTGGATTGGACCTTTATCTAAATTAGAGTCATGGGCGTACCCAAACTCTATCAAAAAATTTATAATTATAACACTACAAGAAATTAAAGATTTTCTGATGGAAATTCAGGATTTTTTATTGGAAAATTAAATTGCCTATGAAAGTTAATTCCATCGGCATTTGAATCGTAGGCAAAATTGTCGATGGAAATGTTGCTCCGTCGGCAATTTTGCAAATGAAAAGTTCACTTGTCGATGGAAAAGGAAATTCCGTCAGCAATTTCTCGACATAAGTTAAATTCCGTTGGAAAATTTTCGATAGAATTTAGTATTCCATCGGGAAATTTTGAAATTTTTTATTTTTTTTTACAAATGGTATTTCCGTCAGTATTCCTTCGATAATTTAAAAATCCAATAAAAAAAATTAAATACAACATCAAAATAGCTTAATTAAATCTCCAACTATTAGCTAACTTTTCAATGAAAAAGAAGACAATTTAATTTAGTTGCTACATTTTTTGTTTTATTCAAGGCAATTGGAGCAGAATTCTAAGAGTTTTATCCACTAGGTAAAACAAACCATACAAAGATAGAGTAACATGAAACTGACCTGCTGAAAGATAAAATTAGTACTGATAGTTTGAGCAACAGCTTCATTTGCCCATGTATCCCTATTAAGCTTTAGAATGTAATGCATACAGCATCAAAAGTTAGAATGAGCATTTACATGATGAAACATTTAAAAAAAATGTAAAATTCAAAGCTACCATATGAGAGCTAAATTCCTTTGTGGATTGTATATTCACCAGGAGCCATTTGTCCTAAACATAAGCAAAACCTTTTGCCCGGATTAAATACCAACAATTTCCCATCAACTTGGCTTAAATAGCACAAGAGAGCAGATATTAGAAGAATGGGATAAGGTGTGTTTTTGCCCTCAAACTATCGAAAATAGGGTGAAAATACCCTCAAACTTTTTTTTGGTCGATTTTTACCCCTGAACTCAATTTTATGGTTGAAAAATACCCTCGCGTTGGACGAAAAGTCTATATGGCAAATGGAGTTAAAGGCAGCTAATCACACGTCGACACGTGTCCATTTTAAAAGAGATTTTTTGCCCTCAAACTATGAGAAATGGTGTGAAAATGCCCTCAAACTATGAGAATTAGTGTAAAAATGCCCTCAAACTTTATTTTGGTCGGTTTTTACCCTCGAATCAAGTTGATACGTGTCGACACGTGATTGGCTGTCGTTAGCTCTATTTGCCTGTTGGAATTTCTGTCCATCATGAGGGTATTTTTCAACTATAAAATTGAGTTGAGGGGTAAAAACCGAACAAAAAAAAATTGAGGGCATTTTTATCCTATTTTCGATAGTTTGGGGGCAAAAATAAACTTTATCCCTAGAAGAATTAAAGAAATTCCCTACCCTTTTCAAATGACCCATGGAATATTAGATAAAATGGAGGGCGCTACAACAAAGCAAGATTGTCTCTAGAGTTGCCAGCTGTAGATGTAGCCCCTTGATCTGATTCTTAAACCCCAAGACATTTCGTTTCCTTATCAAAGTTGCAGAGAAAAAGGTGGGGAAATAGGTTCTCATGAAAATATAGAAAATTGAAGGAAAATTACAAAAACCATACATTTCCTAATTTATGTGAAAAGAGAATTAATACAACATCAAAATGACACTCAGAAGCAATAGAAACATCTCTACACATTGTTAAAACCGTGACATAACATTGCCTTTCTATTTTAGTAAATTTTAACAACAAGATCTATGCTCTTTCTCTAATTTTACTCTACTTTACACATTTAAAATCATGTTGACACGTATAAGCAGATGAAATAAAATAAAAAATCATTGAAATAGAAATAGAAATACTTGAATAGATACACATGACATTCCTATCACTATAAGAAAATACAAAAGTAGAGATGGAATGATTTCCATTACTATTTAGAGACAAACAATCAATTCCTAGCTTTTTAGCAACGACAAATCAAATCTGTCGCTAAATTAAAATTCCATCGCTAAAAATGGCGGGACAGAGTTCCCTTCATTTTTAGTGACAGAAAATTTATCCACCGCCAAATATGCCGCCAAGAAGAGCGCGCTAGATTTGGGGATGGAATTTAGAGATGCATAATAATTTCTGTCGCTAAAGTTTAGCAACGGGTATTCATTTCCGTCGCTAAAATTTAGAGACAGAAAATCATTTCTGTCGCTAAAGTTTAGCAACGGGTATTCATTTCCGTCGCTAAAATTTAGAGACAGAAAATCATTTCTGTCGATAAATAGCGATGATATTACTATTCCATCACTAAAATAAATCAAGAATTTTTTTCTTATTTTTTTAGCGATGGAATATCAGTACCATCGCTGTAAATTTAGCGACGAAAAAGTGTTACGTCACTAATTAGCTGCGAAAAAACTATTCCTTCGCTAAAAAAATAATTAGTATTTTGTATTGTTTAGCGATGGAATAAATTTCCGTTGCTAAAAATTTCATATATAAAATAAATTTCTGCCTTTTGTCCCCTCCCTCCCTCTTTCTTTATTTCTTTCTCCCTCATCTGCCGCTCTCGTCCCATCTCCCCCACCCTCCGCCCTTGCCCCCTCTCCCCTCGCCAGATCTAGCCCTTGCCCTCGCCCTTGCCCTCCGGCCCCTCTACCCCCGCTAGATCTGGCCCCCTTGCCCTCCGCCACTTTTGCCCCGCCAGATTTGGCTCTCAACCCCTCTCCCTTTGCCAGATCTGGCCTTCGCCCTCCGCCCCTTCTCCCCCCCCCCCCCCCCCCCTCCAGAGGGAAGTGATTGAACTTATTGTTCTTTTATTTATTTTCTTTCAATTTATTTTCCCAAATTCTAAAGTTGTAATGTATTTTTTTTGTGCTGGTTATAGATATTATCTTTATCTGATGGTGAAAGAATAACTTCCATTATTTCGGTGAGTGAGTTTACTGGAGATCAGTTTTCTTTTCCTTTTTGGGTTTTCGATCCATTTCTAATGTAGAATGTGTTATGTTGATTTGAAATCCAATTTTCCAGGTTCCTGGTGATGAGTTAAAATGGGTTCGCTGTTGCACAAATGATGATCTTGTGGCTATGGAATCCCAGAATGGAATGGTTATCCTAAGTGCTTGTGAAAATGTACCATATTTGTTTTTATTTCTTTTGCTTATGTATATCAAAATGATATTAAGATTCACCTAGGATCATCTATACTAGATTTGACATGGCTGATATAGAATTCTCTGTTGCTTTTTATTTTATTGAGTACACACTTTTGTTCCTCGCAAAAGGTGAGTGGAGAAAGTGTGAAAGTAGAATAGAAGGCTAGTCAGAATAATTGGATAATCTAGGTAAAAAATACAAAAGACTTGAAATGGATATACCATCAAAACATTTTGTGGAATGCATCATGTGTTCCCAATCACCTTTTTTTTTGGTTACTTTTTCATTAATTAAAAATGTAGATCAATTTGGATGTGATAATTATCATCATACTTATGATACAATAGACACTAGCACCTTTTTTTGCTGTGTATTGTGAAGAGTTCCCTTGATCTCAACATTAGCTTGGACATATTTTTGTAGAAGGTTAGAGGGAAGTGATTGAACTTGTTGTGAAAACTTCCATCATATGCATGTGTTTTATGATGATTAAATAAAATGTGGGTTATGCTTGAATAAATGATTTTAAAAATAGACACGAACATTATGTGAATATTTGTATGTTTATGCATGAATTATTTTTTGAAGGTTTGCATGTCAAAAACATATGGGAATTTAAATTAGATAGCAAACTAGTGGAATATGAGAGATGGAAATTTTTTTATTAGCTTTTTTAAATTACTGACGGAAAATTATGTCGGTAAAAACAAAAAAAAAATTCAAAATTTTTCGACGGAATAGTAATTTTCATTGGGAAATTACCGACGAAATATTAAATTCCGTGGGTAATTTTTCGACAGAATTTAACTTCCATCAGCAAAATTGCCGATGAAACAAATTTTCGTCAGTAATGTTGCCGATGGAGCAAATTTCTATCGGCAATTTTGCTTACAATCAAAATGCTGACGGAATTGTATACCGTTGGCAATTTAATTTCTCAACGAAAAATCCTGACTTTTCGTCAGGAATTTTCGTATGAAAATCTTTAAATTCTTGTAGTGTATAAAACATGGCATCATCATATAGAGGGTGCACCTCATAACTGAGCATAGACCACCAAAAGATAACAGAAAATGGCTTCAAATAGATCCCCAAACCAAGCAAAACAAAGCAAATAGAATCAAAAATCACGGCAAAATAAAGCAAATAAAATCAAAACTCACAGCAAAACAAAGCAACATATACATACAAAATATATATATATAAAATGGGTTTAAACATGATGAACGGCGGTGACGGAGGCTGGTAGGCGGCAGTGACTCTGAGGTGAGTTAAGGAGACCGAGATTGATAGATGGATACTTGGCGAGAGGAGGGCGGCATCGACTGTGAGAAAATGCGCGAGGGGGGGTGGATGGCAGCGAGCAGGAGGCTGAACGGCGCGATGGGACCAACAGCGCGACGGCAAGGTGGATGGTAAATTTAGTGATGGAACATTATAATTCGTCGGTAAATTTAGGTATGGAATCATGATTTTTGTCGAAAATTATAATGACGGAACCAACCATTTCGTCGGGAAAGTTACTCAAATTTTTTTCATTTAATATTTTAATGATAAAATTATCAATGTTAATATATTAAAAATATTATAATGGACAAAAATAATATAATTAAAAATATATTAATTATAGAAAATCATTCTGGTTAAAATGTGTTAATGTATAATTGATAGAGTTGGGATGCGCCCATGACTCTATAATGAATTGAGTTCCAATCAAGATTAAATTAAGCAATTTAATCTGAAATAAATTACCAAATCTTATCTCAGAAAGAGTCTGAGTTAAACTAGAGTTAGGACTCTAGCCTATAGGATCTCTATAAATAGAGGTGAGGTCCTCATAATTTGGTAACAAGAAAACGTACATGCTGCAAGGCTGCTCGTTCCCACTCACGCTTATTTTCTGTCTTAATTTTCAGGGGCTTTTAGATTGTGGAATAGTTGCGATTATCCCACACGTGGATAAAAGACAGACCAGTGACCAAAAACAAATGAGATCCTTATAGACGCTTCCGCAATGAGATTCTGCGCTACAAGAGGTAGGTACCATTTTTAATGTGACCTCTACTAAATTATATTTGTTATAATTTCCCATCATTGGTATCTGAGCCGCGATTTTTGCGTCCTGGCATGTGGCTAAATTGATGTAAAATTTTATGTGTAAAATTATTAGATCTGGGATGCATTAATCACAACAAAAATTTAATTTTTGTGTGAAAAATATATATGAGTGTATGTTTCGACTCGATTTCGTGTATGTGTACACCGAAACCTGAGGGGATGAACATGAGTGTTCAAAACGGCTAACTATAAGTTGGGATTTTTTATTTTTGACCTCACTATTGAATTCACAGACCCTAAAAACCCCCCACTGGCCGGAATTGGAGCGTCAGATTTGGCAGGGAAGGCGGCGCGTGGACCACACGCGCCACATACGTTCGGCGCGTGCGCGTGGGCGGTGGCTCACACGCACATCGCCACGTGTCAGCTGTGATGCGTCATGCTGACACGTGGCCCAATCACTGAACGCCACGTGGATAGCTGAGGCCATGCCACGTGGCAGCTAAGAGGGGTAGACACGTGGACCAATAATATAGTGACACGTAGATGATTGTGGTCAAGCCACGTGTCCCAATCAGATGGTGCCACGTGGCCCAATCAGGGATTGCCACGTAGCAATGCGACGTGTCATGAGTGACACGTGATCCAATATGAGACACCGCCACGTGGATGACACGTGTCATACCACGTGGCGGTGAGGTGTACCGAGATGCCACGTGGGCGCCGGGTGGACCAATAGAATTCAGACACGTGGCGTGACTGGATGCAGACACGTGGCACGCTGTGGTTGTGACACGTGTCTGGCCAAGTGGGAGGACGTGCGTGTGGTGCGTGAGCGCGTCTTCCACTCCCTCATCGGTGCGTGCGGCGTGCTCCGACCACCATTTCAGCTCCATTTTTCGTCAAATTGATTTTTCAAATTATCCCTGATTTTTTGGTCATGTTTTCAAAATTTTTTAATGACCAGAAAATATATTGTATATTTTTTGATATTTAAATGTGTTTAATATCAAAAATTGTAGAAAAAGTGTTTTCTGCATTCGATTAATTTTTAAAATATTTTGAAAATTTTTTGAGGTTCTGTCCTTATTTAATGATTGAAATACGTTTCAATTATGTGTATTTATACATGAGTGTATAAATTTTTTCTATAATATGTTATAGAAATTTTAAATAAGGGCACCGGTTCTTCCTTAAGAAACGCATAAATTGCTTTGAGAATTGCAAGTATGCAATCAATAAACAACATGATAATGCAAAGGAAGATTTGAGCTGATGACATTGATGCAATAGTGCATCATAAAATACATGTGTGAGAACAAATGCAATAGTGCATTTGGACAGGTGGTCTGAGTATGAAAATAAAATTTTGGTCAGAGTTGCCAAAAGGAGCAAGTTTTGAAAAGCAACACTAAAAATCTGTGATGGTGTTGATAAATGGACGGAGCGTGAATCGTCCATGACTTCATCAATTGACTTATGAGTTGCTTGATGAATTGATAATATCGGTCAAATAATTAATCCTAATAATTAAAAAGATTTTATGAAATCTGGATTTCCATAATAGTTGACATATGTGTCAATTTGAGTTGGCATTTGTTGTTGTTAAATAGGATTTGTGTTTCCTATTAATATTTGACATGAGTGTCTTATTTTGGGATTATTGGATTTTATTTATTATTTAAATAAATGTGTTTATTTACTTATCATGATGGCATTTAACTTTATAATAAATGAGTTAATTTTAATTGTTAATTGCCTTGCGATATTTTATGAGTAAAATGATTGCATGTTTATTAAGTAAAGGCTTAATAAAGATCCCCTCATAAGTTTGAGAACTTGATAATCCAATAATTCAGATTTATTATGCATGAAATTTTAACCTGTAAGGTTGGACATTAGGACTTAGAGGGTAATTGGATACTATAAGTAGCCTTTTCGAATTTGAGCCTAATAGAAAATTTTACTAGGTTGTTATTTCAGTTGCATAATAAATTGCATGTGTTCCCTTATCTCCTTTAAAATGTGCAATATTGTTCCATTTAAGATAAGCGGATCTTAATGGATGTTTCTTCCAAGTTATAATTATAAAATCTGGAATACAAAGATCCAGTATGTGCTTATAGAGCAAGAGGCTCTTGAATCCTTAAGTTCGGTTGTGGCTGAACATAAGGATAGTACTATAGCCCAGCATAAGCAGGACTGAAATGCCTATGTCGCATCACATCACTAAGCAATTTCGCAAGTATCAAAATGCAATTCATCTGTGTATCATTTTGCAGGAGAAATTTGGAGATGTGACTCTGAATAAGCTCCGATCATTGACGATCAAATTTGATACATATCAGAAAATGTCTGATTATTCGATGTAAAAATATCTAAGAGAGATGAAAAAAGGAAAAGTGAGCTTAGTGAATTTAGTCATAAGTTGATTGATAAGCAGTAGGTCCAAACTGTTATCCGTTCCTTATCCAAGAGTTAGTAGCATATGAAGATGCAACTAGCCCACATGGATAAGCATAAAGGCATTTAAGGATGTCGCTTGTCATTTGAAGCTTAAATGGGACCATCTGACAATGATTAAGGTCAATGTCAGAGTGCATATGGCACAATCCTATTCTAATAGAATGAGTTCTCATTAGAACAAGTTAATAAGCTTCATCAATAGGGATAAGGAAAAGGCTTAAGAGCCTAAAAAGTAAAAATAATAGAATCACAAAAGGTCCAGAGGTAAAAAGGAGATAACCTTTTCAAGAGTGAAATATTTCAATTGCCTATAGAAATAAAATAATGCAAAAAGACTGCATTATGCCTATAGAGATATACTATTTTGACTCAAGAGTGAGCAAAATTTATGTATCTAGTTCTGAATTTCATCCTTTGTCGGTGATAAATTTAGAACCAATGGACCGTGTGATAAGGGATCGAGATACCTTTGTTATGAAATTTAGGTTCTGTTCTTACTTATTGAAATTTATTTTCAATTTATATTTTGAGGATAATAGTGTATGCTTATACTTGAATGATTTCTATTATAGTTCTGGTTATGGATATGGACCATGACTATTTTCCTTTAATTTATTATTTTTCACATTGTTATGAGAATAATGTGAAATTATGACATGTTATATTAAACCATATTAGATAAAACCGAATGAGTCGATTAGTCAAAGAAGGTTTAATAGGCGATTTAAATAACGTTGAATTGCCTACATGTGAGCATTGCCTAAAAAGGAAAAACTAGTTAGAAAATCATTCGAATAAGGAACTATAGCCAAGTTTTCATTGCAATTAGTCCATTCTGACGTATATAGTCAAATATATATGAGGGTAAGGCATGGGGCCTACTATTTCATCACATTTAATATATGAATGTACTAGGTATGGTCATGTCTATTTGATTTCTCATAAGTCAAAAGCATCGAGTTGCTTCAAGACTTATATGAGTATAGTTGAGAATCAGTTAGACAAAAATATATCAAAGCTTTAAGAACTGACAGAGGTTAGTGATATCTTACAGATAAACTTAAAGTTTCATGTGATGAAAAAGGATTGAATATCAGTTGTTCATTCCTTGAAATCCACAACAAAACGGTGTTGAGAAAAGGAGAAATAAGACTCTCCTATATATATGGTTAGATCTCTAATGGCAGAGGCAAATTTGTCTATCTCCTATTGGGAAGATGCTTTATTGACTGCCATATATGTTCTGAACCGTATGCCCTCCCAATCTGTCATTACCACAACTTATGAGTTGTGAACGGGTCAACAAGATGACCTAAGCCATTTACAACCTTTGGGTTATAATGCTTACGTCCATGATACATCAATTTGGTAAATTTGAGACCAAGAGGTAAAAAGAGTATCTATGTGAGATATTATGAAGTATCAAAAGGATATATTTTCATGGGTCAGTAAGAAAATGGTATAATGATAGAATTTAAATCACAAGACGTCACATTCTTAAGAGAATGTATTTTCTAAGTTGGGCGAAGTGAATTGAGATTTCACTTCCTATTAATCTCAGGTAGAGGAACTATCAGGATCACAACATCCGAGTGGGAGGGATTCAGAGGAAGAAGGTTAAGACCCTCATCCTCTAAACGATCCAGATGTTCGAGACCTGATTCGAGTGGGAGTATTCTTGACTCCAGTGGGAGGAAAGAATAAAGTATTCCTGACTCCAGTGGGAGTATGGAATATGGTCCCAGTGGGAGCATTGTGAATCACGATAAATATATGAGACATGTTTATCAAGATTCAGAACTGCAAAAATCTAAAAGGATAAGTGTTTCATGCCGATAATTTAAAATTGAAGGCTTGAACGAAGCCCTTTTAGTTATCCCACGAGATAAGAAAGAGCATAAAAATATTCAAAAGGCTTTTTCATGCCCATTTAAGAGAAAAATGGACTAAAGTAATGGAAGAAGAAATGGTATCCATGAGATCAAATTATGTTTGAGAACTAGTTGATCTGCTGGAAGGACACAAATTGGGAATAAATGGATTCTCAAAATAAAGCGAAAGGATGAAAGAGGTATCGAAAGATATAAGGCTTGGCTAGTCGCTAAGGGGTTCATACAATAGAAAGAGATTGACTATGAGTAGACTTTCTCATTTGTTGTAAAATTTACGTACATAAGGTTCATTCTAGCCACAGTAGCGAGTTTGAATGTAGAGCTTCATCAAGTGGATGAAAAGATTGCTTTTCTCAATGGAGAATTGGATGAAACAATCTATATGTTTCATCGGAAAAAGGCAGCAAAACATAAGGTTTGCTGATTGATATGTTCAATCTATTGCCTTAAGCAATTTTCAACACAATGGTGCTTAAAACTTCATCATACAGTCATGTCGAACGTGTTTAGCATGATTGATGAAGATCATTGTGTTTATTCTAAAAGCTCTGGAGACGAATTTATTATTTTGGCATTGTATGTAGACGACATACTCAAAGCTAAAAATGATAAATGGTACGTAAATAAAATCAAAGATTGGTTATCGCCTAACTTTGAGACAAAAGATATGAGTCATGCATATTATATTCTTGAAGTAAAGATTTCAAGAGATCATTCGAGAAGATTGTTGTCTGTTTCTTGAGAGAAATATGTCAACAAAGATCTTGAACGATTCAATCTGCAAAACTATAAACTCATACATTGACCCATTGTCAAGAATCAGTTTCTTAGCAAAGATCTGTGTCCAATGATGCCAGAATAAATGAACGTATGAGGAACGTTTGATATGCCAGTGTCGTGGGTAGTCTTATGTATGAAGTGTTGTATATAATACATGATATATGCTATGCAATGGGCATGGTCAAGAAATATCAATCTAATCCAGGCAAAGCACATTGGAAGCAATTAAAAGGATACTTAAATACCTTAAAGGTACTGCAGACTATTCTCTCTATTATTAAGAAAATGATCTGCATTGAGAGAATACAGAAACGTTGATTGGGCAGGAGATGTGGATGAGAGAAATCCACTCCAAGTTTCATATTCTTGTTTGGCAAGAGTGCCATCTTGAGGAGTAACAAGAATGAAACCCGTGTAGCTCTATCAATAGTGGAAGTTGAATTTGACACTTCCTCAGTTGCAGTAAAGGAGACAGTTTGGATGAAATGGTTTGTGAGCCATTTAAGAGTAACTGTTTTAGAGGTATTAATGACAGTGTTTAGTGACAGTCAGTCGTTGATAGCTTATAGTGGAGCTAAGCATATCAACATTAAGTATTAATACGCGAGAGATATTATTGCACAAGGAGAGATGTGAACTTACAATACATTTCTACGCATGCAGATCCATTGAGTAAACCTATAACGAGAAATGTGTCTTGAGAGACACATTAGATCTCGAGGTTTGCGTAGAATTTAAATGGTACTGTTATATTTTATATAATCCCTTAACGTTATTATTTGCGAATAATAACTAAAGTTCATTGATGGAAATACATGAGTGTGAATGTTTATGTGTAAACATTTACTGTTATTGATATGAGATTGAGTATGTCGGACAAAGAAGTAGCCCACTCACAAGGGTGTTTACCTTAGTTTTGTCAATGAGTTGGCAAAGACTAAGATGAGACAATTTTTGAACATATAAGAATGCTCGAGAGCCTGTTCAAAATAAAAGTGCCGTCTAGCAGAAATTACAAGATGAGTCTTCTTAAGGTGCGAGATAAAGACATATATAAAGTTGTATGCTTTGGATTGAGATCCAAAAATAAGGATTGTATGGAATCCGAATGTAAGTTAAACGTAACTACCATATTCTGTCTAAAAAGCCAGAAGTAGTCCTTAAGTAAGCGGACTAAAGTTGGGTGCTTCGGTGCCTTACGCTTCTGTATGGTGTTTTGATATACACATTATTGAAATGTGAGATATGCGCTCCTTTAAGGGAAGGAAAGAACACCATAACACATGTTTGATACCGTGTGTGTTTATGTGACCACAGGGATGGGAATTTAATAATATTATTGATCTCAAATTTTCCTATTGTGAGACCCTATTTATATTTCGACCCTTAGAACCCATAACTTATCCTTGAAGTATGGTTCAATGTGGCTAGCTTAGTTAGTCTCCAAGTGGATCTAACTAGAAAAGCGAGTTAAATAATGATGGATGGCATACAGTAAGAGGGGAAGATAGCCTTCTGATCACTTTCATAAGGTTTTGTGGTTCATTGGCCGGCCTATTATAGTTTCTATGAGTAGAAACATAATAGTGAACACGAAAATTATTTTATGAGATCATGAGTTAAAACAGTGAATGTGAGAATGTAATCTAGGGTTAGACATACATGAAGAAGAGGATCTTGTTTTTACGAGATGCTATATATCCCTAACAGGTGTATAGCACTAGTGCTCTTGAAGTATGCTGGTCACACAATCTATCTGCCAGTATAACTGAAGATTAAGACTGGAATGCGTTCCGTCATGTGCGAGTGGGAGATGATAGAGTTGGGATGCGCCCATGACTCTATAATGGATTGAGTTCCAATCAAGATTAAATTAAGTAATTTAATCTGAAATAAATTACCAAATCTTATCTCAGAATGAGTCTGAGTTTAACTAGAGTTAGGACTCTAGCCTATAGGATCTCTATAAATAGAGGTGAGGTCCTCATAATTTGGTAACGAGAAAACGTACATGTCGCAAGGCTGCTCGTTCCCACTCACGCTTATTTTTTGTCCTAATTTTCAGGGGCTTTTAGATTGTGGAATAGTTGCGATTATCCCACACGTGGATAAAAGCCAGACCAGTGACCAAAAATAAATGAGACCCTTGTAGACGCTTCCGCAATGAGATTCTGCGCTACAAGAGGTAGGTACCATTTTTAATGTTACCTCTACTAAATTATATTTGTTATAATTTCCCATCAATAATCAACTTAAATAATTGTAAATACGAAATTAATAAAAAATCTCTAACTAAGCAATTGGGGAAGGTGGACGATCAATCTGTTGTGATGAACTACTGCCTCTTGCTTGCATCTCATTCATCTGTTGTTATATATGAGTTATGTGATCCATCAAGTTGTACTGTATTTTTAAATTGAATTAATAGCTTCTCATTAGATGTGGATAGGCTACTGGAGGTGGCTATACTGGGTGTTGAGGATTGCGAGCAGCAGGTGTTAGCAAAAGTACCTAAGCCAAAAATTCGTCCACAGCGGTCCCTACTACCAATAGCATCTTAGAAGGTTTGACTCTCATCAACATTTTTAGAATTTTGTGTTTGTCGTTGAAGTGTCTCTTGTATATGCTCTTGTCATAAAACAAATTATGTACATTAAATACTAATAATTTTTAACAAATATGATAAATAAATATAATACTGAAATGTAATTTAAACTTACATGGACTTGTTTACATTGACTGATGATGAATGTCACAACGTCATGCTTACGCGTGTGCGTGCGCATGAACACCTCATATGGAGTAGGCTTCCTGCCCAATGATGTTTTCTGCAAACAAATAAAATGCTATAACTGAACTAAACTTTACAAAAATTTCAGAAGAGTTTTCTCTCTTCATTTGATATTTACCCCCTATTAAACAAAACATTATCTCAACAATCGAGCAACCAAGGAAACAAAATTTTGTAGATATATTCTATTGAATAATGTACATATCTTTTCGTCCTAAATTTTGTCCATCAAATAACTTTCAAATATAATTACACTGAATTATTAATTAAATCAATATGTTTATATAAGGTTTAAATACTTACAAGTCTCTCTATATGCTCATCGTGGGACATTGATCCTCCACTGTGTAAGGAGACATTAACCCCCTCTGGTCCTTCCCTTCTATTATTTGCTTTCTGCTCGAAAAAGATGATTGCCTTGGGTGTTGACCAGTATTGTAGCTAGTTTGCCCATATTTCTTTAGAGATGTAATGAGGCCGTACGCCCTTCTTGTGGAGCATACTGATGAAATCTCTGTAACGTTGAGGCGCTTAACTCTCTCATGCACGATAAATGATGTGATCAAATTGTGAATCCCAAAAAAATGTATGTAAATATTAACAAACTACAATATTTGAAGTTACTTACAATAACTAAGATTTAAGTATTCATTTTATTCACCTCGAACTCTTGAAAATAAAAATTATTTGTCTCTTGCATTACTTTCTTCCATATATAACCCTAAAAATCAATCTTCTCCTAGAAATTTGCCACAATCGTGCGGGAGCACTTTCCAAAAGGAACCAACCTGCGTTATAAGCAATTTTAGAAGCTTAATCGAATCAAATATGATTAGAAAATAAAAAGTTAAACATATATCATTCATTAATTATGAACAATGGACATGTAGGTCCTTCTATCTACTCCAACAGCACCAGGCATAGGAGGTTGAGCTGATATCTATGATGGTGCTAATGCAGCCCCTGCTATTAGGGTAGATGTTCCTCCTACAAGTGATAATGTAGTAGCAGGGGTAGTATGTGATGAAGTAGCTAGGGTAATAGCAGCCGGTGGAGAACTGTGTGATAATAAAGCTTGTACAGTTAAAATGGGAGCATGCGATGCCTCAGCTAGAGGGTCACTAGCTACTTCCAGTGGTGGTATCTTGATCCTTAAGGGCAGCATATTAGGACCATTTTTCTTCATTGGATTATTTTGAATCTGAAATATCTGAAAACAATTAATTAGTCCATTAATATAAAATTAGAAATGTTAAAAATGAAATATGTAACAATTATATATTGTTAAACCAATAATTAATTTTCTCACTTCATATGAAATTAGTTAGAAGAATTAGTCGATATCATCCGTTAATTGTAAATCATAATTTCATCTTCATTTTTCGAAAAGTTATAATCAAAATCAAGCTCCTTTGTAGATGTCTCGCCCTCTATAGATTCCTCATCCTCTCAAGATAAATGACGATATATTCATTATTTGGGTTGCTCAAAGGTTCATCCTCATCATATGTGACGCTTCCATTTATTTCATGATACTCTATTCTTGTTCCTAAACGCTTCAGTTTCAATCCTTTTATTTTGGTTTGTTGCTTTCATTTCAAAAGTACCTCAAGGTTTTACTTTGTAAATCGCCAACTATTCTGATTTATCTCGTCTCAAGCTGGTGAAAGGGATGTAATACACATGGATCGCTTTCAATAAAACAGAGACAGTCAGAAGAGAAGTATTAGTGGGCCGAAAACCTTTTAACTCTAATGTTGTTGTTTTTAAGGGTTAAGGTTTTTTTTTTTTTTTTGCCCTCGAACTATATGTTAAGTGCTTAATTTTATATATTTTTACTTAATTTTCTCCTATTTTTATGCATTGACTCTTAGAAAAATTGGGACTTTGCACTGGTTTTTGTAATTTTGACCATTGTAGTGTTTAATTGATGAAATGGAGCAATTTGAGGGCAATCAGATTTGTTTTGAATGGTTGAAGAAATTTGGATCAATTTTTGGTACAAAGAAGAGAAAAGTTGCAAGTCTGTTCCTTAGCCTTTCCTAAGGATAAAAGAGGAGTAGGCAGTGCAAGGAGAGCAGAATTGTCCCTTAGCCTTGCTCAAGGGTAAGGGAAAATGGGATAGCTTGGAGAAGTCAACAACTATATTTTGTGCACATGAAACCCTAGTGACCAAAGGAGTTCCAGCAACTTTTTAGGGATATCATCTTTTATTTTAGGATTAGGAAAGTAGTATTTTTAAGAAGTTTGATTTGTTTTAAATATTTTTATTTTTATTTTTATTTTCCTAGTTTAGATAAAAAAAGACTACTTTCTAAAAGACTTTAGGTTTTCTTTTAAGAAAAGCGGACAAAAATGTGAAGAGGACTTTTGCAGCTGCTGCTTCTGTTCTTCCAACTTTGTAACATGATATCTTTCACTTTTAATTTTATTTTTGTGATTTTATTCTCGGCCATGAGTGGCTAAATACTTCACTACAAAAAAAAACATGAATTAGCGACAAAAATTAGCGACGGCTATATTTTCGTTGCTAATTAGCAACTGATTAGCGACTGTTTTGAGAATTAGTCGCAAAAATGCATTTTTTCAATTTTAGCGACTAAATAGCGACGGAAATAAAGAAACAGTCGCTAATTTTTGCTGGCAAATACTGGCACCTTTTTTGCGACTAAATTTAGCGACTAAAAAAATTTCGTCGCTATTTTGCGATGGATTAGCGACAGTTTTTTCAATCTGTCGCGAAAACATGAATTTTTAATTTGGTGTAAATTTTACCGACGAAATAGCGATAAAAAATTCCGTCGCTAAAATATTTTCAAATTTTTAATTATGAGAACATTTTTTAGAAATTTAATTTATATTTTAGTGACAGAATAGCAACTAAAAATTTGTCGCTATTTTAATTAAATTTTTTTAAAAATATATATATTTTTGATTTTTGATTTTACTAAGTATTATAATATTAATAAAAATATTCATACATGCTTATGGTTATTAATTATTTTTAATAGTTTTGCTTTACACAATAAATTATATTTAATAATTTTTTTAGTACTTTTATTGATTGATATACATTTTTTAATTGTATTTTTTTTTTGGCTTGTAATTGTTTTATATTATGAATTTTATTTTTAGTTTGTCTAAAATAAATTTTTTATTATTTAATTATTTAAAAATTTAATTAAAATATTAGATGGGTGAACTGAAATTAAAATTAATAAATAAATTTATTAAGAAAGATGTGTTGATATTATCTTAGGATTTTAAATTAATAACTTTGACTAAATAAATTATATATACAAATAAATAATTAAATTAAAATGAATAAATTAATATATACATGTATATATTATAATGCTCTGATAAATAAATAATTAAATTAAATTAAATTAAAGTTTATTTATTTAATGAATAAAAAGGAAAATATTGTCTAAAATAATAAGTATACTTAAAAAAAATAAATGATTTAAGTGAAGGATATAAAGGGAATTTTTGGGCATAAAAATCCGCCCTAACCTAAGCCTTTTTCTCTCATCTTTTTCTTTTTTTTTTCCTTTCTCTTTTCTTTTCTTCTTTCCCGTTGAACCAGGCCCCCGTCTGCCCCTCTACGTTTCCATCATCTCTGCCCTCTTCCTCCACCGTTGTTGTCGCCGGTCCTCTCTCCATTTTCCTCTCTCTTCGCGCGACAACAGATCCCACCCCAGCCCGTCGCACGCCCAGATCCAGAGCCCAGGCGTTCTCGCGCCCAGTTTCGGAGACCAGTCGCCTCGCCGCCACCACCTCCCACCCAGTCGCGCCGTCGTCGCCACCAGCTCCCACCCCAGTCCGTTGTGCACCCAGATCTAGATCCCAGCCCTCGTGCAACCAGTTCTGGAGCCCAGCTGCCTCGCCACCGCCTCCCACTCCAGCCTGTTGCGTCGCACCTCCGTCAACCTCACCCCTTTCTTCCCTTATTTGGCTGTAAGCTTTTCTTAATTCCTCCAAGTTTTAATTTTAATATATATATATTGGTTATGGAATTATAGAGGTTTTAATTATTGGGGATGATATTAATTATTAATTTTATGGATTATATTATTTTAATTATAAAATGTCACTATTTTTCTCAATATTTTTTTTTGCCTTCGTAGAAGAGAAGAGAAGAGAAGAAGACAAACCAAAGAAATGGTTTCTGAGAATTCTATTTCTTCTTCTATTAATAAACGCTCCCCTAAAGTCTCCAGTTCCTTCACCACTCAGTATTTCTCTCTCTTTCTCTTTATTTATTTACACAATCATTTTATATTCAGTGGTGCAACATTTTCTTGTGTGCTGTGTAATACTATATCATTATAATTTTGGCATATCAGATGAAGATCTATCTGTTTTGCTGAATGTTTTTAGTTTTTGCTATATACTATAATTCCTATAAAGATCTGTAACTTGTCCTGTGTTTCTGGAGTTTTTCTTTCTTAACGTGGACCTTTTGTTTCTTGTTAAATGATTAATATTTTACATTTTCTAATTTATATATATATAAATGTATGTTCTATTGAAATTGGATTAGAATATGTGCTTACCACTGTTGTAATGAAGTTTTTTGTTCTTTCTTTTCCTTTTCTATCTATCCTGCTTGCCTTGTTATTTTGTTATTTGTTTCTGTCAAGTAAAAGAAAGTAAAGCTAAAAAGAACATATACTCAAATCTCAATTTACTTAAAGTTGAGAACTCATGATGGACATTCTTGAATTTTTACAGCTAAATCAAAAGACTGATCATTTATATGTATTTTCTGCATAATATTAGATTTAATTGGGTGAATATGTATATTAATAGATTTAACTTGTTACCTAATTCTTTACTATTTATTTTTTATGAATGAGCAAAACTTTGATTTAGGGTATAAAAGAAACTTGGGACATTAAAATTTATCTATAATTAACATAATAGAAATTAACGAGTAAGATGAACTGTGTTATTGAGTGAAGAAAATTGATACTAAAGGGATGCATAGAGTAACCAATACGGATATGTGTATAAGGCACGTGTTAAGTTTGTGGAATATGTGTATAATGCATGTGTTAAGTTTGTGGAATTGTTACAGCTAAATATGTGTATAAGGCATGTGTATAAGTTTGTGGAATTATGAGCATGCTTTAAAAAGCATTTGATTTTAACAAATGCCTGCATTGGATAACAACTGTGGGTGATTTAGAGCTACAATTGGTGTTGTTACAATTTTATATTATTTGCTATTTGTTGTTAACTTTAATTTTATTTTTTCTCATAATTTATAAATTAGGTGGTTCGTGAAATAATTAAAGATCCAAAGTGGCGGCATTCCATCGATATTTCAAGATTTTATAAAGTATTTTTTTGTTGTAATTTCTAAATATTTTATAATAGTGGCCATGAGTGTATATTATTTAATGTAGTTTTAATTATGTGTAAATTAATTTTTAATTTTATTTTATTAAAGAAACTCGGATATTTCGAGTCTATGGTATTATATTTTTTAAATTTATAGCATTGTTAATAATATTGCATAATTATTATTTATATAAATTAAGTTTTTGATGTAATAATAATAATAATAATAATAATAATAATAATAATAATAATAATAATAATTAATTAATTAATTAAATAGAAAATAATATTAAAAAATTTAATATTTTTTAGCGACGGAATAGTGACGAAAAATCCGTCGCTAAAATTTCTTAAACTCCCCCTCTTACAAGTTAATTAGCGACTGAATTTTTGTTTTTAGCGACGATTTTTTTCCGTCGCTATTTTTAGCGACCGTTTTCGATTTTAGTCGTAAAAATTTAGCGACAGCTGGGTTTGCGACTGTTAGTCGTCTTGTCACTAATTGTGATTAGCGACGGAATTCAAGGGATTAGCGACAGAAATTGCCGTCGCTAATTCATGCTTTTTTTGTAGTGCTTTTATTCTAGTTAAAGGTTAAATACAAGGGGCAGGATTCAACCAATACTGTGAGATTATTTTTAATTTGTTTCTCTCTAATTTTATGTATTGTTCATGTTATTTACTTTGTTTAGAGAAACTCCATTTCCATTGTTATTTTTTTTTTTGTGATTAATAAGGGCCCATTGTTCATTTAATTAAATAACTTATAACTAATTGAGGATATCAAATTTGTAACTGTTTGGTAAAATCAATAACAAGTGGTAATTAACATGTCAGCACTAAAAAGAGTCATCGTATTAAGTAAATGTATGATTTGATTTGATTCAATCTCATTTGTATATTGGTTGGCTTAGGTTGAGTCTTTCTAAATTTTAAAGTTGTCAATTAAATTAAATTCTTTTGCTTATAAATATTTAGTTGGTTATGGCTTAATTATAGTCTTACTTGATTAACCTATTAATATAGAAAGATTGGTTGGAAGCGTGAAGCTGATGATTATAACTTAACCAATACATGATTTTAGAGTTATCTTATTGTTCATGATCAGTTAAATTGAATCATGTACTGCAAATACCTTTAACTGGAATTTTTCATCTTGAATTCTATTTTTAATTAATTTTCTGCATTATTTTTCTCATTATTTAATTATTCCTTTTATATTTTTAACTCATAAAACCCCCTGTTTATTTTTAGTGTTTATTTTCTGATTGTCAAAAAATTTTGTACATTTGACCATTACTTATCCTATTTGCAATCTAATTGTTAGGAAAAAGTTAGGAAATTATTTTTTGTGGCTTCAACACCCATCAAATTTTGGAAAATAATGGATGCAACAAGGTGGGGGCAGCCTCAATAATAAAATCTCAACACAAGTCCGTGAGTTAATTCAGAATATGGCTACTACTTTCCAACAGTTTGGAAGATATCAAGATCCCCCTAGAAGAGTAAATAAGGTAAGTTTGTCTTCCATTGAAGAAAAACTCAATATTTTAACTTTTTTTGTTTAAACTTTGGCTGCAGGTAAAACTTCCCAAGCATAAGTATATGGAATTTGTACATTTGTTGGACATTCGACTGATATGTGCCCCACTTTACAAGAGGATTTACAAGAACAAGTCAATGTATTAGGTAGATACTCTGGGCAGCCCTTTAGGAAATATGATCCATACTCCAACACTTACAATCTGGGGTGGTATGATCATCCCAATTTCAAGTATTAGGGAAGGCAACCAAATCCCCCACAACAATTCCAACCGCGACTACCTTTTAAATAGCCTCCAAATTGGGTATGTCTATTGATGACATTGTTCATTCATTAGCAACTAATATGCAGCAAACCCAATAGAAGACAAAGCAAATTCAATAGGAGATAAAAAAAAATTCAACAGGAGACAAATGCAAGCATTCAAAATTTGGGAAAACAAATGAGCCAAATTGCAACTTCTATGAGAAGATGGGAAACCCAAGGAAGATTGCCATCCCAAACCATTGACAATCCCTGGCAAAATGTGAATGCAATGATTTTAAGGAGTGAGAAAGAGTTAGAACAATCCTTTCCAAAAAAAAGTGATCGGAAAATTGAGAAAAATGCTGAAAAATAAGTGGAAAATGAGAAGGAAGAACAACCCAAAGGAAATAATTTATAACAACCCCCAACTTTGATAATCCAGCCCTCTTTTCCTGAAAGATTAGCAAAATCTAAGAATGAAAAGGAGGAAAAATACATTTTTGAGACATATCACAAGGTCGAGGTAAATATTCTTTTAGTTGATGCTATTAAACAAATACCTCGATATGCAAAATTTCTTAAACAATTATGTATTAACAAGAAAAAAATTGGTTACGTATGAAAAAATAACTGTGGGTGAGAATGTTTCAGCTATATTTCAAAGGAAAATGCCTCAAAAGTGTAAAGACAAAGGTATGTTTACTATTTCCTATAAAATTGGTAATATTAGCATTAAGAGAGTAATGTGTGACTTGGGTGCATCAATCAATGTTATGCCTAAATCTATTTATTCTTCTTTAAATGCTAGACTTTTAGAAGAAACAGGAGTAGTAATTCAACTTGCTAATAGGTCAATTGTTTATCCCAAAAGATTATTAAAGGATGTTTTAGTACAGGTTAATGGCTTAATTTTTCCAACTAATTTTTATGTTATTGATATGGATGATGATGATAAATTTTTGGAATCATCTAAAATTTTATTAGAATGACCTTTCCTTAAAACAACTAAGACCAAGACAGATGTGCATGCAGGTACACTTATTACAGAATCTGATGGTAAGGGTGAAAAATTTAATGTTTATGATACCATGAAATATCCTACTAATGTATCTTCTATTTTTGATATAGATATAATTGAGCCTTTAACTCCACAAGTGTTTGAATTAGGTAGGGATAACAAGTTGTTGGTAGCTTTGGGTAAGAATGTAAATCTGGATAGCATTGATACATTGGAAGAGGAGCTAAATTTGGAAGCAGATTTACAGGGAATAGTGTATGAAATTGAAGCTTTAAAACCTAGGATAAACAACCTTCCTCCTTTGGATTTTGATGAATTTTGTGTTCGTAATACCAAGAAAAATTCTAGAAATGTGTCCAGTATTTTTGAAATAGATGTTACTAAAACTTCAATTAATGAATCTTCTGAATTTGGTGGTAATTCTTACAATTTGAATTTTTCATTTTTTTTAGACTCTATATTCAAAAATCCTAACAATTTTGATAAGAATTTGGCAATTGATACCACGTTACAGGAGGTGGTGAATGGAAGGACACTTAAATGGGATTTGAGATCAGTTTGAGAGGTATTGAAGCTTATGAATGTCTGGCCACAGACGTTAAAGAGTGGTGCTTTTGGGAGACAATCCCTATGCTTAGCCTTGCCCAAGGCTAAGTTGTTACTCTCTCCGTTTTTTATTATCTGTCACTTTTAAATAAAATCCAAATTTTATTTATCTGTTATTTTTAGATTTCTAATGCAATTTAATTTTCTCTTTCCAATTTATTTTTATTTTCAATAAAAATTGACCAATTAGATTCATTTTTTTACATTAAATCACTCAATATGCATTGAATTACTAAATTTTTTTCTAAATTTAAGACTAATTAATATTTTTTAATTTTAGTGAAAATAACAAAAGTGACAATTATAAAAGAATGGAGGGAATACTATTTAGATTTAATTTCTAGTATTTTGATTTTTTTTTTTTAGTTTACCGTTTTCTTCTTCCTCCCTTGGCTGGTTAAAATTTTGATTTTTTTTTTTTTTGGTGTTTTGCAGTTGTTTTAACGGTAGTATGGTGAATTTAGGAAGGGCTACATTATATTCTTTTTATTTTTCTTAACTGTGTTTTATTTCTATATAAGGAGTTATGGGTTTTTAAAATAAAAGTTCTCTCTCACCATCACCGGAGCAATTATTGCAGCTCCGCCACCATTCGCGACAATGCCCTTACCAGCAGCGCACTAACACGCATCCATCGATGCCACTGTCATGCATGCCTCTAATCGGATCCGCTGCTATCACCCTCTCCTCTACTCTAGCCTCGGGCCACCAACCCACTAGTCACAGATCCCGCTGTCGCGATGCAGTAACCATCACGCAGACCCAACAGTTGCGCCCGCCACCATCAGCCTTCGTCGCTTCCGTCTTGCAACCATCGAGCCACCAATTCCAGCAGCAGATACTGTCAAGCTGGAGCCAGCAATCTTGCACTCCATCGCGCTACCAGTTTCATACACCGATCGCCATCACACCAGGTCCTGCCTCCATTGTCGCGCCTCCATCATGTGCACCAACAAGCTGTCATCCGACACTGTAGCATGCCTCTCCACCAGATCCGATGCAACTCTGCCACCATCGACTGATCATTCTCTGACAAACATAACCTACTCCAACAGAATAGGGCAGTTTTTTTAATTTAATTTTTTAATTTATTTTTGTTGTAATTTATTTTTATTACTCCTCGCCGAACGATTGTGTTTTGTTCAGCATTGAGAACAATGTGAGGAGAAATTGTGGTAGAGGGTTTGATTTAGAAGTGCTGATGTGCTAAGTTGCTGCTTTGTTGGTGTTTGGTTGTTGAATTTTGTTGAATTTGCTAAGTTGGATTTTTGAAGAGAATTTTTGAAGTTGTTGCTAAATTTCTATTAATTTTGAATTGATTTTTACTACTGTAATTCTGAATTCTGTTTAATGGGTTAGTTTTGTGCAAAAATTTTTGATAAATTTGAAATGTTTTGATTTTTGCTAGAAATTTTTGGCTTTTTTGAAGCATTATGCATGATTTTGCTGATTTTTTTTGTGCAGATATTTTGTCAATTCCATTAGAATTAAGCCACTAGTCCCATGTTTATTTGTTTGAAATTAAATTTTGATTCTGTCTTGTCCTAAGCATCTGTCAAGTTTCATTTACAATGCTAGGGAAAAACATTTGTCTGAAGGCAATTTCTTAACTATTTAGTTTTTGACTTGTTGAAATGTAAGGCATAATTGGGGTCAATTTCACTCATGATCACTCAACTTATCACTTATCGCGCAAAAGTAACCGACTTTTTTTTTCTTACTTAAATGTCACTGAACTTTTAACATTATTGCACAAAAGTCATGTTGACCGGAATCCGGCGACGACCCTTGCCGGATTGATGACTTTTTTGTAAAAATGTTAAAAGTTCAGTAACATTTAAGTTGAACAAAAAAAAGCTAATTACTTTTGCGAGATAAATGATAAGTCTAGTAACCGTGAGTGAAATTAATTTAAATGTAGCATTTGTTGAACTTATCAATCCGGCAAGAGTCGTCGCCGGATTCCGGTCAACATGACTTTTGTGCAATAATGTTAAAAGTTCAGTGACATTTAAGTAAGAAAAAAAAAGTCGGTTACTTTTGCGCGATAAGTGATAAGTTGAGTGACCATGAGTGAAATCAACCTGCATAATTGAATAGTTTTCATAATTATTTATCATTTTTCACAGAATTTGTGGTAGATTTAATTATCTTTTGAATCAGAAATATCAAGGTTTAGCTTTTAAGGTGAAACATAATTTATGCATGCTCTTAAATTAGATTCCTTGTAGTTTAGAAACTTATTGAAATATTTTATACACTTATTTTATGTTGTGTGTTTTTTAGATTGAGGGATTTGGTTACTAGGAAATAAACAAATAGATAAAAAAAAATGATAAAATAATAATTTTAGTCTGCTGTTTGCTCAAAAAGCAGTTAAGGGTAGAGCTAGTAGCCGCTTGGAACTATGGAATCTGAGTAACTGGGTGTATGTAGGTCAGAATCAGATACCCTCACATAAAAAGAATTTCTACATTACTTGTAAGCATTTTATTTATTTATTGGGTTAGAAAAATCGAGTGTATGCAAGTCAGAACCGGGCACCCTCGCATTCACTACAGTCTAAGAAAGTAAAAAAAAAAAAACAGAGTAGAAAATAAATAAATTTTCTGATTTTCCTTGTTCTTTTATCTATTGAAAAATGTGAGATTATGATGTCTAATTTGGTTTAATGAGTTTTCTTTTATGCACTAACTTTAATCTTGAAGTGAGGTATAAAATTTTTGCATACTTAATGTTTAAAACCTTGTTATTTTTGGTTTGAAAAGATACTTAAAGAGCCCATGCTTTGATATGAATTTGAGGGAAATTGTTTTGGATTTCTATCTTTATTTTGCCTTATATTTTGATTTTGTTAAAACTTATGGGATTGGAATTTATTTTTTTCTTTTTGGGTGAATGAACTTTAAAAGGATTATATTTGTGATTTAATTCATATTTGAGGATAAGTATGTGATAAGTGTGGGTAAAATTTTACATTTTTTGCTTGATTTTCTCCTATTTTTATTATTTGACTCTCAACTCTCAACCAAATTGGAACTTTTTACTTGTTTCGTAATTTTGATCATTGTAGGATTTAATTGATGAAATTGAGCAATTTGAGGGCAATCGGATTGATTTTGAATGGCTAAAGAAATTTAGATAAATTTTTGGTGCAAAAAAGAAAAAACCTGCAGGTTTGTTCTTTAGCTTTGCCCAAGGCTAAGAGAGGAGTAGATAGTGCAGGAAGAGCATAATTGTCTTTTAGCCTTGTCCAAGGCTAAGGGAAAAACGGGATAGCTTGGATAAGTCAGCAACCCAGTTTTGTGGGCGCAAAGCCCTAGCCGCCAAAAAAGTTTCAACAACTTTTTAGGGATATCATCTTTTATTTTAGGATTAGGAAATCAGTATTCTTAGGAAGTTTGATTTGTTTTAAATATTTTTATTTTTCTAGTTTAGATTAAAAAAAAAAAGACTACTTTCCAAAAGACTTTAGGTTTTCTTTTAATAGGGAAGAGGATAGAAACATGGAAAGGACTTTTGTAGCTGCCCATCAAAACATCTGGAAAGTTTTCAGGGCACTGATACTGGATTTCAAAAGATAAGGAAGTCTTGGAATGCTGATGGTGGCCTTTAAAAGTTCAAGAGCTCGCAGGAGCCTTTTCATGTACCTTGTGCCAGGAGGATGGCATGCAGGCAATCAAGCATCTGTTGAAAATCAATCGCTATAAGCATATACAGGCCAATGCATGTACAGGTTAATGCCAAGTGCTTGTGCCTCGGGCATGCTTTAACAGCTCACAGGCGTCTTTTCATGTACCTCTACAATTTTCAAAATTGTCTTTAATTGTGACTTCCATTTGCTTGCATAGCATTCTAGAATACCAAATTCCAGTCTCTTAAATTAGGTAGCAAGTGAAAAAATTTGAAGAATTAAAGGGCTCAAGTGGCAAACAACAGGGGCCAAAATCAGGTCATCCTTGACTGAAACAGCAAATAATTGCATGATTTCCAAAAAAAAAAATCTAGATGAAGCTCAGGCAATTGATTTACCTATATGATCCAAACTAGTTGCCAGTTTGGCCCTTTCCCAAGTTCTCTGTACACGATGAATAAAAAAACATAAGTGAAAAATACAACATATATGGAAGCATTTTTTAGAGAGATCATTTATCACAGTCCATCCATTATGCTACCCATGCACACCAACCTGGCGACTTTGTGATTGGACTACTGAAGAACCTTTCTTCCGATGTGTTAGGGATAAAAATATAACTAGGACGTTTATGTTACCATTATATATTAGTTCTCTGAACAAACTAATGATAGACTGGGATTGCTCTGAGAAAAAAAATGCATTCTAGCATACCAAATTCCAGTCTCTTAAATTAGGTAGCAAGTGAAACAATTTGAAGAACTAAAGGGCCCGTTTTGTGGTCTCTTGAACTGGTTCCCCCTCAGGCCCGTTTTGTAGTTCGGTTAATCGGTTGGTTTGATTCACCTATCCAAATCAACTCGAATAACTGATAGTTGTATAATGTGAGCATTTTGAACCGAAATATTTCGATTTGGTTTTATTAGGTTTTTTAAAAGTAAAATAATTCAGTAGGCATGCATATATGATACGCACATATCTGAAGTAGATAAGCTAGATAAGCGTATACCTTATCTTATCCTCTTTTGAAAAAATAAAAGATAATTTTAAAAAAATCTTAATAAGAAATAAATAAAATTAATATAACTTGAAAACTTAAAAAATATTTATAATTATTATACACAATAAGAATTATATTATTAAAAAATAACTTTCAATTGAGAAAAAAAATACAAGAGAATAACTCTAAATTTATTGGAACTAATAATAACATTAAATTTTGACTCTTTTGGGAAAAAAAATAAGAAAGCCAATATAGATTTAAAATTTGACAATTTAAACTAATATTTATAACTGACTGTTGGTAGTTAATTCGTGTTACAATGTCTCAAATACATTTAATTTAGCTGATATCAATATTGCCGAACGATAGCTGATATATGTTGCTCGTAGCTGATACATGGTGGTGTTAGCAGATACCTATTGCTGGTAGCTAATTGATAACTAATGTTTAAGTATTTGGTAAAATTCTATACATATTTGTTGTTTGATTGTATAATTATCAAAATGAAATATATTTTTGAATTTAAAAGTATGTTTTTAACATATTAATAAATAATAGTATAATATAAAAATTTATAAAATGTTTAAACAATCAACTTGATGTGGAAAAAATATGTTAATTAATAAATATAAATTTTTATGCATGTAATATAAATTTGTTATGAATTTATAAGCTATTATAATAAAAATATGTATAAATTTGAAAAATTGATGTATTTAAGAATAAATAAGAGAATATAGGCATAATAAAAGTAATGGGTTAGTTTTGTCTTTATATTAATAAATCAAGAATAATTTTTAAAAGAAGTTTCAAAATGATGCGTTTTGACGAGAAGCTATTTGTACTCTAAACAGCTGACAGCTCCATTTTGATTAATTAACCAAACTTTGAATGATGAGATGATAAGCTTGGAACAACTATTAGCTCTCTTGAAAAGTCAAACGAAACACTCTCACCTGTTTTAGTTTTACAGTCTTTTCTTATCTGCTAATATCTGATTCGTTTTTATTTTATATTTAGACTATAATAATTTTTTATTAACTATAATTGTCTAAATTATTTAGATTAATAATTTTTTATGGGTAACGATTGGGTACCAGTAATAATCGATTGCCCTTAAATTTTCTTGTCAACCATTATACTTGTTTACTGGATCTCTCTCACCGTTTTAAAAAATAATAAAAAAGTAATTATACAATTAAAATAAATAAATCATGTCTGGTTTCATGGAAGTTTTATCTTCAATAATAAACAAAAAATGAGTAAAATGGAATGAAGATCGCGAGTACCGGCGTGCGACCGACATTGTGAATTAGCTAGTTGTGCAACCAGTTGGGTGATATTCATACAGGGGGCCTTTTACAGAGAAGAAAAAAAGAAGGTTTTTTACAACATAGAGACCTAATATAAGGCATTTGTCTTCGTATTTGGTTTGATTTATCTAAAGAACCTATATGAATGTTTGAATCTTTTTAGACAATAATAACTCTCTATTATTTTAATTTTAGACTAAGATAATTTCACGTCAATTTGTATAATATGAGATTTGGACTCTTATTTTCTGTTGCTTTTATAATTACACCAGGACTCTTAATTGGCCGATTTGTATTTTTAAGCAGCCTATGCCAATTATTATTATTTTTTATTTGACTTGGACTCTATTAATAATATTATACTCTTATTATTTTTTATTGCTTTTTAATATATATATATTTCTTCTATAAAATTATAATTGCCGTCGAAATCAACAAAAAAATAAATTCTTATTTTTGACTAAACTAACTTATAAATAGTAATGGGTAGGATCGAATACACATGAATTAGTAGAGTTTCAATTCTTTAAGTAACCAGAAAATTAACAATGGGGATGAAATTTCTCAATAATCACAGAAAATCATATGAATATAACAAGAATTAAAGAAATAAGAATAAACAAATTAGATCTCACAATCCATGAAGAAACCTTGACTTTAAATTAATCTTGAACTTTTGGAAATAAATGTTTAGTCACACCTGTCCAAGATCAAAACACAAATAAAAATATGGCCAAACTGAATACAGCTACTACTAGAGAGAGGAAAACATCATAAATAGAGAAAATTCTACATTAAAGGAGATATTCCTAATCTAGATAATTAAGGAAAAATAAAATTAGAAATTAAGTAAAATCCAAATACTCCTAAACAACTACTCATTCCGCTCCTTATTATCTGTTATTTTTGAGTAAAATTAAAATTTCATTCATCTATCATTTTTATATTTTCAATATAATTTAATTTTTTTTTTCTAATTTAATTTTCGTTTTCAATAGAAGTTGTTAAATTCAAGTTCGTGCATTAAATCACTTAATGTGTATTGAATTATTCAATTTTTTTATAAATTTAAAACTAATTAATATTTTTTAATTTTAATAAAAATAATAAAAGTGACACATATGAAGGAACGGAAGGAGTATCAACTAATCTCTAAATAATCTCATAAATATCCTCCAAAAATAGCTTGGAATATCTCCAGCGGCTAGGTCAAATTTGCACGCGAAACATAGTTTTCAACTTAATTTTGCACTGTTGACATAATTTGCACAAATATACCAAAATCAGCTATTTTCAGCGCAATCTTATCCCAACTAGTCACAAGTGGTCCAAATTCATTCCAATCAGATCCAAAATACTCATATTTCACCAATCAAGTCCACAATGGTCAAAATCACATAAACAGGTAAAAAGCTCCAATTTAAACTGAAATCAACATTTAAAGTAGTTAAAAATCAAACGTAATCATGTAATTTTGGTCACTTAACAAATTTCCCCACATCTGTCAAATGCTTGTTCTCAATCATGAAATCACAAAATAAATATATTATTTCTCCCCGTAATATATTATTTACATTTATATAGTTAAAAGTCCAAAACTAAGACATTGTTTTGATCATTTTGGTCCACTTTAATAAAAAATTTTAAAATTCAGGATAATTGTTAAGCAATTTTGGATATTTATTTTTCTTAACTTAATTTTATATATATATAGGGGACGCGCTTGCAAGTTTTTGTAAAAGGAAAAACAAAAGGAAAGAGCTATATATATATTTTTTATTTATTTTCATGTCATTATTTGTTTGAAATTTAAAAATTTTATAATATAAATTGAAATATTTTAATAGATTTTAATATATTAAGTATCAATTTATAAAAAATATGGCATATTTAGGCAATTCATTTCAATTATGTCTCTACTCCCTTCAATTGAGTAATAATTGACTAAATATTAAATTATACTTTTTTTTTGAAATGACACATTAGTAAAATATTAAATAATTAATGGATTTTTTTTAATTTTGTTAAAAAAAATAAACGCTTAATTATAAATGGATGTAACTATTGTTAGAAAAAAAATAAAAAAATAGTTCAAAAAAATAAAAAATAGAAAGAAGAAAAAACTTTCTTTTTAAGAAAACCAGAAAAAACTTAATCCCATGGTTGGTGGGAGAGTGAATAATAAATAATGGCCGTATTGACTGTCGAAAAATGAATGCCAACCAGACACTGCATGTTCCTTTATTATGCTTGGAGAAAAGTCAAATCTAACTTTTTTTTTTATTATTTTGTTTTTTGCTTTTCTTTTCTTTATTTATTTTTTCTTTTCAAATAAATAAAACAATGCAAAGAAATGTTTAATTTAAGTGATTATAAAAAAAAAAAAAAAATTCATAATTTAGTCCCTGAACTTTAACGTTTTTATGTATTGGTTCCCTACACTTTAAAAATTACATATTGGATTCTTAAATTGTAACGTTTTTACATATTTGATTTTTATACTTTAAAAACTAGATATTGGGTCATTGAACTTTTCAAGTAGAACACATTAAGTCCAAATATATGATAAAAATATTACTGTTTCGTTAAAATATACGCAATTTTAACCGCACTTGTATTATTTTATTATTTGCCCTATCCATTTTGGATTTAATGTGTTATTCTCGAAAAGTTCGAGAACTCAATGTAGAATTTTTAAAATATAGAAATCCAATATTTAAAAATATTAAAGTTCAGGGACCAAAGGATGCATGGGTTATTCCTAAAAAAAATTATTTTTACTCTTATATTCTACATTTTATCACCTATTTACTATTTTATCCTTATTATTCACATTTTATCGTGAAATTACAATTTTATCCTTTATTATAAAATTTTACTACATAATTACTATTTTACTCATATTATCCATATTCTTATTACTTGTTTACCACTTTAATCTTATTATTCATATTTTCTCGCGTAATCACTATTTTACTATTTTTTTCTTCAATTTTTATCTCATAATTACTATTATGCCACTAATTTCACTTTTATTATCAAATTACCATTTTTACCCATATAATTAACCATTCTGCCCTCCAGTTACTATTTTATTGCATAATTACCATTGGCCCCTTATCTTACAATATTATTATATGTTTACCTTTTTGTCACTTAAATTTACAATTTTGTTCCTAGTAATATTCAGTAGAAATCCTTGTACTGGATATGCGGGACAGGGATCCCAAAGATCACAAATTTATTGAAGTGACTACTTAGGGGGCCTACGTTTCGACAGTGTCAGAGTGACCACTTAGTGGGACCACGCTCCGACGATGTCAGAGTGATCACTTAAGGGGCTAACGCTCTAACAATATATCTCATGATAATCCTGTAAGACATGTAATATTTGTAGACCGCCATTGGCCTACTAATGTGAGTTGCCACGACTCACAACTACGACATGTGTCCATATAGCTAGCTAATTATATTTTACGTTCCCGATTTAACTACCGGTATAATAAGGGCAATGTTACTTAGTTATATCAATAGTTTGTTATACTAATGAGCTTTATACTTAATATTTATTAGGCCCAACAATTTTTCTCTTATTTTTCTTGTTTATTTCTCATAAAAATATAACCATAAATATCAAAAAATATTTCTTAGGGTGCACAAACATTTTTGGTTCAAAATAATGTCGTTTCCTGATCTGACAAATTTTTACTGGTCCGATAAGTTATTTTTCTATGTCATCCAAAAATTAATTTTTCACTTCCAAAAATTTTCTTATATTATTTGGAGCGAGTCCATGTGTTAGGATAATTTTTTGGAAGTCTCTAGCATTTTTTCCAAGGCCAGTCAACATTTAGTCAATTGTCATTACTATTTAAATCGAACCGTCTTATTTTTAATTTTGACTTTTGAGGGCTTATTTAAACTCAATTTTATCTCAAATTATATTCCTGGACTCCTCATAAATTGTACTTTTCAATAGTGGAATAAAATATTTTTCGACTTCGGCTGATATAATTCACCACGGTGTCACTATTAAGGGCCCAAAAAGTACTACTTACGAAAACTAAAATTTTAAAGCATTACATGATAAATATACGACTTTAAATATGTTAAATATTTTGATATAGATCTGTGTTACATTTTGATATAAATAATAATTGGAGTTAACATAATAATTAGATAGGCTAGTTAGTTGGGTTAAATAATAACCCATAACCCATAAATTTGTATTAAATATTTTAATGCATGAAATTAAGATAAGAATTAGTTAATAAATTAAAATGAATATTTTAATTAATAATAAGATAAATTTAATTATTATATCTATATGCATATGAATATGCAACTAAAATAATTTTTGTTTAATTTAATTTACCTTTAATGTCACTCAACTACTACTTAATTTTTCATTTTACACAAATATTTATATAGATATATAAACTGAGCAATTTATTAAATAATCACTTTACTAATTAATTTCATTTATTTTTAGCGTCACTCAACTAGTACTAATCTATATGGCACAATATCTATATGAATAATTGATGATGCATTTTCATAATGTAATTATATTCAATTATTATATTATTAAAATTTTGGCAATTAATATAATTATATGAGTATATAATTACCTTACTAATTAATTTTATTTACTTTTAGTATCACTCAACTAGTATTCATCTATTTTGGAATAATATCGATACGAGTAATTGAGTTGTAAATTGACAATGTAACTATATATAATGATGTTTTACTAACTAATGTAATTATATGAGTATATAATCACCTTATCAATTAATTTTATTTACATTTAGTGTCACTCAAATAGTACTAATTTATTTTTGGCTTAATACGTATATGAATATGTAAATGACTAATGTAATTATAAATAATTATTATAATAATAAAATTTTACATTTAAAAATGATATAAAAGAAAAACATTAAAATCTTTTAGAGTGAATTAAGAATTAAATTTGAAAATTTTTAGGCAGAAATATTTTTTATTTTGAATTTTAGAAGGGAATTAAAATAGAATTTAATTATATATTTTTTGAGTTGATGGAAGATTAATGAGCTAAATTATCCAATTTTGGCTAAGGTTGCTAAAGATGTCATGGTTTTCAGTACTCGACTGTAGTTTTTAAATCAACTTTTAGCACTGGATGAGGACTTTAGACAAATTTACAAGTTTTGTAACTTCGATTACAGTTGATATTCTTATTTGTTGCCAAAATTGAATGATATCGGCTACACTTTTGGCTTCAGAGGCATTAATTGAAGAACTTAAAAAATTTGAATCAGGTAATTATTATATTCGTGTAAATTCTGAAATTGTATATTCAATGTTTATATTTTTTTGAGGTCTAATTATTTAATTTCTTTGTTTTTTTTTTAAGATATTGCTCAAGATCCACAATGTACAAACATAACGCAAAAAAAGACTATCGAATGTTAATTTTCAAATTTTGTACTTCGACTTAAATTTTAATTGTACTTATCGAGATATTTTAATTGTATTTATATTTATTATTGTGTATATTTATTTTGCAAAAAAAGTACGGCTTGTATTGTATTGTATTGTTTTGTATCGAAAAAACCGAAAAACGGAACCGAACTGCACTGAACTCCCTCGAATTTTCAAGACAATAACAAGATTTAATTTTTAAAATATCCAAAATTTTAAGACAATACGGATTTTACCGAACCGTTTACACCACTACACACAACTTAGCATAAGTATTTATTTTAATATGTAAATAATCATCAAAATCATTTCCTGTATTTGAGCAAATGACTAGACCAAACATAAATTTAACACACATTAGCAAATAATTTAAAACTCATGGAAAATAGCAAAAGAAAAGTTTCGATTCTTAACCGATTTGTTAGTTTCCAACTTTACCGATCTAATTCGAATTAATTTTATCAATTATTATTTTTGACTAAATTAAACCAGGCTAATCATCTTTGCAGTTAAATAGGTCTGGTTGGGCCAGCCTGATTTTAAAAACAATACAAAAAAAAACTCAAGTTAGCGACGAACATATTTGGAATTAGTTGTGAAAATCTATTTTTCCAATCTGGTGGCAAGTTTAGCGACGGAATAGTAACGAAAAAAAGAAACCGTTGCTAAATTTTGGTAGCAATTGGTCGTGCATTTTTTTGCGACTAAATTAACGACGGAATTTTTAGCGACTAAATAGCGACGGGAATATTGATCGCTAAATTTGGAGGAAATTTTTAGCAAATTTTTTTGCAGTGGTTTTAGCAATGAATTTTTGTTGTCACTAAACACTAAAAAAAAAAACTTGAATTAGTTACGGAATAGCGACGAATTATTTAGTTGCTAAAACTGTTCAAAAATTTTTAATTATGAAAATAATTTTCAGAAATTGAAGTGATATTTTAATGACGGAATAGCGACAAAGAATCCGTCGCTATTTTTTTTATTGAAATACATATTTCATATAACGACGATTTTTTGTCGCTAATTTAGTCGCTAAAAATATTTCATATTATATAAATTGTCTATTTTCAATTAAATTTTTTAAAAAATTTATAATTTTGATTATTGATTTTACTAAGTATTATAATATTATTGAAAATATGCATACATACTTATGCTTATTAATTATTTTTAATATTTTTGCTTTACACATGAAACTATATTGAAATTTAGTCACTTTGCTAATCTCGATAAGGTTAACATTTAATCTTGAAATTATATAATTAAAACAATTATAAATAAAATTTAATAATTTTTTTAGTACTTTCATTGATTAAGATTAATTTTTTAATTGTATTTTTTTTTGGCTTGTAATCGTATTATATTATGGATTTAATTTTTAATTTGTCTAAAATAAATTTTTTATTATTCAATTATTTAAAAAATTTATTGAAAATATTAGATGGGTGAACTGAAATTAATATTAATAAAAAATTTATTAAGGAAGATGTGTTGATATTATTTTCAAGTTTTGAATTAATAACTTTGACTAAATGTGTAATGCTCCAAAAATTTCGATATTGTAAATAGTAATTCGGTAGGTCGAAATTTTATCGAAGGTCAACTTTTGACGCAAAATATCTGAAATTTTCTTCGGAATCTACACAATTAAATGTATAAATAATTATAGTCAAATACATAGATAAAGAGTTAAATAAATGTAGGAACATATAAATATATATGAGCAAAAAAAATTCCTAGATTTTTCTAGCAAAATGAAGAATAAGAAAGAAAGAAAGAAAGGTAGAAAAAAATGGGGAGACAAGAAAGAATAGAGAGAAGGGGAAAACGCTGAAGCAGTGGAAAGGGAGAGGCAGAAATCGAAACTAGGGAGAGAGAAAGGAGGAAAGGTCGGCACTTATTTTTGTAATTTTGACCATTTCAGGGTTTAAATGATGAAAGGGAGCAATTTGTGGACAATTTGACTAATTTGGAATGGTTGAAAAAATTTGGATCAATTTTGGTGCAAAGAAAAGAAGAACTTGAAGATCTATCCCTTAACCTTGCCCAAGGCTAAGAGAGGAGTAGGCAGTGCAGGAAGAGAAGAATTGTCCCTTAGCCTTGCCCAAGGCTAAGGAAAAAACACGACAGCTTTGATAAGTTAGTAATCTTGTTTTGTGTGCGCGAAATCCTAGCCGCCAAATGAGTTTCAACCAACTTTTTAGGAATATTATCTTTTATTTTAGAAATAGGAAAGCAGTATTTTTAGGAAGTTTTATTTGTTTTAAATATTTTATTTTTATTTTTATTTTTATTTTCCTAGTTTAGATAGGGTAAAAGACTACTTTCCTAATAAAAGACTACTTTCCTGAGGACTTTAGGATTTTCTTTTAAGAGGGAACGGAACAGAAACATGATCAGTAACTCTTCCGCCTCTTCTTCGTTCTTCCAACTTTGTAACAGGGAGTTTTATCTTTTAACTTTATTTTTATTTTATTTTTGTTATTGGCCATGAGTGGCTAAACATTTTATTCTAGTTAAAGGATAATTCAAGTGCAGGATTCAACCAATTACTGTGAGATTGTTCTTACTTTATTTTTATCTTAATTTTATGTAGTGTTCATGTTATTTATTGTGGTTTAGAGAAATCCTATCTCCATTGTTATTTATTATTTGTGCAATAAGACCTCGTTGTTCATATAGTTAAATAGCATACAACTAATTGAGGATATCAAATTCGTAATTGTTTGATAAAATCAATAATAAGTGGTAATTAGTATAACAACACTGAAAATGATTGTTATATTAAGTAAATGCATTATTTGGTTTGAATCAATCTCGCTAAGAATTAGTTGGCATAGGTTGGGTTTTTCTAAATTCTAAGGATGTCAATAAAATTGAATTCTTTCACTAGTAAATGGTTATTTGATTGGTTAAGGGTTAATTACAGTTTTACTTGGTTAGCCTATTAATATAGAAAAATTGGTCGGAAGCACTAAGCCGACGATTATAATCGGTCCATTTCATGATTTTAGGCTTATCTTTTCATCCGCGATCAGTAAAATTGAATTATGAGCTACAAATGCCTTTGATTGGAGTTTCTCATCACCAATTCTACTTTTAATTATTTTTATGCATTTTTTATTATTATTTTAATTATTTATTTTTTTTTTGTCTTTGGTCCATAAAATTCCCCCTTTTATTTTTATTGTTTATTTATGGTTATTTAAATAATTAAAACCCGACCAATCCCTGTGGATTCAATTCTGCTCATTACTATATATTTACAAGTTATTTTTAGTTAAAAGTAGTAATTTTACTTTTGTTGATTTTGACACCCATCACAATCTTTGGAATCTAGTTCAAATTACATCTCTTAATGATTTTACTCCCATGAATTGGGATTAATTAGGTAGAAAGATATGATAAATTGATGCGAAAGTATTTATTAATTTTAAATGCAATGGGGTCCGTCTGTAGCGTTAGTACCTTTCATCTGTCACGACCCAAACACGGTCATGACCAGTGTATAAACTATCAAAATAATAGTTCATACTAGCCTTACAGAACTATCAAAACTACATAAATTATTCAATTCATAAAAAGTTCTCAGTAAGAAAAAGTGCTAAGATTCAAAATCCAATCTTAAAGCTCCAAATACATGTCAAAATTAAACTATGGAGTCTCTAAAGTATACAAAAATTATTTGAGATTCTAAAGTTCCACTAGTATGCGAACTAAAACATAATATTGACCAATTCAAATCTAATAACAAATGAAAATAAGGTCCTATCCAATAAAAAGGATAAAAAGGCTAGAACAAGTTGAACATAAGTTTTAATCTCCAAAACAAAAAAATGTAGAACGGACGTGATTTGAGTACAGTGACTCAGTAAATGATAACTACAGTACACAATGGGAATTGAGAACAGGAAATAGGGATTAATTAGGCAGAACGATATGATAAATTGATGCGAAAGTATTTATTAATTTTAAATGCAATGGGGTCCGTTTGTAGTGTTAGTACCTTTCATCTATTACGACGCAAACACGGTCATGACCAGTGTATAAACCATCAAAATAATAGTTCATACTAGCCTTACGGAACTATCAAAACTACATAAATTATTCAATTCATAAAAAGTGCTCAATAAGAAAAAGTGCTAGGATTCAAAATCTAATCTTAAAGCTCCAAATACATGTCAAAATTAAACTATAGAATCTCTACAGAATACAGAGAAATTATTTGAGAATCTAAAGTTCCACTAACATGCAAACTGAAATATAAAATTGACTAATTCAAATCCAATAACAAATGAAAATAAGGTCCTTACCAACAAAAGGATAAAAAGGCTAGAACAAGTTGAATATAAGTACTAATCTCCAAAAAAAAAAATGTAGAACGGAAGTGATTTGAGTATAGTGACTCAGTATATGATAACTACAGCGCACAACGAGAACTGAGAACAGGAAATAGTTCGGAGTAATTTAACCAAATATATTTAACATCTAAAATAGTATAATAAGCCGCATAATAAACCATGAAATAAGCAGAGAAATTTTAATATAAATAAAACAACAGTTTAAAATCACAATACAGTTCAACAAAATGATGATACTCCACACCACTAAAGGCCAGAAAAGAGATGTCCCCATGACGTATATCATGTAATGCTTCTAATGCAGATGTCAAAGGCATATGATTCATGATAACAAGTTTTGTGATTTCCTAAACATGTGATATCTGTGGCGGGATCAAATGAATATTCAGATAGCAGATTGCTCAAATAGAGCTAGATATATATACAGATAATTACTGAAGGTGTATAAGGTCTAGATAGATTTTCATGTATCGAACAAAAATACCAGAACCGAATTGTACGGTTGACTTTTTAAATAGAACCGAATCCAATTGTACTGTTGGCTTTATTTGAAATGGATCTGGAGATTTTATTTAGAATCGGACCGAAAACTGTATTGAATTATACCGAACTGTTCTGAAACTGAATTGGACTGAGAGAACAGATATTTATTAATTATTATATATAATACTAATAATTTATATGTAAATATCATTCATAATTTCTATTATATATTTATTATATAAATTTAACTTCATACTTATTTGTATTAAATATTTTAATACATGAAATTACGATAATAATTAATTAGTTAATAAATTAAAATAAATATTTTAATTATTAATAAGATAAATTTAATTATCATAATAATTATTATATCTATATGAATATGAATATATAACTAAAATAATTTGTATTTAATTTAATTTATCTTTAATGTCACTGAATTACTACTTACTTTTATTTTTGCACAAATATTTATATAGATATGTAAACTAAGCAATTTATTACATAATCACTTTACCATTAATTTCATTTACTTTTAGTGTCACTCAACTAGTACTCATCTATTTTTATCACAATACCTATATGAGTATATAAATTAAAAACATAATTATATACAGTTATTATTTATAATGAAATTTTTACCAATTAATGTAAATATATGGGTATATAATCACCTTACTAATAATTTCATTTAGTTTTAGCATCACTCAACTAGTACTTACATATTTTTGGCACAATATCTATGTGAGTAATTGAGGATGTATTTTAATAATGTAATTATATACAATTATTATATTAATAAAATTTTACCAATTAATGTAATTATATGAGTATATAATCACCTTACCAATTAATTTCATTTACTCTTAGTATTACTCAATTAGTACTCAACTATTTTTTGGCACAATACCTATATGAGTAATTGAGCATGTAAATTAATAATGTAAATATATAAAATTATTATATATAATAAAATTTACCAAGTCACGTAATTATATGAATATATAATCAACTTACCAATTAATTGTATTTACTTTTAGTATCACTCAACTATAGTACTCGTCTATTTTTGGCAATATCTATATAAGTATGTAAATTAATAATAATATAATTATATATAGTTATTATAAATCATGAAATTTTACCAATTAATGTATTATATAAGTATATAATCATCTTATCAACTAATTTCATTTATTTTTAATTTCACTCAACTAGTACTTACCTATTTTTGCACAAAACCTATATGAGTAATTGAGTTGTAAATTAATAATGTAATTATATATAATGAAATTTTACTAATTAATGTAATTATATGAGTATATAATTACCTTATCAATTAATTTAATTTACATTTAGTGTCACTCAAGTAGTACTATGTTATTGTTGTTCAATACATATATGAATATGTAAATTAAAATGTAATTATATATAATTATTATAATAATAAAATTTTAGTTGTACATTTGAAAATGATAAAAGAAAAAAATTAAAATATTTTAGAGTGAATTAAGAATTAAATTTGAAAATTTTTAGGCGAAAATGTTTTTACTTTGAAATTTAGGAGGCAATTAAAAATCTAATTTCATTTTATATTTTTTGAGTTGGTGGAAGATTAATGAGCCAAATTATCTAATTTTGGCTAAGGTTGCTAGAGATGTCTTGACTATTTAGTTCTTGACTGTAGCTTTTGAATCAGCTTTTAGCACTGGAAGAGGACTTTAGACAAATTTAAAAGTTTTGTAATTCCGATTACAGTTGAGGTTATTATTTGTTGTCAAAACTTATTGATATCGGCTACACTTTTGGCTTCAGATGCATCAACTGAAAAACTTGAAAAGTTTAAATTAGATAATTATTGTATACGCATGAATTCTTAAATTGTATATTTAATATTTATATTTTTTTTTGTAGTCTAATTATTTAATTTCTTTGTTATTTTTTAAGATATTGCTGAAAATTCTCAAATTAGTGCAAACATAATGCAAAAAAAAGATTGTTAAATGTTGATTTTCAAATTTTGTACTTTGACTTAAATTTTAATTGTAATTATTGAGATATTTTAATTGTATTTATATTTATTATTGTATATATTTATTTTACAAATTTTTAAAAATATTAAATGATCCGAAGTACTGAATCGTATTGTATTGTATTGTATTGTACCGATTACCGAAAGAACTAAATAACAAAACCGAACTGTACCTAATTTTTTAAGAACTGTACAGAATTGTTCCGAATTTTCAAGGCAATAACAATACTTTATTTTTAAAACATTCAAAATTTCAAGACAATGCGGAGATTTGTAAATTCTCAAATTGTACCGTACGTTGTACACCCCTACTAAGCACATGTATCGGTTTGAAAATAATTTTTCAGCATATAAATATTTTTTTAGCAAACAACATATATAATTTCAAAGTAGACAATAGATAAACTCAGAAAAATTTGATAGTTCATATAGATAAATCAATTATTTACTAAAACGAATAATAAATACAAAGTAATTCAAAAACCTGTTTTCAGAATCTAAAACTGTAAAATAGATAATATTCAATTTAAGTAAAATTAAACGAATAAACATACCGGTTAAATTAATAGAATAAATAACATTTAAAATTTATATAAAAACGAATATAATAAAAATCAATAATTACTTGTCGGAAGTTAACATAAAGGTAAATTGCATAAATTCACTTGAAAAAAGATTAAACATATTTTTAATAAAATAGAATTAAATAAACTAAAATATTTTGAGTCAAAATTTAAAAAGATAGTTTTACAAAATATCTGTCTACTGTAATTACCACTCACCTGAAACTCTAAATAAAACTAAATATTGGTCACGCAGAAAGCCATTCAATCTATCACGGGAGTATTGGAATTTTCTAACTCAAATAAGAAAGGTAAATATCCTAACGATCACAATGCCGAAGAAAACTTAACTACCCTAATATCTAGTCCACTAATTTAGAATGGAGAAAAATCCGACATTAAAAAAACATTTAAAAATTTTAAAATAATAATAATAATAAAAAAAATATGTTGGAAGTCTAAGAAAAATGGGAATAAATTAGCACTATATAATTTAATTTCAAATCCTTAATATTAATAATAGAAACAAAACGTTGAATTAAAGTTTCTAAATGAGTTGAAAAAAAAAATGGACCACGGCTAAAGAGGAAAATTTTGCACAGCACAATGCATATGAAATATTAATATCTTTTTTTTTTTCCTTTTGTTTCAAGTTCTTAGTAATACTAATAATAAAAAGAAATAAATGTTATAAGTACATTTGATTCCAAAATCTCTACTAAAAAGGATGCAGTAAACCAACCAACCAATAATAATAATTGATGACGGTCAGAATTTCCGAGTAATCTTCTTGAATAAGTCACCTAAAACACAAGAAATCCTACGGGTTTCCGACAGAGAAGACTCCGACGGTCAAGTCAGTAAATTGACGAACATATTTCAAGAAATTAAGAGTCAGAATTGAATCCCCTTCATACCTGAATTCCTGCTTATTTATAGTGTCAAAGTAGTAGAGTCTAAATAGGAGTGTATGTCCTTGTTTATGTAGTATTCCCAATTAAGTAATATTCCTAATCAGATAGGATTTTATCAATTCCTGATTTGTAGGATCAAATAAGGAAAATCCCAAATAATTTCCGTAATAATGGAATTAGAATTTTCTAAGGACTCTGAAAGTGTCCTAAATAGCGAAAACTCTTCAAGTAGCATTTGGATACCGAGCTGTATGAAGTAACCCGAGCTATATGGAGGAACCGAGCTACTAGGAGGATGAATATTCCATTGAGCTTGGTTTTACGAACTCGATAATTAAGTGTCCAGTTATCATAAGTCCCCCTCAGTAGACGACATTTATGTCAGATGTTTTGGGCGGTAAACTGATATTCGAAAAGCTAACCTGAATAAAGCTGAAGCTAAAGCCAATCTTGAGGGGGAGAAAGAGTAAGGCTGCTAAGACCGAACTAGACCCAGCAATAGAAAGAGTGCCAATATTCAGGCGGCAATTAAGATTCAAAAAAGTAACTGCTATGCACGTGAAACCCTAAAAGGATATGATGATGCGACATAATGACGTGATAAGATGACGCCTCGTTCAACGCATTTTTGGCGGCCATAGCAGGTACAACGCTTCGATTTTCGTGTTGGTCGCCATAATGACTGACATAGCCACTCTCCTTAAGTCACTTATTTAGCAATTATTGGCTTGATCTTCTCATATATATCTGTCTCATTTCGTTTCCAAGCCTTTGTTGCTTTTTTGCTTCTTCGTTTTTGCCCGCTTTCATTTCTTCGTCTTCTTCATCTTTCTCTGTTTTTCCATTTCCTTTTGTTCCCGATTTCTCGAGTTCAAGTTTTCAATCTTCATTTTCTTCTAAGTTTTCAATTTTCGTTTATTTCGAGCTCTCTGTCTTCATCTGACTACCAGTATTAGATTTCCCCTCAAGGCGTTCCTTAGTTCTGTGATCTCATATTTCTTCTTCAAACCACTCTTGAAATCTTAGGTTTGTGCCTCTTTTCTTCATCTTCTTCTTCACAATGAGTTCTTCTGATAGTTCTAGCGAGAGAGCTAGGATCAGTGAGGGGTTGCTTGATGATAGTCCTCTAGAATCTCCCAGCATCAGCCAACCAAAGTAGGGGAAGGGAAAGGACCTAAGAGACTTCCTCGAGTAGGAAGTATTAGTTCAGCCATAAAGAGTAGTGAAATGGTCGAACTTCATGACAACTATGCCCAAGATGATAGTCCTCTAGAATCTCCTAGCACCAACCAGCTAAAGCAGGGGGGAAGGAAAGGACTTAGGAGACTTCCTCAAGTAGGAAGTATTAGTTCAGCCATAAAGAGTAGTATAACGGTCGAGCTACATGACAACTTGGGCATACCCGACAGTTATATGATTCGTACCCCAGGAGCCAACATCTGAGCTAATACTAAATTCTCCGGCAAGATGACCATAGTCGTTTATGAAGCAAATTTTGAAGTCGGGGTGAGCCTTCCTCCAATTAGATTCGAGCTTGATTTTCTGAACTATTACGGCTTAACAATTGGGCAAGTTCATCCCAATGCTTGGCGAACAATATCGGCTCTATAGATATAAGCAGCCGAACACAACATTGATCTAACACGCTGAATATTCAAAGCTACTTACATGGTGGGACTCCGAATCGCTTTTAAAGACCACAACTACGTATAAGCTCGAGTAGGTTATGGAGTATTCTCGGGGAATCCAGAGTCCTTGAAGAACTAGAAAAATATCTTCTTTATTGTAGAAAGCGATAACGAGTTCGGGTTCTAAACTTCTTGGGGTTGATTTATCAATAAAAATGACAACCTCTTATACCTTTCTGAAGAAGAAGAAGAAGAGACACTAGCTCATTAGAAGGAGCTAGCTCAAAATAAAGTAGACATTAGAGAGCAGCTTCTGCTCGAAATAACTCAAGAATCATCTCGCCGCAATAAAAAAGGGTAAAGTCTTTGAATCTTCTTCTTCTACTCTAATACTTTCTCATTGTTTGCTTTTTTATAGCTATGAAGAGGACTGCCTAACCTACCATGGCCGAAATGATGAAGGCCATGAGACAAAAAGCACAAGAGAGTCGGGAGCTTGTAGGGATTGCACTCGGGGCAAGTCCAGTAGCGAGTACTTTAAGCTCGGGTCCTCCTGCAATAAGCTCAGCTCCCATCGAGGTATTGGATGTTTCTCCCAAAATTAAAACCCAGTTACAAGGACATCTGAGCATGGGGCTGCTTCCATACACTTCTCATTCGACAGCCGGTCAGAAGCGAAAACATAGACTCCCAAGTCATCAGAAAAGAAAGATGCGAACACCCTTATCGAGGAAGTAGTAAAGTTCTGGGAGGAGCAAGGAAGTGCCTAGTCCAAAGATAACCACGAAGAATTTTATCCATCAGGCATCCTATGTACCGAGAGAGGTAGCTCCACTGACAAGGATGAATGTCGAGCAGCTGAGCATTGCTATCAAGAGGCATCAAGTGGAGATAAATTTCCAGCCTTACTACTTACCTTGTAAGACTTTTTTTGAACTCTTATACTGTTCATAGGGGTTTATGCTAGGTGGAGCCACCATTTCTAAGATGAACAAGCTGATCATGGCTTGGAAGAGAGAACAACAGGGTGTATCCTGACAGAGATTTCGAGCTAGTGTTACCGAGAGCAAGCTAACCGAGTCCGAGTAAAAAACTATTAAAGCTGAGTCAAAGTGACTGATGCTCTTAATAAGGCCATCGAGGCCGAAAAAAGCGGCCACTGCTGAAAGGAAGCGTGCTGAAACTGAAGCTGAGCCCGACCTAGAAAAGGCGAACAAGTAGAAAACTGATCTAGAGAAGACATATTCTGAACTGGAGGACTAGCTGTTGAGAAATGCCTTTCTTTCAGTACCAAGCTTTCTTTCACTGTAAAAGAGCGTCATCCGAACATGGATTGGTCCTAGCTAGATGACGTTTGTCCAGATGAATAGATAGGACTACTTGTATCGCTTTTTGACCTTGTAACCATTTTGAAATTAAATATAATTAGCATTTCTCCGAACTGGTTGCATTGCTGTTACTGTTCTTTGAACTATTAGTGGACTTCTTCACATGGATTTCCTTTCGAAAAACTTAGAAGAATGGCCGAACTTAAAGCGAAATTGATGAATAACTTAACTAACCAAATACAAGTGCTCGAGGTAGCAAAATTGTTAGACTGAGCGCAAAATCAAAAGTAGATGCTCAAATGACGGTACAGCCGAACCACACAATGAAAACAACTTTTAAAGGAAGAGATATTGGAAATTTTGTTAGTGCAAATGATTGAATTGTTATATAGCTAAGCTAATAAATTTATGTGTTAAATCGAACCTAGTGCTCAAATGGCGATACTGCCAAATGATTGAATAAAAATATGCCTATGGCAAAGCTGCCAAGTGAGCGATTGATTACTTAAATGGCAATATAGCTTGACAGAGTAAATTAACAATGAATAAGCGCTGGAATGGCGATAATGCCGAACATCTTTCGAATGAACAAATGTCTTTAGTCACTGCTTATACAAATGCTTGAATGGCAATATAGGCGAGCTAAGTAATAAATAATTATAGGTAACTAATTGCTCGAATGGCTATGCTGTCGAGTGAGCGATTGAAATAAATTAAGTGCTCGCATGGCGCTACTGCCTAGCTTTGGCAATAACAAGAATAAATATCTGGCTAGCGAGACTGCTGAATAGTTCATGAATACTATTCTTCGTTGATACTTTTTCAATTACATCTGCTTAAGTGGCGATTTATCTGAACTAAGCGATAAATAAGTCAAAACTAAATGCTCAATGGAAACACTACTGAGTGAGTTGTTTAAAATGAGAAAAAATGCTTGATGGCAAAACTGCTGAGTGAACGGTTTAAAATAAAACAATGCTCGATGGCAAGATTGTCGAGTGAGCTATAGACTGCTTTTTGAACTAAGTAGTAAGGCTTGGTTTATTTCCTTCAGCATTGCGATATAAGCTTCCTGGGCTGCTTTTTGATTGCCTCGAAGTACTATGATACCTTCAGGAGCTAGGACTTTAAGCAACAATCTGCGTATAGAAATGTATGCATCCACTGCAGTCAATAAGGTTGCCCAAAAATGCCATTGTAAGCTAGGGGTATGTCTACCACCATGAAGCAACCTGCTTATGTTTGGACTATTGCATCATCTCTGAGCTGTAGAGCTAGGGTAATAGACCCTTCCACATTGACCGGTTGTCCAGATAACCCAATGAGCAGTGCTTACACTGGTTCTAAGATGTTAGTAGACAATCCCAATGCCTTGTATGCTTGTAGAGTTAGAAGATTAACCGAACTTCCTGTATCAATCAAGATCCGTTGGACATGAAAGTCTTGGATAAGGGCTTCTACTACCAAGGAGTCAATATGCAGATGGTGAACATGACTACCATCAGCATTTAAAAATTAGATATCATAGCATGGAATTGGCAGACCAGATCCTAGGGCGAACACTAATTTAGCTTTTCTCTTTTTAGAATCATCAAAGACATCATAATGTTTTCCCCCAGCTATAACATGGATGACCCCAGCTGGAACCTTCTTGCTTGAACTAGCTTTGATCCTATCTTATTACCGAGGTGATAGAGATCGGTCTTTACTATTTCTACGCCCATCCTTAACAAAATGATCGAGCTTGCCCTTTTGAATTAAGAATTCAATCTCTCTATTGAGTTGTTTACATTCATTCGTTTCATGCCCTTTATCTTTGTGGAAAGAACAATACAGGCTCTGTTCTTTGTTAGGGTCTTCTTTTATGGGCCGCAGCAAGTTAACTTGAGTGTTCTCCTTTAGCCATGCCAATATCTTAGACCTTGAGGCATTATTCAAGGTTTTCCACTAGTCTTCGTGTTGTTCTCCTAAGCGCGGGGTGAAAACAACAAAAGCTCAGTTTATGCTATCTGAACCTCTACGTCTGGAATCATCTCGGCTTGCACTGTTTCTTTCCCGAGCTAGTCTATAGTCTCCACTGGTATCCTCAAATTGAGAGCTGTACCGAATGCGATGTGCTTTATCCATCCTGATGTATTTATGAGCTCGGGACATGAGCTCAGTGAAATCACTGGGTGGCTTCTTACTCAACGAGTCACCAAAATCCTGGCACCTAGTGTTGCGTATCAAAGCATTGTTAGCTACTTCCAAGTTTACATTCTGAATGTCCATTGCAACAATATTGAATCTCTCTACATAGGCTCGTAGGGGCTCGCCCTTCTCCTGCCGAACTAAGTTAAAGTCAGCTGAAACCTTTGTGAGACGAATGGCTGCCATAAACTTGACAATGAACATATTACTGAACTGCTCAAAGTTGTAAAATGAGTGCTTGGATAGATTGCAAAACCATATCTGCATAGACTCTGTGAAAGTCTAAGGGAAAATCTTGCACAAGGCTGCATCTTCGGTGGTGTGCACCAATATTGTAGCGCCCTAATACCCCCTGGAAGGATACCGGAGCTGCTACGCACGCATACATATACAATACAGTAAGTACTAATAATTTCTTCAATTACTATAAGCGGAATATCACACATACAAATTTAGTTATTTATTACACATATCATATACAAATTCTCTTACATATCACTACACTATCCATTACAAAAAGAATCATATACAAAAAGACACATCAAGCTCCAACTCCTAGTGGCCTGCAGATGAATAACACTCTATACTGAACCTACATACCTACACGAAAAAACACCCGTGCTACGAGATATTGCATAGTGGGGATAAACAAAAGCAATAGACTTCTAACTAAGTCACAAACATCAAACAATAATGCATATCCACAGTAATCATGCTATAACAATATAACATTAACAATATCGAATACTCCAAAATGAGCATACCCTTAGCATAATTATATCATTAGCACAAACTCTACATGAGCAAGGTCTGTAATTCTAACAATTATCATGTACAAAAGTTGACAGTTATTCTCACCTCTCATATATATATATATATGTATGTATGTATGTATGTATGTATATTCATATACATGTACAAATAAATACATTAACATGCCTTTATCATTACATTTATCGAAACATGTACAAAATCTTTAGATTCAGTACACATCACAAGCTATAAATGATAACATATCACTGCTTCTATTACAATAATCAATACATATATACATATCATTGTATCTCTTGCACAGACATAATCACTCAATAGAATAGCCTAAATTCACATCAATGGTGGATACGGGTACTCTGGATACTAACAAGTAGAATCAAACATCTGGAGACCTAACTCATAAACATCTGGATACCAAAGGTAACAAAATCTAACCCAAATGGGGCCACTCTGGCAGCTGCAACTCTAACCCTTTATAAGCAAGCTTATCTATCCACTACTATGAATCCTTCAGGTTTAACATATATATATACTCTATTCACTATATCATATACTTTACAATCACCCAAGTACCCATATTGAATCATTGCACATACAATTCAAATCATATATTAACTACATAATCATGCACAACCTACATACTTGTTTATTGTTCATGCAAAATAATATTTATTCATCATGCTCATATGCATACTACTTGTTCATATAATACACACGAATATCTCTTATTCACATTGCACACTAACCATACGAAGACTCATCATACATACTCTTCATAATCTCTCATACATTAACATATTTAAACTTCCATAAGCATAGTCATACATAATTCATTGTAGTATTACACACAAATAAAGATAATTAACTTACACTTAAAAATACTAAACTATGTCGCGCTCGCAACAGAAGCTAAAATACACTGCGATCGTGCTCGTGGCAGACATTACACTCGCGACAGATTGCCCAGAAGACTTCTGTCTCGCACGCGATGAAACTCGCTTTGTGATAAAATACTGCATGGCAACCCAGCCTATGGAGCACTCTTTCGCGCTCGCGACAGAGCCTAAACTATGAGTTCAAACTCCCAACTCCACATATCTGTAACACAATCTTACACATACTTTCCTATATTCGCATACATGACTTTTATTATCAACCAAACATCAATTCCAGCCAAAATGGCCTTCAAAACAAGCACTTTCATGCAAGTAGCTTTCTCATTCATAACTTGTAACAATCTTATAATCAACATGCAAATGACCAAAACTCTATACAACTTCAAATTGACAATATAACAACATGCAACTCATCCATTAACCAATGTATAATTTTTACAACTAAAAGAGCTGTTGAACTCTTTCAAAGCCCAAAATTTTCCCTAATCTAAACATGCATACATCTATAAAAATTCAATAAAATCCCAAACCTCAAAAATAGCTTGATCAACTTTCCTCTTCTAGCCCAAACCTTGTCCTTGCCTTTATATTTCCTCTTGTCTAAAGCTTCCAAAGCTTCTTGCACAAAACCAATCAATACTCTCCTAATCTAATACTCAAACAACTCTAAATCAAAAATAAAATTAGAAGAAGAAGATGACACTAGAACATCCAACCACACTTACCTTTCCACTTTATCTCTTCAAACCAATCCAAACTCAATTTTTTAAAACAACCCACGAAGAAGATAGCAAGAACCAAAAGAAAATAAAGAATAAAGAAAATAGAGGGAGAGAAAAAGATGGTCGGATCACATGTAATGAGTGGGGCAGATTTGACTCCACTCATCCCCTATTTACTGGATGTAAAAGCTTATGTGGCAAGCTCTCATCAAGCCACTTGTCAAGCTTTTGCCACTTGTCCAACTCAATGCAAATTTCCCACTTAATCCTTTGACTAACTCCCTTTTTGTCCCTTAAATAAGTTCTTTCCTTTATCAACTTATATTTTTTTTCAATTACATCCTTACTAACTCACAATTTTATACTTGTATAATTACTTTTATACCCCCTTACTATACAATTAACACTACAATTCCTTCTAGGATATAATTTGGGTCATTACAAATATTGTATGATGGAATTGCTCTAGATGAGCTAGGGGGTCGATATTGCAGTTGTACTTGGGCAAATTTGGTAACTGTATTTGAGGGAAGGGGTGGCCAAAATATCTTTGGACAGGGGTGACCTAAAACTACCATGATATTGCAATGTGTTACGATTTTGATGCTTCTATATTCGCTCTTTAAAGAGTCTTTTGAACTGTATAATTATCAAGGTTATGGTCGCTCTAGGGGCCATTGCACTGGGCAAGGAAGGTGGCACAGGTTTAGGGACTTGAGCAATGGGTGTTTGGGCTACGAGGGGTACTTGAGGGATGGGTGTGGGGGTTGCAGGTGGTGCCTGAGCGGCCATAGCTGATAAGGCTATTAAGAGAGTCTAAGTGGTTTTAAAAACAAATATATACTTTCGCTGCATCAATAATATAATTTCATAACATTATTCATATTATTATTTTATAAAATTAGTTAACATTGTTAAACAATAATAATACTAATAATAATTAACATAACTTTAGGGATAATAATAAAAATTCAGATTATTATTTAATAATAATCATATTTAATAACAATAATTATTATTATTATTAACATTATTATTTAATAATAATGACAATAATTAACATAACCATTTAATAATAATAATAATAATAATAATAATAATAATAATAATAATAATAATATTTCATATTATTATAATAATAATTAAAATTAATATTTAATAATAATAATAATAATTAACATAACCATTTAATAACAATAATAATAATAATTCAGATTATTATTAAATAATAATAATTATTAAAATTAATAATAATAATAATAATAAAATTTAAAAAAAAAACAGAAAAATGTAAAACACGCTTACCTCACGGCAGGGAGTACCACGGCAAGCAGGAGAAGCGCCGACGGTAGGAGTCGGAGCCGCGGAGCAACGGCGGCACGACAGTGAGGCGGAGAACCACGGCAAGCAAACCGGTGGGCAGATTGGAGGAGGGGGATGGGGGGAAAGGGAAGGAGGAAAATCGAGGGGAAAGGGAGGGAAATTGGGGACGGGAGAAGGGTGCCGGGGGAGGGGAGGGCAGATTGGTGCCGGGGGGGAGGGGGAAGGTAAGATCGGTGGCGGGAGAGAGTCACGCCGGAGCTGCCGCGCAGGAGAGAGGAGAGAGAAAAGGGGGAGGAGAGAGAATATTTATATAAAACATTTAGCGACGGAATGAATTTTTTCGTCTCTAAAATAAAATAATAATTTTTTTGAAAACTTTTAGCGACGCAACATTTAATCTGTCGCTATATTTAGCGACGGAAAAATTCATTCCGTCGCTAAATTAATTTCAAATATTTTAATTTTTTTTGGCAACGGGAAAAAAATTTCGTCACTATATATAGCGACAAAACATAATTATAGCGACGGAATTAGTTTTTCGTTGCTAAATTAAATTAATAATTTTTTCACAAATTTTTACTAGCGGTATTTATATTCCGTCGCTAAATTCCGTCCTTTGGCGCTACATTTAGCGACAGAAAGTTTTTATGTCGCTGATTTCCATCGCTAAATTTGGCACGAATTTGTCGCTCCATTTTTGGCTACGAAAATATTTTTCCGTCACTATTTAGTGACGGAAAAAATAAATGGCAACTGAAAATCAATTCCATCACCTCGCTAAATTTCCATTGTAAATTTCATATTTTTTTGTAGTGTGATTTGCAGGATCAGAGAAGACAAATTCCAAATAATTTTCGTTATAATAGAATTAGAATTTTCTAAGAACTCTGAAAGTGTCTTAAATAGTAAAAACTCTTCAAGTAACATTCGGATACTAAGCTGTATGAAGTAACTCGAGCTATATGGAGGAACCAAGCTATTAGGAGGATGAATATTCCGCTAAGCTTGGTTCTACGAACTCGATAATTAATTGTCTGGTTATCAATAATAATAATAATTAGTGCAATAAACAATATATTTCTGTCCCTACTTTGTAGCTGCTGTGATTCGTATTTATTGGGTGGACATATATATAATTTGATGTCCCTTTTTCTAGGGGTCAATTTCACTCATGGTCACTCAACTTATCACTTATCGCACAAAAGTAACCGACTTTTTTTTTTCTATCTTAAATGTCACTGAACTTCTAACATTTTTTCAAAAAAGTCATGTTGACTGGAATCCGGCGAGAACCCTTGTCGGATTGATGACATGGCATATGACACGTGGCAACGAATAGTAAATATATGATTTTTTTGCAAAAATATTAGAAGTTCAGTAATATTTAAGTTGGAAAAAAAGAAAATTGGTTACTTTTGCGCGATAAATGATAAGTTTAGTGACCGTGAGTGAAATTAATTTAGATATAACATTTGTTGGAGATATTGTTAAACGACATGTAGTTTCTGACATGGCATGTCATGTCATCAATCCGGCGATAGTCCTCACCGGATTCCGGTTAACATGACTTTTTTTTAAAAATGTTAAAAGTTCAGTGACATTTAAGTAATAAAAAAAAAGTCAGTTATTTTTGCGTGATAAGTGATAAGTTGAGTGACCGTTAGTGAAATCAACATTTTTTTCTAGATTTAGTTCTAGACAGTTATTAGTAATTGTATTTGCTGTACCATGATAGTTTATAAAATTAAATCGTAAATAATTTCCCAAGACGGCAGGACTTGTTTTCGAAAGGAATTCTAGCATATGTGAAACTGTGGCTTGTTCTCGTATTGGTCCCTGACTGACTGTATTCGGACAATAAAGTCTTGCATCGACGAAAATTTCTTAGAAGAAACTAATAAAAAATAAACAGAATAAACAACCAAAGCAGAGGATTATCTAATACCAACCAATAAAATCCGACCGCATATGTGAAATTGTGGCTTGTTCTTGATGAAAATTTGTGGTTTGAAAATTAATTTCTTTTTTTAAAAAAAAATTAATATGACTCAAATTTAGAATTGGTAAGCATATAATTTGCATGATTTTTTGTTGCTATTTTCTTTTGGGTTAATTATGAATTTGGGCCTGAACTATTAAGTATTTTTTAATATTACACCAAACAAATAAAATTTTACAATGTTAGTCCCTAATTTCGAGTCTCATTTCAATTAAAAGATTCTGTTCACCATTTCATTAATACTGCAAACGGAAATTGAATGTTTCTAGGGACTTCAGACCAAATGATTTTTTTGGGTCTCAAATTGAAAATTACCCTACAGTTCAGACCTGATTTTGTAATTAATTCTTCAATTTCTGTTAGTTTTAACGGAAAAATTAACGGAATCCCTAAATTGAAAGGGCATTTGAAGTTTGGGATTGACATTGCAAGATTTTATTTGTTGGACCTGAAATTGAAAACTATCGTATAATTTAGGCTTGATTTTATAATTAACCCTTTTTTGTTATGTCCAAAAATATATTGAAAATTTACAGAAGGATAGTAGAACCGTTTGGGAGAATAAATGAGATGGAATTTCATTTTGGTGACTGAAAGTGTATTCATTGAATTCATTATATTTTCTAGCCATGAGCATGGACCGGTTTAACCGGTCCATGACTTTTAACCGGTTCATAAGTCTAAAAAAATCAATACATTAATATCGGTTTTTCTAAAACACTAGCTATTAACTAGTCCATTACTATCAGTTAATTAGTCTATCGGTTTCGATTTTTTGGACCGGTTAACTAATATTTTTTCGGTTAACCACTATAATTTTAAGATATAATAAAAAAAAAATTAAACTTAGAAGCCAAACATAATTCAACATAATAATTCAACCTAATGTTCAAACTATAAACATAAACTAAAAATATTCAAAGTAAAATATAGACACCAATATATATGATAAAAAATAACGTATATAAAAGTTAATTAGTTAATTTATATAAATATTGCTCTATATAATTAAAGAAAATAATATAATTTAAATATAGTTTAAAGTATTATATAAATTTTATAAAAAAATACAAAAACATAAGGTATAAGAATAAAAATATAATTTAAATGTATTTTAAAATATTACTCTATGTAAGTTTTAGAGAGAAATAAAAAAATAAAAATTTTTAAGGGATAAAAATAAAAATATAATATATATATATATATATATATGAACCGATTAATTATTTTTAACCGTTAACCTGTGTGAATGGTTAATCAGTGTGAAATAACGGTTAATCGATACCCAAAAATGGAAAACAAAAAAAAAATTAAACCGGTCGGTTAACCGAAATTACTGATTTTTTGAAACCAAAAACCGAAAAACCTATAAATTACTAACCATGAACAAAAAAAAATTAGTTTGGTTAATCAAAAAATTAGTTCGGTTTTGATTCGATTTTTTGGTTAACCATGTCCAACGGTTCTTTTGCTTACCCCTAATATTTTTATTAGATAATTTTTTTTATTATTTTATATACAAGCATGACACTATATTATTGTTATAATATATATAAATGGATTAATGAATATGTTTTAGACCAAAAAAAAGAAAAAGAAAGAAAAATAGCTGTTGTTGTTTTTTCTTTTAATGCAGCTCTTGGATTTTTTTAAACCCTATCTATAGGGTTTATATTTCTAAATTTATTACCGTTCTACATATTACCCTCATTTTCTTCGAGGAGATAATAATAATAATAATAATAATAATAATAATAATAATAATATAATAAAAAATTATAATTACAATGAGATACAAAATTGTTAAAAAAAAAAAAAACGAAAGAATGAAATGACGAGTGAAAGTAACATATCTATAAAAAAAATATAATTGTTATGATATTGATAGAAAACAAAACAAAAAGAGATTGGATTTAGAGATGAGGGATGAAAATAGACAACTTGATATGTATATAATATATATACAGTAGAGTAGTTGAGAGTTGGTCCTTCAGCTTATAATTTTGTAAGCAAGCTCTATCCACACATATGCAATAAAAGAGCCTCATACACCGGTGGTATTAATTCCTATTGGCATCATTCTATTTTTCTGTTCTTTTATTAATGACAACGATATATAACCAATTGATTTATAAAACAGGATTAAAACCGGCATTTACTGCTTTAGTGTCATCTTAGAGACTATGATAGTGTTCGGAACAAATAAATTTCATAAAATTTTATGTAATTCATTTGTAGTTCCTATTTTTCATGCTTCGAATGCCAAAAACAAATAGAAATTGAATGGAATTTATCATTTCTTCACTAAATTTCACCAAAATATGTGGAATTTGCAAATTAATTCCATATTTTTCAGACCTAAATTTGAAAAGACTATAATACATTTTTATCATTTGTTAAAAATAAATTATCGTTATACAGCTAACGTATAACTATTCTTCTTACTTTCATACAACTGTTCTTCTTTCATTCAAAGCCACTATCACCGGATTTTAACTCGCTTCCATTGAACTTTTACCAACCAGTTTCATTCGTTGTCAGTATGTATATCTTTTTTTTTTTTCTATTTTTACTAAATTATGACTGAAAAAGCAAATATATCAGCCTTTATAAAATTCCGTTAATTACTCTATTTAAATTTTAATAGTAGATTTTTAGAGACAGATTAATCATCAATATTGCTTGTATGCTCTAGCCATCATATTCAATTAAAGATCGAATTATTAATTTTAAGGAGTATGATGAAATAATGACATTGTTTTTCTTTTTTAGATGTCGTTATTTAAAAGCTGTTTAATTTAATTGTTTAAATGAATATTGAATATATATATATATATTTAAATTATATTGATTCAGTATTTGTCCAAAATTTTAAAATGATGATTAATGGTTGTCAATTTTTTTTCTATTGTGAAAAATTGGAAGAAGGCATCAAAATTTACATTGAGAATATTTTAGGAAATAAAATAGAAATGAATTCCTTTATTCATTTATTTCAAGTATAAAAATAAGGAATTTATTTTCAATTCTATATTTTATTAATTTTATTCCAAGCATAAAAATTTATTTACAAATAAATTACATATACAATTTATTTATAAATAAATTTCACAATTTAAATTTATTTGTTTTAAGCGGAGTCTATATATTACCAAATTTCATTTTTGCAAAGTCATCATTCACATATTTTTCACGCTTATTATTTTAGTTTTTACCATTAGTATATATATTACCAAATTTCTTTTTTGCAAAGTCATCATTCACATTTTTCAAGCTTATTATTTTAGTTTTTACCATTAGTAATTAATTTGTAGGACTATGTTAAGACAATGCCTCAAATTAAATTCTATTTAAATTTGAGTTTTGAGACAACCGCAATTTGATTTATATGCTACTATAATCTGGATTGAAAAGCGGCTAATTATCGTCTCTTTTTATTGGAATATATATATGTCTTTATTGTGTTAAATTAAGTTCAGCTAGTTAGTTGATCTTGTTAAGAGTATTTGTGGTTGGGGTGATAATTAACATGCCACTAAAAAGAAACTTGCTTTTGTGAAATTTTATATAGAGCAAAAAAAAAAAAAATTCATATATATATATATATAAGTATAATGGAAGAACATTCTAATATAATAAAAAAGTTAATTTTTATAATTAATTTTTATCTACCAACTTAGCGGAATATTCAATGAAAGGTTCATTTATGAACCAAAGATGCCAATGGATAAGAATATCCAAAGTGGACTTTTTAGATCTTATATATATTAATTTATTTTTTCTAATCAATTAAGATTTTAAGATCCAACTGTGAAGGATGAAGACTAATATTAGCTTCATAACATTACCGAATAAATAGAAGAACAAACCATTTAACAATAAATCAAAAATTGAGAAGGAAGAAAAAGAAATTAATACAATATATGAAATATTTACAATTAAATGGGAGAGACAACAAGAACGTGAAAAGACTGAGATCTAAAATTTTACAATATCAAACAAGATGCAGATTTTTTTTTTTCCCTAAACAAAGCAGTAAAGAACATTAGAGAGGTCCAGGAGTTTAATTTGATTGGAATTCTAAAAGATAAGAATTTAGATATAATATTTTATTTAAATTAAAATGGCTTTTATTTAAATTTGAAAGAAATTATTTCATAAAAAATAATATAAATAATAAATAATATTAATATAAATAAAAAATTGGAATATCACGCCATCATTGACCATTGCGACCACTGTTGATTATGGAGGCATATAAGTAGTTTGCTGTCTGCCTTTGTCTCATGGACCTCTTTAATGTGATCAAAGTCTTAATGCAAAGCTTAGTGTGAAGGATGGAGACTAATATTAGCTTCACAAATATTTGCTATAATTAATTAGCTATAAATTAAAGATCAGTCCACGCGAATCGATAAGAATATCTAAAGTGGACTTTTTAGATCTTATATTAATTTCTTTTTTCTAATCAATTAAGATTTTAAGATCCAACTGTAAAGGATGGAGACTAATATTTGCTATAATTAATAATTATCCAGGAACTTAGCGGAATATTCATCATTGATCAAGGAATTGGTATAAATATAATTTATAAAATTTATAGTGTAGATGTAAAATAATTATTTTTTCAACAAATTAGCAACGCCGTGTGTGTAAAATGGTAAAATTTCCTGAAGGAGTAATTATTGACGTCAACTGCAAGTCTATGAACCAAAGATGCCTCAATTAAAGCAGTAGTTGATGACCTTCTATATAAATCGTTTTATAAGTAGCTTTGTAATTGCAACTCAAAGATTTCATAAACATAACTCCCCTTGATTCCTAAGTAATGTATTTATTTCTTGAGAAACCAGTTCTCATGTTGTCCCTCCTCTTTTTCCTTATTATAATTATTCTGATTCCTCATCTGTTTGTTGTTTCCTTCGCTGTTCACATAACTTCTTTATCTGCTGTTAGAAACGAGGCAAGTGGTCTTTTGTGGTGGAAAGCTTCTCTTGACAATCATAGCCAATCTATCTTATCTTCATGGGAACCAAGCACCAGTCCTTGCAATTGGTATGGCATTTCTTGCACCAAAGCTGGCAGTGTCACCAATATAAGCCTCGGAAGTTCTTCTTTGAAAGGTACGCTTCAAAGTCTAAGCTTCTCTTTTTTTCCAAACCTAGTGGAGCTTGACCTTTGGAACAACTCATTCCATGGGATTATTCCTTCACATATTTCTAACCTTTCAAAACTTGATATTCTTGACTTGTCAAATAATATCCTCAACGGTGCCATTCCCAATTCCATAAGCAACTTGACAAGCCTATCAATTCTTTATCTTCATGGCAATAAACTCTCTGGTTCAATACCTGAAGAAATTGGAACGTTGAGATCCATCACACACCTTAGCTTGTCAGATAATAATCTCACTGATTCCATTCCAAGTTCTCTAGGTAACTTGACAAGCTTATCCCATCTTTATCTTTATGAGAACCATCTTTCTGGTTCAATACCTCAAGAAATTGGCATGCTGAGATCTGTGATAGATCTTGAGTTGTCGAATAACAATCTAAGTGGTGCCATTCCGTGTTCTATAGGAAACTTGACAAAACTATCCATTTTTTATCTTCATGACAACCAACTTTCTGGTTCAATACCAAAAGAAATTGGCATGCTGAAATCTATGATAGACCTTGAGTTGTCGAATAACAATCTCAGTGGTGCCATTCAAAGATTTCTAGGCAACTTGACAGGCCTATCCATTCTTTATCTTTATGGAAATAAACTCTCTGGTTCAATACCTCAAGAAATTGGCATGCTAAGATCTGTGACAGACCTTGAGTTGGGATATAATAATCTTTCTGGTGCAATTTCAAGCTCTCTAGGCAACTTGACCGGCCTATCCATTCTCTATCTTGATGACAACCAACTTTCTGGTTCAATACCTGAAGAAATTGGCATGTTGAGATCTGTCTCAGATCTTGACTTGTCGAATAACAATCTCAGTGGTGCCATTCCAAGTTCTCTGGGCAACTTGACAAACCTATCAATTCTTTATCTTGATCACAATAAACTCTCTGATTCAATACCTCAAGAAATTGGCATGCTGAGATTTGTCACAAAGCTTGCATTCTCGAATAACAATCTCAGTGGTGCCATTCCAAGATCTTTTGGCAACTTGACAGGCCTATCCATTCTTTATCTTCATGACAATAAACTCTCTTGTTCAATCCCTCAAGAAATTGGCTTGCTGAAATCTGTGATAGAGCTTGAGTTGGGATATAATAATCTTTCTGGTGCAATTTCATGCTCTCTAGGCAACTTGACCAGCCTATCCATTCTCTATCTTGATGACAACCAACTTTCTGGTCCAATACCTCAAGAAATTGGCATGCTGAGATCTGTCACAAATCTTGACTTGTCAAAAAACAATCTCAATGGTGCCATTCCAAGTTCTCTGGGCAACTTGACAAACCTATCAATTCTTTATCTTGATCACAATAAACTCTCTGGTTTAATACCTCAGGAAATTGGCATGTTGAGATTTGTCACAAAGCTTGCTTTCTCGAATAACAGTCTCAGTGGTGCCATTCCAAGTTCTCTAGGTAACTTGGCAAACTTATCCCATCTTTATCTTTATGACAACCAACTTTCTGGTTCAATACCTCAAGAAATTGGCATGCTAAGATCTGTCACATTTCTTGACTTGTCATATAACAATCTCATTGGCGCCATTCCAAGTTCTTTAGGGAACTTGACAAACATGTCCATTCTTTTTCTTCAACACAACAAACTCTCTGATCCAATACCCAAAGAAATTGGCATGTTGAGATCTATGACAAATCTTGATTTGGAATATAACAATCTGAGTGGTGCAATTCCAAGCTCTCTTTGCAACTTGACTAAGCTATCCATTCTTTATCTTAATAACAATCAACTTTCTGGTTCAATACCGAAAGAAATTGGAATGTTGAGATATGTTAAATATCTTGATTTGGGATATAATAATCTTTCTGGCGCAATACCAAGCTCTTTTGCCAACTTGACAAAATCACTTGTTGAACTTTACTTGCGTTTCAATAATATTCATGGGGCCTTTCATGCTCAGTTGAACAACCTCACTCACCTAGAGGCATTGGATCTTTCTTCAAATGAGTTCAGTGGCCATTTTCCACCAGACATATGCCTTGGTGGGAAACTTAAATATTTTACTATTTTTGACAATTATTTTAGTGGTCCTATGCCAAAAAGCCTAAGAAATTGTAGTGGCTTGCTGAGAATTCGTCTTGAAAGAAACCAACTTACTGGAAACATATCTGAAGCCTTTGGCATGCATCCACACCTAAGTTTCATGGATTTAAGTGATAACAAATTTTATGGCGAGCTTTTATGGAAATGGGAAAGTTTTTTGAATTTGTCAACTATAAAAATCTCCAAGAATAATATATCTGGCACAATTCCCGTTGAAATCGGCAAGGCTCCTAAATTGCAATCTATAGACCTCTCATCCAATCAACTGGTAGGGACCATTCCAAAAGAATTGGGAAAGCTAAGGTTGATTGAATTAACTCTTAAAGAGAACAAGCTCTCAGGTGGCCTTCCTAAGGAAATAGGAATGCTATCCAATCTTGAACGCCTCAACCTAGCAGCAAATAATCTAAATGGAGCAATCCAAGAGCATCTTGGAGAGTGTTTAGGACTATTGTTCTTGAATCTCAGCAGGAATAAATTGACAAAGAACATTCCATCACAATTGAGCAGCTTACGCTCTTTAGAAGATCTTGATCTAAGTTACAATTTTCTAGTAGATGAGATCCCGCAACAGTTTGAAGAGTTGCAAAGACTAGAGAGATTGGACCTTTCCCACAATCGATTATCAGGCTCAATTCCAGCAAGTTTCGATATTTTGTTAAGCTTGACAAAAGTGGACATATCATACAATGAATTGGAGGGCCAAATTCCCAATATTAAAGCTTTTCGCGAGGCTCCATTTGAAGCACTTAGAAACAATAAGGACCTATGTGGCAATAATACAATACTTAAGGCATGCATTTCTCATAAAAAGGGAAACAAAGTTAGTAAGATAATTGTTCTTTCTCTTTCGAGTGGGTTGTTTCTGTTGTTTGTCTTAGTTGGAGGTTTCTTCATTCACTGTCGAAGCATAAGAAATAAGAAAGCTCGGTCTGGGGAGGTCGATTGTGAAGCTAATTATGCGATTTGGGGCCATGATCCTAATTTACAGTATGAAAGCATCATTGAGGTGACAGAAGAATTCAATTTGAAGTATTGCATTGGGGAAGGAGGGTATGGGATTGTCTACAAAGCTGTGGTATCACCAGATCGAGTGGTTGCTGTGAAGAAGCTTCACCAATCCTGTACTGATTTGAAAGCATTTACAAGTGAGATTGCTGCATTGACAAACATCCGTCATCGAAATATTGTGAAATTACATGGGTTTTGTTTACATCCCAAACACACATTTTTGATTTATGACTTCATTGAGAGAGGAAGTTTGAGAAAGGCTTTAAGTGACAGAGTAGAAGCAATGGAGTTGGATTGGATCAAAAGGCTAAATGTAATAGAAGGAATTGCTCATGCATTATCATATATGCACCATGATTGCTCTCCTCCAATTATTCATCGAGACATTACCAGTAGCAATGTCTTGTTGGATTCCGAATATGAGGCCCATGTTTCGGACTTTGGCACAGCTAGGTTATTAGTTCCCGACTCATCAAATTGGACGTCATTTGCGGGCACATTTGGGTACATTGCTCCAGGTACTTACCTTGATTTCACCTATATTTGAATTGAATTAGTCATAAAATTTTTATATCTTACACTTCACTATTTTGTTCGATCCTTGGTTGAGTTTTGTATGAAGTTTTTGAGTGATAATGATTAATAAGATGCATTATTATTTAACATTTCTTTTGTAGAGCTAGCATATACAATGAAAGTGAATGAAAAATCTGATATCTATAGTTTTGGAGTGGTGACGCTTGAAATAATAATGGGAATGCATCCGGGAGACATCATCTCATCTTTTACATCATCATCTTCATTTTCATCGTCTCCACCAATTAGCCAACAGACGCTGCTGAAGGATGTGATTGACCAACGAATCCAGCTTCCTTATAACAAAATTGCAGACGGAGTGATGAATGCAGTGAAACTTGCATTTGCATGTTCGAATGACAATCCTCAATTTCGGCCAACAATGAGACAGATTTGTTCACAGTTGGTAGTAGCTAAATGGCGTCCTCTGACCAAACCATTCTCAGAAATAAAAATGGGAGAAATTCCTGTTTATGAAAATATCACAAGCTAGTCCTTTGGTTTGACTTTTCATGTTCTTCTTCTGCATATACATATGCACTGCTAGATTCACTTGTTTATAATAAATTATATATACTGCTGGAATCCATATTATCACCTACGACAAAATGCATTATTTATATTGTTTCTTTTTAATTTGTAATTTTGCTATGTTTATATGTTATATATGGTTAACAAAAGTTTGACTTTTCATGTTTCAATGGTTTACTCTCCACCTTGTATCATACACTTGTTTAATTAGCAATGCCAGGGATGTAAAATTATCTATGAGAGATTCATTTGTGTACCAAAGATGCCAATAGATTTTTTCAAAGGATAAGAACTAATTAAGAAGATCTAAAGTGGATTTTTTATACATCAAATTATCTATGAGCATTTTGCCTCTCCATGGGAAATCCAATTAAATCGAACCAGTTGACTTTTCATGTTTCAATATTAGATAGTTTATATCCAAAAGAAGAAAAAAATGGCATTGATAAATATTAATTAGCTATAAATTTAAGTGCCAATGTTTTTTTTTTTTTTTTAATGAGACTTGGATTCTATTAATAATATTATACTCTTATTATTTTTATTGCTTTTTAAATTACATCTAGACTCTTAATTGGCCAATTTGTATTTTTAGCACTGTACTCTTATTTTCTATTACACTTAAAATTACACTTGCACTCTTTTTTAACTTTTAAGAATTATAAGTTTAACAGTATTTATATTGAATTTTTCTTTAATTATGTTAATACTATTTTGTATTTCCTGCAGTATAAGAGAAGGCAAGTTTTTTCCACACACACATATATATACATAAAATTTAGATATATTAGATTAAAATTATATTAGTTATATTTGTAATAGTGTGTATACATATCTGAATTTTTTTGAGTTGAGCTGAAGCATAAAAAAAAAATTCAGAACCAAATTGTACAACTAATTTTTTTACTAAATCGAGCCAAACCTAAATGTACCGTTGACTTTGATTTGAAATGGATCTCATTACTGATTATTTTTTGACTAATTTTTTTTTTTCATTATGTTAATATTATTTTGTACTTCCTGGAGTATAATAGAATGTAAGTTTTTTCCAAATAGTTTTTCATCTTTTTCTTTTAAAAATTTAGATATATTAAATTAAAATTTTATATATTAGTAATGTCTGCAATATGGGTGTCTGAATATTTTTGAGTCAAACCGAAGTATTAAAGAAAAATATCTAGAATTGAATTGTACTATTAACTTTTTGATTAGAATCAAATCTAACTGTAGATGTTGGGGATGTTCTCAGAGCTGATGAGTTTACTTGTCCCTGCTTCTTCCCTGCTCTCTTTGGATGTTGCTGAATGGATTTTGATCAGTGGATATAGTGGGATGGTTTTTGAAAAATCGCTGATCATGGGATCAAGATCTATTGCTGTCACTTGGAACTCACTCTGTATGAAGCTGCTATTGGAGCTGTTGATATTTCTCTCCTGGGATGTGTTATGAGTAACTCTGTTTTACAAGAGGAGCTGATACTTTTTTTATAGTAGACGTTTTTGGATGCTGAAGTAGTGAGGCGGTTTCTTCCTCTTGGCTTTTTTAAGATAGCTCTTGATTTATGCAAATGGGGTCTGATGCTTGGTTCTTAGAAAGCTTAGTTATCATGCTTTTTTTCCTTATGTATTCAATGCTCATCCTTCTTGAGTTCGGTGCTGTTAGTTCTCAGCTTTTCCATAGGGCTGTTGCTGTACAATGTTCCATTAAATCTTAAATTATTTCAGCCTATCAAAAAAAAAAAATATATATCTAATTGTAGTACTAGGAAGCTATTAAATTGTACCAATAAAGTCTTTCATTTCTTCTTTTAATAATGAGGTGTTAATTTTGAAGGGAAAAGAAAAGTCAAATGAAAAAATATAGAGGTTTCAGCTGAAAAAAAAAGTGAGAAAAAATAAGGACGTTTATTTTGGTTTTTATACGATTCACTATATAAATGCAATATAATTTATGCTGTGCAAGAATTTTATTGAAATAAAGGATAAAAAATGGCTATTAAGAGTTTGAAAATAGAATATAAATTTTTTTATTGATGTAATAGTTTCATGTAGACTAAAAATATATATATATATATTAGTTGGTTTTAAGGTTTTTTTTTTTTTTTTTTTTTTTCCTTTTTATATTTAAAGTAAGGGTGGGCGGATATGAATTTGAATCCTGGTGGTGACCATTGATCAAGTAATTCAACCGTTTGGGTTGAATTAAAAATTATAATTGAAATTGGCTAAAAATAGTTTATGATTTATATTAAGATTAGCTAGGTACCAAATTAGATAAATAGTTTTTAATTATTATGATACTATATATAAAAGTATGTGTATATATATATATATATATATATATATGAGGTGGGTGAAAACGTTTTTTTAGAATAAATTAATCTTTCATTATTTTATAAATAAACTAAATTAATTCTTTATTATTAAAAGGCACAATTAGAATAAAACCTAATGGTAAGGAAATAGGAATATAAATTTAATTTCTAATCATCTTTTAAAAGGTAGACATATATTTATTAAAAAAAAAAAACATAGATAGCGTTTATAGTTGTTACTGATTTTAATTTAGTTTATTTTTTATATTACAAATTAATAAGGTGTTACTGATTTATGATTTCTATAAATTAATAAACGAGTCATTCTTATACATTTTTATTCTACCCATATAGTTATCTATAAAAAATAAAACTAAAGTTTATAATATAAAAATAGTTAATATATATGATGGAATCTAAATGCGCCCATAACTTTCGATATCGACAGTGATCCATATTAGTATGAAAATTACTGATATTAAAGTGAACCATAACAGAAAGAAAATAATAAGAATATGGAAAGAGTTACATGTCAAATCCTTTAATTAAGGCTTTTTCTTTAATTGAATTCATTTAAAAAGGATAACTTCCCTTTCTGTATTAAATTTCTTTAATTAATCATTTAAAAGGGGTAACTTCCTTTTTTATGTTAATTTCCTATAATTACTTACTTCCTATTTTAGAGAAAAGGTCTCTATAAATAGTCCTATAGTTTTCTGTAAAAATGTACAGAAAATATTCTCATACCGAAACTCTACTGAATTCTTCACTCACTGTCTTTTGACTACAAGTGGCTTTTAAACTGTGGTTTAATTGGTGTTATCCCGCTCGTGGATAAAAGGCGGACCAGTGACGCTAGGTAGAGAGATCCTTGTATTCGCTTCTGTTTGATATTCTGCGCTACAAGAGGTAGGTATCATACCCGTTTATGTTATCTCCATATGTATATGTGTATGTATATTTCCCTTCATTGGTATCAGAGCTATCGTTTTAACGTCTTGGCATGTGGCTAAAATTGAATCTAAAATTTTATGTGTAAAATTGGTAGATCTAGGATGCAAGATCACAATAAAATTATTTTTGTATTAAAAATATATATTTGTATATATTTTTCAGCTTAAAAATCGTGTATGTGTACACCGTAATTCGAGGGGACGAATATGCGTGTTCGAAACGCTAAACTAGAAATTGGGATTTTAAATTTTTACCTCACCATTGAAATCACAGACACCGAAAATCCCACCGCTCGAAATTTGGAGGCCTGAATTCGCCTGAAAGGCAGCACATGGCACGAACGCGCCGCTATACGTTGGGCACGTGTGCATGGGCGGTGGCCCACACTCGCGCAAACATGTGTCCTCAGTGAAGCATCACTGTGGACACGTGGCCCAATAAGGGCACGACACATGGTTGACTGAGGTCAAGTCACTTGTCAACTAGGTGACACATGGTCGCCAGGTGGACCGATAAGGGGGTGACATGTGGATGAACGAGTTCATGCCACGTGTCAAGCCATGTCAGTACAATGATGTGTCACTTCTGACATGTGGCCTAATAGAAATGTGCCATGTGGATGACATGTTCCCAAGGTGACACTGGGTGCCAAGTGGGCCAATGAGTTGGTGACACATGTCAAGCCATAGTTCTGATGTGTTGCCATGTGGCATAATGCGGTGCTGACATGTGGCACTGGAGTGGGAGGCGCGCGTGGTGTGCGTAATGGCGCGTGGGCGCATCTGGCCTCCCTCTGGTGGCGCATGTTGGCACGTACGGCTTTATCCGACCACCAAATCAGCTTCAATTTTTGACAGATAATTTTCAAAATATTTATAATTTTTTATCATTTTTTCAAAATTTTTTGATGACCAAAATATAAATTCTTATTTTAAAAATTATTAAAAATATTATAAAAATTATGGAAAATGTGTTTTCTGCCATTGAATTATTTTGAAAAATATTTTTGAGTTTTTGTCCTTATTATTGATTGAAATGTGATTCAATCATATGAGTTTATATATAAGTGTATAAAATTTTCTATAATATGTTATAAAAATGATGAATAAGGACACTAGATCTTCCTTAAACTACGCATAGGTTGCTTTGATAAATATAAGAGTGCAATAAAAAAGCAACACGAGAATGCGAAGGAAGATTTGAGCAGATAATATTGATGCAATGGTACATCATAAATTACATGTGTAAGAACAAATATAAGAGTGCATTTGGATTGGTGGTCTGAGAATGGAAAGGGATGATAGAGTCTTGTTCAAAGCATTGGCTCACTCCTTTGAATATCATCTAGAACTCAGGGAGTTATTAGAAACTACCTGGTACATTAGAGATAGAATTTATAGAAAATCTATCATCCACTTTTTAGCTAGAGTTGTCAAAAGATGAGTGTTGAGAAGCAACACTATATTTGTGATGAAATTGAGAAGTGGACATAGTGTGCAGCGTCTATAGCTTCATCAATGAATTTATGAGTTATTTGATGAATTGTTGAAGATGGTTAAAGAATCAGTTCCAGTGTCAAGAAAGATTTCGTGAAAATTTAGACTTCTAGATTAGTTGACATGAGTGCCAATTTTAGTTAGCGTTTGTTTTTTATTAAATAGGATTCGTGTTTTTTATTATTTTTGGTATGAGTGTCTTATTTTAAATTATTAAATTTTATTTATTGGTTGAATAAATTCATTTATTTATTTTGATGGCATTTACCTTTATAATATATGTGTTTGTTTTATTTGTTAATTGCCTAGCAATATTTTATAAGTAAAATGATTGCATGTTTATTAAGTAGAGACTTAATAAAATGAAACCAATAATATTTCTCTCTTAAGTTTGAGAACTTAATAATCTAATAATTGAGATTTACTATACTTGAAATTTTAACCTGTAAGGTTGTACATTAGGACTTAAATGGTAATTGAATATTATTAGTAGCCTTTTCGATTTTGAGCTTAGTAGAAAACTTTACTAGGTTATTATTTCAGATGCGCAGTAAATAGCATATATTGCCTTATCTCCTTTTAATATTATGCAATATTATTCCATTTGAGATAAGAAGATCCTAATGGATACTGCTTCTAAGTCAATTGTTGCTGAATTTAATAAAGATATTAAGATGAATGGTAATAATTGTGAAATTTGGAGTATGAGAATCAAGTATGTGCTTAAAAAGCAAGAGGTTCTTGAACCCTTAAATTCGGTTATGACTGAACCTGAGAATGGCACTACATCCCAGTATAGACAGGACCGAAATAGCTATATGGCATGGAAAAGGAAAATTTCACTGCTCATATCATCTTATTGAGTGCAATAAATGATGATATCAATAACCGGTTTCGCAAGTATCAAAATGCAATGGATCTGTGGATCATTTTGCGAGATAAGTTAAGTGGTGTATCTCTGACTAAGCTCCGATCATTAGTGAGCAAACTTGATACTAATCAAAAGAAATTTGATCATTTGATATGAAAACTTCTATGGGAGATGAAAAGGATTCGTAAGCTTAGTGAGGTTGGTCATAAGTTGACCGATGAGTAGTAGATCCAAGCTTTTATCCGTTCCTTACCCAAGAGTTAGAAGCATGTGAGATGCAACTAACTCATATGGACAAGTATTAAGGCATTTGAGGATGTCACTTGCCATTTAAAGCTTGAAAAGGACTATTTAGCAGCGATTAAATTCAATGTCATTATGCATATGGCACAGTATTGTTCTGGTGGAATGAATTCTAACTAGAACAAGATAAGAAGCTTTAAAAGTAGAGATAAAGAAAAGGCTCAATAGCTGTAAAAAGCAAAAGGTAAAATAGAAGCATGAGAGGTCCAAAGACAAAATGAAGGTAAATGTTTCAAGAGTGAAATATTTCAATTGCCTATAAAAAGGATACTATGCAAGAGACTGCACTGTGCCCAAACATATACACCATTCTTACTCAAGAGTGAGTAAAATTTGTGTATCTAACTCTAGATTTCATCCTTTATGGGTGATAGATTCAAGAATAAAGGATCATGTACCAAGGAATCGAGATGCTTTTGTTAGGAATTTAGTTTCTGTTCTTGTTTTATTGAAACTTGGTTTCAATTTAAATTTTAAGGATGATGATGTATGCTTATGCTTGAATGATGTCTATTGTGATTCTAGTTATGTGCTAAACGATTTTATTGTTATGGATGTGGACCATAACTATTTGGATAAAACTATATATTTTTTAATTCCTTCTTTTTCAAATAGTTATGAGAATAATATGAAATTATGGCATGCTAAATTAAACCATATTGGGCAAGACCGAATGAATTGATTAGCTAATGCAGTTTTAATGGGTGGTTCAAATAAGGTTGAATTGTCTATGTGTGAGCATTACCTAAAAGGAAAAATAGTTAGAAAATCGTTCGGAAAAGGAACTAGAGCCAAAATTCCATTGCAATTAGTTCATTATGACGTATGTGGTCAAATGAATATGAGGGTGAAGCATGGAGTCTACTAGTTCATCACATTTATAGATGACTATACTAGGTATAGTCATGTCTATTTGATTTCTTACAAGTCAGAAGCATTGAGTTAATGCATGACTTATATGAACTTAGTTGAGAATCAATTAGACAAAAGATTTAAACCTTTAAGAACTAGCAAAAGTTGGTGATATCTTTCATTGAGCATCATCTATCCATTTCTAGAAATCCACAACAAAATGGTGTTGCAGAAAGGAGAAATAGGATTCTCCTAGATATGGTTAAATCTATGATGGCAGAGGCAGATTTGCCAATCTCTTATTGGGGAGATGTTTTATTAACTATCACATATATTCTAAACCGTATGCACCCAAATCTGTCACTACCATAACTTATGAGTTATGGAATAGTCCACAAACTGACCAAAGCTATTTACAACTTTGGAGTTGTGCTACTTACGTCCATAATACCTCAAGTAAATTTGGTAAATTGGGACCAAGAGGAAAAAAGGGTATTTTTGTGAGATATTCTGAAGTATCAAAAGAATACGTTTTCATGGGTGAGCAAGAAAATGGTACAGTGATAGAATTCAAATCACAAGATGTCGTATTCTTAGAGAATGAATTTTCTAAGTTGGGTCATGTGAATTAAGATTTCACTTTCTATGAGACATAGGAAGAGGAACTATCAGGATCGCTCCATCCGAGTGGGAGGAAATTAGAGGAAGAGGGTCAAGTCCTTCTTCCTCCAAATGATCCGGATGTTCCTAACTCCAGTGGGAGTATCGAACATGGTTTTAGTTGGAGCATTCTAAATTACGATGAATATATGAGGCATGTTTATCGAGATTTAGAGCTGCAAAAATATAAAGGGAAAAGTATTCCATGTCGACGATTTGAGATCGAAAGCTCGAACGAAGCCTTTTTAGTTACCCCATAAGACGAGGAAGAGCCTAAAAATATTCAAGAGGCTCTTATACGCCCATCTAAGGAAAATGGATTAAAGCAATGGAAGAAAAAAAGGCATCAATGAGATCAAACCAAGTTTGGGAACTGGTTGATCTATCGCAAGGACGAAAACTTATTGGGAATAAGTGCATTCTCAAGGTAAAGCGAAAGGCTGATAGAAGTATCGAATGATATAAGGTCTGGCTAGTTGCTAAGGGGTTCACACAATAGGAAGGGATTGACCATGAGGAGTCTTTTTCACATGTTGTAAGATTTACATCTATGAGGTTGATTTTGGCCATAGTGGCTAGTTTAGTCCCAGAGTTACATTAAATGGATGTGAAGACTGCTTTTTTCATTGGAGAATTGGATGGAACAACCTATAGATTTCATTGGAAAAGGCAGCGAACATAAGGTTTGTCAATTGATGAGTTTAATTTATAGCCTTAAATAGTCTTTAAGACAATGGTACTTAAGATTTCACCATATAATCATGTCGAATGTGTTCAACATGATTGATGAAAACCATTGTATTTATAGTAAAACATTTAAAAGTATTTGTCATTTTGCCTTTGTATGCAGACGACATACTCATAAGCTGGAAATGACAAAGGGTGTAGTGCCCCAACATCCCTTGGGAGGATATCGAGTCGCTACGCACGCATACACATACAATCATTCATAATCCAAATCCAAATCAGAAAAGGGTAGAAGAAGAAATACACATTCTATGAACCACACTTGCCTTCTTGATTCACTTCTTCAAACCAATCCAACCAAATTCTCAAATTCAATTGAAAAGAAACCAAAGTTATCTGAGTGAAATGAAGAAGAAAGGAGCTTAGAGATAGAAAAGAGGAATGGCCGGACTCAAGTGAACCACCAAAATGCCAAATTCTGCCTCTCACTCAACTATGTATTGCATGTAAAGTCTAGGTGGCATTTCCAGCTTTTGCCACTAAGCAGCCCTACATGCCACTTGTCCATTTCCAGCCACATATCCAATCTTAATGCAAACTTCCCACTAAGTCCTTGGCAAACTTCTCTTTAATCCCTCATCAGAATTCTTTCTTCCAAATACTTTCAATTTCTTTCAATTTTATCCTCACAAGTACCATAACTCATACTTGCACAATCTCTCTTGTACCCTTACTATACAATTGACACTCCAATCCGACTAGGGTACACTTTGGGGTATTACAAAGGGTACGTAAATGAAATCAAGGATTGGTTATTGTCCAACTTTGAGATAAAAGATATGGCTCAAGCATATTATATTCTTAAAGTTAAGATTTCAAGAGATCATTCGAGAAATGTTGTCTTTTTCTTAAGAGAAAATATATCAACAAAGTCCTTGAATAAATTAATATGCAAAACTGCAAACCCATAGATAACCCCATTGCCAAGAATCAATATCTTAGCAAAGAAATATGTACTAAGATGCCGAAGGAGATGGAACGTATGAAGAATGTTCAATATGCTAGTGTCGTGGGTAGTCTTATGTATGCAATGTTATGTACATGACTTTATATATGCTATGCAGTGGGCATGATAAGTAGATATCAATCTAACCCAAGCGAAGCACATAAGAAAGCAGTTAAAAAGGTACTTAAATACCTCATAGGTACAACAAGTTATTCTCTCTATTTTTAAGACAAGGATCTGCAGTTAAGAGAATATAGAAATCCTGATTGGGCAGGAGATGTGGATGCGAGGAAATCCACTTCAGTTTTTTTTATTCTTTCTTAGCAAGAGTGCCATCTCATAGAGTAGCGAGAAATAAACATGTGTAGCCCTGTCAATAATGGAAGTTGAATTTGTCACTTCCTTATTTCAGTACAAGAGTCAGTTTGGCTAAAATGATTTGTGAGCCATTTAAAAGTAACTGCCACAGAGGAACTGATGACCGTCAATAGTGATAGTCAATTATCGATAGATCATAGTAGGGCTAAGTATATCGACATTAAGTATCAATAATGAGAGATATTATTGCACGAGGAGAATTGAACTTACAATATGTTTCTAGGCATGCAGATCCATTGAGTTAACATGTAACGAGAGATGTATTTTGAGAGACACATTAGATCTCGAGATTTGCATAGAATTTAATTGGTGCTGTTATATTTTATATAATCCCTTAACATTATTATTTATTAATAATAACCAAGTTCATTGTTGGCATTACATGAGTGTGAATGTTTATGTGTAAATATTTACTGTTATTTGTATGAGATTGAGCATGTCAGACAGAGAAGTAGCCCACTCACGAGGGTGTTTACCTTAATTTTGTCAATGAGTTGGCAAATACTAAGATGAGACGATTTTTGAATATATGAGAATGCTCAAGAGCATGTTCAAAATAAAAGTGCCGTCTTGCAGAAATTACAAGATGAGTTTTGTTTAGGTGCAAGATAAAGTCATACATAAGATTGTATGCTATGGATTGAGATCCAAATACAGATTGTATGGAATCCGATGGTAAGTTAAATGTAACTGCTATGTTCTGTCTTAAAAGCTAGAAATAGTCCTTAAGTAAACCTACTAAAGTTGGATGCTTTAGTGTATCGCAACCTTACGCTTATATATGGTATTTTTTGTGAGACATGCGCTCCTTTAAGGGAAGGAATGAATACCATAACACATATTTTATACCATGTGTGCTTATATGACCAAGGGATGGGGAATTAATATTACTGATCTCAATTTTTTATATTGTGAGACCATATTTATTTTCGACCCCTTAGAACCTTTAACTTATTCCTGAAATATGGCTTGGTGTGGCTAGCTTAGTTAGTTTCCAAGAGGTCATGATATAATTTAGGCTTGGCAGCCCTAGCTGGAAAAGTGAGCTGTATCGTGATGGATGGTATACAGTAAGAGGAGAAGATAGCCTTTATGATCACATTCAATTGTTTCGTGATTCACCGGCTAACCTATTATTTTCTCTATAAGTACAGACATAATAGTGAACACGAAAATTGTTTCATGAGATCATAAGTTAAAACAGTGAATGTAAGAAGGCAATTTAGGGTCAAGCTTACGTGAATATGAGAATCTCGTCTTTCGAGATGCTATATATCCCTAATACGTGTATAGCACTAGTGCTCTCAATGTATGCTGGTCACACGCTTTATCTGCCTGTATAACTTGAGATCTCGACTGGAAATCGTTCTGCCATGTGCGAGTGGGAGATGATGGAGTCTGGATATTCTCATGACTCCCGATATGGAGAGTGATCCATATTAGTATGGAAATTATTGATATGGAAGTGAAACATATCAAAAAGGAAATAATACGGATATGGAAAGAGTTACATATCAAATCCTTTAATTAAGGTTTTTTCCTTAATTGAATTCATTTAAAAAGGGTAACTTCCCTTTCTGTATTAAATTCCTTTAATTACTCATTTAAAAGGCCCTTTTTACATTAATATCATATAATTACTTACTTCCTATTTTAGAGAAAATGTCTCTATAAAAAGCCCTATAGTTTTCTTTAAAAATGTACATAAAATATTCTCATACCGAAACTCTGCCGAATTCTTCACTCACTCTCTTTTTACTCCAAGTGGCTTTTAGACTGTATTTTAGTTGCCATTATGATAAAAACCGGACCAATGACGCTAGAGAGGGAGATCCTTATATTCGCTTTCGTTTGAGATTCTGCACTATAAAAGGTAAGCATCATATCCCGTTTATGTTACCGCCATATGCATTTGTGTATGTATATTTCCCTTCATATATATATATATATATATATATATATATGTATAAGCTTCGTATTTTAATAAAATACTATTGTTATAATATTTGCAATCAATTATTAGTTATCGATATCAGTTATCAGCACCCATTGTTAATACGAATTGCTAAACCAAATAGACCATAAGTTATATAATAGTTTTTGTCTTAATAATAGAATTGAACCAAAATAATAATTTATTCAAAATTAAACCAAATAATTTATTTGACCCGTCCAATTATAACCGAAATATGTATACCCCAACTGAATTTATTTTGTTATGAACCAAAGTTTATTTAAATTTAAATGCATATTCATAACGGTCTTATCCAACCTAAGTTCATTGGATTCAAATCAAATTTGTTCATGCTTAAATGTTATTTTATTAATTTTTTAAAAAACATTGTTATTTTATTTATGATGTTTAAATCCGATCTTAAACTCATTACATGTCTAGATAAAAGTATGCTCGAGTTTGAATGTGTATTTATGATGTTAAAATTTGAGTTAATCTAATTACAGATCTAGGCAACTGAATTCATGTTGGGTTTGAGTAGATTCAGTGAATTTATACATATTTATTGGAAATTCATTAGATCAAAATATGATGCTTTAATTTTTAGGATAATGCCAAGTACCAAACTATAGATGGTGCCAATGTTATACATACACAGCTATACAGCCAAAATTATTGTTGCAAAGCTATTCTGAATCATTTTCCCAATCAGAAGAGATGTTTTGGTGGGCCGGAAACCTTCTAACTCGAATGTTATTATTCTTCAAGACTGATGGCTCTTGGTAAATGAAATTTTTTAGTTTTTGAGTTAATTTTTGGGTTAATTACAAAATCAGGCCTAAATTATAGGATAGTTTTTAATTTAAGGATCAACAAATTAAATCTTACAATGTCAATCCTAAACTTTAATTTTATTATTCTTTAAGGATTAAGGTTTTTTTTTCCTCGTACTAATGTAAATATGTTAAAAAATACTTCAAAATTTTTTTTCACATATGATATCGCTGACGTAACAAAAATAGATGGAAAATGCCTTTATTTTGAACAAAATACATAGCTGGCAAACAAAACTAATGATATTCAATATCGAGAGACACATTAGCAAAAATGAAAAAAAAAAAAAAGAGCACACGCTCTCTCTTCTTCTTCAAGACAAATGGCTGTAAAATTGGTAAATGAAATTCTTTAATTTTGTATAAAAAAAACATACACACACACTCTCTCTGATATCGTTTCTCATTCTCCGACTGCTGTTGTTTTTGCCTATGGCTCCTTGACTCTCACTCCTTCCTCTTTTGGGCTCCTCTTCTCCATATCAGGGCCTAAATCATCTAAAGATATATTTGTGTTTGGAAAGAAAATGTCAGTTACGAGTTAATTTCATAATTATGTTGCTTTTAGTTACGAAGTCGTTGTTAATGACAGTTTTAATTCAAGGTCTTTCGCCTGTGCTTCAAGAAATCAGAGATTTCGGATTTTTTTTTTCTAAGACTATTTCAAATTTGAGTTAATTCAATTGTTGTGTTTTTTCTGTTTATTTCTCGAAGAAAATATGGAGATAGAAAGTGGGGTTTGAAATTGGTAAATATGCACTAGCTGAACGAAGTGAAAGTTGAGCAAATTGGAGTATGAAGGTCTGGGAAAATCAAAGATAATACCAATCGAAACACATTTCTATATACAAAAATAAACAGGCAAAATCAAAATAATGTGAGAACAAGGCAATTTTAATTTTTTTTTTTGATCAAATTACTGACCTGAATAATATTGAACCAAATTTCACAATCTGAACATTGATTGAATCAAATTCCAATTTTTGGAGGAAAATCAATTGAAATTAAAACTTAAAACTTGAGGAAGGGTTTTGGAGTTAAGAGGGAAATGAAACTCCAAACCTCAGAGTTTAGGCTATGCGAAATAAAGATTTGAGTTGAAATTCCTCATTTTTTCTCTGCAATTGTCTCTCAAACCAAATAGCATTTTCTTGCAAAAAACTCATCTTTTCTTTTGTCATATTTTTCATAGGATCATTAGATCTACAGTTATCATGGCTCCTTATAAGACTAAATTAACGGGCTCCTTATAAGACTAAATTAACTGATACACATTGTGATACGCGCCGAACCCTAGGAGCCCCGCTTTAGGGTGTTCGGGATAGATTTCTAAGACTTGAAAGAGATTACAAGGGTCTATTTTGAACAACAAGGAGGTATTTTGGAGTCGCCATCTAATAAAATATTGGAAAAGATTCGTGTATACTCAATGAGTCTAAGACAACGTATGTGTGTCTATTTTGGGCAATTAGAAATATTTTGAAATCCTCATTCCAATAGAACATTGGAAATATTAATCTAATATCGTGAAATCTAAGACGATGCATATACGTCTATTTTGGACAAGACAAAAATATTTTGGAGTCCACACCTCAATAAAACATTAGAATGGTTCGTCTAACTTCAAGGAGCCTAAAACAATGCAACTAGCTAGGGCTCATTTTGGGCAATAACAGATATTTTGGAATTCTATTTCCAATAAAACATTATAAAGGTTCATCTAACCTCGTTGAGTTTAAAAACAGAGATGGTTCGGTACTTATTATTTATTCATACATAGATTAAATTATAATTAAGTTTTGAATTTAAACTTTCATTCCATTTTCTTATACAATTCAATGCAATAATTAAAGCGCAAACCAGTCATACAGTGGAAAGCATTAAATAAAGCAAGATTAAAATAAGGTATATAAAAACACAATAAATTACAATAAAACTAGGGGCTGAATACAACCCTTAATATAAAATAAGTGCGGATCATGCATAAAATGAGGTATTAATTAAGGATAAAGACATTGGTTCTCGCATGCATATTTTTTAAAAAAAAGTAATGTTAATATGTTTGTTTTGGTTGGGTAAAAATTAGGACATTGGTCCTATTTATTTAAGAAAAATTCTATTTATTTGTATAAATATTTTGCCAGTTTTCCATCAGAGGGCTCAAAAATAATATTTACAACAAATCAAAATTAAAAACTTGAAGTAAAAGGACATAAGGTGAGGAAAATAAACCCAATTGATGCCCCCGAATCATTCTAGTGGGATCTCCCTTCTCAACACCCAGTATCCAAGAGAAATAATTAAACTCATAAAAGCAAAGATTATGTTAGTAAAATAATAAAATAAAATGACAAGAAAAGATTAAAAAGAATAATCTGAAATAAAAAAGGTGAACCTTGAAATGAGTGAAAATAAGATTAGAAAAAAGGAAAAATAAAATAACCAAAGAAAGGGAAAAGAGGGCCCAGGGATGACCCAAACAGCGCGAGCGACGGACGTCCTTGGGCCGACCGATGAGCAGAAGAAGGCTTCCGCGATGGCTGTCGGTGGAGCTTCAACCCGTCGGTTGACTTTGATCCGAAAAAAAACAAAGAAAATTCAATTAAAATCCAATTTTTAGGCAATTAATTCTCTTTTTAGGCAAATAATCACAAATAAATTAATATCAAGCAATAGGATAAATTGGAGGTCAATCCGAAATATTACCTTCTGAAGATGAATGTTGTGTGATCTTTTCCCTTGAATTCTACGAGGATCAATCGACAATGTGCAATTTCGAGAAATTTTATATCGCAAAATTTTAATTTTCAAAATCAAATCAAGAAAAGAAAATTTATTTTTCTTTCTTGAATTTTTTTGTAGCAATTGTGAATGTTAGAAAGGACAAATCAAATAAAAACGAATTGATTTCGCTTTATCGAATTCGCCCTATTTTTTAGAGGATTTAATAAAATTTTGATGAAAAATAAGAAGAAAACTTTTGACAATTCTTTCGAGATTTTTTGAGAATTTTTCTAAATTTTTTTGACAAATTTTCCAACCCCTAAAAATGAATTTTATCGCACTATTTATAGACTAAGATTAAAAATTCAAAAAGTTTCAAATTTTAAATTTAAATTTGAAAAAGATTTACAAAATCGAATCAAAACCACCAGATTTTTGAGAATATTTTGAAAGATTTAGAGAATATTTTGAAATCAAACAAAATATTTGGAAAATCCTTTGAAAATCCCGTGAAATCTCCTTAAAAATCCCTATAAATTGTTGCAGATCCACGACCAATGGGCATTGCATGGCGTACCGACGGGCATCAGTCGTAGGGGCAACCTCGGTCATTTTGAGCAATAGGCAGTCACATGAGGGATGAGCGCGAGCGATGGCCGTCGCTCGTGAGAGTGGTGGGCCATTACGCGTGAGCAATCGGCATCACTTCATGAGGGACGGGCGCCCCAAGCGCGAGTGACGAGCGTCGCTCCCGTGAGGAACGGGCGCCCCAAGCGCGAGCGATAGGCACCCCTTTGCACGAGGGACGGCCGTCTCTCAGAGTGAGCGACGGGCCACCTTTGACCGACGGGTATCCCGTCCGTCAACCCCAACACCAGATTTTCAACCAAAACACTCCTTTCGATGCACAAAAACCTCCCGTCGTCGGAAATCCTTAATCCTTGTGAATTCAAAGGGAAAAAATCTATAACTTTCATCCATTTGCCCAAAAATGGGCACCGATATCTTCATCGGATAACTCTGATCTAAACTGTTTCAAGACTCCGTGTCTACAATTGCCCCCAATTTTGGAGAAACTAGTGCACTAGTGTCTAGATGAACCAAAATTCAGAGAAGAATGAAGGAAAAGCATACCTAAAGCAATCCTTACCTTTTGCTGTGTTGAAGTTTGTGGTTTGTTACTGCTGAGTTATAGTGTATTCTACTATGACTCCTCTGCAATTATTTTGCTGACTACCATTCGGCCTACACGACACATCCTTGCTAACTCCATTCGACCTGTAAGGGTTCTGATCACTACCGTTGAGCCGTAGTGTATTCTACTATAACTCATTCGCAATCATTTTGCTGACCACCATCCGGCCTGCACGGCATGTCCTTGCTAACCCCCATCCGATCTGTAAGGCATTTGATCACTGCTGTTGAGCTATAGTGTGTTTTACTATGACTCATTTGCAATCATTTTGCTGACCCCCATTCAATCTGCACGGCATATCCTTGCTAACCCCCATCCAATCTGCAAGACATCTGATCACCGCCGCTGAGCTGTAGTGTGTTCTACTATGACTCATTTGATATACCGCATTTATCTTGCTGACCACCTCCGGGCCCGCATGGCATATTCCTTACTAACCTCCATTCGGTCTGCAAGGCATGTGATTTGATATACCGTAATTATTTTGCTGACCACCATCCGGTCCGCACGGTATACCTCTTTCTAACGCCCATCCGATCTACAAGGCATGTGATTGTTGTTATTGAATTGTAGTGTATTCTATTGCTACTCACATGATATACCACATTTGTCTTGCAAACCACTATTCAGACTGTACGGTATATTCCTTCCAAACCCCCATCCGGTCTGCAAGGAATGATTTTTGATTTGCTGACCACCATCCGGTCGGTGTGATTTCTAATTAGCTGACCACCATCCGGTCGGTGTGATTTCTAATTAGCTGACCACCATCCGGTCGGCATGATATCCGATTTGCTGACCACCGTCCGGTCGGCACTATGTTTGATTTGCTGACCACCCTCCGATTGGCATTATGTTTGATTTGCTACTAAGTCATAAGCAAATTCTGCTGTAACTCAATTGGCAGAAAATTCTTTTCTGATGACGAACTTGATTCATGCGTCGTGAGTTGTTGGCCTGTTCTACCTGCAATTTCAAAGGATCTTATTACCTAATTGCATTAATTGGATCTTTTTTAAAGCGTGGACTTTATGTCTTTTATCTTTGTTTATTGTTATTTGTTTTGTTCATTTATTATGTTCTTTATTTTGCTCGTTTTCTGCTGTTATATTATTTCAATACATCATCCATTTTTGAAACCAAACATGAAATATTAACAAAAATATGCAAAATTGCTAAAATAAATTTACATTTTAACAAAGTAAATATTCCACTAACCAGAAATGAAGATTTTGTAGATCAATAAACGAAAAATATAAAACTCTCTGAACATAAGCTATAAGGGGAAATAATCTATGGGCTCCTCTAGGTCCTCCTCGTAGTCTGATATGGGGATGGGCTGAGTGCCTGATGATGATGGTGCTGTTGTGGAGGTCGGAGGCTGACTGGTAGGGGCTAAAGGCTCGGCTCCTACGGTTGGCTAAGGATGAATGATGATGGGCGGCGGCCCTGCCGGTGCTGCCTGTTGCCCTGCTCGGGCAGCCAATGGCTGTACACAAATCCTGAAAAACTCTAAAGTCTTGTTGATCACCCTACCGAATCCTAGAATAGCCTGAGACTGCTCTAAACTCTGGTGCCTAGACACATCTCTGATACCTGTAAGCCTAGTCTCTATCTCGGTATGGAACCCTCTAACACCTCCACCCAGAATCTGAGGGTAGTAATCGACTCATCAAGCATCTGAACAGCCTCAACGACCCTCTGGGGTGCCGTTGCCTACGAAGCACTCAGACTCTACCTCAGTTCCTGTATATGTCTCCTCTGTCCCTCTATAATCCTCTCCTGCCAGTCTAAGCGCTCAAGGAAGGCTCAATCCCTCTTCTCCTACCGCAGCTCCATAGCGGCGAGAGCAGTGGTCATAGCTGCGATGATATTTATCTGTGCCAGCTGAGGAGGCAACGGCGGACTGGGCCATGATGGTTGTGCCTGGGGCTTTGGAGGTGGAGGTGCCATTGATATGGATGCCCCCGGGTGCCCCGGTCTGCTGTAGGGGTAGAAGCTCTATTCCTCGCGAGTCTGGGAGTGCTGGACCCTCGATGGTGGTGGTGGTGTAAGACTTTGTGCCCTCTGTGATAGTAGGGTGCTCAGCAAATCATCCATGTCAAACTCTACATCCATATCCAAAGGTGTATGAGACTGACTCTCCTCTGGCTGAGGCTGCTATGTGGGTGGCTGTGGAGGCTGATGCTCCTGAGGCTGGGGCTGCTCCTCCTCTTGGGGCACTCCCTGATCGTCTGTAACACCCCATACCCATACGTAAGGGAGCTCATTCGCGGAGGGAGTGAACACCTGTATGGATAAGGGTATCACCAAACAGACCATAACAAAGCATATACAAAAATATATATATATAGCAAAAATTAAAACTTAAATTCTCGAAGATTAATACGTTAATATAACAAAAGGGTTCATTACAAAATATAATAGTACAAAGGTGCCTATACAAAAATTACAAGCTTCCAATTACATAACTGAAGGATTACAAAAGATAAATACAAAATAAAACCAAAAGATTATAAATATATATACAAAATACTAAAGCTAATCTTCCCAAATCTGCACTCCTACTGCGTTGACCTAGCCTACGGAGACCCTCCCAAAAACTCCACTACTTTCGCACCTGCATGGATGAAACACCCGTGCTAAGCGATAACGCTTAGTGGGAAAAATACAAATATGAACGGCCATTCACAATAGTTGTTAAAGCAAAACACCCATGAATGGCACATGCTTACAAATATATACGATAGAAATCACCGCTTTAAGTATCATAAATCACATTCACAAAGTTCATAATCTGAACATAATTCACAATAATTCCACATTCATATAATAAGCAACAAAATGCCTGCAAATTCAGAATAGCGGATAGCGAGTGAACACATTAGTACCCGTGGGTACAGTCAAAAGCAACATCTTTACTTTTTTGTTCGAAAACATTTTCACATTGAGGGATTTGAAACAAGATCCAAACACATTAAGGTTCGTGAGGATCCAAACGGGGACTGATCAAGGTTTGAAAAACTTTGGGGCTGCAGCTAATAGAACTCTATAAGCATGCCTATTTATCCACTAATTTGACTCTTGCAGGCCATGCAACATTCATCGTATCAATTACATATTGTACATAAAATCATCTATACATAAATATAATAACATCACAGGGTCAAAAATCAAGTATCGAATGCATAGAAGAAAACTTGTTTTGAAAACAGAAGGAGTCGCGCTCGCGATAGAGGCGAAGCTTGCCTACTGCCGCGCTCGCGACAGCCCTCGCGCTCGCGTGAAGATTGGTAGACTGGCCTCTGTTGCACTCAGGAAAGAGGGCAGGGAAGGTTGCCATCGGGCCCGCACGAATATGCGCACTCGCGATGGCAATTAACCTGGCAAGACCGAGCTTCCTATCGCGCTTGTGACCGAGGTCGTGCCCACTACAGGAACCCATCTCAATAGGAGCTCAGAACACCGGGCTCTATCGCGCTCACGATAGAGTCAAATTCCAGCTCCCCTATGCCAAAAATTCTGCATAAACTCATGCCTAAAATCAACCTAAACATGTAATTGATCTACCAAACTTCAACCCACCCAAAAGAAGCATTCAAATCATTTGAAACCACATTAAACCCATGTTTTATACTAATTATCACAATTAAAGCAAACAAATCAAGGGTTCATCAAACCCAGAATTTTGCTCCAAAATTCACACAAATTCATACTTTGGTTCAATAAATCACAACCATGGCATCTCAACTCAAATTAATAAAAAACGCACAATATATACAGAAGCATAATCAAGTTTAACTTCATAAATTTCTAAAAATTCATAGCAAAATACGAGAACTGAAATATGCACAAATCCACAAATTCCCTAACCTCTTGGCTTCAAAGCTTCCAAAACTCAATCCATAGCACTTCCTCTAACTTTTTATTTCCCTTTAGGCTCTCTAGCAGGATTCTCTGCTAAAATCACCCAAACATACAAATTACTCTAAACCCTAAATCCAAACCCATAAAAGGAAAATAAAAGGAAACAGATGAAGAGATGAAGAAGAAGAACAATTACTTACCCCAAAGCTGGAAATTTGCCAAAATCAACTCAAAATCTACAAATTTACAAGGAAGATCAAAGGATCAAGAGATGGGAAGAAGAGAAGAAGAAGAGGAAGACAAAGAGGAAGAGAGGCAGAAATGTGAGGAGGAGGAGCTGTCCCTCACGTGCTCTCTCTCTCTCCTTCTTATCTACTCTTCCAAATTCTCTTCCTTCCACATGTCCAATTTTAAGATGTGATAATGGCAAAGTTCACTTCTAATCCATCTTCTTTTATTCTCTACACAATAAAATCACCCAATTTAAAAATAAATCATGCAATTGACTCCTATAATGTAATTAAAGTAATAAATCATACAATTAACTCATAAAATACACGCAAATACATGCTCAAACTACTAGGGTGGGATTTGGGGTGTTACAACGTCCTCCTTTGGCTGGAGGGGAGGTAAACAGAACAGCCGGTCTCTGCCATCGTGAGTAGCTGATACTTCTCTGGGTGACCGAGTATCTGTGCAATCATGCCCATAGTCTGAATCGCTGCTACGTCCATATAAAAACCCTCACTGAGTGGAGGCCCATAACTCCCTGGGTCAACCTCAGATGCAAAAGAAGCCTGGTAATCACTCCTCTGACCCATATAGTGGGGGTTGCCCCCCATGCCACCCTGACTAGATTAGCCAGTATCTCATGGCTAATATTAAGGTATCGGCCTACCACCATCGCCCATAAGCTCCATATCTCTGCTTCGTTCATTGACCCCGGGTTGCTTGCTCGACCCAAGTATGAGCTGGAGAGGACTCTGTGTATGTAGCGCAATGCCTGAGATGAGAGTATTGTACTCTTTGCAGTGTCATGGTCATAAGGTACTCCCGGCATGACGATAACCTCCCAGTGCCGCCTCCAAATGGCTCTCCGGGGTATCATCACATCCTCCTCAAGCAATAGAATAAATTGGAGGTTAATTCGGAATATTTACCCTCGGAATATTACTTTCTGAAGGCGAATATTATGTGATCTTTTCCCTTGAATTCTACAAGGATCAGTTGGCAATGTGCAATTTCGAGGAATTTTCTATCGAAAAATTGTAATTTTCAAAATCAAATCAATAAAAGAAAATTTATTTTTCTTTCTTGAATTTTTTCATAGCAATTGTGAATGTTAGAAGGACAAATCGAACAAAAATGAATTGATTTTGCTTTCTAAAATTCACCTTTTTTTTACAGGATTTAATAAAATTTTGATGAAAAATAAGAAGAAAACTTTTAACAATTCTTTCAAAATTTTCTGAGAATTTTTCTGAATTTTTTTGATAAATTTTCCAACCCCTGAAAATGAATCTTAGCCAACTATTGATGGACTAAGATAAAAAAATTCAAAACGTTTCACATTTTTAATTTAAATATGAAAAAGATTTACAAAATCGAATAAAAACCACCAGATTTTAGAGAATATTTGGAAATCAAATAAAATATTTAGAAAGATTTAGAGAATGTTTTGAAATCAAACAAAATATTCTGAAAATCCTTTGAAAATCCCATGAAATCTCCTTGAAAATTCTTGTAATTCTGTATAGATCCACGACCGACGGGTGTCGCTCGGTGTACCGACGAGCATCGATCACAGGGGCAGCCTCGGTCATTTTGAGTGATGTGCGGTCACATGAGGGATGGGTGTGAGCGACGGCCATCACTCGTATGAGGGGTGGGCTGTTATGCCCGAGCGACGGGAGTAGCTCTCGCGAGGGACGAGCGCCCCAAGCGCAAGCGACGGGTCACCCTTGACCGACGGGTATCCCGTCGATCAACAACAACACCAAATTTTAAACCAAAACACTCCTTTCGATGTACAGAAACCTCCCGTCACTGGAAATCCTTAATCCTTGTGAATTCAAAGGGCGAAAATCTACAACCTTCGTCCATTTGCTCGAAATTGGGCACCGATATCTTTATCAAGTAACTCAAATCTGGACTGCAGGAGGACCCGGTGTCTGTACCTTCAAATCCTTATCTCCTTCATCCCAACAAGAATCTTGTTGTCCTTTTGTTCTCACCAAAGAAGAGGAGGAGGAGGAGGAGAGAGAGAGAAGAGAGAGTTTTTTGTTTTTGTGATGTGGTTGCCATGTGAGTGCTAATGTATCATATCAGTATTGGGTGTTGTTAGGTCCGTTTGTTAGTTGTGTATTCTGTCCAAAATGAGAGAATTTTCATTTGTTTTTGTTACTTTAGTGGTATAAAGCATGCAAAAAAATTTAAGGGTATTTTTATTTTTACTCTATTTACAATAGTGCAAAGGCAAAAAAACACCCTTAACTCTATTCTTAACACCAATGGCTCCTTTCAAAGTAGTACAAATATTGCCATAGTTGGGGAGCTTTCTGTGACAGTTCTAGATCTTAGCTTCATAGTTTTTCGATCAAATTAGGATATTGCAGTTCTTGTAGAGCTAAACTTTGTGGTGTCCTCTATGGCATTCAGAAAAGCTTGAAGTATGGGATGGCATAAATGTTGGAAAAATATTGTTTCCAATAATTATGCGGTCAATATATTGTTAATATCAATTATATTAGCTATTTAATTATATGAGTTACTTTAAATGATCAAATAAAGGGCCCAGAAAAGACCACTTGTTGCGATATGGGCTTGAATGAGTAGTGACCAACTATAGGCCCATTAGGGTTTAATGAGAATCCTAATGTGACAGTATATATACATAACTTAGGTCATGGTCCCCAATACACCAAAAATTACATATAGTTTTCTTTATCCCATCTAGAGAGAATTCATAAGGATCCCATTGAGGAATAAGCCGTTTTGGTTGAGGAAGATCATTGTACCGCATAATCAGTTTTCGCATAAGGTTTATAATTACTACAATGAATTTAGGTAGGTTTATGCATCAATTTTATTCTTGACGATTTGACATGAATGATTTATGAGCTATTATGTATTTAGGATTTATTCTAACAATTGGTATCAGAGTCAGGTTCATGTTGATTCATGGAGAATGGATTAAAGTTATCATTAGGAAAATATTAATAATAATATTCAGATTTAGATCGTGACCGATACCATGAAAATTGTGGCAAATAGTATTTCTATTTGTTTAATTTTGCCGAGTACTATGGGGTTTGAATTACTATTGTCATGATTTGCTATTTATTATTTTTCCTTTGGAATTTTGGAATTGGCTAGTTTGTTTGCCGTTGGGTTTTATGATTTCATCTTCTTGTGCTATTAATATTGATTGATTAATATTATTTTATTTTGGTTGCACACGTGCCTTTGATAGCTTTCTCACCACAAATGTTTATTTGTTTTGGATTGACAACATATAAGCTTGTTTTATGATTTCGACAACTTTTTTCTTCTTTTCGATTACATCATGATGGTCTAATTCTAACTTGGGCAATTCTTTGAGAAATTATGTCATGGCATGTTTGTTATTTAGCAATCGACATATTGACAATTCTTTGATTCCGGTTTCTTATGGCTTTCTCCTTCTTGTGATCAAATTTATTTAGTTTTCTTTTGTATCACAATCCGTTATTTTTGGTTGCTACATATTTTTTTTTATTTAAGTAACTTATTAAAGTTTTCAGAATTGTAAATCAATTCCTAAAGTTTCAAAATATAAGATTTAATTTTTAAAAGTTTCAAGAATTAAATCTTAATTTGTCTACATTCTGGAATTCAAGATTTAATCCCTATGGTTTTTTGGATTTGAAAATCTTGACTCATAAAGCTCTTCTTACATTATAGCCCTAATCGCATTTAGTGTATGCAATTAAATTATGCATTTATCTATGCGTAAAATAATTGGCCCAAAGGTAGATTATTTTTTTGGCAAGATATGTGGCGAATTTTATTGCATAACCTATCTTATTTTTTGAATCAAATAAATTGAAATAGATTAATCTCCTTTTTGTAAATTTATTTATTCTATAAAATTTAAGACATATATGATTATCACTTATGCGTATAATTGATCAGCCCAAAGGAAGGTCACTATTTGGCCATTTGACAATGCATACCTGTGGTAATAAATGTGTGATAATTATCAAGTGTTTATCCATGTGAACAATAAGTCAGTCCAAAGTTAGACTATTGTTTGATGGGAATTATTTTCAATATTTGATTACTACATGGAGAGTGCCACTTAGAGTCAATTCCTTTGTCCAAAGACGAGGGATTAATAGCGTGTTAGGTATCTTGTATGAGCCTTCCCAATATTTAATTGTTTTGTGTCATGCCTTAATTTTTGGTTGACATGGTTCTTAAATGTTAGTATACTCATACATTCTGTTTTGAATTCAGCTTCTATTGCTAATTATGCCAATCCTTCTGCTCAAGTTAACAACATCCCAATGCTGAATGGTGCAAACTTCAAGTCCTGAAAAGAGACCGTTGAAATTGTTCTTGGTTGTATGGACTTGGATCTAGCACTTCTGGAAAATCGACCCATTACTAGTCTAGAAAACCCTAATGAGGTTAAAATAGAAAAGTGGGATCGGTCCAACCGAATGTGCCTTATGATTATGAAGAGCTCCAGTCCAGAGGAATTTAAGGGCTCTATTACTGAGGATAAGGATGCCAAAATGTTCCTTGAAGAAATTGAACAATACTTTGCCAAGAATGAAAAGGTGGAGACAAGCAGTCTTTTGACTAAACTTGTTTCTATGAAGTATAAAGGCAAAGGGAACATAAGGGTGCACATTATAGAAATATCTAATCTCGTATCAAGGCTCAGGCCACTAAAGTTAGAGCTTTCTGAAGACTTGCTCGTGTTTTTTGCCTTGATTTCTCTTTCTGTAAATTTTGAACAATTTAAAGTGAGTTATAACACTCAAAAGGAGAAATGGTCATTGAATGAACTTATTTCTCACTGTGTACAAGAGGAAGAGAGGCAAATGTGAGATAAGACTGAGAGTGCTCATTTGGTCACCAATCCCAGTAAAAGGAAGAAAACTAAGAACAATTCAAAAAATACTTCTCAAACGAAGCAGAAGAAACAGGATACGGTATTCACCTATTATTTCTTCAAGAAAAGTGGTCACATGAAAAAAGAGTGTACCAAGTACGCCAACTGGCATTTAAAGAAGGGTAAGACACTTTCTTATGCTTGTTCGGAAGTTAATTTAGCTTTTGTACCTAAGGATATTTGGTGTGTAGATACTGGTGCTACTACTCACATAAGTATGGTTGCTTCTATGTAGGGTTGCCTGTGGAGCAGAGTGCCAAATGATGCTAAAAGATTCATCTATATGGGCAATAACAGTATAGCTCTAGTAAAGGCTATTGGGACTTTTAGACTTCAATTAAAGACTGGTTTTCATTTGGATTTATTTGAGACTTTTGTTGTACCGTCTATAAGACAGAATTTAATTTTTATTCCTACTTTGGACAAATCAGGTTACACGTGTTCATTTGGAAATAATAAAGTTTGTCTCTATTTAAATTCTACTTTGGTTGGTATTGGTTCCTTGATTGATAAATTATATATGCTTGATGTTGAATGTTTCAATAATAAAATCTTGTAAACAAGTTCAAGAGGTACAAAGCGAAAGTTAACAGATAATTTCGTAATTTTATGGCATAAGCACTTAGGTCATATCTCTAAACAGAGAATTCAAATACTTGTGTCAAATGGAATTAATGAACCCCTCGATGTAACAGAATTCCAAGTCTGTGTTGAGTGTATCAAGGGAAAGCAAACGAACAAAAGTAAATTAAGAGCTGAAAAAGCTAAAGATGTTGTGACGCGCGCCAGAACCAGCAAGGCCCTCGCCGAACCCGCTTTTAGGATTGGAAGGATAGGTTCGCGTCTTTTTCGATCTTAGGTGTTATGAGATATTTTTGGCACCTCCCTTCACAGTAGAACATTGAAAATGACCATCCATCGCCATAACACCTTTAAGCACTTTTGAGGTATTTTGGAGTCGCCACCCAATTTACAAGAAATTGGGAAAGTTTAACCTCTTATCGGTCTAAACCAGAGATGGTGTTCGGAACTTCACACTTATTGGTGCCTTGGTTAATTATAAAAGAGTTTTTTAAATTATAAAATTTCATTTTTCATCTCACACAATTAATGCAGTTTATTAAAGCGCATATCAATCACATATGAAACGATAAATAAAAATAAAAATAAAGACAAAATTAAATTACAACAAAACTAGGGGCGGAATACAACCCCCATTGTAAATAAAATATAAATCATACATAAAACGGGGTATGTATTAATATTGAGGACGTTGGTCCTCTCATGCATAATTAAAGAAAATCATTTTAAAGTGACAATTTATTTTGGATGGAAAACTAGGTCATTGGTCCCATTTTATTAGAAAACCCAATTTTATTTGTAGAAATATTTTTGTGTGATTTTTGATTAAGCGTGCATAAAATAAATGGTTTAATTAATTATTACATGCCAAATAACTCAATAAAATAAATAAAGGAAAAATAACAAGTACAATGAAAAATAACTACTCTTTGTATCTCCTCCTTCATTTGCACGGGTGCTCAAACAGGGGAACACAAGTATTTGACACCAAAAACAAAAAAATGAATAAATTTAATGTTAGTAATCGAAACAAGAAAATCAATTAAACAAATAATAATAAACTAAACAAAATATGCGTAATAGGTGACAAATAAATTAAATAACACATTAACATTAATTAACACCTTAATAGATCAACATATAAAACATAAAATAATAATAATAATAATAATAATAATAATAATAATAATAATAATAATAATAACAATAATAATAATAATAATAACAACAACAACAACAACAACAATAAGAGTAATAGATAATGATAATAATAACAATAATAACAATAAAGATGAACAATTAAATGAAAATGGGAACAAATAACAACATTAAAAGTTAGATCTACATCTAAGAACAATATTAAGAGTTAGATTTACATCTAAAATGACATAAAATAAATAAATCAACAACAAATATATAGATCTACATGTTTACTAATTTAAATATTAGTAAAAATGATGAAAATAAAAACTAAATCAAGAGATCGAGTCTAGAATGTTTACCCTCGAATTTCAGATTCGATGGAAAAATATGATAGATTTTCCTTGTTTTGATTTGCAAAATATGGTTTAGAAATAATAAAAATTTAAACTTTTATTGTTAAGAAAATTTTCTTGAGAAAAAATAAAAGAAAATTAAATTGATTCCCAAGAACAAAAAAATTGATTTCTTTGTCTTAAGAATAATTATTGATTAAAATTAAAAAGAAGAAACTTGATGAAAACAAATTTAATTTTCAAGAACAAAGAATTATTTTCTTTGTCTCAAGAAATTATAATTGGTGAGAAAAAATCAAATCCCAAGAATAAAGAATTAGTTTCTTTGTCTTAAGAGAAAAATAGCTTAAAATTGGATTCTTGGCTTTGAAGATTTGATTTTTGGTGAAGAAGCTCCAAAAATCTGTTGAGAGGATCCTTTAGAAGGGAAGAGGAAGAGAGGATCAAGAAGAATGAATTCCCCCCCCCCCCCCCCCCCCCCCCCCCCCCCCCCCCCTCCCGGAGCAAAATGGCCAACCCCCTTTAATTTCCCTCATCTCTTTCTTTTCATTACCAAAAAAACTAAAAAGAATTAATTAATTAATTAAGAAATCAGCCCTCTTTTTATTAAATTCCCCTTAATTTAAGTGTAAAGGAGGAAAAATCATCCAAATCTCGAAAAGAACTCTCAAAAAAAGTCAAAGAAATTGAAAAAAAAATAATTTTTGGGTGAAAAAATGTCAAAATCGGCAACTTTGGGCAGCTGCAGCAAAAGCACAGCTGTGCTTTCGGAAAAGCACAGCCGTGCTTTTGCACGCACTGCGTGCTGCACAGCGCAAATCACAGTCGTGTTTTAAAAAATGCACAGCCGTGCTTTCGAAAAAGCACAGCCGTGCTTTTTCAATTTTTTTTTAATTTTTAAATATGACTAAAAATACTAAATTCATTCTTAAAAACTCCCTTTTTTTAAAAAAATATATTTTTATTATTTTTTATTTTTTTATTCTAAAATGCAAATTTGATAAGAAAATCATCATTTTTAATATTTTTGCCTGTGAGGGCATTTTATCATCATCGGGTAACTCCGATTTAGGCTGACTAAGGACCTAGTGTCTACAGTTGCCCCCAGTTTAGGGAAAGCTAGTACACTAGTGTCTAGGTGAGCCTAAACTCAAGGAGAAGAAGGAAAGAGACACGTACCTGAGGTAGCCTTCTTTCCGAGGCGGGTGATGTTGTTGTCGTGGTTATCGCTACGTTGTTGGCGCGTTGTCTTTTGTTGAAGCGGTAGTGCCGCGATCGTGCTAACCCTCTGTGAAGTGATAGTGCCGTCATCGTGCTAACCATTCTGAGTTGGTGAAGTGGTGCCCCTCGAGAGGACTTAGAAATTTTGCCCCCTTAGAGGACTTTGAGATATTGCCTCCTCAGAGGACTTTGAGATATTGCCTCCTCAGAGAACTTTCACATTTTGCCTCCTCAGAGGTCTTCGGGATTTGCCTCCTCAGAGGGCTTCAGGATTTGCCTCCTCAAAGGTCTTCTAGATTTGCCTCCTCAAAGGTCTTCTGGATTTTGCCTCCTCAAAGGTCTTCGAGATTTGCCTCCTCAAAGGTCTTCTGAATTTGCCTCCTCAAAGGTCTTCTAGATTTGCCTCCTCAGAGGGCTTCGAGATTTGCCTCCTCAAAGGTCTTCTGGATTTTGCTTCCTCAAAGGTCTTCGAGATTTGCCTCCTCAAAGGTCTTCTGGATTTGCCTCCTCAAAGGTCTTCTGGATTTGCCTCCTCAAAGGTCTTCTAGATTTGCCTCCTCAAAGGTCTTCGGGTTTTGCCTCCTCAAAGGTCTTCGGGTTTTGCCTCCTCAAAGGTCTTCTGAATTTTGCCTCCTCAAAGGTCTTCTGGATTTTGCCTCCTCAAAGGTCTTCAAGATTTGATGAAGTGGTAGTGCCGTGGTCGTGCTAACCCTCCGTAGAGTGGTAGTGCCGCCATCGTGCTAACCCTTCGATTTGATGAAGTGGTAGTGCCGTGGTCGTGCTAACCCTCCGTAGAGTGGTAGTGCCACCATCGTGCTAACCCTTCGATTTGCTGAAGTTGTGCTGTCTATGAGCCCTTTGGTTGATTACTTCAATTGATGTTTGGATTGATACTTGGATTTTTATTTTCTGCTGGTTGCCCCCTGAGAGGTCTTTGGTTGATTGTTTGGGATGAAGTCGTCACACGGCTTTAGTCGGTGTCCACATCAAATCTCTCCTTCTGCAAAATAGGGAAACTAAAATATGCAGGAAAAATATTGAGCATGCAAGTGAAATGCATGAGTCATGCATGAATGCAGGGTAAGAATTCATCTATGTGGGCTTGGAGATGATAGCCGAGCTAGCTGCAATTTGCAATAGGATCGATGCCTTTTAAGCTGCTTTTGAATTTCATGCCCTTCGGGATTGCGAGATTCTCATCTGATACCTGTAGTCATTATTTGAAGGTAGTGCGTCCCTTGTGAATTTTCACACTAGCTTTTCTTAGCGGGAGATGCGTCCTTTGCGAATTTTTACATAACCCTATGCCTTATTTTTGCCTGGAGTGGACCCAACCCAATCCAGTGGCTTTTTTCTTTTTTTTTTTTTTTTTGAGGACAGACCGCCTGTTTCCAGGTTTTCACCCTATCCTTTTGCCTAATTTTTGCTTAGAGCGCCAAATACGGTTTTCACTCTAACGGCTTTTTTTACATTTGATAGCAGGATGAGTCGGCTGAAGCACTTGTAGTAAATGACTCTGACCACATAAGGTGAGCTGCTATGATTACATCAATAAATCATTGCATAAATGCATGTGTTTCACTTTTATTTCATTAAACATGATCATTGTTTGACATTAATCTCAAGGAATACAAGACCCTAGCTAATCTCAGGATAAATCTTGAAGGCATCCAATTCCTATTATCACCCAGCTCTCTCACGTTTTGTGATTGAAAATTTTCTCTCTGCCCATGATTTTTTTTGAAGCAACTACTAGATGCAACGTTAGGGATGAGACTCAACTCAAATGCATAAATGCACTTATGGCTTCCCGCTTGAAGCTTAAGAAACACTATATGCCTCTTCCTACGTACCAAACCTTACTAGAAGGTCATCTCCGCTAGTTAGATAAGGCCGAACCCAAAATCAAAATGTCTTACTTTGGTTGTAACGTTAGGCTCAGGTAGGTGGCTATCAAAGAAGGATCAGGTTTCTAGAGAAAAATGGTCGCAGCGTTCATTCGAATGATTGGAAGGACCATTCTCAACCCCAATTGTATACTGTCCAGATACTCTTGAATTTGGATTTGATAATACTTTTAGCTCATCAAGCTTAGAACAAAAACTAAGTTAAAGTGAATGCCACAGGAATTCATCAAGAGACTACTATCTTGAGCTTAACTTTTCTTTTTCTTTTTTTTTTCTTTTTTTTTTTTACGAGCTCATGTCTTTTGAGCATGACCTAAAGAATGGTCACAATGTAGGTCCATCCCTTGTAGAGCAGCCATTCTTCTAAGGGGAAGCCAAAATCATTTTAGGCGAAAGGTAGTTTTAACGTGTGTAATAATAAAATCGGTATGCATTTAGCATACCAAAATAAAGGCTCAACGGGCTAGCAATCGATTGTAAAATGAGGGTAGAAAATGGTCATTTAGAGAGCTTATACAAAGAAATGGTGCCTAAATCATTTTCTAGATTCAGCCTTATCCAAGGGTCGCTTTGACGGGTAATCAGAAAAGTTCTAGTGCTCTGAGTGAGTTTTATCCAATCCCCTAATTGCAACAAGTTTTTTATATTTTCAGCTCTCAGACTCTCCTCTCTTCAGGAATTACATCAGATGCTATCAAGATTTTCTTTGGATTTCCCAAAGTTCCAAGATTAAATGCGGCCATATTATTTGAATTAGTGTCAAAGTAAATGCATCGTGATCATGTTAAACGAAATCATTTAGAAACACCATACAAACATGCAAAAATTGTTCATCAAATTACAATAACCAAATTGTCATAGAGAATTCTTGAAATGAAAAGAAATAAGGCATCTAAAAAAAAGCATAATCTTCTTCCCCACTCTCCCGACGAGTGTCAGCGACTTATTCATATCCATGTAGCTCCTGCAAGATATGCCATTCTGGTGGACCGAATTCGATCACATATTTGGTGGAGGGACCGCATTATAGCCTGGCTTGTTCTTCTTCTCCCTCTTCTCAGGATCCGTGATCTGTTTGGTGTCAATAAGATCTTTGATCTTATTCCTCAAAGTTCGGCAGTAATCAGTCGAGTGCCCAGTGTGTTGATAGTAGGCGTAGTACTGATCATCTCTATGCCCTGGCTGTCCCTGATTCATGGCTGGTCTGGGTGGCAATGGTTGTAGCTTACCTTCTTTCATTAATCTCTCCAGTACCCAGGACAGAGGTCGACCTAAATTTGAAAAGCGCTTTTGGTCCACTTTCATGTTTGGAATTTCCATCCTCTTTGCCTTACCTTTACTGTCATTGGGGATATCCAGGTTTTCATTCTGCAGATCACACATCCTCACTAGATCCCCACCTTCCTTGGGCACAGTGCTACATCCTGGAGTAGGCCTCTGGCTGCTCCTTTGCCCAACTGGTGAATCAAACGGTTCCTTGCCTCTAATCTCAAGGGTGAAAGCGGACGCTATATTCGCCGCTGTATAGGCTCCCTCAATAGTGGCCGGCCCAACTCGGCTAAGGGTAGTCGCCATAACTTGAGCTTAAAGAACTAGCACCATGGATCCATTCTCTCTTGAATCATGGCCAATAGCCTCTTTTCGAGTTCTTCGAACCTTTTATCCATCTCTTGGGCAATTAAGGCACATGTCTCTTTAATCTGCCACGAGGGATTAACCATTTCTAAAGCCTGTCCTGCCTTCTTTCCTTCCTTATTTTCTTTCCCACTCTTGCCAGCGGACCAACAATCTATCATTGTCACGTAGATCTCTCCTCCATCTGCCTTAGGGTGACTGATAGCATCATATTCATTACCAAATAAATCTTGCAGTACATGCCATTCAGGTAGGCTGGGACCAATCATAGCATTACAGGCCAACTTTTTCTTACTTTCTCTCTATTCAGGGTTAGTGATCTGCTTGCTGTCGATCAAGTCCTGAATTTCATGCCTTAGCCTCACACAACGGTCCGTCATATGCCCCGTGTACTGGTGGAAAGCACAATACTCATCATCTTTATGACCCGGTTGTCCTTGGGTTTTGGCTGGCTTAGGAGGCAGGGGCTGCAGCTTCCCTTCTTTTATTAGTCTCTTTAATACCCAGGATAAAGAACGGCCTAAATTTGAAAAGTGCCTTTGACCTTATCCCACTCCGATAGCTGAAACTTCTGTTGTCATGCCATTTCTACTGTTATTGCCCCCGGCACTGCTTGATTCGAACCCTGATTGATTCCTATAGTGCTTCCCAGCAAAGTTGTTTTGGCTTGCCTTTCTTGCTAGGTAAGCCGCCTCAGCCTCTACAGCAATGTCCTTAAGCGACTCCCAATCTTTGAGCCCCTTAAAGCTAAGCAGATCTTTCAGGTAAGGGCAGGAGTTCCTAATAAATAGCCTAATCTGGTCAGCAGTGTCAGGCTTCCGCTTCATCTCCATTACTGGTGAGGTATTCATGAAATGACTCATCACTCCTTTGCTGTAATAGTTCAAGGTCCTTTAGGGTGACCTCCATTTTAGTGCTGCAGTCATATTATTTTATGAATTCATCAATCAGAAGGTCCCAGTCCTCCTTAGACCTCCTATCCAATCCGTGGTACCAGTCTACTGCCGGACCCACCAGACTAAGGCAAAAATATTCCACCTTCTGTTTCTTGCTCAAACTAGTGCCTTTCATTACCAGAGTATACTGCTTGATGTGTGCAGATGGGTCGGAAGTACCATCGAATTTCGACAGCTCAGGCATCTTGAACCTTTGGGGTAATAGCTCTTCATCCCCCAAATCTCTGTCCTCCCTTTTCCAGCTGATAACATGCAGGTGATAGTTTCAATCTGTTATCTCATCCCCCTCAGAGTCTCATCCTCTAACCTGGGTGCTCTGCCCCTCACAGCTTATTGGACCATTGGCTCTTCATCTTCCTCCTTTATTACAAAGTCATCATTGGGATGGGGGATCCTTTCTCCTCTTGGCTCAATGGGTGTAGCAGCTCTGTGCTCATTGACAGGTTGATGGGCAACAACTCCAACGAGAGGAGCCTCCCCACCAACAAGTGGTTCGGCTTGCTCCCGAGGAGGGGCTACCGGCGCTTGTGGAGCAACAGGCGGCTGCGAAGCAATGGGTGCTTATGGAACAGGCGGGTGAGCAATTCTTTCGGCCATAGCTCCCATCATTTCTAACATTCTTCTCTCAAAATCTTCTAACCTCCTAGCAAGGTCTTGAGTGGTCAAAGTTCCAGTCTCTTCTGCTATCGAGGATGATTCACTTGTCGTTGAGAGTGACTCAGAATCCCAATTAAGCACTAATTCTAGCGATCCAAAGGGCGAGTCCATACTCACTAGTCGACCGTCAAGACCTCTAATCCACTTGGATGAATCTATGATGGCTAAAAATTCGGATTGTTACACTACAAGAATTTTGTAAAATAGCAACGGAATTTTTTCCATTGCTAAATAGCAACAGAATTTTATTTCCGTTACTGTTTAGCAACGGAAATTTTTTTCCCTTGCTATTTTCTGTCATGTTTCTCAGCTATAGCAACGGAAATTATTTTTGATATTTTCGGTCGCTAAAAGACGAGGGAAAGTTTGGCGCGTAAATTTAGCAACGGCTATTAGCAACGGAATTGAAACCCGTTGCAAAAAATGGCGCGAAAAAAATGCGGGAACAAAAAATAGCAACGGAATTAATTTTCCGTTGCTAAATTAGCAACAGAATACTATTTTCGTTGCTAATTTAGCAACGGAATGTGTATTCCGTTGCTAATTTAGCAACGGAAATAGTATTCCATTGCTAACTTAGCAACGGAATGTAAATTCCGTTGCTAAATATGTGGGATAAAAAAATTGGGTCATGAAATAGCAAGGGAAATCTATTCCGTTGCTAAATAGCAACGAAATCAAGTTTCCGTTGCTAAATAGCAACGGAATCAAGTTTCCGTTGCTATTTTACTAAATTTTTTTATTACTTTCATTTTAATTTGGACCTCCAATAGCAACGGAATTATGTTCCGTTGCTAATTAGCAACGGAATTAAATTCCGTTGCTATAAATGTGAAAGAGGGAAAAAATAGATCCTAAACTAGCAACGGAATATAATTTCCGTTGCTATTTAGCAACGAAATATTTTTCTGTTGCTAAATAGCAACAGAATATGTATTCAGCAACGGAAAAAATATTCCGTTGCTAGTTTTCTAAATATTTATTATGATATTCATTTGAATTTTATTTTAATTGGGACTGAAAATAGCAAGGGATACACTATTTCGTTGCTATTTAGAAAGGGAATTTGAATTCAGTTGCTATGTAGCAACGGAATGTATATTCCCTTGCTAAATAGCAAGGGAAATATATTTCCCTTGCTATATTTTTCATAACATCCGAAATCAATTCACTTTCTGCCTCATTTGCTAATATCTTTGACCTCTCACCAACATCGTCTTCCACCACAGCCGCAGCTCATCCTCACAGCCATCACCTTCCGTTCTGATCCGCCGTCGTTAGGGGTCTTGGGAGTTGGGTTATTTTTCAGTCGGGTTGGGTTATCCGAAAGACCATTTTCTTCTTTCTCCATCTCGATCTTTGTCTCCCTAGCTTGTGCACTGGTTTTCTGTCTCGATCTCTGTCTCCCTAGCTTGACTCGATCTCTGTCTCCCTAGCTTGACTCGATCTCCCTCATCTTTACCCCGATCTCCCTCGTCTTTACCCCAATCTCACCCTCCCTGTCTTGCTCTCGATCTTTGTCAATCTCGCTTTCGCTCTCTGTATATCGATCTCGCTCTCGCTCTCACTCTCCCTCTCGCTCTCCCTCTCCCGAGGCCCTCACTCGGTTTTTTTGTCATCAATTAGGTATTTGTTTGAGGTAATTTCAGATCTATGTGTTATTACATATAATTTCTTGACCCCAATCTCATTTTGTTGGTTTTATGCCATTTTCAGCTGATTTCTACAGCCATGTGTTTGAGGAAATCTTGAGATTTCGGGTGCTTCTGAAGAAGAAATCCAGTCTAATGCCAGGAAGCCCTACGAACAACACAGGTGAGAGTTTTAGGTAAAAATTCTACCACTATTTTTATCAGTTCTGCTATTAGGCTTAGTAAATAAATTAATGTTCTTCACTGGTTTGCAATATCCATGCCTGGAATTATATATAAGAAAACTTGCTTTGATTCTTGTACCCTTTTCAGCACAAACACACTTCATTCTTTAATTAAATTAATAGGATTGGAGACAATTAATGTTAATTATAGGGCAGTATCATTTTTAATAAATCTTGCAAGACGGAAATGAAATAGGAAGAGAATTCTTTTCTATTTATCAAATTTTTTGTATTAAGTGGTGTAGTATACAGAAAAAGAAATAATAATTCAAAGAGAAGTAATAAAGTCATAAAGATTCAATTAACTGACCCCTCAAACCTAGGATGGATTCAATTAATTCAACAGATTAAATTCTTGATATATATGTTTTTATGCTTTTCTTAATTTATATGTCTTTTGAGTTTAATTCAATGGTTTTGATTTTGGATGTAATCTTCCCTGCTGTTTTTGGAATTTAACAACAATTATTTTTTTTTTCTTTTATTGCTCACTGATTTAAGATTAATGTAAGCCTGATGAGTCTGTTAATTTAATAGATGATGACAGAAATCTACTGCATTATTTTCTACACATTTTTTTATGTGTTTAGTGATGATAATGTTGGCTTCTGGTTCTGCACAATTGCAATTTAGTCATTCTTCAAATATATATCAGTAGTATAAGGGCATCAATCTTCTTATACAGTGGCTTACTTATATCTCAATTGAATTCATTTGTGGTTATACCTTTTAATGTTGCAGCGCATTTGGATCTAACAACTTCTCTGGTCCTTTTCCAGCTGAACTAGGGAATTGTATCAAGCTAGAGCAAATGTAAGTTCTATTCGACTGTTTTAGTTCCAATTTGTCTTGTATAATCTTTTTGTCTTGTCAAAAGGGATTTTGTACAAGTTGATTTTTCAGATATAAATAAGCCACTTTTACACTTGGGTATTGAAATGACTTCAAAGTATTATAGTCATAAGTACACTAGCCCATATAATTAATAGCAACAAATTCTTGATTCCTTGGTTTTAAAATTTTTAGCTGATACAAACTGAATAATTTGATATGTGAACATAAGATAAAGAATGCAATAATGGTCTTCTGCAGGGAGAGTGAATAATGGCAGGAGAAAAAATATATTTTCAGAAATTATTTTTTTTTTCATGTCAATTGGGTATAAAAGAACTGAGTTTTTTATATATATATATATATATCTAATAATTTGTACAATACTCACCCATGAAATAACTTTTAGACCTAATTTAAGTCTAAATTTATTTTCTTCAACTTGATGCTGATCTCAAATTTATAGCTAATCAAACTAATTCGTCATCTTAGGTATTTATGTTAGGAGTATGCCTTGAAATCCATGTATATTATCAATATTTTCTGTATATATAAACTCATCATTAATTATGAGTAGGCACCATTTATTTATTAATGCTATGTTGTGATTACCTCTCGCTTGGTTATATCTTATATTAATAAATGAGATAATTGGTATTAGAAACCAGTGCAAAAGCAATTATGAGATAGATTATGATGTAAGATGCCTATTGCATGCGTGAATAGCTAAATATTTCTAGTTATAATTTTGGTGGAAGCTGTTTTTGATTCTATCTCTACGTGGACGGGGTTTGGTGGAAGCTGGCTTTTGTCATTGGATTTCACTCGCCAAGGTCATGTATCTTTATCCATTTAATTCTACTATTGTATCTTATATCTGCCTGCTCTGATGTAACTTAGCTTGTACACATTGATAACTTGGCTGCTTTTTTGTTTTTTGCCTCTTATTTTCGTATCTTATTCGATAAGGATATTTTAGCACAATTCTTGATTACTATATACACATTGATAACTTCCATATTTATTTTTGTTGCTTTTATCACTGTAGCTTGCATTTTGTTTGTGCCCCTGTTGTATCAAGGTATATAGGCTGAAACGATTCGAACTGCGGGCTACTGGTTTCCAAAGGATAACTCGGTTATTATGGTTGAGTGCCACGTACCATGATACAACGTAATTTTATGCCATGCTTTAGCTTGATTTTATCTAAAGTATATCATGCTGAAAAATCTGACTTCTTTTGGTAAATTCAATTCACTGCAGTAGCAACAAAGAGGAGGAGGGTGTTGTGTTGAGTTTATTATTTTGTAGTTAAATTTCTCCTTATATTGGACCAATTCCTTTTTTGCATTCTGAAGGTAATTTGTTTGAGATGTCTTTTTAATTTAATATTTTTTTGCATTATTGCCAAGTACACTATTTTTATATGTGATAATTAGTTGGCACTGTATATTAGATGATTAAAATAGCTAAATATTTCATTTCTAATATACATGTATTTGTATACATGTTTACGTTGATAGACAATTTGCGTTTATTTAATCCATAAATCTAATTATGAAAATAATTTGTTCGAATAACAGTTTCGCAAGCATGAGTAATGTTGATAGATCTTGGATGTATAGGCGTTTAATGCTAGATGGATTCATTAATGTCGAGTTTGCTGAGGGAGTTCAATCATTTATTGAATATGCAAGTTCGCAGCCTGCATATATGGATGGTCAAAAAATTAGATGTCCATGTAAAAAGTGCAAACACATCCATTTTCTCCCGACTGATGAAGTCCATCTACATTTGTTGAAAAAAGGGTTTATTCCGAACTACTTTGAATGGACACGACACGGGGAGCCAATAATTTGCAGCACGTCTAGGGGTAATCAAGTATATTCATCAGTAAATATAGATGGGTCTGAAGGGGGATCTGGAATTGGACAAAATAATGTGGATGTGAACGAAAATCTTTATGCACAAATGGTTCATGATGCAGCTGGTCATTCCTTTCAAGAAAATATGCAGAATATTGAAGAGGAACCAAACCTATGTAGTATTTTTAATGTCATTTGTATTGAATTTATATTTGTTTGTAACAGTTTTACTAGTTCTTTTTACTTTACAATGATATTATACTGAATTTAATTTTGTGATATTTTTTTGGATTTTTATTTTATAATATTATAATATATTTTCAGGATTTTAATTATTGTGTATTACAATTTTTATATGAGATTATAAGCATACATTATTAATATATACAGGATTTCAATTATATAAATTTCACAAATAATTTTTTTCACTCGTAAATAGCAACGGAATTTGTTTTCCGTTGCTAAAAATAGCAAGGAAAATGTCTTTCCGTTGCTAAAAATAGCAACGGAAAGACATTTTCCTTGCTATTTTTAGCAACGGAATACATTTCCGTTTCTAATTGCACTATATTTATTTACAAATATAATTCCTATACTATTGTAAATAGCAACGGAAAACTATTCCCTTGCTACAGAAATTATATTTATTATAAAATACGGAAAACACAGCAAGGGAAAATGATTTCCGATACTAAAAATAGCAAGCGAAATCGATTTCCGTTGCTAAAAATATCAACGGAAATTCCGTTGCTGAAATAGCAAGGGAAAATTAATTCCGTTGCTATTTTTAGCAACGGAAAATGAATTCCCTTGCTATTTTTAGCAACGAAAATTATTTTCCGTTGCTATTTTTAGCAACGGAAAACGAATTCCCTTGCTATTTTATTAGCAGCGGAAAAAATTTCCGTTGCTAAATTTAGCGTCGGCCGAAATTGCAACGGAATGTTCCGTTGCTATTTGTCGTTGCTAATTTTGATTAGCAGCGAAAATTTATCAAATTCCGTTGATATTTGCCGTTGCTATTTCTTAATTTTCTTGTAGTGTTAGAATGATGTGTGGATGATATGTACAATGCATGATCGTGAGTTATGCAGCATTTACAACCACATGCAAGCAAGTAGATCCTTCCAACCTTTTAACTCCTGCACACGAGGTTAAATAGTCTCTTCCTAAGTGGGCTTGACCCATGGGTCAACGAGGAACCCAATGGGCGTGTATGGTGCGCGGTGAAAAACCGGCAGCATAACACTCTTAATTTAAAGCACATGCACATGGATTTTGGCCATTATATATTTTGACCTTTCAAACAGACTAAAATGAGCCCATCAGGGCATGAAAGCCTTTGATGAGTGCCCGATTAATATGTTTGAATTGATTTGATATACAAGGGCTCACATAACAAGCATTGTATTAAGGTACATGTAACCTAGGAGAAGTATCTATTGCCATTACATGAGCTTTGGTCAATGGTGATGATACTTTAGGGCTACCCAAGCATGGTCCCTGCCAACGGGTCTAGCTCATCACGAGCATAACGACCGATCGGATCACCATTTAATATACCATGATGGTACGAGGCTTGAGCTGGTGATTATCCTTAACACTTCCCCACATTGAGTGAACGTAAGATCGTGCTTCGGGAATGCACCGAGGTTAAAAGAGGGACCAAACTAGCATAATTCTAAGGCTCTAGCATGGATGCAATGCAATTTAGATGAGAGATGAAATTTTAGTTTTAAAAACCCAATTACACATTTTAACCAAGACGTTTTCAGAGCAAAGTCACAAACAGTCCCCAGTGGAGTCACCACTGTGACGCGCGCCAGAACCAGCAAGGCCCTCACCGAACCCGCTTTTAGGATTCGAAGGATAGGTTCGCGTCTTTTCCGATCTTAGGTGTTATGAGATATTTTCGGTACCTCCCTTCACAATAGAACATTAAAAAGGACCATCCATCGCCATAACACCTTTAGGCACTTTTGAGGTATTTTGGAGTCGCCACCCAATTTATAAGAAATTGGGAAAGTTTAACTTCTTATCGGTCTAAACCAGAGATGGTGTTCGGAACTTCACACTTATTGGTGCCTTGGTTAATTATAAATGAGTTTTTTAAATTATAAAATTTTATTTTTCATCTCACACAATTAATGCAGTTATTAAAGCACATATCAATCACATATGAAACGATAAATAAAAATAAAAATAAAGACAAAATTAAATTACAACAAAACTAGGGGCGGAATACAACCCCCATTGTAAATAAAATATAAATCATACATAAAACGGGATATTTATTAATGTTGAGGACGTTGGTCCTCTCATGCATAATTAAAGAAAATCATTTTAAAGTGACAATTTATTTTGGATGGAAAACTAGGACATTGGTCTCATTTTATTAGAAAACCCAATTTTATTTGTAGAAATATTTTTGTGTGATTTTTTATTAAGCGTGCATAAAATAAATGGTTTAATTAATTATTACATGCCAAATAACTCAATAAAATAAATAAAGGAAAAATAACAAGTACAATGAAAAATAACAACTCCTTGTATCTCCTTCTTCATTCGCACAGGTGCTCAAACAGGGGAACACAAGTATTTGACACCAAAAACAAAAAAACGAATAAATTTAATGTTAGTAATCGAAACAAGAAAATCAATTAAACAAATAATAATAAACTAAACAAAATATGCGTAATAGGTGATAAATAAATTAAATAACACATTAACATTAATTAACACCTTAATAGATCAACATATAAAACATAAAATAATAATAATAATAATAATAATAATAATAATAATAATAATAATAATAATAATAATAATAATAATAATAATAATAATAATAATAATAACAACAACAATAAGAGTAATAGATAATGATAATAATAACAATAATAACAATAAAGATGAACAATTAAATGAAAATGGGAACAAATAACAACATTAAAAGTTAGATCTACATCTAAGAACAATATTAAGAGTTAGATCAACATCTAAAATGACATAAAAGAAATAAATCAACAACAAATATATAAATCTACATGTTTACTAATTTAAATGTTAGTAAAAATGATGAAAATAAAAACTAAATCAAGAGATCGAGTCTAGAATGTTTACACTCGGATTTTGGATTCGATGGAAAAATATGATAGATTTTCCTTGTTTTGATTTGCAAAATATGGTTTAGAAATAATAAAAATTTAAACTTTTATTGTTAAGAAAATTTGCTTGAGAAAAAATAAAAGAAAACTAAATGATTCCCAAGAACAAAAAAATTGATTTCTTTGTCTTAAGAATAATTATTGATTAAAATTAAAAAGAAGAAACTTGATGAAAAGAAATTTAATTTCCAAGAACAAAGAATTATTTTCTTTGTCTCAAGAAATTATAATTGGTGAGAAAAAATCAAATCCCAAGAACAAAGAATTAGTTTCTTTATCTTAAGAGAAAAATAGCTTAAAATTGGATTGTTGGCTTTGAAGATTTGATTTTTGGTGAAGAAGCTCCAAAAATCTGTTGAGAGGATCCTTTAGAAGGGAAGAGGAAGAGAGGATCAAGAAGAATGAATTTCCCCCCCCCCCCCCCCCCCCCCCCCCCCCGAGCAAAATGGCCAACCCCCTTTAATTTCCCTCATCTCTTTCTTTTTATTACCAAAAAAACTAAAAACAATTAATTAATTAAGAAATCAGCCCTCTTTTTATTAAATTCCCCTTAATTTAAGTGTAAAGAAGGAAAAATCATCCAAATCCCGAAAAGAAATCTCAAAAAAGTCAAAGAAATTGAAAAAAATAATTTTTTGGTAAAAAAATGTAAAATCGGCGACTTTGGGCAGCTGCAGCAAAAGCACAACTGTGCTTTCGAAAAAGCACAGCCGTGTTTTTGTGCGCACTGTGCGCTGCTCGCAGCACAGTGCAAAGCACAGCCGTATTTTAAAAAACGCACAGCCGTGCTTTCGAAAAAGCACAGCCGTGCTTTTTCAATATTTTTTTTGAAATTTTTAAATATGACTAAAAATACTAAATTCATTCTTAAAAACTCCCTCTTTTTTTTTTCAAAAAAAATATTTTTATTATTTTTTATTTTTTTATTCTAAAATGCAAATTTGATAAGGAAATCATCATTTTTAATCTTTTTGCCTGTGAGGGCATTTTATCATCATCAGGTAACTCCGATCTAGGCTAACTCAGAACCCGGTGTCTACAGATGTCTTAGAACTAATACATACTGATATTTGTGGTCCGTTCTCTACGGCTTCTTGGAATGGACAACAATATTTTATTGCGTTCATAGACGATTATTCAAGATACAACTACCTATATCTAATACATGAGAAGTCATAGTCCTTAGACATTTTCAAATCTTTCAAAACTGAAGTTGAACTTCAACTTGGAAAGAAAATTAAGACTGTCAGATATGATCGTGGAGGAGAATATTATGCCGGGCAAACCAAGCATGAATGGAGTTGAAGAACGACAAAATTGAATGACTCTTAAAGATATAGTTAGGGGTATGATTAATCATTCTACCTTACCAGAATCACTTTGGGGAGAAGCCTTAAAAACTACAGTGTATATACTCAACAGGGTACCAATTAAAGTAGTTTCCAAAACCCCATATGAGTTGTGGATAAGCAAGAAGCCTAGTATTAGACACTTGCACATCTGGGGTTGTCCAACTGAAGCGCACCCTTATAGGCTGCATGAAGGAAAGTTTGTAACACCCCCATACCCCCGGTAAGGAATATCGGGGCGCTACGCGGACACTTACGTATACATGTACATGCATTAGCGGAAGCGATAACATAAACACATCCATTTAAAAGTAACTAAATACTACACTAGGGCCCACTTGCATTTCATATTAACTACATATACATTTACATGTTCATATTACATCTGTTTTCATTTAGCTTTACATATACATTTACATGTACCCTTACTTGTGATTTTTCTACTTATATTACATAATGATGTTACTCAAAATGTAAAACTCTATTTCTAACTTGTAAAAAGATATGACAAAACTCCTAGTGGCCTTGACCCGCAGATGCCCGCTCACTGCTCCGAACCTGTAACCTACACGAAAATAAACATCCGTGCTAAGCGATAACGCTTAGTGGGGATGAAAATACTACAAAGGACTTCTTTACGAAGTCACAGATAAATCACACAATCATATATCTCATGCATACTCTGAACTCACATATAAATAACATCTACTCTTTCACTAATTCATGTACACTACATCTTGTACATCTCATTTATTCAAATATACATTATCATGTAACCACATTCATGTCAATACACTCATGTAATCATGTACTTGTATACAGAACTGTAATGTACTTAAACATTACTTTCATGTACTATAACACTTATTCAAAACAATACTCTGAATCGTCTCCAGCTCACTACACAACATTAATAAGACAAGCCTGAATTTCCTTTCATGGTGGATACGGGTAACTCTGGATACCGCTTACAGTATCTTACATGTGGAGAATTAACTCAAACTCTATGGAATACACGAGGTATTCCGAACTCTGGGCACAATTAAGGCCAACATGTAGCAGCTGCACTCTAGCCCTTTATAAGCATGCTTATCTATCCACTATAACGGTAATCAGGCTCAATAACAACTCAATTATACGCTACTCTGATGCCAAAGCATAGATTATAACTCAAGTGCACTCATCAACTTCAAAGGCATTTAATTCATATACAATCTTTATTAATCATGTTCAACAACTAAAAGCATGTAACATTTAAATTCCATGTATAAACTCTTATATCACATCATCATCATATACAAGCACTCATAAGTTCACACATTTTTATCATTCCATTTACTATCTTTCATACAATTGTACATTGTTACTTTATTAGTTAAATTACAAATCTTAAACATACTCAAATGCATTTTCCCGTTGATAACTACTTTATAGTCATTTGCTAACTCTAAACATGCATAATAAGCTAAGCAGAAGGGTAAGGGATTGACCCATGGCAACTAGGAGCTCAAAAAGAAGAATAAAAAGCCTAAAATGAGTTGTTCTATCGCGAGGTCGCGACATGTGTCGCGCTCGCGACAGAGGCTCGCCTCTGGTGCCTCACGGCACTGCTTTTTACCCTAAACTTGCATCGCAAAAATCACCATCTAGACCATATTTTTAGGAAAATTGTCTTCATAACAATTGTTCCCTAGGATGTTACCTTTGAAATGGGACAATTTTCAGGTCATTTGGACATCTACAACATAAGATATGATCTAAACAACCTATACTGTACAAATAACCCGACCCAAACAGGGATACTATGTTTTTAGCAAATTTTCAGGGTCTTAGAGTAAGATTCTGCTCAAGGCCATTTCTGTGACTTTTAATGGTATTGAAGTCATGGTTCTATTGGCTCAACAATCACTCAATTCAGAAGTATATAACTATACTTATGATAAAAACTCTTCATAGAGGTCGAATGACAAATAAGCAGAATTTCACAAAATCAAACTCTATCATCAACACACACACTCAAATGATCAAGTTACATACTTATAAACATATATACACATGTCATGAGCACTACAAGCAATCAAGATGAACATCTTGAGCTAATTAAAGCTCAACAAGCATCTCTTTATTTCCACATGTCTTTGTTCAAGCATTTTTCATGTAAACACATGCAAAATTAACACAATCACACTCGATCCCTACCTCTAGGAAGCTCGAACTAAGCTCTCTATTCAGCTCCAACCCCTTTCCTTTACTTTGTCCCATTTCTTGTTCATAGCTTCCACAAATCACATAGAAAACATTTTGAGTTAGACTTTTTTTTCTCACTTTAAATTAAAAACAGAAAGAAAAAGGAAGTTAGATCGGAAAACTAACTAAACTTACCCTTTTCAATGATCAACTCTAGTTTTCTCAACTCTCTCTTTAACTAATCCAAGAGGCTCACTCAAAGAGCAAGGCAATTGGAGAAGGAAAGGAGCAAAAGCAAAATAAGAGAGAGAGAGAGAGGACGGCAAAAGACCAAAGAAAAAGAAAAGAAAAGCAAAAACCCAAGGCCATAAGGAAACCAACGGGAATAAGAACCAAAACAACTAGTCAACCCTCATCCAAATTCAATTACCATTATAAATGCCAACAAATCTCACTTAATGTCACTTACCCTTCATTAATCCATCTCAATCTAAAAGTCCCATGCCACATGTCACTCTCTCTTGTAGCCATGTGTCACTTCCCTACAATGACACTTGGCACACTCCTACAATGCCACTTGTCAAACTCTTATGCCGCCTCTTGTCACTCTTCTACGATGACACTTGTCACTCTTCTATGATACCATGTGTCAACTCCCTACAACTCCAAGTCTCTTAGTCCCACTTATGCACACATCTTGCGAGGGGGTTCTGTCGCGCTCACGACAGAACGCTCATGCCCGCACCAACCAGCTGAAGTTCGAAAACCGCTGGAGGGCTCTGTCGTGCCCGCGACACTGTTCGCGCTCGCGACAGAACTCTCGCACATAAACTTACCTTTTTCAAACAAAATTCTGTAATTCTTCTAGGGCCACTTTGGGGTGTGACAAAGTTGGATTCAAGAATAGCGAGCTGCTATTTTGTTGGTTACGTTGAATGCTCACAGGGTTATAAGTTTTACAATCCCACATCTAGATCATTATTTAAAACGGGAAATGCAAAGTTTTTTAAGGATGTTGAGTTTTGGGGGAGAGAGAAAACAAGGAATGTTGTCTTTGAAGAAGAATCTGCTACTGACAATGATTAGGTTTCTATACCTATTGCTGTCCAAGAAACAGTTGTAGATAATAATGTTCAGATTCCTAATCTTGACATTGTTACAAATCAAGACAACAATGAAATCCTCCCTCTAGCACCACATGCGGATCTAATTCAAACTCAACAACCTCAAGAAGTGCCATTAAGGAAATCCATTAGAGAGAAAAGAAGTGCAATTTCATATGATTATTTTGTTTATCTTCAAGAACATGAAGATTCTATTGACTGTGATGACCCTATCAATTTTGGTCAAGCCATGCAATATTCTGACTTTCAAAAATGGATTGATGCCATGAAGGATGAGATGAAGTCAATGGAGGAAAATGACATCTAGGATCTTGTATAATTACCTGAAGGAGAGAAACCCATTCGTTGTAAATGGATATTTAAAACCAAGAGGGATTTAAAAGGCAACATCGAAAGATGTAAAACTCGTCAAGTCACTAAAGGATTCACTCAAAAGGAAGGCATAAATTATAAAGAGATTTTCTCTACAGTATCTTCGAAAGACTCTTTTAGGACTATAATGGCACTTGTAGCTCATTTTGATTTAGAGATACATCAGATAGATGTTAACACTGCGTTTCTTAATGGTGACATTGAAGAAACGATTTATATGCAACAACCAAAAAGTTTTGTATTTGGAAATTCAAAGTCTATGGTTTGAAATTAAATAAATCCATTTATGGTCTCAAACAAGCATCCCGTCAATGGTATCACAATTTTCATCAAATAATTAGCTCATATGGTTTTGAGGTAAATATTGTTGATAATTGTGTTTACCACAAGTTCAGTGGGAGTAAATACATTTTCTTGATTTTATATGTTGATGACATGCTACTTGCTAGTAACGACATAGGTATGTTATATGAGACCAAGAAATTTCTATCGAATAAATTTGAGATGAAAGATCTTGGCGATGCTTCTTTTGTGTTAGGAATCCAGATACTCAGAGGTTGTTCTCGAGGTATTCTTGGATTATCACAAAAGAGTTACATCGAAAAAGTTTTAAGTAGATTTGGCATGAAAAATTGTAAACTAGGGGACACACCCGTGGCTAAAGGAGACAAATTAAGTCTCAAACAGTGCCCCTCTAATGATTTTGAAAGAAATGAGACCCTATGCCTCGGTAGTAAGAAGTCTTATGTATGCTCAAGTTTGTACTCGTCCAGATTTGGCATTTATCGTGGGAGTTTTAGGAAGATACTTGAGTGATCCTGGCATGCAATATTGGAAGGCAGCCAAATGTGTAATGTATTATTTAAAGAGAACGAATGACTATATGCTAATATATCGAAGATCAGACAATTTGGAGATCATTGGATTTTCTGACTCTGATTTTGCAGGATGCTAAGATAGCAAGCGCTCTACATCAGAATACATCTTTATGATGGTAGGAGGAGCTATTTCATGGAAGTCTGCCAAACAGACTATCAAAGTTCATTTCTTGTTATGAGGCATCAAATCATGGAATTTAGCTGCGAAACTTTGTCATAGGATTGCGTGTTGTGGATGGAATTGAGAGGCCATTAAAGATTTATTGCGATAATAACTCAGCAGTACTTTACTCCAACAACAATAGGAGCTCAACGAAAAGACAAAATTTATTAACCTAAAATACCTAGTTGTTAAAGAGAGAGCTCAGGACAAATAGATTGCTAGTTATAGAACATATAGGAACAAATTCTATGCTAGCAAATCCACTAACCAAGGCCTTACCCCCTAAAGTCTTTCATGAGCATATTGCTCATGTGGGTAATTTCAAATGATATCTTGGTTTAGTGGGAGAATTATATACACACACATTCTAAATGTTCTATCATTATTTTGATTGATTTTCTGCAAAATAAAGATCATGGTTTTATTTTATGTTTTGTTATTTAGTGCAAATTTTTAGCAATAAAGTTTTGATCTCATTAAGGATCAAAGTTTAGACCAGTTGGAAATAGACATGTTTTAGATCACATTACATGTAATTTTCATGCTACTCTTCCATATTTGTTTTATGTCATTTAGTGTATTGGTATGGTGATTGGCGTGGTTTTGTAACAAATATAATATGATAAAAGCCACGATAGTTCCTTATTGACACATGAGATGGACCAGATTGTTTAAGGAGTAGTCTAAAGATAAATAGCATATGGATGCACGCTTAAAGAATCTTGTGATATAATTAATTCAGGAATAATATCTTGACCAAGTTGGAGATCGTTGGAAAATTATTGTTTCCAATAATTATGTGGTCAATATATTATTAATATCAATTATATTAGCTATTTAATTATATGGGCTATTTTAAGTGATCAAATAAAGGGCCCAGAAAAGACTACTTGTTGCAATATGGGCCTGAATGAGTAGAGACCAACTACTGGACCATTAGGTTTTAATGGGAATCCTAATGTGACAGTATATATACATAACTTAGGTCATAGTCCCCAATACACAAAAAATTACATATAATTTTCTTTCTCCCATCTAGAGAGAATTCATAAGGATCCCATTGAGGAATAAGGCATTTTGGTTAAGGAAGATCATTGTACCACATAATTAGTTTCCGCGTCAGGTTTATAATTGCTACAATGAATTCAGGTAGGTTTGTGCATCAATTTTATTCTTGATGATTTAACATGAATGATTTATGGGCTATTATGTATTTAGGATTTATTCTAATAATAAAATCAAAATTCAAGTTGATAATGTAAGTATTGTTCATGGTCTTTGTCGAAATCGCTTTTATCCAGTTGCCCATATGAATCTCATCAGAAGGATTAAAGCTTGATAGTTCAGTAGTTGATGTTTTTGTCAACTTTGAGAGTTAATGTCATCTACAGTCACTAAACTTAACCATTTTTAACTAAAAGTCAGAAAAGAAAATTTTGTAACACAAAAATATCCCAACTTACCCATTTTAGCTTAAAAAGTCAAGTTGATTGGAAACCAACCAAAACCTCACTGGAATATACAGTTGGCATATATCAATGAAGTCCAAATTGAAAAAGAAAAACATGCTAGAAGTACCAATGCAGTCCAAGTACACATAGCAAATATGAGCTAATCGATAAGTTGATTTGGGGGTTAGTTTCACTCATGGTCACTGAACTATTGTCCAAATTAGGCAAAAGTAAAGAAATTTTTTTTTTCGTAAAAATAATTGAACTTAGCACTTATATATAGAAAAATCACTTTCACTAGTTTCCGGTGAGTGGCTTATCAGAAAGTCCAGCTGGCATGCACATGTGGCAGTACACGTGTTGACAACTTAGCATGCCATATGGCATTTTGTCCATGCCATCATGACAAGTGGCTTGATTACGTGGCATCCAACCCCATTTTCCTTGTCCATGTGTCTGCTGACATGGCATATGTGCCACGTAAGATGTTGACTTTACATTACTTGGCTTGCCATGTGTGTAATACATGCTAACCGGATATGGCAAGGGAATTTTTCGGCTAGCCATTCACCCTAAAACGGTCAAAGTGATTTTTTTGTATATAAGTGATAATTTCAGTGATTTTTATGAATTTTTTTTTATTATTATTTTTGCATAATTTGGGCAATAGTTCAGTGACCATGGGTAAATTGGAGTATTTTTGCATTACTAAATTTTCTTTTGTAACTTTTTCGTTATAAGTATATAAATCCAGTAACCGTGGGTGAAATTAACCTAAACTTTTCCTTTGATCAATGTTAAATGCTTAATTTTACATATTTTTACTTGATTTTCCCTTGTTTTTCTGCATTAATTTGTAGCCTATTTTGGTACTTTTCACTTGTTTTGTGACTTTTGTCATTGTAAGACCAAAGTGGCAAAAAGGGAGCAAATTTGAGCTAAACGAAATGAATTTGGAGCAACCTTTAAAATTCAGAGAAGTTTGAAAGCGTAAGTGCTGATTCTGGAGTTAGCTTTGCCCTAAGGCTAAGGGCCAAGGGTAAAAAGTTGCCTTGCCCAAGGCTAAAGGAAAACACACAGCATATGTCAGCTTTTATATTTTTAAGTCCAAAGTTGCCCTAGCCGCCAGCTATTCTCAATCTGATTTTTAGGGATAATTAGGCTTTAATTTAGGAGGTAAAAGGCAGTATTTTTAGGAAGATTAAATTGTATGTAGTATTTTTATTTTATTTTTCAAGTTTGGATAGGAATCAACTACCTACCTAAATTTTTTAGGTTTTCTTTCAAAAGGGACAAAGGAAGAACGTGAACAGTAACTTTGGCGGCCTCCTTTATTCTTCCATCTATATGTTAGGAATTTGTTTAGTTTTATTTCGTTTTTATTCTTGGCCATGATTAGCTAAACTTTTATTTCTAATTAAAGGTTTAATTCAAAGCCAAGATTATTCATTACTATGAGATTGTTCTTGCTTATTTTTCTCTTTAATTCTCTGTAGTGTTCATGCTATTTACTGTGATTTAGGAAAACTCCATCTTGATTGTGATTTATTATTTGTACAATAAAGGCCCATTGTTCATTTAGTTAAATAACATATAGCTAATTGAGATTATTAAATCCATAATTATTTGGTAAAATCAATAACCAGTGATAATTAGTATAGCAACATTGAGAATGGTTGTTGTATTAAGTAAGTGCACGATTTGGTTTAAATCAGTCTCGATAAGAAATTGGTAACTTAGGTTGGGTCTTTCTAGTTCATAAAACTATTAATAAATTAAATTCTATAGATAAGAGAGGACTATTTATTGATTAGGAGTTAACTACAGTCTTACTTGATTAGCCTATTAATACGGAAAGATTGGTCGGGAGCACTAAGCCGATGACTATAACCAATCCATTGCATGATTATAGAGTTATCTTTTCATCAGTGATCAGTAAAATTGGATTATGTTCCGTGAATACCTTTGACTAGAGCTTTTCATCTTTTATTTTATTTTTATTTATTTTTTGCATTTTATTTGTTATTATTTTAATTCTGTATATTTTATTCTTTATTTACAAAACCCCCCATTTTATTTTTATTGTTTATTTCTAGTTATTTAAAGAATTAAAACTTGACCAATTTCTATGGATTCGACCCTGCTCATCGTTATTTATAAAATCTTAGTTAGAGTAGGAATTTTATTTGTGTTGGTTTTAACACTCGTCAAATTTTGGTGCCGTTGTCTGGATATATGTATTCTCTTGATTTTATTGTTCAGACTTTGGTTGCAAGAATCAAGCAGCATGATGGAGCTTATTACCATGAGAATTATTATGAACTTGAAGGATTTTTAGGTGCACCACAATAGAGTTCTGATCCATATGCACAGACTAAAAATCCATGGTGGGTGGAAAATCAAACTTCAGTTATGGAGGATGCCACAAATTCACCAGAATTTTTAGCCTATATAGCCCACTCTGTCACAACAAAATTCTTCACATTTAGGTATGTCATTTGAGGAAATTGTCAATTCAATTACTGCTAACACTTTACAATTTCAACAGGAGATAAAGGCCAGCTTTGAAAATTTAGAGAAACATATGGATCAATTGGCAATTTCATTAAGCAGATTAGAAGCTCAAAGGAAACTGCATTCAGAATCAATTATTAATCCAATACAAAATGTGAGTGTAATCACCTTGAGGAGTGAAAAAGTGCTGGAACAGCATCTGCCAAATAAAAGTAGCCAAAAAAATTAGAAAGAAGCTGAAAAAGAGATGGAAATTGTGAAAGATAGATAGCCTGAAGAGAAAAATTCAGAACAGTCCCCCACTTTTGTCATTCAACTCCCTTTTCCTAAAGATTTGTGAAATTCAAGAAGTAAAAGGTAGAGAATGAAATTTTTGATATTTTTTGCAAGGTTGAGGTAAATATTCATTTACTTGATGCAATTAAACGAATGCCTCAATATACTAAATTTCTTAAAAATTTGTGTGCTAATAAAAATAAGTTAGTTGGCAATGAAAGGGTGAGTATAAGAGAAAATATCTCTGTTATGATTTAAAGGAAACAACCTTTAAAATGTAAAGACCTTGTATGTTTTTTGTTCCCTCTATTATAGCCAATGTTATGGTAAAAAGAGCTATGTGTGATTTAGAAGTTTTAATAGATATTATGCCATTGTCTATTTATTCTTCTTTGGATGTTGGTCCATTAAAAGAGACAAATGCAGTGCTTTAACTTGCTAATAAATCTTTTGTTTACCCTAAAGGAGTATTAGAGAATATTTTGGTAAGCATTGATGGTTTAGTTTTACTTGTTGATTTTTATGTGCTTGACATGGAAAATGATAAATTCTCAAATTATTCAGATATTTTGTTGGGGAGACCATTTCTCAGTATAATCAAAGTAATAATTGATGTGCATGAGAATACACTCACTATGGCGTTTGATGGGGAAATTGTTAAATTTCATATTTATGATACTATGAAAAAATCTAATGATATGTCTAGTATTTTTAAAGTGGATGATGTTGAAATTTCAGATAATGAATCTTTTAAATTGAATGATAATTCTAACAATTTAAATTTTTCATTTTGCAGGCATTCCTTTTTTGGAAATACTAACAATTTTGAGAAAGATTTGGTAATTGATACCAATTTGAAAAAAGGTGATGAATGAAAGGATATTAAAATGGAATTTGAAACCAAATTGAAAGGCCTAAAATCTGAAAGCGTCTAGCCAAAGACGTTAAACAAAGGCAATTTTGGGAGGCAATCCAGTGCTAAGCCTTACCCAAGGCTAAGTTGATACTATTTAGATTTAAATTCTAGTATTTTTTTTTAAACTGCCTTCTTCAAGCACCTTAGGCTAATTCAATTTCTTTTAATTTTGCAAAGTTTGCGCGGTAGTTTTAATGGTGTTGGGCTGAGTTTTGTTTTTATCGGGCATAATGAATTTTTATTAGATGGCTATTGGGTTTATTTTTGTGTTTTTGAACTATTTTACTTAGACCAATTAAATATATATATATATATATATATATATATATATATATTTTCCGTGGTAGCCAACTGAATTTTTAAATGGGTTTTACCTAAACCCTTTTCAAATATTTTTAACCAGCCACACATTGCTAAAAAAAAGAGAGAGAGAGAAGAGAAAAGTAAAATTTCCAAACACTTTGCCCACCCATGCCTGCTCTTTGCTCATTAGCCGGCACAACACCTCTACCAGCCACATCGGTGCAGCAGCAGCTCCACTACTAGCGATTACCCTCGACTCCACAACTAGAGTAGTTTTCTAAACTCACTTTATCTTTCTCTTTTCTTTGATTTTTTTTCTTTTAATTATTCTCCTATTGCGAATTTTAGATTTTGCTTTTAAGTTAGATCATTTGGGATTGATAAAAACAAATAATAAAAAAAAATAAAAAATGTAACGCCCATTCCCGAATACATAGCTAGTACAGCAAACGGAGTCGAGAACGATCGTTACACGACAATCACTCCTCATACACATGTATAGCCTAAACGCATACAAAGATTTCATGCAAATAAATTTCTGCTTCTATCACATTCACATGCAGCCAATCGTTTATACTCATCATACGCTTGCTCATGCATTTGTGCTTACATACACACTTATACAAGCTTAAATATTACAGGCTTGGTTACTTAATATATTACACACTTTATGCTATCCAAAATAATAATTACATAAGAAAAAGAAACACAAGTCTACCCAAAAACCAACGCTATCAGAAACCCTAGTGTGTTGACCTTGCCAATGTGGGACTGTCCTTCAAATCACCTCACTTCAGAACCTACACAGATTAAGAAAACCCGTGCTAAGCGATAACGCTTAGTGGGGAACAATACACAATATACAGTAACAAGGTGCATACGTAAATTGTATATCATGCCCAACAGGCAAAATATAAAACAGTACTTATGCTTCATATTCAATACATATATACATATTCATTTATCCATATGCACACTTTAATCACGCTTTCACAATCATGTCTTATTATCATATCTTAGCATTCACTTAATATTATTATAACACTACTCATTCTGACTTATACATTTATATATATATATATATATATATATATATATATACACACTCATGCTGAAGAATTAAATTTGCATAATCTCATCATATGTCAACTCTTATCATATCGCATTTATTTTCTCATCGCTATCACATTCTTTACATGATCACAACATTATTATTCTTATTAACTTTGCCTGCAACTCAAAGATGCGGATAACGGGTATCGCATTGGTACCCCATGGGTACATTAATCGCATTGGTATCCGTAGATACATCACATTCGCATTGGTACCCTAAGGTACAGAATCCACATTGGTACCATCATGGTACATTATCCACATATAGAAATCCATCAAGGATTATACACACTGTTTTCGCATTATGATTCCCAAGGAATCAGACACATTGAACGCATTAGGCTGCAGCACTTTGACCCTATAGGCATGCCTATCTATCCACTACTTGACTTGCAGGCTAATTATTATTTCCAGTTATTTGTCTATCATTCACAATTCGCATTGCTCATATAGTCATATGAAATAGCTCATAATGCATAATAGCTCACATATGTTTGTAAGCATACCATCATGTTCACATTCCTCTTCAAAGTACACATTCATATAGTTCATAATCACTTCACAAGCTAAAAGCATTTAATCACATTTATCATTATCATAATATACAATCACTCATTTATCCACATGAACCAATATAACATCCTTAAATATCTTGCATAATAATTCATTCTAGTAACCTCTATATCAATTCATACATCATATAATAATGCTAGGCCAATACTTCAATCACACATTCATTGAACATATCACATTTATACATATTCACATTAAGCAAACTCATTTCATTTGATATCCTTCATGTGTGTATAACTTAATCTCAATTCATAATTATGTACACTTGTTCATATTATACATGCTCATATAGATTAAGGTATTATAATCCTCAATAATGTCATTAAACTTAACTTGATTCTATTTCATACAATTAGACATGATTACTTTATTTGTTCAATATTAATTTTAATCCTATTCATGTATATTTTTCCAAGGGATAACTATTCTTATACTCATGTTATAGTCCTAAACATACATCGAATAGATCCGAGAAAGTTTCGGCGCAATACGGGTTCAATTCGGGAAGAAAAACCCATGAAATGGTCAAAACAGAAGGGGTCACGGTGGTAATGACTTTGTTGTGACCGTGAGGTCCATAAATAGACATTCTTCCTTCTATAAACATATGTCACGGTGGTAATGAATTTGGTTGCCACCGTGATATACCAAATTTTAGCAAAACAGAAGCAAAACTGAAGACTGCTTCACTACTTCTTTTTGTTCAACCTAAACTGACATCTAAACAACATTTTCAAGAAAAACCTCCTCCTTAAAAATTGTTACCCAGGATGTTGACTTTCAAATGGATCAAGTTTCAGGTCATTTGGAGTTGTAAAACACCAGCTATGAATTAAACAATACAGACTGTTCCAGTGAGCCTACCAAGGTAGAGACACGTCTATTTTTGCTATTTTTAGGTCTCTTAAATCCAGAGTTAGCTCATAGTAATTTTTGTGACTTTTGTAGGTATGAGAGTCATGGTTCAAATGGCAAAACAATCACTCAATTTGGAGTTCGTAAACTCTGGTTATGACTAAAACACTATACGGAGGTCTGGTGACATATAAACAGAATTTTTCCCTAACTAGGGTTCATGCTTTAATTGAGCTCATAACAATTCAATCAACAGTTTCAACACAAATCAACCATATCTTTCAACTATATCATCTTTCAATTGTCACACAATAAACTAATTTACACACACATAATAATAGTTAGTTCCCAAACCTTCTCTCCTTAGCTCCTTAGAAGTTACTTAGTCTCTTGATCAATCACCTTCTCCTTTCCTTTGGTTCCTTCACTTCCTCAACAATAATTCCAAATCCAATTTCCAGAATTGGATACCAAGCATTAATTTCCCATTCAACCAAAGATAAAGAGTAGAGGATGAAGAGAACAAGTACTAACCACTTACCCTTAAAGCCAATAATTCACTTGCACTTTTGAATCACTTGATCAATTAATAGAACCTTTGAATTCCAGCTCAAAAACAAAGAAAACAAGAAGAACTTGAGAAGGAATGGCTGAAGAATGAAGATCAAAAGCAGAAAATGAGACTTTCTCTCACCACAATCCAACTTATTGCATGAAAAGAGTAAAGTGGCACAACCTCCTCAAGCCACCCGGAAATCCACCCACAAACCCTTAATCATGCCAAAATTAATTCAATCTCACTTAATGTTAATTAATCCATCTCCTAATATTAATCATGCAAATTTACAGCTTAGCCACTTTAAAATTATTTATTTATTCAATTGGGTCCTCATTTCACTTACACTCAAGTCCTTGATCATACAAACTCAAATCGACTTTACCCAATTACCTCAATTAACCCGATATACTACTAGGGTGCAATTTGGGCTATTATAAAAAAAGCTTAAAAAAAGGAAAAAGGTAATATGGTTGGGCGACTTTTCTTAAAGTAGTGCTTTCAAACTTTTATCTCATTTTTTTTCTCCAAATTATAAAGCATCATATTTTGCCTAAAATATTTTTTTGTCCAGACCTACCACTTATGTTATTTTTGTTTAATTAGTTTTATTTTTTTTTATTTGCATTTTTTTAATTTTTTTTAGTTTTAAATTTTACTTAGATTTTTAGTTAGTTACTTTGTCATTTGTTTTAGCCTAGTACCTTATCATTTGGTATGTTTATGCCCTGATTTCAACATTTTATATTCTACCTCTGCTCAATAATTCCATATACATAGTCAAATTCCGACTATTGGATTTGGGTTATATTTTGGCTTGCTAAGTATTAAGTTCATCTAATTACAGTAAAAATTGCTAGAAAGAATAATGGACAAGCTAGACACCACCACCCAAGGCAGACCATCTCTCCAACAAAAACAAATGGCGAATCAAACTGCCAGAATAAAGCCTACTCCAACAGAACAGGGCAGTTTTCTCTACCTTCATCCTCTATTATTTTTGTTACCATTTGCCCCATGATTGTGTTGTTGTTCCACATTGGGGACAATGCGAGGAGAAAGTGTGGGGAAGGGTTGGATAGAAGTGCTGACCTTGAGGCAATTTATTTTGATTTTGTTAATTTTGTTATCACTTTTACTAAATTGTTATGTGAAAATGATTGGTCTTTGCATTGGTTTTTGCTCTATTAGTATTAATGCTGAGTTTTTCATATAATTGGTCAAATTCACTACTGTTAATATTTTTTATGATTCATAGATGTGCATATTTGAATCTTTTGCTTGTGTATCTATCTCTATTGCGCGTATTTTGGCAGGATAATTTGGTCAATTTTTTATTTTAATATATACTATTTTGGAGCAATTTTACAGGCTGATTGATGCTTAGGCTGCTATAATTTATTTATTCATGCATATCTTGAGAATAATATTTGGTGGATTATTGATGATTTTTCTGGTGAATTTTGATTTTAAGGTCAATTTTCAGCTTGGTTAGGTTGCTGTAATTTCATTTTTTCTAATGCATCGGCACATTTTGTGGATAATTATTGTGAATATAAACATATACTTTATGTGCAGAATTTTTGTGACTTGATATTCACCTATTTTATTACATTAGGTGCTGTTTTGAGTACTAATAGTATGACATTTATCCCATGATTGTTTGCTTATTTGAAAATACTTTTTGAATTTCTCTTGTCCATTAACATTTGTCAAATTTCATTTACAATTCTAAAGAAAAGCATTTTTCTGACGATAATTCTTTAACCATTTAGTTTTTGACTTATTGAATTGTTAGGCATATTTGAGTAGTGTTCATAATTATTTGCCATTTTTCATATAATTTATGGTGGTCTTGATTACTTTTTGAATTAGAAATATCAAGGTTTAATTTTTAATGTGAAACATAAATTTTTTGCATGTTCTAAAGTTGGATTCTTTGCATTTTAAAAGCTTGTTAAAACTATTTTGGACACTTATTTGATGTTATGTATTTCTAGATTAAGGGATTTGGTTACCAGGAATTTAAATTAAAAAAAATAAAATTGCAATAAATTTTACTCCATTGTCCGCTCAAAAAGCGGTTAAAAGTAGAGCTAGTAGCCGCTTGAAACTATATGATCTGAGTAACCTAGTAGCCGCTTGAAACTGTATGATCTGAGTAACCGGGTATATGCGGGTCAGAACCAGATACCCTTGCGTAAAAAATATCTCTACATTCCTTGTAAGCATTTTAATTCTTACTTGAGCTGAAAAAAACAGGGTGTATGCAGGTCAGAACCGGGTACTCTCGCGTCCACTACAGCCTAAAATAGTAAAAAAAAATAAAAATAAAAAAAGAAAAAAAATTAAATAAATTTCTTTGCTTCCGTGCTCCTTTATCTATTGAAAAATGTGATATTATGGTGTCTAATTTGGTTTGATAAGTTTTCTTTTAGACATTGATTTTAACATTGAATTAAGACATGAAATTCTTAGTGCTTAAATTTTAAAACCTTGTTGTTTCTAGTGTATTAAGTTCATCAAGGTTTGAATTAAGACATCGTCAAATAGCACAATAATTTACTAACAATATACCGGACAATAGCTATTAAATAGACAAATAAAGAACACCAGAATTTAACGAGATTCGGCCAATTATGCCTACGTCCTCGGACACTACCAAATTATATTTCACTATTTCAAAAAAATAATACAAGTGAAATATTTACTAAAGAGATAAAGAATTATTGCCTTATGAAAGATTGGTAATTTTGGGATGGATAAAACTAAATGAGGTGGGCTATATTTATAATAGGATAAACCTATTACATCCCACTTGGTTTTCGATGTGGGATTCCTTTGTTAACAAAATAAATTATTTTGTCAACGAAGGTGGGTGTATGAGCCACCAATGTTGACAATCTCCACCTTGGCGAAATCCACAATTTCAAATCTCTCACAAAATTCAATTTTAGTAGTGTCACCAAATGCGCTTCAAAACGCCTAACTTTAACTTTTAACAATATTGATCAAGTCCAAACAATGTTGCAACTTGACCGCAGTGACCACTTTTGTGAATATATCAGCAGGATTTTCAGTGGTCCTAATCTTCTGAATTGTTACTCCACATTCTTCCAGAACCACTCGTACAAAGTGATAACGAACATCGATATGCTTCGTCCTTGCATGGTAAACTTGGTTTTTTGCCAAAAGAATAGCACTCTGACTATCACAATGCACTTTGATGTGCTTCTGTTGAACCCCTAAGTCACCAAGCAACCCTTGAAGCCAAATTGCCTCCTTCACAGCCTCTGTAACTGCCATATACTTTGCCTCCGTAGTGGACAAAGCAACTGTTGACTGTAAAGTAGACTTCCAACTAACTGGTGCTTTCACAAGAGTAAACACATAACCAGTAGTTGATCGCCGTTTGTCCAAATCACTAGCATAGTCGGAATCACAATATCCAACTACACATTAACCATCTTGACCATCCCGCTGAAATACCCAACCAACATTTACGGTGTTCAGAATGTACCGTAGAATCCATTTCACAGCTTGCTAATGCTCCTTTCCAGGATCATGCATATACCTGCTCATAACCCCAACTGCCTGTGAAATATCGGGCCTTGTACACATCATAGCATACATCAAGCTACCAACAGTATTTGCATACGGTACTTTTGCCATGTATTCTCGTTCTGCTTCATTCTTTGAAGACAAAGATGCACTGAGCTTGAAATGAGGAGCAAGAGGAGTACTAACAGGTTTTGACTTTTCATTCATGCCAAAATGTTTTAGCACTTTTCTCAGATACTATTTCTGAGTCAAACAAAGTCTCCCCAATTCCCTATCTCTGCTTATCTCCATACCGAGAATCTTCTTTGCTTCACTTAGATCCTTCATTTCAAACTCCCTGTTCAACTGAGTCTTTAACTTCTCAATCTCTATCAGACTCTTGGAAGCTATCAACATATCATCAACATAAAGAAGAAGATATATGTAAGATCCGTCTTGTAGCTTGCGCAAATACACACAATGATCATATTTGCTTCTTGTGTTCTTTTGCCCCATCATAAACTTGTCAAATCGTTTGTACCACTGCCTCGAAGATTGCTTCAATCCGTACAATGATTTTTCAAGCTTGCACGCCATATTCTTTTTTCCAGCAACTTTAAATCCTTCGGGCTGAACCATGTAGATTTCCTCCTCCAAGTCTCCATGTAAAAATACAGTTTTTACATCCAACTGAACTAGTTCCATATCCAATTGTGCTACCAAAGCCAATAAAATTCGAATAGAGGAATGTTTTACAACTGGAGAAAAAACTTCATTATAGTCAATTCCCTCCATCTGAGCGTAGCCTTTAGCCACCAGCCTTACTTTGTAGCGAACATCCTCCTTGTCAGGAAATCCATCTTTCTTTGCATATACCCATTTGCACCCAATTGCCTTCTTTCCCTTCGGGAGACTAGCTAGTTTCCACATATGATTCTTATGAAGGGACTGCATTTCATCATTCATGGCTTTCCTCCACTTCTCTACTTCTGAACTTTTGACTGCTTCATTATAAGTGGTAGGAATATCATCATTTGCAATTTGGAATGCGTAAGCCACCATATCAACATAGCGAGCAGGCTTTTTGATTGTCCTCTTTGTCTTACTTAATGCAATTGATTCAGGTTGCTGTTGAGGTTCTTGGGTTAAAACCTCTTCTTTATCTGACTCTTCATCTACCATAAGAGTTTCTGCATCTGCTTCATCATTTGTTGGGCTAACAATTTTCCTTTCAAACTCCACCTGTTTTGGAGTACCATCTGTCTGCTGAACACTTTTATTTGTCACCTTTCTCAACATGGCAGATTCATCAAAGGTAACATCCCTATTGAAATTTTTTTTTTTGACTCTGGGCACCAAAGTCGATATCCTTTCACACCAGAAGTGATCCCCATGAAAATTGCTATCTTTGCACGTGGATCCAACTTTGATTCCTTAACATGATAGTATGCAGTGGAACCAAACACATGTAAGGAATTATAATCTGTAACAGGTTTTCCAAACCATTTCTCCAATGGCGTTTTACCACCAATAGCACTAGATGGTAGGCGATTAATGAGATGACAAGCATATGTAACAGCTCCAGCCCAAAATTCTCTGCCCAACCCAACATTGGACAACATACACCGAACTTTCTCCAGTAACGTCCGGTTCATACGTTCTGCCACCCCATTCTGTTGTAGTGTATTTTTGACTGTGAAGTGTCTGACAATGCCTTCATCTTCACACACCTTCATAAATGGATCACTCATGTATTCCCCGCCATTATCTGTACGGAGATGCTTGACCCTTTGGCCTGTTTGAGTTTCCATCATCTTTTTCCATTTGAGGAAAACTCCCAGCCTTTATCCTTAGTCTTCATAGTATACACCCAAACTCTCCGGGAAAAATCATCAACAAAGGTCACATAGTAGTGTTTTCCTCCCAAAGAAGTCGTCTTGGAAGGTCCCCACACATCAGAAAGAACATAGTCCAAAAGACCCTTGGTATCGTGGATTGTTGTTCCAAATTTGACCCTTGTCTTTTTTCCTTTGACACAGTGCTCGCAAAAATCCAATTTGCAAGTCTGAACTCCTTTCAATAATCCTTGTTTCACTAAGAGATTCAAGGATTTTTCACCTGTATGCCCCAAGCGCATATGACATAACCTGGTTGTTTCTAACTCTTTTTCATCAGTAGAAGCCACTGCTGCTGTGCCAATAACAGTAGTACCTTGGTAGTGGTATAATCTGTTATTCTTTCGAATTCCCTTTAACACCATAAGTGCACCAGAGATTATCTTTATTACTCTGCCTTTTGCTCGTACCTCGAAACCCTTTTCTTCTAGAGCTCCTACGGAAATGAGATTCTTTGACAAACTGGGCACATAACGAACATCCTTCAGGATTATGATTGATTCATCATTATTTTTCAAACGAATGGAACCAATCACATGTGTGGTGAGAGAGACATCATTTCCTGTATAAATAACTCAATCTTCTAGTTCTCTAAATTCATAGAACTAATCCCGATTGGGACACATATGATGACTGCAGCCTGAATCAAGCAACCATACACTAGAAGAGCTAGTTGACGATGTAACAGCAAGTGAGAAATCTGAGTCTTCATCATTACACTCAGCTACATTTGAATCTGCAACAGCCTTTCCCTTATCAGGTTTGCCTTTATTCTTCAGCTTAGGACAATCTTTCTTCTAATGCCCTTTTTCTCGATAAAAGGCACATTCGTCTTTGCCCAATTTGGGCCTCGACTTCGATCTCTAATTCTTTCCTTTAGTCTGGCTCTGCAACCGACCTCTCACTACTAGAGCTTCTGTAGCTCCACTTATGCTTTCTTTCTTGTATTTCTTTCTTAGTTCATAACTGTACAAGGCAGCACAAACTTCACTGAGAGTCACAGCAGCCTTCCCATGAAGTAGAGTCATTTCAAGAAACTCAAACTCCTCAGGAAGGGATCCCAACAACATCAAAGCTAGATCTTCATCTTCAAATGTCACATTCATATTCAATAAATCAGCGACTAACTGATTAAAACTGGCGATGTGATCATTTAATATGATACCCGAAATATAATTGAAACGAAACAGTCTTTTCTTCATGTGGAGCTTATTCTGACTGCTTTTTTTCAAGAATTTTTCCTCCAGTGCCTTCATCAATTTACTTGCAGAAGTTTCTTTCGAGAAAGCATACTTTTGCTCTCTAGAAAGGCACAATCGAATTGTACCACATGCCAAACGATTGAGTCTCTTCCATTCTTTCTCATCAATATCATCTAGTTTCTTTTCTTCAATGGCAATGTCTAGACCTTGCTGAAAGAGAGTGTCTAGAACCTCACTTTGCCATATGCCAAAATGACCCGTACCATCAAAAATTTTCACCGCAACTCTTGTATTTGCCATTAAATTGGATGACGAAGAAGAAGTGAATGGATATGTCATTTTTGCTACAATTACTATTCAATAGCTGTCGATGCGGAATGCCAATAGCCCAAGAAAAAATCTTTTCTGATGTGGAAGATCAGAATACGCTACAACCACAGAGCATACTAAGAAAGAACCTAGGCTCTGATACCAATTGTTGTGGAATCTCGGATTAATTTCCACCAAATTCACCTCGAACACTATTGAGCAGGTGAATAAAGCGTAAACGATTGTAATGAAAAATCACACAAAGTAAAATTTTCAGGAAAGACTGGAGGGGTCACAAATGGTCTCACTTAAAACCGAATCTCCTTAGACGAAATTTTTCTAAGTAATTTAATAGCACAATAATTTACTAACAATATACCAGACAATAGCTATTAAATAGACAAATAAAGAACACCAGAATTTAACGAGGTTCGGCCAATTATGCCTACATCTTCGGACACTACCAAATTATATTTCACTATTTTAAAAAAATAATACAAGTGAAATATTTACTAAAAAGAGAAAGAATTATTGGCTTAGGAAAGATTGGCAATTTTGGGATGGATAAAACTAAATAAGGTGGGCTATATTTATAATAGGATAAACCTATTACATCCCACTTGGTTCTCGATGTGGGATTCCTTTGTTAACAAAATAAATTATTTTGTCAACGAAGGTGGGTGGATGAGCCACCAATGTTGACAGTTTATACCAGCTATTGTTGTTTTGTTTTTTTTTTTTTTTTGCTTGTTTTTGCTTCCATTCTAATAATAATGTGCAAAGCTACTCTATCAAAGTTTGTAAGTTTGCCATAATATATATATAAACACACATTAGTTTATTTAGGTGTGCACGTGGTTTGCAAGTGATAAGTTATTTTTAATAAATATTAAATTATAAAGGGATAAGCGGTTTCTTAGCACTCAAACTTTTTTTTTGGTCGGCTTTTACCCTTGAACTCAATTTAATGGTTCAAATATACCTTAGCGTTGGACAGAAAGTCTAGCTAATAAACGGAATTAACGGCAGCCAATCATGCGTCGACATGTCAGCATACACGTGAAAAACTTATTTCCTATTCATAATTAAAATAATAATAAATAAATGTTGCCCTACTTTCTCTCTCTCTTTCTCTGCAAATCTGCAAATTAATGGCAGTTTCCATTGATTATAGGTGAAGAAGAAGCTGCCATTTGAAATTCTATTACGGTTTGTAAATTGCACATAATAATTTGTTATCAAATTAATCCATACAATTATTCATAATTCGGATCCAAATAAGAAAATCTCAACATTATTGAACATTAACTAGAAATAAGGATCCACTCTCAAACAGAAAAGACCATGTTTATCTACAGATCGTAGGTAGGCTATTCAACTGGATCCTTCTCCTTGTCTGCATTCACACTCGTATACCAACCATAATTAAAGGGAATTATAATTATGGTGAAACTACTTTTCAGTATGATAAGCCTGCAGTTATCAAGCTCAACTCTTTGGGCCCATACAGATTTAATATGATTCATTTTACTAATTTTCTTCTCCGATTTGAAAGGAGAAAATTGAAAGAGTGGCACATTCTGCAAATCAAAGGCGTAATGTGATCAATGGATGTGACTATTTCATATTATGAATAATGGAACTGTAGAGTATCGAGTTCAATTCAATTACTAATTCGTATATTTAATAATTATCTAGGAACTTAGGGGAATATTCATCATTGATTCGTATTTTAATATTATAGGGAAAAACGTTTAAAACCAACAGCATTATTTTGGATAAAATAGAACAAGTTGATAACAAATTGCAAACAACATGCTAAATTAATTCAAATTTTAATTTTTAGAAATTTTGATTTTTAAATAGATTGGATGTCTCTAAAAATTTTAAAAATAAATTGAATATTTGTTAATTTCGTTAGATAGATAATAGTATAAAAATTAGGAATAAAGTTATATTGATTGAGATTTTTTATTTTGATAATTCGTGAATTGTGATGTATTTATCAATTGTTTCACTAATTCAGTTCAAAATAAAAATTTAATTTTTGGATAAATTGGATGTAGTAAGAATTTTATGTAAAAATAATAGTTTAAACAATGTATTTATTTAATGCAAGGAAGTTATAATTTTTAAAATAAAATTTGTTTAATATAGAGTACATATAAAAAAATTAACAATAACTTGAAAGAAATTTTTCACGGTGCAAAATTTATTTTCTTTTTGTGCTGTTAATCATTAATTCTACTTTTTTTTTAATTAGAATTGATGGGAAATTATACGCATATAATTAAATGGAGGTAACATTAAATAAATGTACCTACCTCTTGTAGCGCAGAAACTCGTTGCGGAAGCGTCTACCAAGATCCCGTTTGTTTTTTGTCACTGGTCTGGCTTTTACCCACTCGGGGTAAGAGCAGCTAGATCACAATCTAAATGCCCCTGAAAATAAGACAAAAAACTGTGAGTGGGAACAAGCAGCCTTGCGGCGTATACGTTTTCTCGTTACCAAATTATGAGGATCTCACCTCTATTTATAGAGGTCCTAATGGCTAGAGACCTAACTCTAGTTTAACTCAGAATCTTTTCTGAGATAAGATTTGGTAATTTAATTTAGATTAAATAACTCAATTTAATCTAGATAGGAACTCAATCCTTTATAGAGTCATGGGCGTATCCCAACTCTATCATCTCCCACTCGCACATGACGGAACACATTCCAGTCTTAATCTTCAGTTATACCGGCAGATAGATTGTGTGACCAGCATACCTCGAGAGCACTAGTGCTATACACCTGTTATGGATATATAGCGTCTCGAAAAATAAAATCATCTTCTTCATGTATGCCTAACCCTAGATTGCCTTCTCACATTCACTGTTTTAACTCATGATCTCATAAAACAATTTTCGTGTTCACTATTATATTTCTACTCATAGAAACTATAATAGACCGGCCAGTGAACCACGAAACCTTATGAAAGTGATCAGAAGGCTATCTTCACCTCTTACTGTATGCCATCCATCATGATTCAACTCGCTTTACTAGTTAGATCCGCCAGGCCTAAATTTTTTTCCGGACCTCTTGGAAACTAACTAAGCTAGCCACATTGAACCATACTTCAGGGATAAGTTAAGGGTTCTGAGGGTCGAAATATAAATATATATAGGGTCTCACAATAGGGAAAGTTGAGATCATTAATATTATTAAATTCCCATCCCTGTGGTCACATAAGCACACACGGTATAAAACGTGTGTTATGGTGTTCTTTCCTTCCCTTAAAGGAGCGCATGTCTCACATTTTGATAATGTGTATATTAAACACCATACAGAAGCGTAAGGTTGCGATGCACCGAAGCACCCAACTTTAGTCCGCTTACTTAAGGACTGCTTCTGGCTTTTCAGACAGAATATGGTAGTTACATTTAACTTACCATCGGATTTCGTACAATCCTTATTTGGATCTCAATCCAAAGCATACTACTTTATGTATGTCTTTATCTCGCACCTTAACAAGACTTATCTTGTAATTTCTGCAAGACGGCACTTTTATTTTGAATAGGCTCTCGAGCATTCTCATATGTTCAAAAATCACCTCATCTTAGTCTTTGCCAACTCATTGACAAAACTAAGGTAAACACCCTTATGAGTGGGCTACTTCTCTGTCCGACATGTTCAATCTCATATCAATAACAGTAAATATTTACACATAAACATTCACACTCATGTATTGCCAACAATGAACTTTAGTTATTATTCGCAAATAATAACGTTAAGGGATTATATAAAGTATAACAGTACCAATTAAATTCTACGCAAACCTCGAGATCTAATGTGTCTCTCAAAACACATCTCTCGTCATAGGTTTACTCAACGGATCTACGTGCGTAGAAACGTACTGTAAGTTCACTTCTCCTCGTGCAACAATATTTCTCATGTATTAATACTTAATGCCGATACGCTTAGCTCCACTATAAGCTATCAATGACTGACTGTCACTAAAGACTGTCATTAATACCTCTAAGACAGTTACTCTTAAATGGCTCACAAACCATTTCAGCCAAACTGTCTCTTGTATTGCAATTGAGGAAGTGATAAATTCAACTTCCACTATTGATAGGGCTACACGGGTTTAATTCTTGTTACTCCTCGAGATGGCACTCTTGCCAAACAAGAATATAAACTTAAGGCAGATTTCCTCTCATCCTTACCTCCTACCCAATCAACATCTCTATATTCTCTCAATGCAGATCATTTTCTTAATAATAGAGAGAATAGGCTGCAGTACCTCTAAGGTATATAAGTATCCTTTCAATTGCTTCCAATGTGCTTTGCCTGGGTTAGATTGATATCTATTTACCATGCCCACTGCATAGCATATATCATGTCTTGTATACAACACTGCATACATAAGACTACCCATGGCACTGTCATATATAGAACGTTCCTCATACGTTCAATTTTCCTGACCTCATAGGACACACATCTTTGCTAAGAAATTGATTCTTGGTAATGGGGTAATCTATGAGTTTGCAGTTTTGAATATTAAATTGCTCAAGGTCTTTGTTGATATATTTCTTTCAAGAAATAGACAACAATCTTCTTGAATGATCTCTTGAAATCTTAACTTCAAGAATGTAATATGCACAACTCATATTCTTTGTCTCAAAGTTGGACGATAACCAATCTTTGATTTTATTTACGTACCATTTATCATTTTCAGCTTTGAGTATGTCATATACATAGAATGCCAAAATGATAAATTCATTTTCAGAGCTTTTACTATAAACACAATGATCTTCATCAATCATGCTGAACACGTTCGACATGATTCTATGATGAAGTCACAAGCACCATTGTGTTGAAAACTGTTCAAGGCAATAGATTGAACACATCAATCAGCAAACCTTATATTCGCTGCCTTTTCCGATGAAATGTGTAGATTGTTTCATCCATTTCTCCATTGAGAAAAGCAGTCTTTTCATCCATTTGATGAAGCTCTACGTTCAAACTCGCCACTGTGGCTAGAATGAACCTTATGGACGTAAATTTTACAACAGATGAGAAAGTCTACTCATAGTCAATCTCTTTCTATTGTATGAACCCCTTAGCGACTAGCCGAGCCTTATATCTTTCGATACCTCTTTCAGCCTTTCACTTTACTTTGAGAATACATTTATTCTCAATTTGTGTCCTTCCAGTAGATCAACTAGTTCTCAAACATGGTTTGATCTCATGGATGCCAATTTCCTTTTCCATTGCTATAGTCCATTTTTCTCTTAAATGGGCATGAAAGAGCTTTTTGAATAGGTTTTATGCTCTTTCTAGTCTTGTGGGATAACCAAAAGGGCTTCGTTCAGGCCTTCAATTTTAAATTGTCGGCATGAAACACTTATCTTTTTAGATTTTTGCAGTTCTGAATCTTGATAAACATGTCTCATATATTTATCGTGATTCACAATGCTCCCACTGGGATCATGTTCCATACTCTCACTGGAGTTAGGAATACTATATTCTTTCCTCTCACTGGAGTCAAGAATGCTCCCATTCGAATCAGGTCTCGAACATCCGAATCGTTTGGAGGATGAAGGTCTTAACCTTCTTCCTCTAACTCCCTCCCACTCGGATGGAGCGATCTTGATCGTTCCTCTACCTGAAATTTATAGAAAGTGAAATCTCAATTCACTTCGCCCAACTTAGAAAATTCATTCTCTTAAGAATGTGACATCTAGTGATTCAACTTTTATCATTATGCCATTTTCTTACTTACCCACGAAAATGTATCATTTTGATACTTCAGAATATCTCACATAGATACTCTTCTGCCTCTTGGTCTCAAATTTACCAAATTGAGGTATCATAGATGTAAGCATTATAACCCAAAAGTTATAAATGGCTTAGGTCAACTTGTCGACCATTTCACAACTGATAAGTTGTGGTAATGACAGATTTGGAGGGCATACAGTTCAGAACATATGTGGCAGTCAACAAAGCATCTCCCCAATAGGAGATAGGCAAATTTGCCTCTGCCATCATAGATCTAACCATATATATAGGAGAGTCTTATTTCTCCTTTCCTCAACACCGTTTTGTTGTGGATTTCAAGGAATGAACAACTGATATTCAATCCTTTTTCATCACATGAAACTTTAAGTTTATCTGTAAGATATTACTGACTTCTGTCAGTTCTTAAAGCTTTGATCTTTTTATCTAATTGATTCTCAGCTATACTCATATAAGTCGTGAAGCAACACAATGCTTCTGACTTGTGAGAAATCAAATAGACATGACCATACCTAGTACAGTCATATATAAATGTGATGAAATAATAGGCCCCATGCCTTACCCTCACATTCATTTGACCACATTCGTCAGAATGGACTAACTGCAATAGAAATGTGGCTATAGTTCCTCATTCGAATGATTGTCTAACTAGTTTTTCCTTTTAGGCAATACTTTCGTATAGGTAATTCAACCTTATTTAAATCGCCTACTAAACCTTCTTTGACTAACCGACTCATTCGGTTTTGTCCAATATGGTTTAATATAGTATGCCATAATTTCACATTATCCTCATAACTATGTGAAAAATAACAAACTAGTTTTACTCAAATAGTTATGGTCCACATCCATAACAATAAAATCATTCAAGCATAAGCTTGCACTGTTATTCCCAAATGTAAATTGAAAACAAATTTCAATAAAGTAAGAACAAAATCTAAATTTCATAACAAAGGTATCTCAATTCCTTGTTATATAGTCCATTGGTTCTAAATCTATCACCCACAAAGGATGAAATTTAGAACTAGATACATAAATTCCACTCACTCTTGAGTCAGAATAGTGTATCTTTAAAGACACAATGCAGTCTCTTTGCATAGTATCCTTTTAGGCAATTGAAACATTTCACTCTTGAATTGTTTACCACCCATTTGCCTTTGGACCTTTTGTGATTCTATTCATTTTGCTTTTCAGGCTCTCAAGCCTTTTTCTTACCTCTATTGTTGAAGCTTATTTTATTGTTCTAATGAGAACTCATTCTATTAGAACAGGACTGTGCCATATGCACTATGACATTGACCTTAATCATTGTCAGACAGTCCCTTTTAAGCTTCAAATGACAAGCAACATCCTCAAATGTCTTTATGCTTATCCATGTGAGTTAGTTGCATCTACACATGCTACCAACTCTTGGGTAAAGAATGGATAATGGTTTGGACCTTACTGCTCATCAGTCACTTATGACTAAGTTCACTAAGCTCACTTTTCCTTTCCATCTCTATTAGATGTCTTCGCATCAAATAATCAGACTTTTCTGATATATATCAAATTTGATCGTCAATGATCGGAGCTTATTCAGAGTCACATCTCTGAATTTCTCCTGCAAACCGATCCACAGATCTATTACATTTTGATACTTGCGAAATTGCTTTGTGATGTGATGCAACATAGGCATCCCGGTCCTGCTTATGCTGGGTTATATTGTCATCCTCAGGTTCAGCCATAACCGAACTTGAGGGTTCAAGAGCCTCTTGCTCTTTAAGCACATACTGGATCTTTGTATTCCAGTTTTCATAATTATAACTTGGAAGCAGCATCCATTAGGATCCTCCGATCTCAAATGGATTAATATTGCACATTTTTAAAAGAGATAAGGCAACACATGCAATTTATTATGCACCTGAAATAGTAACCTAGTAAAATTTTCTATTAGGCTCAAATTCGAAAAGGCTACTTATAGTATCCAATTACCCTCTAAGTCCTAATGTCCAACCTTATAGGTTAAGATTTCATGCATAATAAATCTGAATTATTGGATTATCAAGTTCTCAAACTTATGAGGGGATCTTTATTAAGCTTTTACTTAATAAACATGCAATTATTTTACTCATAAAATATCGCAAGGCAATTAACAATTAAAATAAACTCATTTATTATAAAGTTAAATGCTATCATGATAAGTAAATAAACACATTTATTTAACCAAAAATCCAATAATCCCAAAATAAGACACTCATGTCAAATATTAATAGGAAACATAAATCCTATTTAACAAAAATAAACGCTAACTCAAATTAACACTTATGTCAACTATTTTAGAAGACCAGATTTCAAAAAATCTTTTTAGTTATTAGGATTATATCTTTGACCGATTTTAATCAATTCATCAAGTGACTCATAAGTCCATTGATGAAGTCATGGACAATGCACGCTCTGTCCATTTCTCAACACCATCACAGAATTTTAGTGTTACTTTTCAACACTTGCCCTTTTGGTAACTCGAACCAAAATTTTATTTTCATACTCAGACCACCAGTTCAAATGCACTCTTGCATTTGTTCTCACACATGTAATTTATGATGCACTGTTGCATCAATGTCATCAGCTCAAAACTTCCTTCGCATTTGCATGTTACTTATTGATTACACCCTTGCAATTCTTAAAATAACCTATGCGTTTCATAAGGAAGTACCAGTGCCCTTATTTAACTTTTCTGTAACATATTACAGGTAAAATTTATACACTCATGTATAAATACACATAATTGAAACGCATTTCAATCAATAAATAAGGACAGCATCTCAAAAAAATTTTCAAAATACTTTCAAAAATTAATCGAATGCAGAAAACACATTTTCTACAATTTTTAATATTTTATTTTGAAATTAAACACATTTAAATTTCAAAAATTACAAAATATATTTTCTGGTCATTAAAAAAATTTTGAAAACATAACCAAAAAATCAGAAATAATTTTTAAAAATTATTTGACAAAAATCGGAGCTGAAAAGGTGGTCTGAAGACACCGCACGCGCCCACACGCGCCGACCAGAGGGAGATAGACGCGCCCACGCGCCCCACGCGCGGCCTCCCACTCGACCAGACACGTGTCACAGCCACAGCGTGCCACGTGTCTTCATCCAGTCACGCCACGTGTCTGAAAGCTATTGGTCCAGCTAGTGCCACGTGGCGGTATCTCATTGGTCCACGTGTCACGCATGACACGTCAGCATTGCCACGTGGCAGACCTCGGTCTGACACGTGGCGACCCCTGATAGGGCCACGTGTCATTGATGCCACGTCATCAATAACACATGGCATGACACGTGGCACCGCCTCATTGGTCCACGTGTCACTCCTTGGTTGGGCCATGTGTCAGCTGTATGACACGTCATCATGACACGTGGCACGACCTTGGTCAGCCACGTGTCGTCCTCTAATTTGCCCACGTGTCCGCCCCACGTTGTGCCACGTGGCATGGCCTCTGCCATCCACGTGGCGCTCGGCCATTGGGCCACGTGTCAGCAGTGACGCAATACTGCTGACACGTGGCACACGCGTGTGGGCCACCGCCCACGCGCACGCGCCGAACGAGTTGTGGCGCGTGTAGTCCACGCGCCGCCTTGCCGACCGATTCTGACTCTCTGGTTCTGGCCGGTGGGGGGTTTTCAGGGTCTGTGAATCCAATGGTGAGGTCAAAAATAAAAAATCTCGACTTCTAGTTAGCCGTTTAGAACACTCATGTTCGTCCCCTCGGGTTTCGGTGTACACATACATGAAATTGAGCCGAAATATACACGCATATATATTTTTCACACAAAAAATAAATTTTTGTTGTGTTATATGCATCCCAGATCTAATAATTTTACACATAAAATTTTAGATCTGTTTAGCCACATGCCAGGACGCAAAAACCACGGCTCTGATACCAATGATGGGAAATTATACGCATATAATTAAATGGAGCTACATTAAATAAATGTACCTACCTCTTGTAGCGCAGAAACTCGTTGCGGAAGCGTCTACCAAGATCCCATTTGTTTTTGGTCACTGGTCTGGCTTTTACCCACTCGGGGTAAGAGCAGCTAGATCACAATCTAAATGCCCCTGAAAATAAGACAAAAAACTGTGAGTGGGAACGAGCAGCCTTGCGGCGTATATGTTTTCTCGTTACCAAATTATGAGGACCTCACCTCTATTTATAGAGGTCCTAATGGCTAGAGACCTAACTCTAGTTTAACTCATAATCCTTTCTGAGATAAGATTTGGTAATTTAATTTAGATTAAATAACTCAATTTAATCTAGATAGGAACTCAATCCTTTATAGAGTCATGGGCGTATCCCAACTCTATCAAGAATAGTTTAAACAATGTCTTTTTTTTTGTTAATAATATAAATAATGGAGGTTAATTTAGTTTAGAAAAGTTTTCGACCTACTCCATATATTTATATATAGAGTATACATATATATAGACAATGACAAATAATGTTATAGCTTTTAGAGCTTGACATTCATGATATCTTTAATATTAACAAAATGTAAAGTCTTTGATTTAAATTTTAATTCTTAAAGGAATTAATTTCTATAATTTATTGATTATTAAGTTCTAAATATTCAATATCTTCTTCATTTTATACCACCGATTATCGAACACAGACCTCATTCGATTGGCAACAAATGTATCTGCAGGCTTTAAGGATGTTACAGCAGTGGTAAACACTGCATCTGGGGCTGCCTGCAACAATATGCAAATTCCAGCAGAGTTCATGTTAAATAAATGAAAAGCATCATAATGAGATACTACAGCTGAAGAATGAATTTCAACATGACTTTATAGCTATACAGCATATATATTTCCTTTTGTTCAAGATCATAAATAATTAAGAAGTGTTTGTTGAAAACAGACCTAAATCAACAAGAAATCGTAGTTCATAAGAGGTGGCAATTAATTAAGCAAATAATTGCATCATTTGCATAAAAAATGTAGATGAAGCTCAGGCAATTGATTTACCTGAACTAGTTGCCAGTTTGGCCCTTTCCCAAGTTCTCAGTACACGATGAATAAAAAACATAAGTGAAAAATACAACATATATGAAAGCATTTTTTAGAGAGATCATCTATCACAGTCCATCCATTATGCTACCGATGCATACCAATCAGGCAACTTTGTGATTGGACTACTGAAGAACCTTTCTTCCCGATTTTTTTTTATTGGACTAATGATATCCCAAGTAAATATATCTTAAAATTATTATACAGATATTAGAAAAAAAAATGAAAAAGCACATAAAAAAATTAAATAATTAAAAAAAAAACACAAAAATTAAATTAAGAAAAAAGAAAGATGAATGGGAAAATTTTCATTTTCTTTTTTTTTGTTTTTTCCTGCCCTAATCATTTATTATTATTATTATTATTATTATTATTATTATTATTATTATTATTATTATTATTATTAAATATTCTTTTCAAAATTTGATGAGAAAATTTACATATCTATCTCTATTTATACCACTTCTTTATTTTTAACTAAAATTAAATGAAGTACCTACAAAAAAAAAAATGGCTCCTAAAGTTAAATTGACTCTGTTAGCTACCTTATGTTGGGGTTACAAGCCAAAGTCGTACATTGAAAAATTAAGAGAGAAATATCTTGAATATAAAGTGCTCACCTAACTCCATTAGTATGAGGCCTTTTGCGAGTAACCCAAAAATAAATCCATGCGGGCTTGACCAAAAGTGGACAATATCATACTAATATGGAGTTAAGTGACGTTTGACAGTCCCAACAAGTGGTATCAAAGCTGTGGTTTGGAGACAATTCGAAATAGTGGATTGCGTTGTGTGGGAGGCTCCCGGTATGACCTCGTGATTAGAGATTCGTGTTTGGTGCCTTATGTTGAAAGTCTTCCTGATATTATGGTGGTCAGGCGGCGTGTCCCATTGGTTGATAACAGGGTTACAAGATGATCTGATGAATCAAATGGATTATCGCTCGAGAGGAGGACATAAGCTGTGTGGTCCTTGGTTTGAGGGGAGGATTGTTAGGGTTACAACCCAAAGTCCCACATTGGAAAATTAAGAGAGAAATACCTTTGATATAAGGTGTTCACCTAACTCCATTAGTATAAGGCATTTTGGGAGTAACCCAAAAATAAATCTGTGCGGGATTGGCCCAAAGCGGACAATATCATACTAATATGGAGTTAAGTGGTGTTTGGCGGTCCCAACACCTTAGCCGTATCACCTGTGACGGGGGGAGTTGCTTCAGCTAGTCAAGATAAGCATGTCAAGATATGGAAATAACATAATTGTCGGGCCGAGCATTAATCGACCTCGATGATTAAATGTTTTTAGATTTTTGTATTTGGTCACTCGATCTGCCTAGAGTTTGTGTTGTTGTATTAAATTTTAGGTCCTTGTAACTCCAGACACTAACCATCTCTTATTGTATCTGCTACGCTACAACACTACTGTTTAATTTATAGAACAATATTACAGGCTTTGTGGACAGTTTGTAATGTTTTTGAATTCTATTGAGAAATGTATGCTTCTTATCCATAGATTCCCCGGTTCTTGTATCAGTGTCCTTGTAGATTGTAGCAAAAGTTACAGAACAAAGAATAAGAAGAGCAAGTAGAAATCAAGAAAAGAAAAAGTTGTAACTGCTTCTCGATTCTATTTCAAAATTATAAAAATAAAGTGCAGTTAGTTTGTCTTATATATACATTAACTTAACTGGATAAAATTAACTACAGTTAGCTAACCATGATTAATCTAACTATAACTATCCCTCCTAAGTTGGAAATGGTTGAGAAACCATTCCAAACTTGACAATACTAGCATGAAACTGAGGATGACATAAGGAATTTGTGAGGACATCAGCCAGCTGAAAATGGGTACAAACATATTGAGGATTAATAAATCCCTCTTTGAATTTGTTGTGGACGATGTGACAATCAATCTACAAGTGTTTTGTACGCTCATGGAAGTGGATTTTTAGTGATGTGCAGAGCTGATTTACTGTCGCAACACAATGGAATTGGAGAACTGATTTGGATCTTGAAATATTTCAATAAGTAACTCAACCATTGCAATTCATAAACTGATGAATCCATACTTCTACACTCAGCTTCACAAGAATTCCTGGATATTGTATTTTGTTTCCTGGTTTTCCATGAAATAAGGGAGCTGCCAAGGAAGATGCAGTAACCAATAAGAGATTTCCTAGTGAAAGGACATGCCGCCCAGTCACTATCACAATATCCTGCCATAGCAATAGTGGTGTCTGATTTATAAAAAAGGCCATATGAACTACTACCATTGAGATACTTCAACAGTGTAGGCTTAAGGCCACATCCTAATTTTAATGATAATCAAAACTTAAATAAATTCTATTTTGAATGCTTTTATAAACAATTTATGCAGGAATTTTCTATATGTTTTCTGATGGAAAATATTTCTTGGATGGATTTTAAAAATAATTCAGAAGAATGCCTTAGTTTGTTAAAAAATATGATATTGCATTTTAAGATCAAATTGACGCAAATTATTTTCATTCACACTTGTATATTATTACTTTTAAGTTGCATAAAAATGTTTTTAAGTCAGAAAATGAGCTTTTGACTAAAACTGGCTTTCATTAGAAAATGATTATTTAGGAAATAAATTTCTAATAATATCAATTTTCTAAATGAATTTCTATTAGTATCAGCTGGACAAAAATCTAAATTTCACTACCGGACAAGAATAACAACTTGTTTTCAATTTGTTTTTTTAGAATTGCCCTCCAATGGCTAGAAACGACTAGTTTTGGTTTCAAATAACTAAAACTGAATTTTTGAATATAAATACATGTTATTTTACCTATTAGAAGGTTAGAGAAAAGTTGGAGAGAAATTCTAACTTTTAAGAGAAAAAACTTTACTTTGTTCATCTCACTTTTTCACATCTTTTACCCTTCATTGTTTACACATTCTACTCAATTTGATTATAGTTTATGTTTTAATTATTTGTTAGAAAATCCTAATTGTAAAAGATTGTGAGTTGTGTTAGCTAAAACCTAGAATAAAAATTCAAGTAGGTGTTCTACATTTTTTATTTTGGAAAAAAATTGTGAATATATATATATATATATATATATATAGAGAGAGAGAGAGAGAGAGAGAGAGAGAGAGAGGATTGTATATTGGCTTTAACTCTTACCGTTAAAAGAGTTAAGAGTTTAGAGAAAAACTCAAGAAGTAAATCTTGAGAAGTAGATGTAGGCAAGTTGACCAAACCACCATAAATTTTGTATGTTTACTTTTCTGCTCCCTTTTCTGCAACTCTGTTTTCTACTACTCTGTTTTGATTTTCTAGAATTTGTGTTTTTAAAATTGTTCCTTAAATCAATTCTTGAAATATTTGCAATAAATTTCATACACACACTTTTCAGAACTATCTTTAAGATTTTGTTTGAAAAAGAACTTGCAAAAATCTAAATATTACTTGCATTGCATTTTTGTGTTTATAGTCAGAATTCTGCATTTTTATACATTTTTGTTCCATTAGAAAAAAAAAAAAGCCAAAAAAATTTGAGACACTCAGTTTACCCCACTTTTTGTGTCTTTGGGACCTACAAACACATGCAATGCAACAAACCAATGTGTATCACATGGAGCACAAACAAACTGACTTAGTTGTTGAACACTATAAGAAATATCAGTTCTAGTCATATTCAAATACATCAACCTCCTAATAAGCCTCCTGTAAGAATCCAATTTTGTAAGCAAAGGAGAATTCTTAGCGAATTTGTGATTTTTGGGTAAAGGTGTTAAAACTGATTTAGAACCATTCAAGCCCACATCCTTCAAAATGTCAGTAAGATACTTTCATTGAGAAATAAAAGTTTCAGTTATTAATCTAGCTATTTCAATTCCTAAAAAATACTAAGCATATCCCAGATCTTTAATAGTGAACTTGGAGTGAAGAAACTGCTTAATAGCAGCTATTTCATCCTCATTATCTCCTGCAATCAACACATCATCTACATATACCATTAACACCATAAAAGAATTATCAGAAGATTTAGGGAAGAGACAATAAACATTTTGAGATTGTATAAACCCATAGAATTTTAACTGAACAATGAATTCTGCATTCCACTCTCTGGAGGCATGCTCAAGCCCATAAAGAGATTTCTTGAATCTAAAAACTTCATCTGGACCAGCTTTTGTATATCTCTCAGGTGGTGTCAAATAAACCTCTTCCTTGAGATAACCATGAAGAAAATTATTGTTTATGTCTAGCTGATGTATTTCCTAACCCTTCATAGCAGAGACAGCTAAGAACACTCGAGCTATCACCAATTTTGCAACAGGAGAAAAACTATCAAAGTAGTTTATCCCTTATTTTTTGTTATAACCTTTAGCCACTAACCTGGCCTTTAGTCTTTCTATTATGCCATCAGAATTAAATTTGACTTTATAACCATTTAGCACCAATAGATTTCTTTCCTATAGGCAACTGAGTAATATCTCCAATGTTTTATTATCCTCAAGAGCCTTTATCTCCTTATCCATTGCCTCTACCCAACATGGATGCTTAACTGCCTGCTTGTAGGTTCTACAACTTTGCTTATATTTGTCATAAAAGCTGCATATAATGGAGAAATGTTAACATCTGAAGCAAATCATAAAGAATCAAAACTGATAGCATTGCTGCATATAAATCTTGCATCCATGCAGGTGATTTCTTTGGTCTAGAGATGGTTCTAATTGACTGATAATGAACTTTTGTATTATCAATCTGAACTGCAACATTATCAAGTTGAACTTCTATACTATCTTCTTGTACTTCATCTCCACAGCTAATTTGTATTAAACGTAACAACCACCTTGATCTACAGCATGGAGTGATATGGATGAGAATTGGAGCAATAAGGAAATAAATAAAGCTGGAGTGATAAGGAAGTAAATCAAGATGTGGTTATCCTTCCCAAAAATAGAAGAATCGTGAAGAGTAATTCAAGGGGTCTTGTTGAAATCCAATCACTGCATAATGGAAAATCCTTTGAGCATTTACTCCATTAAAATAGCTATGTAACAGCATTAAATTACCTGTACAAGTTTTCTAGTTTTCTTCTTTATTTAGAATTTTACCTTTCCTGTATTTTTATTTTATTGGTTGTAAACATCTATATATTGAGGTTAATAAAAACTCTCGTCTCACGTCAAGAGCAGAGAAGCTTTCCAACAAATATTGTTTAGTTTATATTTTCTTTATGGTATCAGAGCTACTTGTGAGACAAGAGAGTTCTAACCTTTATCCATGGCTTCCACAATTTCCCTAAATGTTGCCAATTTCGTTACCCTCAAACTCACACCAGAAAACTATCCCCTCTGGCATGAATAGATGCTTACATTAGCTGAAAGTCAAGACATGGTCGGGCTTCTCATAGGCAAGAAAATGAAACCTGCTATGTACACCAATGTCACAGCAGAAAAGACATCAATAAACAATGAAGAAGAAAAATAAATCTCGGAAGATTGTCTCAAATGGAAAAAAGAAGATCGTCTCCTACGTGGATGGATCATTGGGACACTTACAGAAGAAACTTTGGGTCTGGTCATTGGTCTTAACTCATCTCAATCAGTTTGGAATGCTTTAAAAGAAGCACATGCCCAAGACTCACAAGAAAAAAATATACTCTATGATAACAACTTACATACCTCAAAAAGGAACCAAGTCAATCCTTAGCAGAACATTTGAGAAAATTCAAAAGTATATGTGATAGCCTAGCAGCCATAGGCAATCCTATACCTGACAAAACAAAATTTTATTCCTTATTAGCAAACCTTGGCCCCAAATATGAATCTTTCACAACAACAATGCTTAAACCTCCAATGCCATCTTACTTAGAGGTTGTCTCACTCTTACAAGGTTTTGAACAACGAAATTCATGGATTGAAGCGTCAAATACTCCATCATATGCTTTCTATAGAGAACATAACCAGCGTCAGCAGCAAGAAAATTACAATAATCGAAATCATCAAAATAATTAATTCACATCAAAAGGAAGAGGATTTCAGGCTACAAATAACAGTTTTCAATACTCAAATTTTGCAAGTAATAACTCGCAATCAAACAATCATCCCAAAGGAGTAATAATCGTGTCTCTTGACCACCAGCACCTGGTAAAAGAAAAATGAAGATTACAAAGAGAGAGAGATGTACAAAAATGAGTACTGTTAGCTCTGTGGAAAGCAAGGACACATCGTCAAAATCTGTTGGAGTCTACAAGAATAATTAAGCAATGATGAACTTCCTCAAGCGCTTGCAGCTCTCACCATGGACAACTCCATTGCTGATACAGAATGGACCACTGATACTAGTGCTTCGAATCACATGACTGCAAATGTAGGTATGCTTTATAATCTCAAAAAATATGCTGGTTGTGATTTTGTATTTATTGGTGATGGTTCTCCTCTGAAGATAGATGCAATTGGTGATACCTTAGTATCTAATGGTATAAATGAATTAATGTTACGTGATGTTGTATTAGTCCCATAATTAATAGGGAACTTACTCTCCATTAGTCAATTGACAACACAATATCCCTTGAACTATGAATTTACTAATGAGCTATTTTGTGTTAAGGAACGAGCAACAGGGCGGATCCTACTAGTGGGTCAGCGTAAAGGATATCTTTATGTTTTATCTAAGATAAAGGAAGCAAATTTCTCAAATATACAAAATTCAAGAACAGATGAGTTATGGAACCAACGTCTTGGACATCCGCAAAGTTCTACTGTCAAGATTTTGCACACAGAGAAGTTAATTGAAGTTAATCTAAATAAAAAAGTTGATACTTTTTATGAAAGTTGTCAATTGGGAATACTCAGCAAGTTACCTTTTAATTCATTTAGTTCAATTAGTACTAAAATTTTTGAGAAAATTCATTGTGACATTTGGGGACCAACTCCCATTTTATCTCTTGGAAAATTTCGATTCTATGCATGCTTTGTTGATGATTATTCTCATTATATGTGGGTAATTCCTCTTTGTGCTAAATCGGAATTTTTTTATGTTTATTTGACATTTGAAAATTATGTGCAGCGACAATTTAACACACAAATAAAAATTTTTCATACTGGTGGAGGTGGAGAGTTTGTGAATAAAAGACTAAAATCTCATTTTCAACAAGGAATCATTCATCACCTTTCATGTCCTTATACTCCTGAATAGACAAGAATTATTGAACGTCGACATCGCACTATTAGAGAACTTAGCGTGACTATGATTTTTCATAGTGGTGTGCCTAAGTTTTTATGGGTTGAGGCTTTTACTACAACAACCTTTTTTAATCAATCGGTTGCCTTCTTCTTCACTAGCTTTTGATACACCTTATTTTTGATTATATGGTTCTCATCCTAAATAGTCTATTTTACGTGTGTTTGGATCTAGGTGCTATTCGTATACTTGGAATATGAAGAGAAATAAATTTAATGCTAAAACTATACCTTTTTTGTAGGTTACAGTAACCAACATAAAGGGTATCGTTGTCTAGATCCAAAAACCAATAGGATTTTTGTTTCAAGACACGTGGTGTTTGATAAAAATCATTTCCCTTACAAAACGAAAATGCCTCCATCTTCTTCACTCACAAGTTTCATTGATTTTTTGGATCCTTTCCTATCCTCACCAACGGATCAGATCATTGTTCCCGCAGTGGATGCATCGCCATCTATCCCAATACCATGCAATACTTTACATGACCCTCTGGCTATTCCTGCTCCCGCAGTCGAAGATATTACCTCTGACTCCCGTTTGACTTGTGATCATGGCCAATATACTAAACCTCAATCACCATATGCTACAGACACTTTGACATATCATAATGACTTTATGGAAATATCACCTCCATCTCCTACCGATGACATATTACCTAGCACATGTAGTTCCTCACCTACTTCCTGTCCCTTAAATTCTGACTCTCCTTTACATGTTGAACAGGTCCAACCGGAGTCCCATCTTATGGTCACTCGAGCTCAACATGGCATATACAAACCCAATCCTCGTTATGCTCTCATTCATGAATGTGGTGATATTCCTAAAGAACCACGTAGTGTCAAAATGGCTCTACAACATGCTGGTTGGAGACAAGCTATAATTGAGGAACTTGATGCACTACACAAAAATCAAACATGGACCTTGGTACCTTGGGAACCTCACATGAATGTTGTCGGTTCCAAATGGGTGTTTAAAGCTAAATTGAATGCAAATGGTACTCTTGATCGACTAAAGGCCAGGTTAGTTGCAAAGGAGTACCATCAGGTTGATGGCATTGACTATACTGAAAATTTTTCTCTGGTTATAAAACCAGGTACGATACGTTTAGTTCTTAGCCTAGCCTTAGTTCAAAGATGGGACATTAGACAAATTGATGTCAAAAATGCTTTTCTACATGGCTTTATAAGTGAAGATATCTTTATGGATCAACCCCCTAGTATGCATGATTTAATTTGTCCGTCTCATGCTTGTAAACTAAACAAAGCTCTTTACGGTCTCAAGCAAGCACCGTGAGCTTGGTTTGATCGTTTTAGCTCCTTTTTGCTTGCCAATCGATTCTTTTGTAGTTTGGCTGATCCATCACTTTTTATTTTGCACTCATCACTTGGTACATTAATTTTACTACTTTATGTTGATGACATGCTTTTGACAGGATCTAATTCGAAGTTATTTAATGATTTTGTTCAACTCTTGCACTTTGAATTTGCTATGAAAGACCTTGGTTCTATACATCATTTCCTTGGGATTGAAATTAAGCGGGGTAACAGTTCTTCACATCTTTCTTAGACTCACTATGCTTATTCACTTCTTGACAAGTCACAAATGCTTGATTGCAAACCAATGAATACTCCAGTGGAATCTAAGACTAAAGGGCTTAATGCTACCACACCTTATCTAGACCCTTCCTTTTATTGTAGCATTGTCGGCGCTCTACAATACTTGACAGTTACTAGACCTAACCTTTCCTTTTCTGTCAATTATGTTTCTCAATTTATACAATCACCTTCTCTTGCTAATATGAAAATGGTTCGTCACATCTTAAGATATGTCAAAGGCACTATTCATTTTGGTTTACATTTAACTAGTGATACTACACTTGATCTTTGTGGTTTCTCTAATGCAGATTGGGCAGGTTGTCCAACTACACGAAAATCCATAACTGGTTTTTGTACCTTCTTAGGGCAAAATATTATATCATAGTGTGCCAAAAAGCAACCAACCATTTCTCGATCCAGTACTGAGGCCGAGTATAGTGCTATGGCTAACACTGCTATAAAATTAACTGGGCTTACCTTTCTCTTACGTGATCTTCATGTTCCTCAATCGCAACCGCCAACTCTTTTTTGTGACAATTTAAGTGCGTTACATATGACTATTAATCCTGTTTTTCATGCTCGCAGTAAGCACATTGAATTGGACCATCATTTTGTTCGTGAAAGGGTCTCAATGGGACTTCTTATTACTTGACACGTTTCCTCTACTCTACAAATTGCAGATATCTTTACAAAGCCCATATGTAAAGCTTCCTTAAGTCACTTTCGCAACAAACTCTGCCTATAGCCTCAACATAGTTTGAGGGAGGGTATTAAACATAACAACCACCTTGAGTCTACAACATGGAGTGATAAGGATAAGAATTGGAGCGATAAGGAAATAAATCAAGCTGGAGTAATAAGGAAGTAAATCAAACTGTGGTTATCCTTCCCAAAAATAGAAGAATCATGAAGAGTAATTCAAGGGGTCTTGTTGAAATCCAATCACTGCATAATGGGAAATCCTTTGAGCATCTACTCCGTTAAAATAGCTATATAACAGCATTAAATTACATGTACAAGTTTTCTAGTTTTCTTCTTTATTTAGAATTTTACCTTTCCTGTATTTTTATTTTATTGGTTGTAAAGATCTATATATTGAGGTTAATAAAAACTCTCTTCTCATGTCAAGAGCAGAGAAGCTTTCCAACAAATATTGTTTATTTTATATTTTCTTTAATTTGAGCATTATCCTGCACATCAGCATATATGGACACATTGGGAGTATCTACTTGAACTTTATCTCCATAGTTGAACTGAGTATTTTCCTGCATATCAGCATATATAGACACATTGGGAAGAGGAATAGAGGACTCCAAATCAACAACAGACTTAAAGGGTAACTGAGTTTCATAAAACTCAACATCTCGAGAAATCAAAATTGGGATATTTTTGTGTTACAAAATTTTTTTGTTTAACTTTTCTGTTATAAGTGTATAAATTTAGTAGCCGCGCGTGAAATTAACCTCAACTTTCCCTTTGATCAATAAGCCATTTTCTTTTGGCACATGATTGCTCCTTCTCATATTTCCCATTTGATTCTCGAAGATAGAGTTGGCTTGCTCGTTGCTTATACCGGCTATTGCTGTTTATTTATTTATATTTTTTGCTTGTTTTTGCTTCCATTCTAATAATAATGTGCAAAGCTATTCTATCAAAGTTTTTAATTTTGATATATATATACACACACACACAAATTAATTAGGTGTGTACGTGGTTTGCAAGTAGTAACTTATTTTTAATAAATATTAAATTATAAATTTTTATTCACAAATTTCACATAAATTAAAATCATAATAATTGGATTAAAGTTAAATAAAAACTTGTGTTGACTTGAAAATATATGGGATAGATATAAAATAAAGTATTTGAGATTTCATGTACAAAACTAATTATATTTTTAATATAATTTGTAATTTTTTTATCCAAAACCAAATCAATCCTTAATGACCGCATATAACCTGAATATTGAAAACTAAATCAATATAACCAAATTTTTATTACAAAACTGAACCAAATATATACAATCATTTTTGGTCCAATATTTTAGTCTTAATGTGATCCAAGACCTGATCCTTTGATTTATAAATTTTTCATGGACAAGCTAATTATGAAATGCCACCTATATATGCTTGGTAACTAACTACCAACCAATTCAATTTTTAACCAACTTATTTTATCCTACAAGTTTTGGGTGGGTTAAGTGTTTGAAAAAGACACCTAATTTTTAATTTTTGATTTGTTAACTTGTCTCTATTTTTATGCTTTAGGATCTTTATGGCTGGTATCTAGCAGAAAGTGTAAGTTTTAGCACTTTTACCCTTGGAATTGGCAAAGAATTTGTTGTGAAAATAAGGACCGGATTAGAGCAATATCGCAACTAAAATACAGATAATAAGGAACAAAAGATTTTAACGAGATTCAGTCAATATTGCCTACGTCCTCGAAGACTAAAAACATTATTTCACTATCAACTTAAAAGTGAAACAATACAAGAGAGAAGAAATCAAGTTTGGGATTCCATTTTTTTTCCTACAAGAGTTGACTTCAACAATCTCCCACTTGAAGATTTGATTGAATATCAATCACATCTTCACATTATTCTTTCTCTCTTGCCAATCCCGTTGCTTGTATATCTGTCAGGCCGCTGGAAGATCGACAATAAATAAACTTGTCAGTATTAATTGCTTTCGTTATAAAATCTGCTATATTTTCTTTAGTATGATTTTTCTGCATATCCACAGTTCCTTCTTCTACTCTCTCACGAACGAAGTGATACTGAACCCGGATGTGTTTTATCCTGTAATAAAATGCTTGATTCTTCGCAAGATGCAAAGCACTCTGACTGTCACAAAATAGAGAAACATTCTCCCTTTTATGCTCGAGTTCCTCCAATAACAATTTCAACCATACAGCTTCTTTACTGGCTTGTGCAGCTGCCATATATTCTGCTTCTATTGTTGACATAGCCACAACTGATTGTAGTTTTGAGACCCAGCTTGCAGCTCCGCCAGCAAGTGTAAACACATATCCTATAGTGGATTTGCTTTTGTCTAAATCTCCAGCATAATTTGAGTTAGCATATCCTCTGACAATAAAGTCTGATCCTCCATAATATAATACAACATCTACGGTCCCTTTAATGTATCTAAGGACCCTTTTTACTGCATTCTAATGCTCTCTACTAGGATTCGCCATGTATCGACTAACTACTCCCACTACATGTGCAATGTCCGGTCTTGTACAAATCATAGCGAACATTAGACTTCCCACTGCTGATGCATACGGTACTCGAGACATCTCCAACTTCTTCTCTTCATTGCTAGGACACATACTAGAAGATAACTTGAAATTAACAGGAAATGGGGTAGATATCGGCTTACAATCTTGCATGTTGAACCGTCGCAAGATCTTCTTTAAATAATTTTTCTGAGAAAGCCAAATTTTTCTTCTATTTCTGTCTTGGTGAATTTGCATTCCTATAATCTTGTTTGCTGGTCCCAAGTCCTTCATATCAAATTCCCTAGCCAACTGAGCCTTTAACTCCTTGATGCGATCTTTGTTGGGGCCTGCTACCAACATGTCATCTACATACAACAGCAAGATAATGACATCATTTTCACCAAATCTCTTGAAATATGCACAAGGGTCTGCATTTAATCTATTGTATCCAAGACTCATAATAAAGGAATCAAATCTTTTGTACCAACACCTTTGCGCCTGTTTTAGACCGTATAGAGATTTGTTCAACCTGCAAACCAAGTTCTCCTTTCCTTTTTCTTCAAAACCTTTTGGTTAGAGCATATAAATTTCTTCTTCAAGATCTCTATGAAGAATTCACATCTAACTCCTCAAGATGCAAGTCAGAAGTTGCACGTATTGCCAGGACTACTCGAATTATAGTAAGACAAACAACGGGTGAGAAGATTTTAGTAAAGTCCACTCCTTCTTTCTAAGCATATCCTTTTACCACCAATCTAGCACGATATCTCTTAATTTGATTATCACCATTCTGCTTGATTTTGTAGACCCATTTATTACCTACGGGTTTTCTCCCTTACAGTAGTGGCACCAGTTCCCATGTCTTATTCTTATGAAGAGCTTCAATTTCCTCTTGCATTGCTGCAATCCACTGAGATGCATCTGAACTATTCATTGCTTCTTGGAGAGTTTATGACTCCCCATCCTCAGTTAGAAGATAATATGCAATATTACCCTCCATAATGTAATCTGAGTGCCAATTAGGTGGCCTTCTTGTTCGAGTTGATCGCCCATTATTTGAAACTTCAGCTTCGACTGCCTCTTGTTGCTCGTGCTCTGGTGCAGTTTCAGAAGAATTACCAGTTTTTGATTCTCTTTCTACAAATACTGTTATAGTCTCTGACTTTTCTTCACTTTCTGCTTGCTCTTGAATTTTATCTTCTACAAAGATAACTTCCCTGCTAACAACAATCTTATCCCACAGGTGATACCTCTTTACTCCTTTAGCATACCCCAAGAATATGCATTTTCTGGATTTTGGATCCAATTTTGTAGTTTCTTGGGCATTATACATCACATAAGCAGGACTTCCAAATACATGGAGATTTGAATAATCCATCGATTTTTTAGCCCACATCTCCATTAGTGTCTTACACTCAATTGCAGTTGATGGAGCTCGATTCACCACATAACAGGCAGTGTTGACTGCTTTCGCCCAGAATTTCTTATCTAAACCTGCAGTTCTCATCATTGCTCTTGTTCTTTCTAATAGAATTATGTTCATCCGCTCTGCCACTCCATTTTATTGAGGAGTGTATGCTGTAGTGAATTGTCTTTTGATGCCTTCTTGTTTACAGAATTCATCAAATTCTTTACCGGTGTATTCTCCTCCATTATCTGTCCTCAAACACTTGATCTTTTAGCCAGATTCAAGTTCCACTAGCGCTTTGTAAGTTTTGAAGACTAAAAACACATATGCTTTCTTCTTGATAGGAAACACCCAACACCTCCTGTAGTAATCATCGATAAATGACACAAAATAGTTTGCTCCTCCTAGGGATGACACTGGTGCTTGCCATACATCATAATGAACTAATTTCATAATGGCTTTGCTTCTGAAATTTGATGTGTTAAACTTCAATCGATGCTACTTGCTTACAATACAATGCTCACAAAAGGGTAGTGAGACCTTTGTGAGACCTGGAAGTAGATTTCTTTCTGCAAGAATCTTTATTCCTTGTTCAGACATATGCCCAAGTTTCTTGTGCCAAGTCATTGCACGTTTTTCACTTGGACTGATCGTGGCAACAAATGCCTCTCCTTCTTGCAAAGTCTCTCCTATTATCATGTATAAATTTGCAGCTTTTCTCTCTTCATAAGTACAAACGCTCCTCTTGATATTTTCAAGATTCCTTTCTCACCATTGAACTTGCACTCCAAATCATCCAATTGTCTTAAAGACAATAGATTCTTCTTTAGGCCCTCCACATGCCGTGTATCTTGAATAGTACAAATTGTACCATCATACATTTTTAGCTTAATAGTTCCAATGCCAACAATCTTTAAGGCATGATCATTATAACTGTATACATATCCTCCAGAGATAGGTTCATAATGATGGAACCATTCTCTTCGAGAGGTCATGTGAAATGTAGCTCCTGAATCAAGAAGCCATACTTCAGCAAATCTTTTTCTGCCTTCATTAGTCGTTGCTGCTTCACAACATAGAGCATCTCCGCTATTGGAATAGCTTGCCACATTTTCTTGGGAATCAGAGCTTTTAAACTCCAACAATCCTTCTTCAAGTGACCCTTTTTGCCACAGTTATAGCATTTAACATTCTTCTTAATTCTTGATTTTGATCTACCATGATTGTGGCTCCCACTTGAGCCACGTTCCATTGATCTCCCTCTCATAACTGTCAAGGCTTCCACATGCTATGAACTTGCATGCCTGTCTTCCTTATTCTTGCGCTAATTTTTTTCTTCTAAAACAGCGGCTGTAACATCATCGAAGACTAGAATATCCGTAAGGATATTATTTGTTAAGTTAATAATGAGTTGATCATATGAATCTGGTAAACTTTGAAGTAGAAGCTCAACACGTTCTACTGTCTCTATTTTATAACCTAAAGAAGTGAGTTGAGAAAATAGAGTATTCAAAGTATTGATGTGCTCCGTCACTGAAGTAGATTCCTCCATACGAAGAGTATAGAGTTTTCTTTTAAGGAAAATTTTGTTGTGGAGTGATTTGGCCTCGTACAACTTAGTGAGGTGATCCCATACCTCCTTTGTTATCTTCTTCTCTTTTATACTTGATAACACCCCATCTGCTAATGCCAAATGAAGATTTGTCATAACATTTTCATTCATCTCATTTCACTTATTATCATCTGTGAAATCAGCTGGCCTTTGACTTATAGCCTCTAGGCAATTATCTTTTCTCAAGATAGCTTTCATCTTCAATTTTTACAGTGAGAAATTACTTCCGTTGAATTTTTCGATCTCATATTTTGCTGCCATTGCTTCTATCATGAACTTTTCTGCTTAAAAATCAGCTCCTACTATTTCACGTGAATAGTGATCGTATAGATGAACAGTGACCGTATACGTGAACAGTATCCAAGAAAAAATCATTTCTTATGTAGAAGATCAGCCTATACTGCAACCACAGAGCATATTAAAATAGAATTTCGCCTCTGATACCACTTGTTGTGAAAATAAGGACCGGATTAGAGAAAAATCGCAGCTAAAATAGAGATAATAAGAAACAAAAGATTTTAACGAAATTCAGCCAATATTGCCTACGTTCTCGGAGACTAAAAATATTATTTTACTCTCAACTTAAAAGTGAAACAATACAAGAGAGAAGAAATCAAGTTTGGGATTCCTTTTTTTTTTTGCCTAAAAAAGTTGACTTCAACAGAATTAGCATATGACAATTCTGCAACTGCTACGTCAAAAAGATTTGTTATGTACCCTTCGACTGTTGTTGTGTTTATACTTGGATTCTAGTAACATTTACAAATTGGGTGAATTCCATCCTTTACAGGCTTGTTAAAAAATGCATGTGAAATCCCATGTAAATTGGTGGGATAGAGAGGGAATGATAGCATGCGAACTGTCCATTGCATGTAATTTTGTATTAATTATGAAATTGGGTGATCAAATTTTGATTTTATATATATGCCTATTGTAATTGGAACTTGTTAAAAACTTAAAATTCACTTTTTTGGTTGATATTATTATTTGAGGAATAGATTTTTTAATGCATTTTTATATTATGGTGATATTTTTTATTTTTTTATTTAAAAATTGATGTATGTATTAAAATTGCATTTTACTATCACAATTTTTTTTTTAAAAAAATAATATAATACGATATTGTACAGTATAAAATATTATAAGTTAATACGATTTTGTATCAAATATTGTATATTATAATACATGCTAATCAATACAAGCTAATATTATAGATTAATATTATATAATCTAACGTTGTACATATTAATTCAATATAGCAATTTAAATATGACCGTAATGTATAAAAGTAACTAAAAGAGAGTTATTTTTTTCCCTTTTCTGAAAAACATGAAACAACTAAAATGATTGCATGCAAAATTATGCATTATTTAGGAATAAGATATAATGTGCACATGTACATGGTTCGATCAATTTGATGCATACAATCACATTAAATTAACACCCTATTATTTAGCTTAAAAAGAATTAAGAAAAAAAAGTTAACAGAAATTAAAATTTCTGAAAAAAAAAAAAAGTGAGCTTAGCTTAAGCTCACTCGCCCAAGGTGTCCCACGTGACTTCCCATTGGTCAATGTGATGCGACCACGTGTTGAAATTCAGTAAGCTAGTTGCGCACACCATTGTATGGAGACACCTTATTATTGTTACTTTCCATTTCCTTTAAATTTGTAATAATTTATTTCCAATAGTTTTTATATTCTTTTTCAACCAATCCATACCCATTTCTTCTTAATTTTTCCCAAACAAGATAAGCAATGTGTTCTTTACAGTTTCCTAACCACATTCTCTTTAGAGCTTCTTGTTCATTCACTCTTTAGAAACTATCCCTATTTTCTTGAGCTATAGGATCGGATGAGGGAGAATAAATGAGGAGATATAACCTAGTTTTTTTTTTTTTTTTTTGGTGGTGGTGTGTGAGTAAGCAGATTGATGCATAAATTCCATGCGAAGATCTACTGAAGCTCGAAGTTTTCTTCTATATAAATGAGGTTTTTTTCCTCTTACTTGCTCCTTTTTACTTCGCCATTTCAAAGGTTCTCTTCCTTTTAGTTCGCATACCCTCCTTTGGACATTGGTTCTTTTGATCACAATCTCTTTTGTTTTTCTGTAAAGGAAATTTCCATATTTGTGTTGTGATTTTTATATATATTAAATAGTGAATCATCTGTGTAGTTCAGCTTTTATAGAGATCTTTTTTTTCTTGTAAAAAGGGCAGGTAAAGGAAAGACATTGGTCTGAATCCTTATTTGGTGAGATTTTGAATAATCTATAACTGGGAATTATTTTGATTTGAATAATCTATAACAGATAAAGCAAAAATGGTAAGAGGAAAGATTGAGATGAAGAGGATTGAAAATACCACAAGCCGGCAAGTGACCTTCTCCAAGCGTAGAAACGGGCTATTGAAGAAAGCTTATGAGCTATCAGTTCTATGCGAAGCAGAAGTTGCACTTGTCATCTTTTCTCAGAGTGGAAAACTCTCTGAGTTTGCTAGTAACGAGTAAGTTTCTTCAAAGAAAATGAACTCTTTTTTTTTTTTTTAATGATTTTGACATCAATTTTGTGGTTATCGTTGCACTATGCATGTACTTTTTGAAAATCAATTAATGGCCAAGTACCATGGTTTGTTGAGGCACAGCATATGTTTGATTTATGCCCTCTATGCATGTCTCTAGCTTCTGGTCAGCACAGCCAACAAAAGGTGCAATCTTTTAGAGAAAATAGAGATTATTATTCAATTATCTTGTACCTTATAGATTCTGAAAACAGTCTTTAGATTTGCTCACTGCATTTGATTGCACAACTGAGTGGTTTCCCTTTATCTTGAGCTAGGTGGGAACAATTTTCTTGTTGATTTGTAACAATGGAACCAACTACTGTGCTGAATGAATTGATTAGTCTAGTTCTCCCTTTACCTTACCCTTGTTGTTTCATTCTTAAATGGAAATCTCTAATGTAGTGATTGTTGGACTGGTGCAATGCTCTATGTGGAGAGTGAGTTTTCTATATTTTAACTTAGCTTGTTCTTTTTATTCATATAGTGCAGATGAGCTCTACTTTCTTTGTATCTTGTGTGTGCGTTTTAAATGGGTACCCTAGGAAGATTAGAACGCTTTTAAAGAGATATAGATTGCTGATTTCTATCCAGCAGACATGATTTGCGCCCTTTTTGAATTAGTAATTCCAAGACTGCCTGCTTTGCCTGTGAAGTGGCTTAAGTAATAGTTTATTGTTGGAGTTGGAGTCAAACTTCATTAGACAAGCAAATGTAATTGCTCCTTGTACGAATTGTAGAATTAGTTTAGGTTTCTCGATCTTAGCACAGAATAAATAATCAAACCTTAATTCTATGAAAAATTTGATACATTTTTTTAATAATAAATGATCATTTATAGATGGCAATATTTTGACTGCTTTTCTAATTGTAGTGCAGTGAGAATTATGTGATGTTGTTTTAGAATCATCATTTTCTTTTTTGACGCCCCTTTGCAATTTCACAAGAATTTCATATCAATCCATCGAATTTTTTGTCAGACGTTTTGAAATCAATTATTTTGCATTATGTACTAGGGATCTTGAGGAAGATTTGTCTGTATTGAAACTCCAATTATAAGATGAGGATGATCAAGGTTCAAACTTCAAAATATTTTAATTTGAAGAATTTTGATAACATGTCAAAACATCACTAGATCTATAAGTTTAGATTTATCAGTGAGAGTTCCTACATAGTTTTTATATGTCGAATACATTATTATCTGCATGTAAATATCTATTACGTTTGAAATGTGGACTATATATTTGTAAAATGGAGCGATAAAGACAACTGACAAATTAATTAGCTATATTTTATAAAAAGAAAGAAAATGAAGTAGAAGCTAAGCCACCATTCTAAATTTGATTTATTTCTATTATTTCATATTTAATAGTTCTTAGTAAATATTTCGTCAATTTATATTATTGTTAAATTACAAAATATCTGTTGATCAAATTAGGATTCGCTAAGTTTAAACAATGAAATGTTGAAAAATGATGATAATCCACTTGAAAATTTAGTGAGCTAATACAACATTTATCTAAAAAGAGTAAAATTTCATTAAAATTCAAAAAAAAAAAAATTCTCATATGGTATTAAATTCAAAAAAAAAAATGATAAATATGAACTAAATTTATTTACCTCCCTCATACTTCGAATCAAATGATTAAGAAGGGGTGAAAAATTTACGTGTTTGATGGCTATAGGTTTGTTTTACATTAACTTGAAACAATATGCATTGTTTGCATACACCTCTTTGTATCAAGGTGCAATAAAATTGTGTGAAAACTAAATTGCAATACTGAATAAGTTATATATAAAGGGGGATAAGTATCTTGTTTCTTCCATCCCATGAGCAAACATTTTTAACATAAAATCTTTCCAGACATTTCGGAATTATTCACTGGTGAAATGCTCTCTTAAGGAGGACCATAGGTTGTCGATTAGTATATGTCTTATTTTAATAGGTAGGAGAAGGAAATAGGAGAATTATATGTTGGTAACTGTTAAAGTGGATCTAATAGAAAATGAGATTTTGCACAGAACTCCTTCGGATGCTTTTGATACTTTCAATCATCAGCTTGGTTAATTATCAGGTTGACATTCAATTAACAATAACCTTTTAATTATCTGTCCTTGTATTTTAGCAACACTTCTTACTTGTATATCTATGAAAGGTTGTTAGCACTTCTATTTCAATCCCACGGCAAAGTGAGGGATAAACTACACCACAGAAAATCTTCCTCAGACGATACAAAACTATATTATTGCAGTTTGGCCTTTTGAACAAAACTATATATTGATCAAATTTAGTGCTTTTGGGATGTTTCAGCATGCAAAACACTATGAAACGGTACCGTCAATATGTGAGAGAAGCACAACCAAGCAACTCTGATGCAGAACAAGAATTTCAGGTTATTTATCTCTTAACTAAGCAATTTAGTTAAGCTTCACATATATCTTTTGCAATATTAATTGATGGTCACATACTGTTGGATTATACATTTTTCTTTTTTCTTTTTCTGAAACTTAAAGAGGTTGTCATTATTTCTGCATTACTTAATCAGTATATTGCCATCATGTAAGATTCTTTTTGGTCACATTTCCCCATTTCACTTTGTTTTCATGCAGCGATTAGCACAAGATTCAACGGAGATATTGAAGAATATTGAGCAGCTTGAAATTTCAAAACGGTGCCCGAGTTTAGTTTGAGATTTTATGTTTCGGTCTTGAGCATATAGAACACATCCTGCTAAATGCTTTGAATTTTTTTTTTTCCAGAAAACTTTTGGGACAAGATTTAACTTCTTGTTCCCTTGAAGAACTCAAAGAAACGAGCGACCTGCTTGAGAGAAGCTTAACCAAAATCAGAGCAAAGAAGGTATTTAAAAGTAATAATTTCTATAGAAATGGAAATGGAACTTACGCAATTAATTACTTTCTCATTCTTTTATGTTTGTCACTTTGCATTTTCTCTTGTTTTGAATGAAATGCATGTTAGATAATTATTGAGAGCTAATTAAATTAAAAAATGTTTACAATTCAGGCTGAGGTTGTCAAGGAGCAGACAGAGCAATTAAAAGAAAACGTAATCACTGTTATGAATACTTATACATATATTTGGCTTTTACCACAAGGTTCGTAGTTACTAATATTTTTCTTTGCTTATCTCCATTTTCAGGAACGTCGTTTGCTAGAAGAGAATGCGAGGCTACGCGAGAAGGTGATCTTTTCATTCGTAGTTCTTTTTTTCTTTGTTTTTCCTCCTTACACAGTACCAGAAATAGAAATTTATGATATATAAGAAAAAAAAAAAAAGGTGTTCTTAATGAAATGGTGGCAAAATATATGTGTACTTGGATTGCTTTGCTACTTAGTTACATATTTGTTGAACTGTGGTATATAGTTTTGTGAGGATGCATGGCGGCATCGGATTCAGCAGAAGGAAGATGCAACATATTTAAGCTTAAGTAGGAACAATGCAGAGGTAGAGACTGAACTGTTCATCGGACTACCAGAAACGCATTATTGGTAGCTGTTAGTTTTAGCCCTCATCAACATTCATGCATGCTTATATAGGTTTAATATTTAGCCCTCATCAGCATTCATGCATTCTTATATAGGTTTAATACATAAGTAATACTTAAATTGACATTAAAACTATATAGACATTTGAAATTATCAACTTTATTACTTTTAAATGCTTTTCCTGATGTCCGCTGCAAAAATATAGTGATATAAAGGGAAGTATAAAAGTAATAAAATTGACAAATTCAAAGAGCTATATAATTATTGTTCGAAAAATCGAGATATGTTAAAGGCTTCTAATGCCAAATCTAGGGTTCGCCAGATCTACGTCTGTATTATTGGATTTAACAAGTTAAAGCAAATAGTAAAGCATGAATAATGTAACTTGCTCCTCTTATATAGCTTGTGTTGCATTGATATTGTAAAAGAACATTTTAAAACCCAGAATCTGGGAATTTATGTATCTTGTTGGTCATTAAACATTTTTCTTTTTTTTCTTTTTTTTAAAAAAATAGACTTTAAGTATTTGATGTTAATTTTATAATTTTTTTGAACACAAAAATTTTAATAATAATTTATTGATCACTTATAATTATCAATTTTATAAATAATAAATAAATTTATATTGTTTTTAAAAAATTAGAGTATGTGAGACTCAATCATGTTGATACCTAGAACATTAAAATCAATAAAAATTCATAAAAGATAACCAGAAAATAAATTCATTATGTTTTCAATTCCAATTGGTTGTACTATGCATGTTGAATACTTTTTGCCGCAATGATTTCAAATGTAACATTTGTATGATTGAATGTTATGTGCTTTAATTTCTTAAAAAATATAAATGTGTTCATTATTTATAAAATTGGAGAAATTGCGTGAAAAAGATAAGGAAGCTCACAAAAATGTGTACAAAATGCACTCATACTAAAAGCTAACAACTTGAAAATCCACATCAACGCACAAACTATAACTGCAGAATAGACTGAACAAGATCCTGCAGGGGTGCAAGCTCCCCTTTATCGATCAAGCGGAATTCCTGAGCCGTATCAGAGAAAATAAAATAAAAATTTAAATTTTTGCAGCTGGTGTAAGAAAATAGCAGAAAGTTGAAGAAAACGTACCCATGTAAAGAGCACAAAATGCTTAAAGCAAGTATTTAGATGAGCTTCTTCCTTCAAACTCACAATCTTTTGAAAATGCTCGTGGTAGATATGGGCGTATACTCGAAACAACCGCTTAAAGATCGTCTTAACTACATCTTTGAAATTTGGTGGAAATGGTGCCCCTGTGCAAGCCCCGAGTTCAAAGTTTCCATCAAGAATTTTAATATTTTTATGGCTTTCGTCATAAAGGAAATTTCACTAACCCAATTTTTGAGGGAAAATCATTTCATCATCTAGCTGAGCTTCAATCCAATCCATCAAATATTCAACATATTTTGGAGCAGAAACCTCAATTGGCTTCTTAACTGTAACTCCATCAGCCCATCTATATTCATATCTGAAAACAGATAAACACAATCAACCGACAGATTAATTTAATGTTTCGAAGAATTCAAAGCCATAATTACTTTGGTCCTGCAGTCATTGTTGGACAGTTAGCTGAAGTGCAGAATTCAGTAAGAGTTCCATATAAAATGTTGACTTGATTAAAGAAGTCCACAGCTGCAGCATAACAACAAACAATTCAAATTAAAAATAAGTAAATAAAAAAATAAATAAATAGTTAAAAATCATACTGTTAACAGCCAGCCATTCATTGATATCTTCTCCTGGAGGCAATCTCACAGCTTCTCTTAAATTACCACTGCCTAAGGTGGCATCAATGTGTTTTTGAAGTTGAGCAGCCTGTAATTTAATTGAAATTTCTTGTTATTTATTTCTATGAAGAAATTGCAATTAGCAGGAAAGGAATTTCACTAACCTTGCTTCCAGATGGAGCATTCTTTTTAGGCCGAAACGTCTTCTGGTTTCTTCATTAATCAATAATTTTGAATTTAGAGGAATTTAAACAATAAAACCATATCATATCAGGGTGTCCATAGCATTTACTATGAAAATTGTGTTTTAAATGATATATTTCATCAATTCCAATAACTTTGGAAATCATTAACTTTCCATGCGTTTGCTTAATTTCATTCAAACAATTTTGATTCAGCATGCAATGCGGGAGACACATTTATATGAATATTTTACACATATATTCATAAAACATCCATTAAGAAACAATTAAAAAAGAAAAAAAAAAACCTGCTGCCGAGGCCGAAGAGACTCATGATGGGAAAAGCCAAGGCGAGGTCTCTCAGGCACCCTCTCTATCTCTGACTCCGAGCGCAAACAAATGCTGAACAAGCAATACAAGTTAAAAAATGGATAATAACTTATATATTTATATATAGAGGAAGAGAGAGAAAGTAGGAATTGATGACAGACTGTGAAACACAGAGAAACAATCAAATTACAAATATTAAGCATAGCTTCTAATTTTATATAGCTTGTGTTGCATTGATATTGTAAAAGAACATTTTAAAACCCAGAATCTGGGAATTTATGTATCTTGTTGGTCAGCCGTACATTAGCTAAGACGGTTTATCCTGATCAGCAGGTTTCATACTTTCACGAGAAGTTATATTTGTTCATAACAATATGTAAGCTGATAAGATTTATTTCATGTTTTAGCTTTGTAGTTTTATGTCATTAAACATTTTTCTTTTTTTTTTTCTTTTTTTCTTTTTTTTAAAAAAATAGACTTTAAGTATTTGAAGTTAATTTTATAATTTTTTTGAACACAAAAATTTTAATAATAATTTATTGATCACTTATAATTATCAATTTTATAAATAATAAATAAATTTATATTGTTTTTAAAAAATTAGAGTATGTGAGACTCAATCATGTTGATACCTAGAACATTAAAATCAATAAAAATTCATAAAAGATAACCAGAAAATAAATTCATTATGTTTTCAATTCCAATTGGTTGTACTATGCATGTTGAATACTTTTTGCCGCAATGATTTCAAATGTAACATTTGCATGATTGAATATTATGTGCTTTAATTTCTTAAAAAATATAAATGTGTTTTGTGTTCATTATTTATAAAATTGACAAATATAGGTATTAAATATGTCAACTTGATTATATAATTTATTTAAATATTTAAATTTTAATAATGACATTTTTTTGAATCAAATTAAAAAAAATGTCATTACTAAAATTAAAATATTTAAATAAAGGGAAAATATAGAATTAATGGAGGTAATAATAGAATTGGTGCATACCTCTTATAGTGCATAAAACTGTTACGGAAGCGTCACAATGATATCTTTGTTATTGATCATCGGTCTGGCTTTTACTCATGCGAGATAAAAGTAGCTAAATTACAATTTAAAAATTCCCTGAAAGATTAAGATAGAAAACTTGTGAGTGAGAACGAGCAATTTTGCGGCGTATAAGTTTTCTCATTACCAAATAATGAGATCTCATATCTATTTATAGAGATTTAAAAAGTTAGAGACTTATCCCTAATATAACTCAAAATCCTTCATAGTATAATTCAAAATTCTTTCTGAGAAAAAATTTGTTAATTTTAATCAGATTCAATTTTTTAATTTTATCTAGATTGAAACATAATTCATAATAGAGTTATGGGTGCATCCCAACTTTATCATTTTCCACTCGCACATGACGGAACACATTCCATTTTTAATGTTCAGTTATACAGGTTAATAAATTGTGTGACCAGCATAACTCGAGAACACTATTGCTATACACCTGTTAGGGATATATAGCTTCTCAAAAAAGGCGATCATTCCATTCCACGTATGCCTAACCCTAGACTATATTCTCACAATCATTGTTTTAACTCATGATATCGTAAAATATCTTTCATATTCACTATTATGTTTCTACTTATAGAAACGATAATAGGCATATCGGTGAACCATTAACTCTTATGAATGTGATATAAAGGTTATCTTTCTCTCTTACTATATACCATCCATCATGATTCTACTCGATTTTCTAGTTAGATCCGTCAGGACTAAACTTTTTTCATACCTCTTGGAGACTAACTAAGCTAGCCACATTGAACCATACTTAAGGAATAAATTAAGGGTTCTAAGGGTTGAAATCTAAATAGGATCTCACAATAAGAAAAGTCGAGATTAATAATATTATTTTAAATTCCCATCCCTTTAGTCACTTAAACACACACGGTATAAAACATGCATTATGGTGTTCTTTTCTTCCTTTAAAGGAGCGCATGTCTCACATTTTAAAAATATGTATATAAAACACTATACAAAAATGTAAGGTTGCAATGCACCGAAACACTCAACTTTAGTCCGCTTACTTAAGGACTACTTCTGGCTTTTAAAACAGAACATGGTAGTTACATATAACTAACTAACGGATTCCACACGATCTATATTTGGATCTCAATTCAAAGCATACAACCTTATGTATGACTTTATCTCACACCTTAACAAGACTAATCTTGTAATTTCTGTAAGACGACACTTTTATTTTGAACAGGCTCTTGAACATTCTCATATGTTCAAAAATTGCCTTATCTTAGTGTTTGCCAACTTATTAACAAAATTAAAGTAAATACCTCTATGAGTGGGCTACTTCTCTATCTGACATGCTCAATCTCAAATAAATAACAATAAGTGTTTACACATTAAACATTTACACTCATGTATTGCCAATAATGAACTTTGTTATTATTGATAAATAATAATATTAAGGGATTACAAAAATAAAAATAGTGCACATCAAATTATACGCAAACCCTGAAATCTAATGTGTCTCTTAAACACATCTTTCGTTACAGATTTAGTCAAGGGATCTGCTGTCATATCATGCATAGATATGTACTGTAAGTTCACATCTCCTTGTGCAACAACATGTTTTACATATTGATACTTAATATCGATATGCTTAGTCCTACTATAAAATTTTGGATCTTTCGTGTAAGCTATCAGCGATTGACTGTCACTATAGATTGTCACTGGTTCCTCTGAGGTAGTTATTCTTAAATGGTCCATTAACTGTATCAGCCAAATTGCCTCTTGTACTGTAGCTGCAGAAACTATAAATTTAGCTTCCATTATTGATGAAGCTACACAGTTTTGTTTCTTGCTACTCCATGACATGGCACCCTTGCCAAGCAAGAATATGAAACCTGAAGTGAATTTTCTCTCATCCATATCTCCAGCCCAATCAGCATCAGTGTATCCTCTCAATTGTAGATCCCTGCCTTAATAATAGAGAGAATAATCTGCTATACATTTGAGGTATCTATGTATCCTCTTAATTGCTTTTCAATGTGCTTCATCCGGGTTAGATTGATATCTACTTGCCATACCCACTGCATAGCAAATATCAAGTCTTGTACACAATATTACATACATAAGACTACCCACGGCACTGACATATAGAATGTTTCTCATACGTTCCACTTCTTCTGGCGTCTTTGGACACATCTCTTTGCTAAGAAATTGATTCTTAGCAATGAGGCAGTCTACGGGTTTGTAGTTCTGTATATTGAATCGCTCAAGAACTTTATTGATATATGTCTCTTAAGAAAGACATAACAACCTTCTCGAACGATCTCTTGAAATTTTAACTCCAAGAATGTAGTCTGTATTATCCATATCTTTCATTTCAAAGTTGGACGATAACCAATCTGTGATTTGATTTACATACTTTTTGTTATTTTCAGCTATTAGTATGTCGTCTATATATAATGTTAAAATGAAAAAAATTATTTTCAGAGCCTTTGTTATACACACAATGGTTTTCATCAATCATGTTGAACCCATTCGACATGATTATATCATAAAATCTCGAATACCATTATCTTGAAGACTGTTTAAGGCTATAAATTGATCTTTTCAATCGGCAAACCTTATGTTCGCTACCTTTTTTCTATGAAGCCTACAGGTTGATCCATATAGATTTCTTCATTCAGTTCTCCATTGAGAAATGCAGTCTTCACATCCATTTGATGTAGCTTTAGGTCTAAACTCGCCACTATTATAAGAATTAATCTTATAGATGTAAATCTTACAATAGGGGAGAAAGTATCCTCATAGTCAATCCCTTTCTATTGTGTAAACCCTTAGTGACTAGCCGAGCATTATATCTTTCGATACTTCCATCAGCTTTTCACTTTACCTTGAAAATTCACTTATTCCCAATCTATTTGCGTCCTTTCGATAGATCAACCAGTTCCCAAACATGGTTTGACCTCATGAATGCTATTTCTTTTTCCATTACTTTAATCCATTTTTCTTTAGCTGGACATGAGAAGGCCTCTTGAATATTTTTAGGCTCTTCCTCGTCTTGTGGGGTAACCAAAAGGGCTTCATTCAAGCCTTCAATCTCAAATCGTCAGTGAGGAATACTTATCCTTTTACACTTACACAGTTTCAAATCTTGATAACCATGTTTTATATATTCATCGTAATTCAAAATGCTTCCACCGGGACCATGTTCCATACTCCCACTGGAGTCGGGAATGCTCCCACTTAAATTAGGGTCTCAAACATCCTGATCATGTGTAGGAGGAAGGTCTTAGACTTCTTCCTCTAAGTCCCTCCTACTCGGATGGAGTGATCCTGATGGTTCTTTTTCCTGATCTTCATAGAAAGTGAAATCTTGATTCATTTTGCCCAACTTTGGAAACTCATTTTCCAATAAGATAACGTCTCATGATTCATATTCTGTCATTGTACCAGTTTTTTGCTCACCCATAAAAACGTATCCTTTTGATACTTCAGAATATCTCTCAAAGATACTCTTTTTAGCTCTTGGTCCCAATTTACAAAATTTACTTGAGGTATCATGGATGTAAGCAGCACAATCCCAAGGTCGTAAATGGCTTAAGTTAGGCTTTCGACCAGTCCATAACTCATAAGGTGTGGATGTGACAAATTTGGAGGGCACCCGATTTAGAACATATGTGGTAATCAATAAAGCATCTCTCCAATAGGAGATAGGCAAATTTGCCTCTGCCATCATAGATCTAACCATGTCAAGGAGAGTCCTATTTCTCCTTTTCGCAACACCATTTTATTGTGGAGTTCTGGGAATGGACAATTGATGTCCAATCCTTTTTTCATCACACAAAGCCTTAAATTCATCTAAAAGTTATTTTCGACCTCGGTCAGTTCTTAAAGCTTTGATATTTTTGTCTAATTGACTTTTAACTAAGTTCATAAAAATTTTAAAGCAATTCAAGGCTTCTGACTTGTGAGAAATCAAGTAGATATGACCATACCTTCTATAGTCATCTATAAATGTGATAAAAAAGTAGGCCACATGCCTTGCCCTCATATTCATTGGACCACATCCATTAGAATGAATTAATTACAATGGAAATTCAGCTCTAGTTCCTGTTTCTAATGGTTTTCTCACTAGTTTTCCTTTTAGGCAATGCTCACACGTAAGCAATTTAACTTCATTCAAATCACCTAGTAATCCAACTTTGGCTAACCGACTCATTCGATCTTATCCAATATGATTTAATCTAACATGCTATAATTTCACATGATTCTCATTATTATGTGAAGTGGAAGAAATTAAAGAAAAAATATTTTTATTCATAAAGTTAGGATCAATATCCAAAACAATAAAATTGTTTGAAATAAAACCAGAACCATAATAAATTTCATCCAAACATAAACACATACTGTCATCTTTAAAGTGTAAATCAAAACCAAGTTTTAATAACACAAGAACAGAAACTAAATTCCTATGAATATCTGGAGCATAAAGCACATCATGTCGGAGCAAGGTTCGGCCTTTGCGTAAGACTAATCTACATGCGCCAATCCCTCAAATCAGCATTCTAGCGTCATTTCCTATATATATATATATTTTGCTCCACTTGGTATTCGCCGGAATTCTATAAAGGCATCTCGATCCTTTGCTACATGGTCCGTTGCTCCTGAATCAACTACCCACAAAGAATGAAATTTAGTTAGTAATACAGAACTAGATTGATGCGTGCACAGGGGGGTCAACCCATCATGGCAATCCTACACGGGCCAAATTGTGGAAATTATGGAAACTCAAGAGAGATTGGAGCCGAATGACACTATGACCAATCCAATAAAGCCAAATGGTCATGAGAAGAATCAAATGGGCTTGATCGAATATTTTAATCTAGTAGACTAGCTTTAGGTGGTCCAAGGGGCTTATTTTATTATGTTGAACTTGTTTTGTTTTAATTATTTAGTTGGACCCTCATAATTTATGTTGTACAAGAATTTTATTGAAATAAAGGATAAAAAAAAGGCTACGGGATAAAAATTGCCTAAAAAGTTATGCTGTACAAGAATTTCTATTGTTGCAGAGAAGGCTACAGAACAAATTAATGTGTTTGTGTTTTATTATAGTTCCAGCTCCAGAAGCAGTGATGACTGTAAGTGATATAGTCAAGATAGAGTTCTTCTCGTTTGAGACTTCTTACACCTGTATTTCACTTAGTGTATACTTCTACTCTGTTTATAATTTCTCTACAGCACTGTTGTATAAATCTGTTATTCATCAATGAGCACTGTGTGGCATATTATTCTCATATGGTATCAGAGCCCCAATAGGTTTAAACACCAAATTCAAAATGTCTACAGAAACTGCAAACTCCACAACTTCAATGGCATCTATGCCTATGCCCACCTTTTCTTCAAACCTTTCTCATCATTTCTCAATTAAGTTAAACTCGACTAATTTTTTGTTATGGAAAACACAGCTTACCCTTGTCCTTAAAGGCTGTCGTTTGTTCTCTCATGTTGACAATAGTGATGCTCCTTCACCTGGTAGTGATGCCTTCTATTAATGGGAACAGCAAGATCATCAGATTCTGTCATGGATCTTCTCTTCCATTTCGGAAAATATGCTGCCCCAAATTATTGGAGCTACAACAGCGAAGCAAGCTTGGGATAAGCTTCATGCTGCATACTCTGTTGGCTCTCGTCCTCAAGTTCGCAGTTTTCGACCGCAGCTGTTGGCTCTTAAGCGTGAGAATGATAGTATCACGGCTTATATGCAGCGGGCTAAGAGTTTGTTCGATCAACTAGCTGCTTTACAGCATCCTATGGCTAACGATGATTTTATTGATTGTATTTTGGCAGGTTTGGGATCCATTTACTGCCCATTTGTCCGTGCTTTAGAAGCACGTCTCGAATCCATTAGCTTTGACAATTTATTTGGGTTATTGCTCATTGAAGAGGCTCAGTTGGCACGGGATATTCCTGGTGAGGATTTTCCTCCTACTGCTCTCTATGCCCCTCGTAATTTCAACTCTAATAGGGGTCGTGGACGAGGGAAACACAACAGGGGTGGTCGATCTTCCCACTCTTCTGGTACCTTCTCGCCTCAGTCTTCTTCCTCGGCTCCTTTAGACACTAGCTCCGTGATTTGTCACAACTGTAAAGGTCAAGGCCACTTCTCTCGTGTGTGTCCGTCTCCCAAAATTACTAAAGAAAACCGCACCCAACCAAAGCCTGCCTCTCATCTTGCCTCTGCTTCTTCTCCTTCCTTTCAACCATGGGTTATGGATACTAGTGCTACTCATCATCTTACCTCAAATCTGGAAAATTTGGCTATTCATTTTGAGTACCAAGGGCCTGAGGAAGTCACCATAGGTAATGGGTCTAAACTTCCTATTCATTCCACTGGTTCATTCAACTGTCATATTCATGGTACTCCTCTTAAATTTCGTGATGTTTTGTTTGTTCCTTCAGCTACACAAAATTTGGTTTATATTCGTGCTTTAACTTCTTCTAACAATATTTCCATTGAGTTTTTTGCTAATTATTTTTTGATTAAGGATTTGGCAACGAGAGCCACCCTGCTACGAGGCCAGAATAAGGACGGGTTGTACTACCTTCCAGTCTCACGGTCTCCGCCTGTTCAAGCTCATTTAGCTTCCTTATCCACTTGGCATGCGCGTCTTGGCCATGCTGCTGTTCCCATTATTAAAAAATTGTTAGCTTCCCGTTTGATTGATGCATTTGTTGACAATAATAAAAATACTTCTTTATGTCATGCTTGTTCTGTGAGCAAAATTCATAAGTTGCCTTTTACTCGTTCTATTTTTGCTTCTACACAGCCTCTTGAGCTGCTTTGTTCGGATGTATGGGTAACTGCTAGAATAAAATCCCAAGATGGTTTTTCTTAGTATGTTCTCTTTTTTGATCATTATAGTAAATATACTTGGATCTATTTTCTTAAACATAAATCCGAAGTGTTTTCAACCTTCATTAAATTTCGTTCCATGGTCGAAAAATATTTTGGTCTTCCGATAAAATCTTTTCAAGCTGATTGGGGTGGGGAATTTCGTGCTCTCACAAATTATTTAATTGAGCATGGGATAACACAGCGTTCTTCTTGTCCTTATACGCTCGAACAAAATGGCTGCGCTGAGCGCAAGCACCGTCATATTGTTGAATCTGGACTTGCTATGTTAAATCATGCTAAGTTGCCTGCTCATTTTTGGTCCTATGCTTTCGACACTGTTGTTTATATCATAAATAGAACTCCTATTATTACTCTAGACTTTGATATCCCGTTTCGTAAGCTCTTTGATCAAATGCCTGATTTTAGTCAAATGAGTATATTTGGTTGTCTTTGTTATCCCTGGCTTTGTCCATATGCTTCTCACAAGCTAGCTCCTCGTTCCACTAAATGTGTTTTCTTGGGTTACAGTAAATTGCATAAAGGCTACAAATGCTATGATCCCCTTACTCACAAATTGTATGTCTCACGCCATGTTTTATTTTCTGAACAGGATTTTCCCTTTGAGGTACTCAACAAACAAGCACATGGTATCCATGACTCCACTCCGCCTCTTCTACCTACACCCTCTGTCACATTTCCACTACTTACCCAGCACCATTGTTATACTTCAACTTCACCTGACCGGGTTTGTCCACCCCCCTCAACCTGTCCCGCCCCTTGTGGTGCTCCTACTACTGTCATGTCTGTGCCACCTGCCAGTTCACCCCTCTCCCTAGCTGTTGACTTAAGCCCTTATGGTCCACTTGCTCCTATTGATCACGTTATTAATGTGTCGGGTTCTGATGTGGTTCCTTCTGCTGTTCTACTTCCAGCCGCTGCTCCTATTTCTTCTCGCATGATCACTCGCTCTCAAACAGGCTCCCTTAAACCCAAGGCTCTCCTCTCTCACTCTCTAGAGGCGGAACCCAATACCTATTTACAAGCCTCAAAGCACGCATGCTGGCGTAAGGCCATGAAAGATGAGTATCATGCCTTGCTTTCTAATAATACATGGGATTTGGTTTCTCCTCTTCCTCATGCTAATATTGTGGGCTGTAAGTGGGTATTCAAGACAAAAACCTTGCCTGATGGTTCTATTGACCGGTATAAAGCCTGCCTTGTAGCTAAAGGCTTTCATCAACGTCCGGGTCTCGACTTCACTGAAACTTTTAGTCCAGCTGTAAAGCCCACAACCATTCACTTAATTCTTACATTAGCAGTCTCTCTTGGCTGGCGGGTCTTGCAATTAGATGTCTCTAATGCCTTTCTTCATGGTGTCCTTCATGAGGACGTGTACATGGAGCAGCCTCAAGGCTTTGAAGTTCCTTCCTCCCCTCCCTTGGTTTGCAAGTTAAAGAAGTCCTTGTATGGCCTTAAACAGGCTCCCCGCATGTGGCATGAAAAACTCACTTCCACCTTGTTGTCTTTTGGGTTTGTGGGTTCCAAAACAGACTGCTCTTTTTATTACCTTCTTTCTGGAAATGTACAACTCTATTGTCTTATTTATGTTGATGATCTTCTTCTCACTGGGAATGACTCTACTCTCATTCAGAAATCAATTGCATTTCTGGAGAGTCAATTTGCCATCCGCAACTTGGGCTAACTCTCCTACTTCTTGGGTATTGAAGCTGCATGGACTGATAAAAGTTTACTTCTAACTCAATCTAAATACACCATAGCTATTCTCGATAAATCCAGGATGTTTGCTTGCAAGTCCATTTCTTCTCCTGCTCATCCCACGGACAGATTGGCACTTGCTGATAGTGATGTTTTTTCTGATCCTGGCCACTATCGCAGTATCGTTGGAAGCTTGCAATATCTCACTTTTACATACCCAGACATCTCCTTTGCAATTAACAAAGTCTCTCAATTTATGCATGCTCCCACTATCCATTATTGGACTGTTGTCAAGCGAATTTTACGGTACTTGAAAGGGACTCTTGATCATGGTTTATTCTTCTCTCGCACTGATGTTTGTAAACTGCATTGCTTCTCTGATGCCGATTGGGGTGGCTGCCTCGATGACCGCAAGTCCACCACTGGTTTTGCAATCTTTCTTGGTTCATGTCTGGTCTCTTGGTCCTCTAGGAAACAACGGACCGTCTCTCGGTCATCTACGGAGACTGAATATCGCTCTATAGCTTCTGCAACTTCAGAACTCAGCTGGTTGCTTATGCTCCTTCGTGAAATTGGCTTTCCCCTGTCCAAGCCTCCTATGCTCTGGTGTGATAATCTCAATGTTGTTTATCTTACTGCTAATCCCATTTTCCATCGACATAGCATGCATTTGGAGATTGACTTCTATTTTGTTCGTGATAAAGTCAAGTCTAAGGCTCTTGTTGTTCGTTACATATCCACTGTGGATCAAACTGCTGACATCTTCACTAAACCGCTGTCCAAAGGTCGGTTTCAACTTCTTCGACACAAGCTTCGAGTCCGTTCCCTCCCTCTTAAGCTTGTGGGGGAGTGTAAGTGATATAGTCAAGATAGAGTTCTTCTCGTTTGAGACTTCTTACACCTGTATTTCACTTAGTGTATACTTCTACTCTGTTTATAATTTCTCTACAGAACTATTGTATAAATCTGTTATTCATCAATGAGCACTGTGTGGCATATTATTCTCATAATGACATCAAGGTAAATATACTTACTTGATATCCCTTTGATCATCTACTGAGATAATTTTTCTTTTAAAGTTCATTTCTTTAATCTTTTCTTTTTATTTTACCAATATTTTATTTAGGCGAAGTGTTTGGAGCTGGGATAGATAGCAGGGGGCTGCTGAATTTCTGAAGAATTAGAGGCAATGGAATCTTGCACATTGAGCATGGGTCATTTTCTGGTGCGGGCCTTTTGCCTTGATCATACATCCATTTGGTATACAATGATTGACGTTTAGTCCGATCCAACTCTGCTTGTATGCAACCACATTCTGGGATTTATACGTTCAAAATTTCTCATAGTTGAATTTAATTTTGAGTCATATTGTCTTGTATTGTTGGTAGTTACACCATCTTACTCTGTCTTCCAGTTCATGTTGATATCAATATTTTTTAGGAGTTGGAATTGTTGTGGCATGAAAAGCTGTTATCAACTAAGCAATCCTTGGCTTGTCCTGAGAAATGTATGTGCATTTGAAAGTTGGTTTCAAGTATCTAGTTTTCCTTTAGCTACTTTTAATAGTGCTTACTACTTTCTGAACGTATACCTTGAAACAGTATATAATATTGTCCATTTATCTCAAAAAATAAGGTTAAAATTAATATGCCACTTTCAATTAAATACACAGTTTGTGTATATATATAGAGAGAGGGGTGGGGCCAAATAGTAGTAATACATTGAAAGATTTTTACTAATTTGGTTCAAAAATTGATTCTTGGTACCAAATTAGATAAATAGTTTTTAATAAATTAACCTTTCATTATTTTATAAATAAAATAAATTAATTCTTTATTATTAAAAAGCACAATGTTATAAGCCCCTCTTTTTAAATAATCATTTTTCATATATTTAATTTTTTAATTTTTGATATAAATAAAAAAAAAAAGAAGATAAACCATATTGAAAAAAACAAATAAAAAAAAACTAAACCCTAGAACTCCATCATATCCACCTCAACTATTCCTATTTCATATTTTAAGGATTCAAATACTGAAATTATTAGATTCCAATTGTTTTTGCTATCTTCATACTTTAGCACTATTGGGATTTCAAAGTCAATTACATTATTTTCAGGTTACTTAACTTAAATCATCTAAATAATTAATTTACTTATTTATTCTTTTTTTTCCTTCTTTCGAAAGATGGTATATATTAATTAAATGTTTTAATAATGATTTATTTTATGTAATTTATTAGTTCTCTTCTTAAACTATTATTTTGGACGGTTCATTATGCTTTTACCTGGTTATATATGTATACATCTATTAAATTCCTTAAGTTCTTAGTTATAACTTAATTTTCACTCGTTTTTATACAATATTAAGCAATTCAATATTCATTGAACTATTTCTTTTAAGTGTAATAACATATATATTTTATGTGATCAGTAATTTCTTTAGCTCAATAATATATATACATACTGTAACAAACATCTTTTAAGTAAAGATATATCTTTGGTCATGAAATGTTTTCTATATACCTATAATATTAAGTCTAATTATTGTTCTAAATATTTAATTTATCTTTTTTTGAATAAATCCTCAAATATTCTATGTTTTCATTTTTAAATAAAATTGTTGGTTATTACTTTGCTGAGCATTGGCAAATGGAAAATTAGACTCATCAAAAACTATGTGCTTGGCAATATAGATGCGACCAGTGTCTTTATCCAAACATAGAGTTCCAGAGTGAGAAGGAGAGAAACCTAAGTTGACACATGGTTTACTACGAAAAGCAAATTTATGGGCATTATAGGGACGAAGTAGTGGATAGACTATGCACCCAAAGATACGTAAGGAGGAGTAATCAAAGGATTTACCAAAAAGCCAAAAATATGGAGATTGGTTATTTAAGATAGGCGTGGGTAGCAAATTAATTGTAAATACTGAATGTTGAAAGGCATGACACCAATATTTAAGAGGTATGTGGGCATGAGCGAGGAGAGTTAAACCGGTATCAACAACATGGCAAATTTTTCGCTCGGTAATGCCATTTTGTTCATGGGTATGGGGACATGCAAGTCTATGTAAAATGCCATTTTACTGAAGGAAGGAGGATAAAGCTCGAAATTCACCCCCCAGTCAGATTGCAAAGCTTTAAGTGGCACATTAAATTGTTTCTCAACCATGGTTTTAAAGGTAACAAAGCATTGAGACACATCAGATTTATTTTTGAGAAAGTAAATCCAACTAAAATGAGTAAAGTCGTCAATAAGAATAAGAAAATATCGAAAACTAGCACTAGATAAAATGGGAGAAGGTCCCCAAACATCTGAATAAATAAGTTTAAGAGGAGACTTTACTATGTGAACAATGGTAGGAAGAGACTTCCTAGATAACTTGCCCATACAGCAAGCCGAACAAACTAAAGACCTAGTGGAAGGAAATGTGTCTCATTTATTTTCTTGAATGATTTGAGAAACAATTTTATGATGAGGGTGGCCTAACTTCCGATGCCAATCTTGAAAGGAAAAGGTGGCTGCAACGTTGGCCTCTTTGCCTTCAGATGGTGGGAGAACATATAGACCAGCTTCAGTCCGACCCTTGAGGAGGAGTTTGTTGGTCACCTGATCCTTAACAAAAAAGAAGGAAGGCCAAAATTCAATATAACAATGGTTGTCATTGGTAAATTTAGAGACTGAAGCAGATTTTTATTTAAGGAAGGTACACAGTAAAGCTCATTTAATTTGAGATGACAGGAAGGAAGAGATAATGCACCCTTACCAACATGAGATATATGCAAACCTTGGCCATTACCAATGCGAATCTTATCAGTGCCTGGATAAGGCTGAGGAATTTGAAGGGAATGCTGGTCCGGAGTCATATGAAAGTTTGCACCTGAGTCCACAACCCATGGTTGCATCTGGTCATGGCGTTGTTGAGAGGGGTAGGACTGATGGACAAAGTGGGCTTGCGGAGGCTGCTGTTGAGATGTGTTATTGCGATAACTAGAGAAGTTAAAGTCATAGCGTCTACGACACTTATTTGTTGTGTGGTTCCGCAAGTTACAAATCTAACAAGGACCTCGATTTCGTTTCTGATTTCTTCCTGAGTTATGTCCAGGGGACGAGGAGAGAGGCACAGGGGGACTATCATGCTGAGCAACATTGGCAAGAGGAGACTCATGTTGACTCTTGAGTAAGATCTCATGAGCTAGGAGATGGCTATGAAGTTCATTAAAAGAGACAGGATCAGGTTGTAGATTTAATGCAGTAATAATAGGATGATACTCACTTCCAATATTGCGATAAATAATCGCGTTGAACTCAGCAGTGGTCATGATACGACCAGCAGACGCCAATTCATCAACAAGGGATTTGGCGCGCTGAAGATAGGCAGAGACAGAGAGATCTCCTTTCTTTAATTCTTGCAATTCAATATTGAGTTGCAGTTGTCGGTTGTGAGAAATGGCACCAAAGGTATTGGCGAGAGCACTCCAGACTTCAGCGGAGGATGTCAAACCGGTGACATATGGGAACACTTCCTCTGAGAGAGAGGATAAGAGCCAACAGAGCAACATTTGGTCCTTCTGAAACCAAGTAAGGTAAGCTGGATTTGGGATTGTTTCAGTGGGTTTTTCTGGGTTTGCAATTTCTAAGGCTGGGCGTGGGAGACTTCCATCAACATAACCAGTGAGGTTTTGATAGTTTAGGAGCGGAAGGAATTGGGTTTTCTAAGCAAGATAATTTTTGCAAGTGAGCTTAACGGAGAAGGAATGGTGATTTGTGGTGGTCATGTTGTTAGTTATTTTGTTTTGATGTTTATCTAGTTAAGCTCTGATACCATGTGAGAAAAATAGTATTTCATATAATTAATGTATCAGTGCTATATATATATATACAGTTACAAGTAGAAGTGGAGCTAAACTAAACTACTAGAATTACACAAGAGTAACACGTTAGAAGCATACTGCTTAATAATTACGACAGTTAGAGTGATCGATATTTCTTCACTATGATTACGAAACTCCAATATGCCTTCCGTAGAGTGAGTAGCTTGCTTTTGAATCTTGGACTTCGCTTATTTGGAATTTCAGGTAAGTGGTAATTACTATACACATTTATTTTAAAAAATCATATTTTAAATTTCGACTCAAAATATTTTAGTATACTTACTTCTATATTATTTAAAATATCTTAAATCTTTTATCAAGTGAATTTATGCAATTTACCTCTACGTTAATTTCCTACAGTTATTTATTGATTTTTATTATATTAGTTTTATGCGAACTTTACTTTTTATTTATTATGTTGATTTAATTGATATTTCCATTCGTTTAATTTTACTTAAATTGAATATCGTCTTCTTTAAAGCTTTAGATTCTAGGAGAAGATTTCTGAATTATTTTTTGTTTGTCATTTATTTCAGTAAATGATTGATTTACTTATTAACTTATTTGAATTTATATCAAACTTGTCTGAGCATATTTGTTACCTGCCTTGAAATTATATTTGCTTTCTGCTGAAAATTATTTAGATGTTGTATTAGTGAAAAATTATTTTCAAACAATGTATCTGTATCTGGCTCTGTTAAGCAGTTTGTTATCTGAATCTGTATCTAGACCCGCCACAAATATCACATGTTAGGAGATCACATGACTTGCCATCATGCATCATATTCGATTGACATCTGCATTAGATTTATTGCAAGATGTCTGTGGTGGGGACATCTGTTAGCTGGCTTTTGGTGGTGTGGAGTATCATCACCCTGTTGAACTGTACCATGGTTTTGAACTTTCATCATGTGGATTGAATTTTTCTGCTTAACTCATAATTTATTATACTATTTTAGTTGTTAAATATATTTTGTTAAATTACTCTGAATGATTGCATGTTCTCAGTCCGTTGTGTACTGTAGTTATCATTAACTAAATCACTGTACTAAAATCACGCCCGCTCTATATATTTTTGTTTTGCAGATTAGTAGTCATAGCTAGTTCCAATTTTTATCCTTCTGTTGGCAAAGACCTTATTTTCATTTGCTATTGGAGTTGAATTAGCCAATATTATATTTTGGTTAGCATCTTAGTGGAACTTTAAAATTTCAAATAATTTCTTTGTATTCTGTAAAGACTCCGTAGTCTAATTTTGGCATGTATTTGGAGTTTTTAGATTAGACTACGAACTTTAGCACTTTTGTTTATTGAGAACTTTTTATGAATTGAATAATTTAGAGAGTTTTTATAGTTCAATAAAGTTAGCATGAAGTATTATTTAAATAGTTTATACGTCGATCATCACTGAATTTGGGTCGTGACATACAATTAGAATAAAACCTAATGGTAAGAAAATAGGAATATAAATTTAATTTCTAATCATCTTTTAAAAGGTAACATATATTTATTTATTTTTTAAAAAAACATAGGTAGCATTTATAGTTGTCAAATTTTATTTTTTTTATATTACAAATTAACAAGGTGTTACTGATTTATGAGTTTTTATAAATTAATAAATGAGTGATTGTTATATATTTTTATATTTATTTTTTTAGTTCTGCCTATATACTTATCTATAAAAAAAATTAAGCTATATTTATAATATAAAAATAGTTAAAATCAAAAAAGTATATATTAGTATTAAGCTTTGTATTTTAATAAAACACTATTGTTATAATATTTGCAATTGACATAAAAAAAATTAATAAAGTTAAAAATATAATTAGTTTTGTATAAGAAAGTCTCAAATATTTTTATATATGTGCATTCAATTATAATTTAAATACGTTTAGAGTCGTGAATAAAAATTTATAATTATAATATCGATTAAAAATCATTTTTATTTATAACATACTACCAGTAACTGCTAGCAAAACTTTATCAAACATTTATAATAATTTCTTTATCACTTATTAGTTATGAACATCAGTTATCAACACTCATTATTAGCTATCAGTTAATAAGAATTGCTAAACCAAACAGGCCATAAGTTATTTAGTAGTTTTTAGGGTCAATTTCACTCATGGTCACTTAATTTATCATTTATCGCACAAAAGTAACCGACTTAAATGTCACTGAACTTTTAATATTTTTGCAAAAAAGTCATGTAGACCGGAATCCGGTGAGAACCCTTACCGGATTGATGACATGGCATATGACACGTGGCGACGAATAGTAAATACATGACTTTTTTGCAAAAATCTTATAAATTCAGTAACATTTAAGTTGAAAAAAAAACTTGGTTATTTTTGCGCGATAAATGATAAGTTTAATGGCCATGAGTGAAATTGATTTAGATGTAGCATTTGATGGAAATATTATTAAACGACATGTAGTTTCTGACATGGCATGCCATGTCAGAACTCCGGCGAGGATTCTCGCCAGATTTCGGTCATCGCCGGATTCCGATCAACATGACTTTTTTGCAAAAATGTTAAAAGTTCAGTGACATTTAAGTCAGAAAAAAAAAGTCGGTTATTTTTACGCGATAAGTGATAAGTTGAGTGATCGTTAGTGAAATCAACCTTAGTTTTTATCTTAATAATCGAATTTAGCCAAAATAATGATTTAATCAAAATTAAACCAAATAATTTATTTTGACCCTGTCCAATTATAACCGCATTATGTACACTCTAACTGAATTTATTTTGGTACGAAACAAAGTTTATTTAGATTTAAATGCATATTTATAATGGTCTTATCCAACCTAAGTTCATTGGATTAAAATCAAATTTGTTCATGCTTAAATGTTATTTTATTATTTTCCAAAAAAAATGTTATTTTATTTATGATGTTGAAATCCGATCTTAAGCTCATTACATGTCTAGATAAAAGTATGCTCGAATTTGAATGTGTATTTGTGATGTTCAAATTTGAGTTAATGTAATTACAAATCTAGGCAACTGAATTTATGTTGGGGTTGAGTAGATTCAGTGAACTTATGCACACTTATTGGTAATTCATTATATCAAAATATGACTCTTTTTAGGCTAAAATCTCCACCTAAATCCACCCTAAGTTTAAGTAGGCCCCTGACCCATAAAACCCAAAATTTTCGGGCCACGATCCAAAAAACCCAAATTACCCGAAATTATTTTTTTATTTAAAATATTTTTTTAATTAAAAATAAATTAAAAAAAAATTTCCACTCCCAAAACCCTAGGTATAAAAAGAAACCTTATCTGATGCCCCTCTCTCTTCTCTCCTTTTTCAGCTACTCTCCCCTTTCCTCTCTCTTTCTCTCGCTTTCCCCTTCCTATAATAGTCACCTTGCTCATCTCTCTCTTCTTCTTTTCTTCAAAAATAGAGCTGATTCCTTAGATCTAATCTCCTTCCGCAGTTGAGCCTCTTAGCTGCAACAACACAGTCACTAGAAAGAAGAAGAATAAGAATAAGAGAAGGTTCAATGATGAATAATGTGTTGCAGAAGCTGAATAATGTGTTGAAGAAGGAAGGCGGTGGCCAATGTAGAATAAATTAAGAGATATCCACAATCTGGGTATAGAAGAAAGAAAACGAAAACAGAAAGACTGAAGAAGAAGAAGAAGAAGAAGAAGAAGAATTGATTCACTTACTTCCGTTGAGGATATTGACGGCGGCGACAGGCGATGGCAACAAGAATTTGAGATCGGTGGAGTAAAGGGCAAAAGCGATTTAGGGATTTTGGTGAAAGAGGATAACTGAGAAGGCACAATTTTGCCTTTTATATCTGGTAGTTCGGGTTAGTCTGGTCGGATTTTGGGTGTTTTAACCCGAACCGATCCGAACCCAAAATATCAAAAATCTTAAAACCTGAATCGACCCGTATACTCCAAATAACCCTACTCGAATAGCTAGTTCGGGTCGGATTGTTCGGGTTTGTCGGTTCGAATTTTGCATACCCCAATTTTTAAGGGTTAAGGATTTTTTTTCTCGAACTATTGTAAATAGGAGCCTAAATTAGGGCCCTAGCTTGACTCTCACTTCTTCCTCTTTTGGGCTCCGCCTTTCCAAATCAGGGCCTAAATCATCTAAAGATATGTTTCTGTTTGGAAGAAAATGTCAGTTATGAGTTAATTTCATAATTTTGTTGCTTTTAGTTTCATAGGAAAATTTAGAGATAGAAAGTGGGGTCGTTTGAAATTGGTAAATATGCACATGTTGAACCAAGTGAAAGTTGGCAAATTGGAGTATGAAGGCCTGAGAAAATCAAAGAGAATACCAATCAAAGCACATTTATATATATATAAATAAACTGGCAAAATCAAAATAATGTGATTGAGAACAAGTTAATTTTAATTTATTTTTTTCGATCAAATTACCGACCTGAATAATATTGAACCAAATTTCACAATCTGAAGATTAGGAAAATCAATAGAAATTAATGTAAGTCAACAATTGTAGGTTAGGAAAAAATCAACAATTGTAGGCGCAAAAGAAGAAAGAAAACAAAACTAAGGAAAATCCCACATCACACATCGGGAAAATTAAATAGAGGGGGAGTTTTCTTTAGTTATAAATATAACCTTTGTAAGGTTATTCTATCATCTTATTCTTGAGGTCTCCTAGTATAAATAGAGAGTGTTTCTCATATTTTCTTGTGTAAAATATAGAGAGGTTGTAACTTCTATTTTTATAGTAAAATTTTGCTACTATTGCTCGTGGTTTTTACCCTGATTTGTTTGGGGGTTTTCCACGTAAATTTTTGTGTTCCTTGTTTTCTCTATTTTAGCTGCGGTTTTTGCTCTAATCCGGTCCTTATTTTTACAACAAATGGTATCAGAGCCGAGGTTCTGTCTTAGTATGCTCTGTGGTTGCAGCATAGGCTGATCTTCCACATCAGAAAATATTTTTCCTTGAATACTGTTCACGTATACGATACTGTTTACGCATACGGTCAATGTTCATCTGTACGGTTACTATTCACGTAAAATAGCGGGAGCTGATTTTTGAGCAGAAAAGTTCGTGATAGAAGCAATGGTGGCAAAATATGAGATCGAGAAATTCAACGGGAGTAATTTCTCACTGTAAAAATTTAAGAAGAAAACTATTTTGAGAAAAAATAATTGCCTAGTGGCTATAAGTCAAAGGCCAGCTGATTTCACAGATGATAATAAGTGGAACGAGATGGATGGAAATGCTATGGCAAATCTTCATCTAATATTAGCAGATGGAGTTTTGTCAAGTATAGAAGAAAAAAAGACAGCAAACGAGATCTGAGATCATCTCACAAAATTGTACGAGGCCAAATCACTACACAACAAAATTTTCCTGAAAAGAAAACTGTATACTCTTCGTATGGCGGAATCTACTTCAGTGACAGAGCACTTAAATACTTTGAATACTTTATTTTCTCAACTCACTTCATTAGGTTATAAAATAGAGCCAAAAGAACATGCTGAGATTCTACTCCAAAGTTTACCAGATTCGTATGATCAACTCATCATCAATTTAACAAATAATACAGATGCTCTAGTTTTCGATGATGTTGCAGCTGCTGTTCTAAAAGAAGAAAATCGGCGCAAAAACAAGGAAGACAGGCAGACAAGTTCACAGCATGGGACCCTTAGGTCGCTTAAATATTCCACTATCAAATAATGGGCAAATATAACATGTATTCTGTCTATTACAGTAAATTTTCTCTATACTGAACTAGAGGCATATAATCATCATCATCATCATAATCTTGGAATAAACATCAAGATATATGGAATAAATTAAAGACAAAAACAAGAGAGCTAATACCCAGAAACTGAATTCTGTCCCAGCCACGAACTGACCTCCGGATGTAAGAATCCGATCTGCACCGTTGATAATGAAGATCAAGATGTGAGAAAGATTCTGTCCAAATTTCAGCTCAATCCAACGGTGCCATCTCTAGAAAATAAAGATTTCGTGGGACTGATCTGTGTAGAAGAAGTTCTGTTGTCTCCACCACGAAATAATCTTCAGAATTCAGAATCCAATTTTGACCGTTGAGAATGAAGATCGACATGTGAGTAATCTTCTCTCCAAATTTCAGCTCGATCCAACAGCTGAATTTCCAGAAAACTCAGAACTCGTGGGACTAGTTTTTGTGTAAAAAAACCAGATTTTTCTTCCTCTTTCTCCAACTCTCTCTGCCAACCCTTTTTTTTTCTTCTTTCTTTCACACACCCATTTTTAAACTTCATATGTATTTACACACCTGATTCAAAGTGCCACTATTGTTGATTCTCTCCTTATGGACAGAAGAAGAAGTCCAACCAAAAAAAAAACTCCTCGTATTTCCCATTTGATTCTCGAATATAGAGTTGGCTCGCTCGTTGTTTATACCAGCTATTGCTGTTTAGGTTTATTTTTCTCGTTTTTGCTTCCATTCTAATAATAATGTGCAAAGCTATTCTATCAAAGTTTTTAAGTTTGATATATATATATACACATTAATTAGGGGGTTAGTTTCTTCGGTAGTCATTGAATTTTGGGCCTTATAACCAAATGGTCATAATAAAATAATTTGTAACACAAAAGTCATCAAACTTTTATTTTATTTTAATTAAGGTAAAAATAACTAAAAAATTAATTTTTCGTCACCTAAAAGTCAAATAAATATGTCACATCATCAGTAATGTTCTAAAACGCACCCAATTAGCATGCCATGTAACCTGCATACATGGAAAAATTGACGCATCAATAAATATATGTGTCAACTAATTTTTTTTTTCTTATTGTAAAGGTTGGTATAACATGTGTATTTACTGATATGTAAATTTCCCCATGTAAACGGATTACATGACATACTAACTGGGTGTATTATAAAAGATAACTGATAAAGTGGCATATTTGCATGATACTCCAGTGACGAAAAATTAAATTTTCAGTTATTTTTATCTTAATTGAAATAAAATAAAAGTTTGATGACTTTTGTGTTACAAATTATTTTATTATTAACATTTGGTTATAAGCTCTAAAATTCGATGACTACAGATGAAATTAACCCATTAATTAGGTGTGTACGTGGTTTGCAAGTAGTAAGTTATTTTAATAAATATTAAATTATAATTTTTTATTCACAAATTTCACATAATTAAATTAAAATTATAATAATTGGATTAAAGTTAAATAAAAACAATATTATGTTTACTTGAAAATAAATGGGATAGATATAAAATAAAGTATTTGAGATTTCATGTGCAAAACTAATTATATTTCTAATATAATTTGTAATTTTTTTATCAAAAACCAATTCGATCCTCAATGACCGCATATAAACTGGATATTAAAAATTGAATCGATATAACCAAATTTATATTAAAAAGCCGAACCAAATATATAAAATTATTTTTGGTCCAATATTTTAGTCTTAATGTGATCCAAGACCTGATCCTTCAAATTATAAATTTTTCATGGACAAGCTAATTATGAAATGCCTCCTATATATGCATGGTAACTAACTACCATCCAACTCAATTTTTAACCAACTTATTTTACCCTACAGTTTTTGGGTGGGTTAAGCGTTTGAAAAAGACACGGATTAAATAAAAGAGAACACTACAAAAAAAAAGCCAATTAGCGACGGACAATTTCGTCGCTAATTGGGCTTTTTTTCGTCGCTAATGAATTTTAGCGACGCGGCGACTAACCGTCGCTATTGGCACCGTCGCAAAAAATTTGCGACTAATTCATAAATCAGTCGCTAAAAATAGCGACCGAAAAATCCGTCGCTAAAAATGAAATTCAGTCGCTAAATAAGTCTAAAAATAGTCGCATAAATATTTACTAGCGACGGAAAATTTGTCGCTATTCCGTCGCTAAAAATATTATGCTTTTATCATTATTTTTAATTTAATTTTTTATTACAATTTTTGATTTAATTTTTTTTATTATTATTACATCCAAAATTTAATTTAATTTATGTAAATAACAATTATACAATATTTTCAATATTACTATTAATTTAAAAAATATAATATCAAAAAAGTAAATTAAATTGTATAATACTTGAAAAATACTATAAAAAATACTAATTCAAACTAAATAATACTATTTAACAATATATAAAAGTTTACAATAAGTTTGTACAATAAGTTCACAATAATTCAAATATAATAAAAGTATATTAAATTATACAAGACTTAAATTGAAAGTACATGTCCTTATTATATTTAGCAGCATTCATCCAACCGCAGTACCTATAAGTCATCAATAAAATTTTCAAATTACTATATACCAAAATTAATAAAGTAAAAATCAAAATAAGAAAAATTGATTCTAATTCATGTATTACAAGGCATGAGCTACCATTTTCTAAATTTCCCACTTAATTAAATAACTAGAATATATATATATATATATATATATATATATATATATATATATATATATATATATATATATATATATATATATATATATATTTCATAAATTTACATATTTCATAAACCTTAAGAATAAGAGACATTGAGCATGGAAATAACTGTAGAAATAAGACACCAATAAGCAATTAGCTTGAGTTTCGACCACTTTTGCAACTTCAATCTGACAAATAGTAAAACAAATGCTCAATGCAATTAAATTAGATTTTGAAATCATTAATGAACTTGGTTCTTTAGTTATTTTTCTACTCGAGTTATTGGCACTTCTAAAAATTAAATTGTGTAAGAGACAATATTGATCTATTTGGAGCTCTAATTGATATCCTGCATAATATTAATGTTTTGGAACTCACCTATGCATAACTTGTAAGTAGGTTATACTTCAGAATTAAAGTGTACAACTTAGGGAGAGTAACAAGCAAGTACGTTACTGGATAGATATAGGTATCACAAATTTGAATGTTAAACAAAACAGGGACTGTTGTAATTATTTAAGTATAAATTCTATGAGGACTTTTAACGCACAGCTTGTGGGCAAAAGAAATTGAACTGAAAAACTGCATACTTTATTCATTCAAATGCTGCCTTTAGATAGTAGAATTCGTAAAGAGTTCATAGCAACAAATTGAACCACTAACACTGAAATATATGACCGCTAATTGAAACTACTTCTCCTATTAACTTGGAACAACTTCCACTAACATTTAATGTATGACTTATTTGAAGAGAATGGAAAATAAGCAAAGCAAAACAGTAAAACTTAACCATGTAGTCAAAGAAGATAGATTTTGGTTCGTACCTCATACTCTCTGTTTATTTGGAATCATCATCTAGCAATTTCTTCGTTTGTACTTAACAGAAACCTTGTACTTAACAGAAACCTTGTTATTAAAAGAAATAATAATGAATAAAATAAAATTACAAGCTAAATTAACAAACAATGGAATAATCTTGGAAAAATTAGCTCACAAAAGGCACTTACGTTCACTAATTTTTCTTCCATGAGATTTGCATTTCTTCTTTTTAAGCCCTTTTGGTCTTTGATTTCCTTGTCTTTCAACCTTCTTCAAAAACCACGCAAGCTTCTTTGTTGTAAACACAAGATATACAGTTCACATATCATTACTGGTAAATTACTTATTCTAACAAATATCAAGCTTAAATAGTAAAACAAGATTAGGAGAAAACAAAGATAATTCATTTGAGATGCTTATTTAATAAGTCTTAATAAGACCTGTAACTAAAGATAATTCATTTTATTCTTGTTTTCTACCAGTTGGTTTTAAGAGAAAACAAATCTAAGAGACAGTTTAAACCCACGTTCCTTTTCCTGCTTAATTTTGTATCCAAACTAAGTTCAGCAGCAAAACAGGGAAAATTACGTTTAAAAATTGACCTATTTTTCTTCATCTTCGTTCATGGAAACCCCTTTCAAAAGAGCTAAGTGAAAGCCCCAATACAAAACCCTAATCAGAAAAATCAAAATCCAAAAACAAATAGCATAAAATGAGTTCAACAAGCAAATCCACACCAAACCCACAAATCAATAACCAAAAAAAGGATCTTTTACCAATAATACATCTAAACCCACATGCCAAAATGTCTCATTCATTGCACTAAACCAAAAGAAATTCCAAAAATGAACATTGAAACTAGTATAACAAAAATGGGAACTGAGCTCAAAGAAGACGAAACCTAATAAAGCAAAGTCGGTGAGAGAGAGAGAGAGTACCTGGAGAGTGTGATCGGGACAGAGGGAGTGAGATGGAGATCGAGAGATCGAAATGGAGATCCAGAGGCTGCAAATCCGTGGAGGAGGGCCGTCACATGCGAAAGAGGGGAAAATAGAGGAGGCGACGTGGCCGGCTGACAGCGGGGACGGGGGGATTGGGTGGCGGGAGCGACGGGGAGGAGGAGTAAATTGAGGGAGGGAAGCTTGAATGGGATCGGGGCAGAGAAAGGGAAAAGGAAGAAAAGAAAGAAAAAGAAAGAGAGAAGCAAGGGGAAGCCCAAAACCACCTAGTTTTGGGTTTTTTTTTTAAATATTAAATTATCATTTTATTCAATTTCTAAAATATCTTTTAATAAATTTGAAAATATTTTTGCGACGGAAATATAAGTCGCTATTCCGTCGCTAATTTAGTCGCACGATTAGTGACTAAATTTTTAGTCGCTAAATAGTCGCAAAAAAATCGCTATAAATTGCCGCCAAATTTTAGCGACGAATTTTATTTTCGTCGCTAAAATTGAAAAAAAATTATTTTCACGACTAATTCTAAATTTAATCGCAAATTAGTCGCTAAATAGCGACGAAAAATAATCCGTCGCTAATTTGTGTTTTATTTTTTTTGTAGTGGAAAAAGACTCACAGTTAAAGAAATTTGAATAAAAATTAAAATTTCAAATCCTTGGATGTATGATTCATTTATATTTGCAATTTGGTCCTAATTTTTTATTTTTGATTTGTTAACGTGTCTCTATTTTTATGCTTTAGGATCATTATGGCTGGTATCTAGCAGAAAGTGCAAGTTTTAGCACTTTTACCCTTGGAATTGGCAAAGAACTAGCATATGACAATTCTGCAACTGCTACGCCAAAAAGATTTGTTATGTACCCTTCAACTGTTGTGGTGTTTATACTTGGATTCTCGTAACATTTGCAAATTGGGTGAATTCCATCATATAAAGGCTTGTTAAAAAATGCATGTGAAATCCCATGTAAATTGGTGTGATAGAGAGTGACTGATAGCATGTGAACTGTCCATTGCATCTAATTTTGTATTATTTATGAAATTGGGTGATCAAATTTTGATTTTATGTATATGCCTATTGTAATTGGAACTTGTTAAACTTAAAATTGACTTGACTTATTTTGGTTGATATTATGTGATTAATCGATTTTTTTAATGTATTTTTATATTATGGTAATATTTTTTATTTTTTTATTAAAAAATTGATGTATGTATTAAAATTGTATTTTACAAATTTTTTTTTAATTTTTTAAAAAATAATACAAAACTATATTGTACATCAAATACAGTATAAAATATTATAAGCTAACACTATATATTAATATTATATGGTCTAATACTGTACATGCTAATAAAATACGGCAATTTAAATATGCCCATAATGTATAAGCGGGGTTAATTTCATCCATAATTACTGAATCTATATTCAAATAACACTAATATAATAAAAAAAAATTTTGTTCTTATAAAAATCACTAAATTTAGAACATATTTATAGAAAAATGATTTCAACTGTTTTTTGGCAAAAAAATTGCTGAAAATTATAGCTGGCACATACACTCAGTATCCTCATGTATAAGTGGCTTGACACTTAGCATGCCTTGTTTTAAAAATGACCTGTAAGTATGCCATATGTCAAACTGACTTATTGAAATATTCATGTGGCATGCTTACATGACATTTTTTCATGTGATATGTCACCTGTTAAGACATGTGTGCATGAAAATGTTGAGTGTACGCGCCGGCTGGATTTTCCGGCAAAATAATCGTCAGAAAACGATTAAAATGATTTTTCAATAAATATGTTCTAAGTTTGATGATTTTTATGAAAACAAAAATTCTTTCATTAAATTAGTATTATTTGAATATAAGTTCAGTAATCATGGGTAAAATTAACCATGTATAAGAGTAATTAAAAGAGAGTTTTTTATTTCCCTTTTTTAAAAAAATGAAACAACTAAATGATTGTAAGCCAAAATTATGCGTTGTTTAGGAATAAGATATAATGCGCACATGTACATGGATCGATCAATTTGATCCATACAATCACATTAAATTAATACTCCATTATTTAGCTTAAAAAGAATTAAGAAAAAAGGTTAACAGAAATTAGAATTTCTGGAAAAGGAAAAAGAAAAAAAAAAAGTGAGCTTAGCTTAAACTCACTCGCCGAAGGTGTCCCACGTGACTTCCCATTGGTCAATGTGATGCGACCACGTGTTGAAATTCAGTAAGCTAGTTGCGCACACTGTTGTATGGAGCCACCCTATTATTGTTACTTTCCATTTCCTTTAAATTTGCAATAATTTATTTTCCAATAGTTTTTATATTCTTTTTCAACCAATCCATACCCATTTCTTCTTAATGTTTCCCAAACAAGATAAGCAATGTGTTCTTTACAGTTTCCTAACCACATTCTCTTTAGAGCTTCTTGTTCATTCACTCTTTAGATATTTATTTTTTTTTTTCCTTTAAAATCTAAAACTATCCCTATTTTCTTGAGCTATAGGATCGGATGAGGGAGAATAAATGAGGACATATAACCTAGGTTTTTTTTTTTTGGTGGTGTGTGAGTAAGCAGATTGATGCATAAATTCCATGTGAAGATCAACTGAAGCTCGAAGTTTTCTTCTATATAAATGAGGTTTTCTTCCTCTTACTTGCTCCTTTTTTATACTTCGCCATTTCAACGGTTCTCTTCCTTTTAGTTCGCATACCCTCCTTTGGACATTGGTTATTTTGATGACAATCTCTTTTGTTTTCTGTAAAGGAAATTTCCATATTTGTGTTGTGATTTTTATATATATTAAATAGTGAATCATCTGTATAGTTCAGCTTTTATAGAGATCTTTTTTTCTTGTAAAAAGGGCAGGTGAAGCAAAGTCAGAGTCTTGGGTCTGAATCCTTATTTGGTGAGATTTTGAATAATCTATAACTGGGAATTACTTTGATTTAAATATTTATTACTTAAATTTATAATGATCAAACAGGTAAAGCAAAAATGGTAAGAGGAAAGATTGAGATGAAGAGGATTGAAAATACCACAAGCCGGCAAGTGACCTTCTCCAAGCGTAGAAACGGGCTATTGAAGAAAGCTTATGAGCTATCAGTTCTATGCGAAGCAGAAGTTGTACTTGTCATCTTTTCTCAGAGTGGAAAACTCTCTGAGTTTGCCAGTAACGAGTAAGTTTCTTCAAAGAAAATGAACTCTTTTTTTTTTTTTTAATGATTTTGACATCAATTTTGTGGTTATCGTTGCACTATGCATGTACTTTTTGAAAATCAATTAATGGCCAAGTACCATGGTTTGTTGAGGCACAGCATGTTTGATTTATGCCCTCTATGCATGTCTCTAGCTTCTAGTCAGTATAGCCAATAAAAGGTGCAATCTTTTAGAGAAAATAGGGATTATTATTCAATTATCTTGTACCTTATAAATTCTGAAAACAGTCTTTAGATTTGCTCACTGCATTTGATTGTACAACTTAGTGGTTTCCCTTTATCTTGAGCAAGGTGGGCACAATTTTCTTGTTCATTTGTAACAATGGGAACCAACTACTGTGCTGAAAATATTGGATTTGAATTGATTAGTCTTGTTCGCCCTTTACCTTACCCTTGTTGTTTCATTCTTAAATGGAAATCTCTAATGTAGTGATTGTTGTACTGGTGCAATGCTCTATGTGGAGAGTTTTATATATTTTAACTTAGTTGTTCTTTTGATTCATATAGTGCAGATGAGCTCTACTTTCTTTGTATCTTGTGTGTGCGGTTTAAATGGGTACCCAAAGAATATTAGAACGCTTTTAAAGAGGTATAGATTGCTGATTTCTATCCAGCAGACATGATTTGCGCCCTTTTTGAATTAGTAATTCCAAGACTGCCTGCTTTGCCTGTGAAGTGGCTTAAGTAATAGTTTATTGTTGGAGTTGGAGTCAAACTTCATTAGACAAGCAAATGTAAATGCTCATTGTACGAATTGTAGAATTAGTTTAGGTTTCTCGATCTTAGCACAGAATAAATAATCAAACCTTAATTCTATGAAAAATTTCATCCATTTTTTTAATAATAAATCATCACTTATAGATGACAATATTCTAACTGCTTATATAAAAGGTTCTAATTGTAGTGCAGTGAGAATTATGTGAAGTTGTTTTAGAATCATCATTTTCTTGTTTAACGCCCCTTTGCAATTTCACAAGAATTTCATATCAATCCATGTAATTTTTTGTCAGACGTTTCGAAATAAATTATTTTGCGTTATGTGTGATTAGATTAATTTTGTTCAATATTTTGCGTGATTGTTTCAAGAGAAACATCGTTGTGTGATAAGGGTACAACGCATTTAATTTTTGGTTTCCCTTTGTCTAAACTGTATTGGTTTGTTTAACATTAATAGATCAGTTTACCGACTAATTTGTTTCATGATGGCCAAACTTTAGTAACTAGGGATCTTGAGGACTAGAATTAAAAAATAATTTGTTCGGGAGGAAATAGCTTCTTGTTGACAATTGGAGTGAGAAGACCAGTTTAATTACGAGGATTTGTGACCAGAAACTTTACAAATCGATCTTTGTAAGGGTGGTAAATATTAACATGACTAGTAAAAAATTTAATAGTAGCTGAGAATTTGCATGATAGTTTTATTTTCTTTTAACGTACTCCCCAAACAAATGTCATTCAACAATCTAAGCAAGCACAAAGTTGTATTTCTTTGCAGTGAAGTTTTAATGGTAGAGAAAGATTTGTCTGTATTGAAACTCCAATTATAAGATGAGGATGATCAAGATTCAAACTTCAAAATATTTTAACTTGAAGCATTTTGATAAGTTTAGATTTATCGGTGAGAGTTCCTACGTAGTTTAGATTTATAAGTTTAGATTTATCGGTGAGAGTTCCTACATAGTTTTTATATGTCGAACACATTATTATCTGCATGTGAATGTCTATTACGTTTTGAAACATGTACTATATATTTGTAAAATGAAGCTATCAAGACAACTTCCAAATTAGCTATATTTTATAAAAAAAAAAAAAGAAAATGAAGTACAAGCTAAGCCACCATTCTAAATTTGATTTATTTGTGTTATTTCACATTTAAAAGTTCTTAGTAAATATTCCGTGAATTTATATTATTGTTAAATTACAAAATATCTGTTGATCAATTTAGGATTTGCTAAGTTTAAACTGATGAAATGTTGAAAAATGATGATAATCCACTTGAAAATTTAGTGAGCTGATACAACATTTGCCTTAAAAGAGTAAAATTTCATTAAAATTGAACAATTCATTATGATATATCAATGATCAAAAAAAATTCTCATATGGTATTAAATTCAAAAAATTCTCATAGGTTTGTTTTAGATTAACTTGAAACAATATGCATTGTTTGCATACACTTCTTTGTATCAAGGTGCAATAAAATTGTGTGAAAACTAAATTGCAATACTGAATAGGGTATATATATAGGGGGATAAGTATCTTGTTTCTTCCATCCCGTGAGCAAACATTTTTAACATAAAATCTTTCCAGACATTTCCGAATTATTCACTGGTGAAATGTTCTCTTAAGGAGGACCATAGGTTGTCGATTAGTATATGTCTTATCTTAATAGGCAGGAGAAGGAAATAGGAGAATTATATGTTGGTAATTGTTAAAGTGGATCTAATAGAAAAAGAGAGTTTGCACAGAACTCCTTCGGATGCTTTTGATATTTTCAATCATCAGCTTAGTTAATTATCAGGTTGACATTCAATTAACAATAACCTTTTAATTATCTGTCTTTGTATTTTAGCAACACTTCTTACTTGTATATCTATGAAAGGTTGTTAGCACTTCTATTTTAATCCCACGGCAAAGTGAGGGATAAACTACACCACAGAAAATCTTCCTCAGACGATACAAAACTATATTATTGCAGTTTGGCCTTTTGAACAAAACTATATATTGATCAAATTTTGTGCTTTTGGGATGTTTCAGCATGCAAAACACTATGAAACGGTACCGTCAACATGTGAGAAAAGCACAACCAAGCAACTCTGATGCAGAACAAGAAATTCAGGTTATTTATCTCTTAGCTAAGTAATTTAGTTAAGCTTCACATAGATCTTTTGCAATATTAATTGATGGTCACATACTGTTGGATTATACATTTTTCTTTTTTCTTTTTCTGAAACTAAACGAGGTTGCCATTATTTCTGCATTACTTAATCAGTATATTCCCATCATGTAAGATTCTTTTTGGTCACATTTTCCCATTTCACTTTGTTTTCATGCAGCTATTAGCACAAGATTCAACGGAGATATTGAAGAATATTGAGCAGCTTGAAATTTCACAACGGTGCCCGAGTTTAGTTTGAGATTTTATGTTTCGGTCTTGAGCATATAGAACACATCCTGCTAAATGCTTTGAATTTTTCTTTTTTTTTTTTTTATTTTTTCTAGAAAGCTTTTGGGACAAGATTTAACGTCTTGTTCCCTTGAAGAACTCCAAGACACGAGCGACCTGCTTGTGAGAAGCTTAACCAAAATCAGAGCAAAGAAGGTATTTAAAAGTAACAATTTCTATAGAAATGGAAATGGAACTTAAGCAATTAATTACTTTCTCATTCTTTTGTGTTTGTCACTTTGCATTTTCTCTTGTTTTGAATGAAATGCATGCTAGATAATAATTGAGAGCTAATTAAATTAAAAAATGTTTACAATTCAGGCTGAGGTTGTCAAGGAGCAGACAGAGCAATTAAAAGAAAACGTAATCACTGTTATGAATACTTATACATATATTTGGCTTTTACCACAAGGTTCATAGTTACGAATATTTTTCTTTGCTTATTTCCATTTTCAGGAACGTCGCTTGCTAGAAGAGAATGCGAGGCTACGCGAGAAGGTGAACTTTTAATTCTTAGTTCGTTTTTTCTTTGTTTTTCCTCCTTACACAGTACCAGAAATAGAAATTTATGATATATAAGAAAAAACAAAAAAAAAAAGTGTTTGAAAAATATCTCCGGCTTTTGCTATCGCCGGCGAAGCGAATTGCCGGTAAGGTCGCCATTTGCGGGGGATAAATTTCTAAAATTTGAAAAATATATGTGTACCTGGATTGCTTTGCTACTTATTATATTTGTTGAACTGTGGTATATAGTTTTGTGAGGATGCATGGCGGCATCGGATTCAGCAGAAGGAAGATGCAACATATTTAAGCTTAAGTAGGAACAATGCAGAGGTAGAGACTGAACTGTTCATCGGACTACCAGAAACGCATTATTGGTAGCTGTTAGTTTTAGCCCTCATCAACATTCATGCATGCTTATATAGGTTTAATATTTAGCCCTCATCAGCATTCATGCATTCTTATATAGGTTTAATGCATAAGTAATACTTAAATTGACATTAAAACTATATAGACATTTGAAATTATCAACTTTATTACTTTTAAATGCTTTTCCTGATGTCCGCTGCAAAAATATAGTGATATAAAGGAAAGTATAAAAGTAATAAAATTGACAAATTCAAAGAGCTATATAATTATTGTTCGAAAAATCGAGATATGTTAAAGGCTTCTAATGCCAAATCTAGGGTTCGCCAGATCTACGTCTGTATTATTGGATTTAACAAGTTAAAGCAAATAATAAAGCATGAATAATGTAACTTGCGCATCTTATATAGTTTGTGTTGCATTGATATTGTAAAAGAACATTTTAAAACCCAGAATCTGGGAATTTATGTATCTTGTTGGTCAGCCGTACATTAGCTAAGACGGTTTATCCTGATCAGCAGGTTTCATATTTTCATGAGAAATTATATTAGTTCATAACAATATGGAAGCTGACAAGATTTATTTCATGTTTTAGCTTTTAGTTTTATGTCATTAAACATTTTTGTTTTTTTTTTTCTTTTTTTTAAAAAAAATAGACTTAATATATATACAGGTATTTGAAGTTAATTTTATAATTTATTTAAACACATAAATTTTAATAATAATTTATTGAGCACTTATAATTATCAATTTTATAAATAATAAATAAATTTGTATTGTTTCTAAAAAATTAGAGTGTATGACACTCAATTATATTGATACGTAAAATATTAAAATTAATAAAAAATTATAAAAAATAACCAAAAAATAAATTTATTATGTTTTCAATTCCAATTGGTTGTACTATGCATTTTGAACACTTTTTGCCACAATGGTTTCAAATGTAACATTTGTACGGATGAGTGTTGTGTTTCAATTTCTTAAAAAATATATAAATTTGTGTTTATTATTTATAAAATTAATAAATATAGGTATTAAATATGTCATTATTAAAATTTAAATGTTTAAATAAATTATATAGTCAAGTTGATGTGTAATTTGTATTAAGCCAAAAAGAATATATATATATATATATATATATATATATATATATATATATTTCATTAACATTTGAATATTAAAGAGATTGTGAATATTCATCTATTTTCTGGCCCCACAGTGGCTTTGGGCTATTAGGAAGAATGGGGTTGTCAGCTAAAGCGAACTATGTTTGGTCTTTCCTCTCAGAAGAAAAGGACTAAGTTTGGGCTTGGAATGTTATTTTTAATATTATAATTTGAAATAGATGTAAATACAAATTTCCAAAAAATAGCTTCATTTTTGTTGCAAGTTGCAATCAAAGCTCACCACAATTAACAACATGTAAAACAGTAAAAGGAAGAACATTTGCTATGTCGTTTTGCTATTTTAGTATAAGAAGAAACAAAAACAAGCGTCAAATGAATTATAATTATACGATTCTTTTTCATATAATTTAGGGTTCTATGCATTGGGCCCTCCCTGCCCTACAGGCTACACTCCATTTTGCCCTCTTCAATTGTCAATATAAATCAATTATATAATAAATAAAACCATACACTATGAATCAGACGCTCCTCTGAGTCTCCATTGTGAGCTGTTAGGAAATGAATAAGCAAAAACACATGTAAGAGATAGTGAGGTCCATGAAGCCAATTTAGATATAATATAATGTGACCGGTATTACATGACAGTCCAAAATTAATAATTTGTTAAATTATAGTCTCTGATCATATATAAACTATAAAGATTTTCAAGAATCAAATTAATAATTTAGAAAGAAGATTTCTGTCTCTATTTTTAGAGACGGAAATTACATTTCCGTCTCTAAAACTAGAGACGGAAAAATACTTCCCTTCTCTATTTTTAGAGACGGAAACTTAATTTCCGTCTCTAAAAATAGAGAAGGAAATCTTCTTTCCATCTTTATTTGTTAAAGGTTTTCTTTTTAAATATATAAAATAATAAATAATATTAAATTTAAAATTGACTTAATGAAACAAGTATTAAATAAACAATAAATGGATTTTAAAAAAATGTAATTAATAATGTATTAATATATATATATACATTACAAATAAACGTACACGAAAAATTTAAAAATACTAACTAAGCTGGAGGTGAATGCGGACGATCAGCCGATGATGCTGCGTATCATCAGGCAATCTTCTGCTAATGGAGGCCTCTAACCTATTAATACGGTTCATTAATACGTCGACAGTGCTGCGAAACTCAATGACCTCATTAGTAGTTGCCGCAAGCCTACTAGCCGTAGCCGTAGATGATAAGAAGGCATGCGAATAGCAAACATTCGCATAGGAGCCCAAACTGAAGACCCGTCCACGACGATACCGCCAGCTGTGTCATAAAATACTCGAGCATGATCCACATTATCGCCATTTGCTTGCTGACTTTGAAGACTATCTACTACTCGCTCCTATAATAAAAATTATGCGAATGTTATGTAGTAGTAAAATGAAACTAAGAAGTTATAACAAAATAAATAATAAATTGTAAAATTAACATACATGAACTTGTCTAGCTCGATCGCTGACAAATGTCACACTGTCATGATTTCGCATATGGTGTGCAAAAATAACTCATGAGGATAAGGTGTCCTACCCATAATAGCCTCCTGTAAACAACTTATAGGTTAATAACAAATGGACAGAATTTTCCTTAAATTTGGAACTAACCTAATGTATAATAATCACAAAAGTATTTATATTTATTAATATTTTAATGCCAATGAAATACAATTATAACTCCTCACACAATAACACTTATCTATAATTTAATAAAATTTTGACAAAATTTCCCCTAAATATGTAATAAACCTCTTATTCAAACATCAAGAAAGTACATTTGCATTTATATTATTCACCATCAAAATCCATTTCAAACTCCTTACACAATTTTTTACCCATCCTCCTTCATTCAATCAAACGTTTTGTTTATTATCAAGAGTTGCAATATATTTGCAGTGAATAAACTCTTAATGCACTAATTAGCTAATATAAAATTGAATAAAGAGTAGCATTTATAAAGTTAGATATTTGAATACTTACAAACCTGTCAACATGCTCACAATGGGACAATGTTCCTTCAGTGTGTAAGGAAACACTAACTCCCTCTGGTCTTCCCCTCCTATTTGTGGAATTCCGATCGGTGATGGAATTGAACTCGGATGATGACCAGTACTGCATCCAATTTACTCAAATATCTTCATTTATATGCCTTGGTCGTTCACCTTTGGCGTGTAGCTTATTAAGCATATCCTTGTAATGTACACGGACTCGTTTCTCCCATACACCGTAGACTATGTGATCGATGGAAGAATTACAATAAAAAGCTTTCTGAGGGATTAAAAAGAAAAACGAAAAGGTTAAACATAATGTATATATTTGCAAAATACGTTTAAAATTTAAATAATATATTAATTAAGGTACAATAATTAGAAATAATTAAAAAAATTTATTTACCTGAAACTCCTGGAAATAGAACATTTTTGTCTCCTGAGAGATATTCTTCCATAAAAAACCATTAAATTCAAGTCTCTCCTTAAATATATCGGTCATCGAGCATGAGCATGTACCAGATGGGATAAATCTAATGGACAAAAAAAATGTAATTATGTGATCGAATTCAGCATTAAATAGTAAACATAAAAATGAAAATAAAACAACTCACTGTTGTCCTTCAATGACAATATATCCATCAACACCAATCGATCCAGGCAAAGGACCTTCAACAGTTTCAGGCGATCGCTGCGATGGTTCCGATGGATTCTCTGAAGTAGGCACTTCTATTGATGAGATACCAGCAGTAGATGCCGGGCATGGACACACTGGGGGTGAAGAATCCATACCCATACAGGGAGGTGCAGATGCAGGAGACGATGATCCCTCCCCTTGACTGACAGCTCCAGATAATGATGAACGCACCCTCACCCTAGGAGGTTGTATATTACCAGTCTTCCTCTTATTATTCATTTTTTTCCTGAAAAAAATTAATAAACATAATTAGACATTAGTAAGATAATTACATATTCATGATTATCTGTGATAGTAATACAAATTTTGACTTTTTGTGAATTAAATGAAACATAAATTAATTAATGATATTAAGAATATGGATTTTACTCACATGGGCAAAGAATTGTTCGCTATCATAACTAAATGTAATTCATTACCACAATCATCTTCATTTTCCAAATAATTAGAATCAAATTCTCTTTCCAATTCAGATGTAGACTTGGATTCCTCGTCGGATGCAATATCAACAAATTCATTGTCAATATTGATCAAAGGTTCATTATCCTCATATGGTAGGCTTTCAGTTATTTGATGACCCTCCACTTTATCTTCCTGAAAGGCTTTGCTTTCAATTCGTTTATTTTGTCTTGCAGCTTTCATTTCAAATATGCCCCTTGGTTTTACCTTGCAAACTGCTAACCAATCCATCTTATCTTATCTAAGGCTGGGAAAAGGGAGGTAATACACCTGGATTGCTTGCATGGCCAGCACAAAAGGTTCAAAATTAGGAAATCTTATTCTTTAATTGATTTCGACCAAGTTATAGCTACTTTGCACTTTTGTTCTGACATTAAGTGTTAGATCAAACCATTCACACTTAAATAACACACAACGTTTTATTGTCAAAGCAGGGTATTCAATTTCTAATATCTCTGTAATTTTGCCATAATAATCCATCAATTCACCCTTAATGCAAACTCCACTGTTTGTAGTCCATATAATCGACTCGGATATGTGAATATACTTAAATTTTCATCATTTGTACTTGTTTGGCCATCATCGTCATTACGAGGAATCTTTCGGCGTCTTGTGCTAACATGCGGCTTAAAGTAATGAGAACAAAATGTATTGGCTTCTTCAACCAAGTACGCATTGTATATTGAACCTTCTACTCATGCTTGATTTTTAACATTTTTTTCAAATGATACAAATAACTACATGGCAATTCTTAATCACGTTAATAATAATTTAAAAAATTATAAATTTATATATATATTTCAACCATTTGGATTTACCTTTCAAAGGGATACATCCATCTATATTGAATGGGTCCTACCAGTTTCGCCTCATGTACTAAATGTACTGGTAAATGCTCCATAATATCAAAGAAGCTGGCAGGAAAAATTCCCTCTAATTTGCAAAGGATTACTGGAATTTCTATTTTCAGTTTTTCCATATCAGCCATTTTTATCTCAGACAAAGTCAAGTTTTTGAAAAATAAACTTAACTCAGGTATAGCTTCCTAAACTTTATGAGATAATAATTCATGAAAAGTAACTGGCATCAGCCTTTGCATTAATATATGGCAATCATGGCTTTTCATTCCTAATAATTTATACTTCCTTATATCAACACACCTTGCTAAGTTTGAAACATATCCATCTAGGAACTTTATACTTCTTAACCAATCGCATAAAACTTCCTTTTGTCTTTTATCCAAAGTATAACAAGCCTTTAGATATTTATCCGTTCGATAATCCCTATCCAACTCATTTCTTTTGCAGTATAATTTTAAATCTGCTCTTGATTTTGCATTATCTTTGGTCCTCCCTTCACCAGATCTATTAGTTGGAGGATGGGAGTGGACAACTTTATTCTTAGGAAACCTTTATTTATTTCGTCTAAAAGGGTGATTTGAAGGAAAACATTTTCTGTGATTATCAAACCATGATTTTTTACACCCATTAATAAGATAAAAAGCATCTGAATCATTGCCACAGTATGGGCAAGCTAATTTTCCTGCCGTGCTCCAACCTGACAGCATAGCATATGCAGGGAAATCTGTAACACCCCCTACCCATACGTAGGAGAACCCATTCTTTAGGGAGTGAGGACCCGTACGAGCAGGGGTGTCACCAAATGTGACGCGCGCCGAACCCGGTCAACCCAGCAAGGGCCCTCTCTTTGAATCCGCTTTAGGATTCGAGGTATGAAGGTTCGCGTCTTTTGATCATGGGCGCCATGAGACATCATCGGTGTATCCCTCCCAATAGGACATTAGGGAGAATAACCTAGCCTATTGACGCCTAAAGGCACCTTTGAGGTATTTGGAGTCGCCACCCAATTTGCAAGAAATTGGGAAAAGGTTTCTCACCTCTATTGGTCTAAACCAGAGATATGGTGTCCGGAACTTCCCTCTTATTTATGCTTTGGTTAATTATAAATGGGTTTTTAAATTCTTAAAATTATATCTCTCATCTCACACGAGCGATGCATTGAAAGTAAAAGCGCATTTCAAGCACGTAAAGGAAGTAACGAAAGCGATAAGTAAATAAAGAAAGCAATAAGTGAAAGCGGTAAACACGCAAGCACGCAATTACAATAAAAATAGGGGCAGAATACAACCCCAATAAAAAGAGATCAAAGATATAAGTGGGACGGAATACAATCCCCAAAAGATAAATAAAATTGCCCCAAAATTAATTACAAGGGCCCAAATAAAAATGAACTTGAATTTAAAACACTCACTCAAGATTAAAATAAAAGAACATACATAAATCGGGGCATTATTTAAGGAACATTGGTTCCTTCGCGCTTGTTCGAAATTTAGGAACATTGGTTCCTTCGTATTAATTTGAAGAGGGTTCGAAGAGTCATTTTTGATTGCTTGAATTAAAAAACCGGGATGAGTGATCCCATTTTTGTAGAAAAGTTGACTCTTCGTTTTAATTGTGACATTTTTATTGTCGGGCTAAAATAAGGGACATTGGTCCCAATTTTATTAGTGAAAATTCCAATTTAATTATAGAAGTATTTTTGTGATTTTTTATCGCACGCGTGCACGAATAAACATATATATTTACAAATAACACGACATAAAGAAAGGGTTAAGAAAGGTCTCACCGAACCGGAGTACCCGCCTACGCGTTGCGACCCATCCGGGGAGTCGCGGGGACGCCCAAATAACTCGACTCAAGTTAAACTCATACAAAAATTAACATCAAAAATAATATTAGTAACAACTCCAAAAATTAATCAAATGAAGACAATATAATGACAATAATAAAATCATAACAAATAATCATGGTATGGCGACAATAACAAAATAATAATAATAATAATAATAATAATAATAATAATAATAATAATAATAATAATAATAATAATAATAATAGTAATAGTAATAGTAATAACCGTGACCAAGTTGACTGATAATAATGCTAACCAATTAATTAATTAATTGATAATAATAGTAATAGTGATAATGGTTAAACTAAATAAAAACAATAAATTAATAAGATAAAATAAAAGAATAAAACAAAAGAGGATAAAATATCTATAAATGAAGAAAACTAACATAAAAGTAAAATAAATGCAATAAAGAAATAATGCCAAAACAATTGAAATGAAAGCCATGCAAAACCACTTGTAAATCACGTGATTGGCAAAGCTAAAAAGACAAATAAACAAATAAAACAAGAGAAGCACTGTAGATTGGCCCAAAATATATGAAATGCAATGTAAAAATGAAAGAATATAGTGACAGTGGAACATGCATTTACATAAAATAGGATTTTACAAATAATGATAATGATGAGATAATAATAAATTTAACAAATTAATACGACATATAAAATACGTTTACTAAATAGAATAAAAATGACAATAGAATAGAAATTATATAAAATAAAGAAAAATGTAAACAAATAAAATAAATAAATGAGAACAAGTCCAAGAATGCTTACCCTCAGAATTTTTAGATTGGAAATGCGGTGTCCCGATCCGCTCCTCTTGTCAATTTTAGTGATAAGTATTTAGGGAAGATATGAAAATCTGTGTTCTAAACGAATTAATTTGAGAAAAATGTTTTTTGTGGGATGAGAAAGCCAAGAAAATTGATTTTTCTTGCTCAAATCAACCCAAGATCAAAGGTTTTTGGTAGCAAAAAATACTAAAACGTGAGACTAAGACTTGAAGATTTTTGAAGAATTTTCAAGTCTAAGAACAGCTTCCTGGAGAGTAGCCAAGACCAAAGAAAGCCAAAGAGAATTTTTCTCTTCAAAATGTCTCTCGTCCTCCTCCAAAATGAGGGCAAATTCCTCATTTAAGGTTGCCTTGGCCAAAAATGGCAAGGGACAAAAGAGGCTTTATTTTTAGTTAATCCAAAATAGCATAAATTGGTGAAACATCGGAAATGTCAGACTGAAGAAAAATCAGAAAATCAGACTGAAAATAGCGAAAAAAGTGGACAGGCGAAACAGGTCGCGCGGAGGAGGCAAGGGCGCGCGGCAGCCTGCGCGTGGTGCCCTTGCACCGCGCGCGGCAGGCTGCTGCGCGCAGCCTGCCTCGCGCAGGAGGGTCGCGCGAGGCAGCTGCCTCGCGCGCAGGGGGGCGCGCGCGAGGCCCTTGCCTCGCGCGCAGGGGGGGGCGCAGGCGGCCTCCGCGACTTCCTTTTTTTATTTTAAATTTTAAATTTTGAAACAAAATTAATATATTTATTTTTTTTACTCCATCTTAATTTTAATTTCCCCAAAAATATATATTTTTTAATTATTTTCCGAAAAACACACCTTTGACAAGGGAACGATCGATTCTCACATTTCTTGCCGAAAATCGGTCTTCTATTTCATCATCGGGTAATCCTGATCTTGGACCGCCTCGGGACCCGGTGTCTACAGCTGCCCCCAATTTTGGGGAACTTAGAACCTAGGTGCCTAAGTGAGCCAAAATTCAGAAAAGAGAGGGAGAGATGCGTACCTGAGGCAGTCGCTGTCCGGGACTTGGTCTTGCCAGCTTGTCGGCATCATAGGATTACTACTGGTCACATGATTGAGTCAGCTTGTCGACGTGAAACCATGGCTGAGCAACTGATAAACACCAGTTTGTCGGCGCGTGCAGGCGTCAGACTTTTAAGAACGCGGTTGATAGAACGCCAGCTTGTCGGCTTGTGAAACCGTGGCTGAGTGACAGATAAACACCAGTTTGTCGGCGCGTGCAGGCGTCAGACTTTTAAGAACGCGGTTGATAGAACGCCAGCTTGTCGGCGTGTGAAACCACGGCTGAGCGACTGATAAACACCAGCTTGTCGGTGTGTGAAGGCGCCAGACTTGGTAGGACGTGATTGATAGAACACCAGCTTGTCGGCGTGTGAAACCACGGCTGAGCTACTGATAAACACCAGCTTGTCGGTGTGTGAAGGCGCCAGACTTGGAAGATCGTGATTGATAGAACACCAGCTTGTCGGCGTGTGAAACCACGGCTGAGCGACTGATAAACACCAGCTTGTCGGTGTGTGAAGGCGCCAGACTTTGTAGGACGTGATTGATGAAACACCAGCTTGTCGGCGTGTGAAACCACGGCTGAGCGACTGATAAACACCAGCTTGTCGGTGTGTGAAGGCGCCAGACTTTGTAGGACGTGATTGATGAAACACCAGCTTGTCGGCGTGTGAAACCACGGCTGAGCGACTGATAAACACCAGCTTGTCGGTGTGTGAAGGCGCCAGACTTTGTAGGACGTGATTGATGAAACACCAGCTTGTCGGCGTGTGAAACCATGGCTGAGCGACTGATAAACACCAGCTTGTCGGTGTGTGAAGGCGCCAGACTTTGTAGGACGTGATTGATGAAACACCAGCTTGTCGGCGTGTGAAACCACGGCTGAGCGACTGATAAACACCAGCTTGTCGGTGTGTGAAGGCGCCAGACTTTGTAGGACGTGATTGATGAAACACCAGCTTGTCGGCGTGTGAAACCACGGCTGAGCGACTGATAAACACCAGCTTGTCGGTGTGTGAAGGCGCCAGACTTTGTAGGACGTGATTGATGAAACACCAGCTTGTCGGCGTGTGAAACCACGGCTGAGCGACTGATAAACACCAGCTTGTCGGTGTGTGAAGGCGCCAGACTTTCCTGCGAAATCAAAAGAGACTTGTATGCAAGGGTAAGTTATGCATGTGCATATGCATATGTTATGTAAGATGCAGGACAGGGATTCATCCGAGTGGATTTGGAGCCGAAAACCGGTTTGGTCGTAATTTGCAGCAAGATCGGTGCCCCCCGGAATTGCTTTTGAATTTCATGCTTTTAGGGGGTTATGAGGCTCTCCACTGATACCTGTAGTCATTATTTGAAGGTAGTGCGTCCCTCATGGATTTTCACACTAGCTTTTCTTAGTGGGAGATGCGTCCTTGTCGGATTTTCACATAACCCTGTGCCTTATTTTTTGCCTGGAATGGACCCAACCCAATCCAGCGGCTTTTATTTATTTTATTTTTTATAGGGCAGACTGCCTGTCGCCAGGTTTTCACCCTGCCCTTTGGCCTATCTTTTGCTTAGAGCGCCAGTCACGGTTTTCATCTCTAACGGCCTTTTTATTTTTTTATTTTTTTTTTTGAGAGAAAGAAGTTGGAGTTATTGTGAAAGGTCTTTCGGGTATGATTGACATGTGCTTATGTCTCAGATTTTGGTTGTATGTGTTTGGCTATTTATTAGGAAGGTGCTGTAGGGTTGGCTTCGCAGTGGGTAGCAGGATGAGATGACTGAAGTGCCTGAGTGGTGAGAATGGTAGAGGGTAAATAGTTGTTGTAAAAGGTCTTTCAGGTACAATCGGCGTGTGTTTGCGTCTTAGGTCAAGGTTGTCTGAGCTTGGTTTCTATCATGAGGGTGCTATAGAATTGGCTTCACAGTTCATAACAGGAGGAGCTGACTGAAGTGCCTGAGTGGCGAGAGTGGCAAGGGGTAGATGGTAGCAATGTGTTGGTTTCATATCTGACTGAGACAACTTTGAGTGTGCAAGATGAGCTGCTCCGGTTACACCCAAACATCTTTGTATAAATGCATATATTTCAATCTGATTTCATAACACATGATCACTATTTGACATTAACTCGAAAAATATGGGACATCATCTAATCTCGGGATAGATCTTGAGAGCATCAAACTCCTGTTATCAATCAGCCCTCGCGGGTTTTCTTGATTGAATATTTTCTCTCTTTTTTTTTTTTTTTTTTTTTAGCCTTTGCCATGGACCCTCTTCAACGTCAATTGAATTTCTTTCATCTCTATTGGCCGAAGAGACCGCTGTTTCCGAGAGTGGTTCCTCTTGATATCAAAGTTTTGGTCTTAGCGCTTGCGCAGACTGGTTGAGGTGATGGATTCCTTATTTGGGGCTTGAATATGAAGTTTAACGCTTGGTTTTTATTGGCTTTGGCGATTTGAGCCCTGGAATGGTTGTTCAATGGTTAGGATAGGGTGACAGGTTGGGCTTGGACGATCTGGGATACTTTTATCGGTTTTGGTGGTTTAAACCCTGGAATGGCCTTTCAACGGCCGGGCTAGGGTAACAGGTTGGGCTTGGATGATTTGGGGTACTTTTATTGGCCTTGGTAGTTCAAGCTTTCGAAATGGTTTTCGTCGGCTGGGATTGGATGGATGGCTCGGGGGTTTAGCCCTTTTGGTCCTCTTCAGTAGCTAAGAAAAATGGCAATATGCCGGCATGTGTAGATCAACGGGATTTGAACAAAGCTTGCCCCCAAATAGCATTCCCTTGCCCCCTGATCAATTCTCTCTTTTCTTTACACCCCAATTTTTTTTTTTATTTTTTTTTTACTTCCCAAATTTTTTTTTTCAAGCCAAATTTTTTTTTTTTACCCCCAATTTTTTTTTTTCAACCCAAAATTTTTTTTTTTAACAAGCTTTGCTTCAAATCCTAAAGTTTACATATACGTGCACTTTTTATCTTAACCACTGGGACCATTGTTGTTCAATTTGGTCGGGCATTAAATTTTGGTAAGAAATTTGGCTATGAGGGTTTTGGATGGTTAAGGGTCAGTCATAATCGGTTTTGAGGGTGCACATTTCAAAGGGGTCGAGAGAAAAAGGTCATATGACTTGGTTCTGATGGGTTGCATATTTCTCGTGGTGGTTTTGAGTTTTATTTGTCCGACTTTTGATGTAACTTTCGAAGTTCGATTTTATTCGGCGACATCATATGTAGCTCAGGTGTTGTGGATGCGAAGAAGTGGCTTTCAAAATTTGGTTTGTCGTCATGTTGGCAATGGAAGGTAGCGTTGGTCTTGAGAGTGTCCTTGTCCATCTTCAGTGTGTTGTACTAGGTCCGGGCAAAGGCTCTTTCTTTTTTTTTTATTATTATCTCTCAAATTTTTATCTCACTTCAGGAGTCATAACAGATACCATCAAGATTTTATTTGGATTCCCCAAAGTTCCGAGACTAGATGGAGTCGTATTAATTGGGTTAATGTCAAAATGAATGAGTGCATTGTGATCATAGGAAATGAAATCATAGAAATATCGCATAACCAAGCAGAAATTGTTCATCACACTACAATAACCAAAATGTCATAACGAGTTCTGGAAATAAAACAAAAAGAAATAAAGCATCATCCAGATAGCTATTTCCTCCTTGCTCGTCATCGTTGCTGTAATCAGTGATCCTTCACCCTCATGGACCATTCCCCTCATCTTTCTGTTCCTCGTCAATCAAGTGTGAGACTCGTCTCCTCAGAGCCCGGCACCCATCAGTCTCATGCCCAGTATGATGATGGTAGGCGCAGTACAGATCCATCCGGTGATTGAGACGCCCATGGCCCCTGGCGGGCTTTGCAAGTTTTGGCCGTAGCTTCCCCTTATCGATAAAATGAGAGAGGTGCTCAGATAAAGGCTTATCCCAGATGGTATAGTGATCTTGAGTAGCTCTAATGTTTGGGGACCTGGTGGCTCCGATATCCCCCGCACTGTTGTCACCGAGACTTAAGCTTTCTTGGTCGTCTCTCCCAGTGGCATTGCCCCCTCCTTCAAGAGCCACCAGCTGCTTACCAGTAGCAGGATCTTGCACTTGATCTTTCAGGGTTTGGCCATCACCCCTCTAATATCTAGCGTGTCGACGACACCTCCTAAGCCCCCGATTTCTGGATGGGTTGGTTAACCATAAGCGCAGGTCCCCCTCTCTATCTTGAGGAAAAGATCCACCCATGCCGAAGCAAGCCTTCTGAACTATTCTAACTGTTGACGCTCCCTCTATCTCTTGGGTGCCAGCACAGATGTCGCACCTAGACGGTTGACCTCTTTTCTTCAAGTCCATAAAGACCTTCTCTCGAGCAGCCTGGGCAACTGCAAGTTTAGACTCTGCAATTTCCTCTTTAAGAGCATCCATCTTTCTCTTTAGGCCCCGTGTCACCGCCAAAAGCCCATTCTCTGAAACATGCCCCTTGCCTTTTTGCTCAACTGACAGAGTGACAGGTGGCTCTCCTCCAGGTCCAGTCGGTGGTGGGTGTTTTCCCTTAGTTGGATCATTCTCTTTCCGTAACACAGTGGGAGCAGCAGACTGTTGTTCGACAGGTGGCACCATGGCGGTGATCAGATTCTCTATAGTAGTTGTCGTCTGAGGTTCAAACTTTTCAATCCCACCTTTTATCCCCTTTATCGCGCTATCCTCTCCCTTGGGGACTTCATCTGTCACAGCCTGAGGAGCTACCTGCCCATCCTCTTTCTCCACCATGAGATCATTTTTCAGACCAAGAATTCTTTTCGGCTCGAGAGGTGTCGTAGCTCTAGGCTCAACATCTGGTTGTCGTACGGTAGGGACTGCTATAGGAGCCTCTTCTAGAATAGGCGACTCAACTTGTTCAACAGCAGGGGCCACAGGAGGTTGGCTGGCATTTGGTGTCATTTGGGCAACAATGTTTTCTATCATGGCCAATATCCTCCTTTCAAAGTCCCCAAGCCTCTTATCCAGATCTTTCATCGTCAAAGCACCGGTCTCTCGAGGTAGTTCTGCCATCGAAGATGATTCACTAGTCGCTGAGAGTGGCTCAAAATCCCAAACAGGCACTAGTTCTAGCAATTCAAAGGGCGAGTTTGCCGTTGCTAGTTGATCGTCGGAATCTCTAGTCCACTCAGATGAATCTAGGATGGCTGAAAGATCAAGATTGTTAGAATGATGCATGGATGACAGTTATAATGCATGATCGTGACATGCGAATATTCTTTGATGAGTGCAGGGTCAATGGACTACCACGATACGATGGGATGCATGGAAGAAATTACATGCAGGATGGTATGCACACGCGGAAATAATATGCAGATGAAAAGATATATACACACAGCGTGAGAGAAGATTTATCATTATATATACATGTATTTATTTTATTGACATGCATGAATGACATGCGATGCATGAGCATGCTGTGCAGTATCCACAATCACATGCGAGCAAATAGATCCTTCCGCCCTTATCACTCCCACACACGAGGTCGTGCGGTCTCTTTCCTAGGTGGGCTTCATCCAAGGGTTAACAGGGAACCCATGAACGCGCAAAGTGCACGGCGAATAGCCGGCAGCATAACAGCTCTAGTCTAATGTACACGCGTATGAGTTTTGGCCATTTACGTATTTGGACAATTCAATCAAGTTCAGGTGGGCTTACCGGGGCATGAAAGCCTTTGATAAAAGACCACTTAAATTGGTTGATTTTGTTTAATACGTGACGACCCATACCACAAGCATCGTATTAAGGAGCATACCACCTAGGGAAGTTTCTATTTGCCATTACATGGGCTTTAGTCAGGGTGATTTTCTTTAGGCTACCCAAGCATGGTTTGCGCCGACGGGTCTAACTCATCACGAGCATAACGACCGATCGGGTCTCCATTTCGATATACCAAAAGGTACAAGGCTTGGGCTGGTGATTATCCCTAACACTTCCCTACAATGAGTGAAAGTAGGGTCGTGCTTTGGGAACGCACCGAGGTAAGATAGGGACCAACTAGCGTAAGTCTAAGGCTCTAAAATGATATGATGCAATTTTTGAAAAGAGATAGAATTTTAAGTTTCAAAAACCCAATTATAAATTTTAACCAAAGCACTTTCGGAGTGAAGTCTCAAACACGAAGTCCCCAGTGGAGTCGCCACTGTGACGCGCGCCGAACTCGGTCAACCCAGCAAGGGCCCTCTCTTTGAATCCGCTTTAGGATTCGAGGTATGAAGGTTCGCGTCTTTTGATCATGGGCGCCATGAGACATCATCGGTGTATCCCTCCCAATAGGACATTGGGGAGAATAACCTAGCCTATTGACGCCTAAAGGCACCTTTGAGGTATTTGGAGTCGCCACCCAATTTGCAAGAAATTGGGAAAAGGTTTCTCACCTCTATTGGTCTAAACCAGAGATATGGTGTCCGGAACTTCCCTCTTATTTATGCTTTGGTTAATTATAAATGGGTTTTTAAATTCTTAAAATTATATCTCTCATCTCACACGAGCGATGCATTGAAAGTAAAAGCGCATTTCAAGCACGTAAAGGAAGTAACGAAAGCGATAAGTAAATAAAGAAAGCAATAAGTGAAAGCGGTAAACACGCAAGCACGCAATTACAATAAAAATAGGGGCAGAATACAACCCCAATAAAAAGAGATCAAAGATGTAAGTGGGACGGAATACAATCCCCAAAAGATAAATAAAATTGCCCCAAAATTAATTACAAGGGCCCAAATAAAAATGAACTTGAATTTAAAACACTCACTCAAGATTAAAATAAAAGAACATACATAAATCGGGGCATTATTTAAGGAACATTGGTTCCTTCGCGCTTGTTCGAAATTTAGGAACATTGGTTCCTTCGTATTAATTTGAAGAGGGTTCGAAGAGTCATTTTTGATTGCTTGAATTAAAAAACCGGGATGAGTGATCCCATTTTTGTAGAAAAGTTGACTCTTCGTTTTAATTGTGACATTTTTATTGTCGGGCTAAAATAAGGGACATTGGTCCCAATTTTATTAGTGAAAATTCCAATTTAATTATAGAAGTATTTTTGTGATTTTTTATCGCACGCGTGCACGAATAAACATATATATTTACAAATAACACGACATAAAGAAAGGGTTAAGAAAGGTCTCACCGAACCGGAGTACCCGCCTACGCGTTGCGACCCATCCGGGGAGTCGCGGGGACGCCCAAATAACTCGACTCAAGTTAAACTCATACAAAAATTAACATCAAAAATAATATTAGTAACAACTCCAAAAATTAATCAAATGAAGACAATATAATGACAATAATAAAATCATAACAAATAATCATGGTATGGCGACAATAACAAAATAATAATAATAATAATAATAATAATAATAATAATAATAATAGTAATAGTAATAACCGTGACCAAGTTGACTGATAATAATGCTAACCAATTAATTAATTAATTGATAATAATAGTAATAGTGATAATGGTTAAACTAAATAAAAATAATAAATTAATAAGATAAAATAAAAGAATAAAACAAAAGAGGATAAAATATCTATAAATGAAGAAAACTAACATAAAAGTAAAATAAATGCAATAAAGAAGTAATGCCAAAACAATTGAAATGAAAGCCATGCAAAACCACTTGTAAATCACGTGATTGGCAAAGCTAAAAAGACAAATAAACAAATAAAATAAGAGAAGCACTGTAGATTGGCCCAAAATATATGAAATGCAATGTAAAAATGAAAGAATATAGTGACAGTGGAACATGCATTTACATAAAATAGGATTTAACAAATAATGATAATGATGAGATAATAATAAATTTAACAAATTAATACGACATATAAAATACGTTTACTAAATAGAATAAAAATGACAATAGAATAGAAATTATATAAAATAAAGAAAAATGTAAACAAATAAAATAAATAAATGAGAACAAGTCCAAGAATGCTTACCCTCAGAATTTTTAGATTGGAAATGCGGTGTCCCGATCCGCTCCTCTTGTCAATTTTAGTGATAAGTATTTAGGGAAGATATGAAAATCTGTGTTCTAAACGAATTAATTTGAGAAAAATGTTTTTTGTGGGATGAGAAAGCCAAGAAAATTGATTTTTCTTGCTCAAATCAACCCAAGATCAAAGGTTTTTGGTAGCAAAAAATACTAAAACGTGAGACTAAGACTTGAAGATTTTTGAAGAATTTTCAAGTCTAAGAACAGCTTCCTGGAGAGTAGCCAAGACCAAAGAAAGCCAAAGAGAATTTTTCTCTTCAAAATGTCTCTCGTCCTCCTCCAAAATGAGGGCAAATTCCTCATTTAAGGTTGCCTTGGCCAAAAATGGCAAGGGACAAAAGAGGCTTTATTTTTAGTTAATCCAAAATAGCATAAATTGGTGAAACATCGGAAATGTCAGACTGAAGAAAAATCAGAAAATCAGACTGAAAATAGCGAAAAAAGTGGACAGGCGAAACAGGTCGCGCGGAGGAGGCAAGGGCGCGCGGCAGCCTGCGCGTGGTGCCCTTGCACCGCGCGCGGCAGGCTGCTGCGCGCAGCCTGCCTCGCGCGCAGGGGGGCGCGCGCGAGGCCCCTGCCTCGCGCGCAGGGGGGGCGCGCGGCGCCCCCCGCCTCGCGCGCAGGGGGCCTGCGCGCGAGGCGCCTGCCTTGCGCGCAGGTGCCCCTGCGCGCTGGGCGGCCTGCTGCGCAGGCGCCCCTGCGCGCTGGGCGGCCTGCCGCGCAGGCAGCCCCGCGCCGCCGCAGGCGGCCTCCGCGACTTCCTTTTTTTTTATTTTAAATTTTAAATTTTGAAACAAAATTAATATATTTATTTATTTTTACTCCATCTTAATTTTAATTTCCCCAAAAATATATATTTTTTAATTATTTTCCGAAAAACACACCTTTGACAAGGGAACGATCGATTCTCACATTTCTTGCCGAAAATCGGTCTTCTATTTCATCATCGGGTAATCCTGATCTTGGACCGCCTCGGGACCCGGTGTCTACACCAAACAAAGCATAACAATATACATCCACACAAGATACAGAAAACAGAGAAAATTAAAACCTAAAATTCATTCATTGATATCTAAAGGGGTTCATTACAAAAATATAGTCAGTGCATAACTAATATTACAAAATTACATTCTTTCAGAAGAATACATAGCGGAAGCAATACAAAAGAATAATACAATGAGAGCTCAAAATTACTAAAGAATCTTAGTTACAAAGCTAAAGTCCTAACACTTCAAAACTTCTGTATTGGCTGGACCTGCGGAGACTCTCCTAAAAGCTTAAAACCTTTCGCACCTGTACGAATGAAATACCCGTGCTAAGCGATAACGCTTAGTGGGAAAAATACACAATAGTATGAACGGCCATTCACAATGGTCGTTGAGGCAAAACACATTCAAAAATGGCATATGCTTATAATCACATATATATAAATCATAGCTTAAATGCATACAATTGGATTCGAAAGCTCATAATCAAATTCATAAATCATGCTGATTCACATAATTATAGTCACAACGAAACAAACAAACGAAACGCCTGCCGACTCACAATAGCGGATAACGAGTGAACACATTGGGGGTACCCGAGGGTACAATCGAAAAGCAACATCATTATTTTCTCATTCAAAATATTTTCACATTGGGGGATTTTAAGCAAGATCCAAACACATTGAAGATCGTGAGGATCCAAACGGGGACCTGATCAGGATCCAGAACACATTGGGGGCTACAGCTACTGAATTCTATTAAGCATGCCTAACTATCAACTAAATTGACTCTTGCAGGCCAAGCATAAAATAATCCATATTCAAAACATAACATATAACTTATAATATAGAAGCCATAATATTATACATGCATAAGCAAAGTCATGTACCATGCAGTAGTGAGAACCCATATAAATAAGACATGAAAATCATTTTAAAAAAATGGGGCAGGCAGGGAGGGTCACTGTCGTGCTCGCAACGAGAGGTCGCGTTCGCGACAGTAGCCAGATATGCTATGCGCAAAGGAAGGCTGACACGAGTTGTGCATGTTAACACGACTCGTGTCAAAGCCAGCCTTCGCTATCACGAGCTGTGTCCTAATACACGACTCGTGATAAGGCTTCCCAGCTGAGTCGTACTGGCTACTTTCACGACTCGGGAAAAGCTTCACGACTCGTGAAAGTGCCATGCTCCCCACCGAGTCATGTTACCCTTCACGACTCAGAGCAATTCATCCTGCACTGGAAAATCCAGCAATCGCAATAACTGGAATACCCGATTCCATCGCGCTCGCGACAGTGTCGTGTCTCCCAAATCTCAGCCAAAATGCAGAAAACTCAGAGTTCCTAAAAATCAAATCCAAACTTCCACTCACCTCAATTCAAACCTTCTAATCACCATAAACAATATAGAACTCAACTTTTACACCAATAAACACAATCAAAATAAGAGATAACAAGATAAAATTTCCACATTTAACAAAACCAGCAAAAAGCTACAAAGGTTTATCCAATTCCCAATTTGATGCAATAACTCAACAACAAGGAATTCCAAACTCAAATTAAACGAAATCCATAGCAATTAGACCAACATAAACCACATTAATCACCAGATTCCCAGAAAACCAATCAAAATTACAAAATCATAAAGACGCAACAAAAAGCACATAAATCCCAAACCTGGAAATCCTAAGCTCCAAATCAATGAGCACCACTCCCACTTGCCTTCTCTTTCCCCTTGAAATCTCGAGGAAGCACCTTTAAACAAAGATACCCAAAAATCACACAACCACAAAAACCCTATATCAAAACACATTCTAACAAAATCCAGAGAAAAAGGCAAAAGAAAAGAAGAAAAACCCAACAAAACTTACCAAATCTAACTCTTGAGAATATCAATTACCACCAAAATCTCACTTGAACCAAGGCTAGGGCACAAGGGAAGAAGAAAAAAGAGGAAAGAAAGGAGAGGGGAACGGCAGGGAGGAGGAAATGGGAGAGGGGGCTGTAAATGGCTCTCTCCCTCTCTCATTCTCTCTCTCCAATAATATACTTCATTTACTTACCTCTTGCCACTTGTCAAGTGAGGATTGGTTGGAATTGTTTGCTCACACCCTACAACCAGGCATAACACTACACCCAAGCTAACCCTCACTAATTCACACACTAACACCCTATGCACATGCACACTCTAATAAAACCTATAAACACACTCACACCCTACTATCATACATGCAACCACACTTTACCATAACCCATAAAACATGCATATAACCCACAATAAATAACACATGCCAAAATATACACATGCAACGTGGCTCAAACTACTAGAGTGGGGAACGGGGTGTGACAAAATCGCTAACTGTCCACATCAACGCTGCTCTCATCATTAAATTTTGTTTTAGGGACACGTCATATGTGAGCACACCGAATTCTCATAGTTGAAGCAATTTAGAAATCAATGGTTGTAGGAAAACATCAATCCCCTGCTTTGAATTCTTAGGGCTCGGAACAATTGCTATTAAAAACATGTAAGCCTTTTTCATACACATCCATAGAGGCAAATTATATGGCATTAGTATGATTGGCCATGATAAATATTATTGGCCTGATTGCCCAAAAGGCTGAAAACCATTAGTGCTTAAACCCAGCCTCACATTTCTACTATCAGCAGCAAAATCAGGGTGAATATTGTCGAAATATTTCCATGCAATGTCGTCCAATGGATGGCTCATTACTCCATTCGTCTATTCATATTCATTACACCATCTCATGTGAGATACCGTCACATCGGACGAATACAGCCTCTGAAGTCTTGGAGTAATAGGAAAATAATACATCCGCTTCCATAGTACTAATTTTTGCTTCCTATTAGCATTCAGTGGCTTGAACCTCGGTTGATTATAAAATTTGCAATTCATTAACTCCACGTTATCTCCCCAGAAAATCATACATCCAAGCTGACAACAATCAATTTTTTCTATTGGCAAACCAAGACCTCGAAGCAACTTCTTCATATTGTAAAAATTGTCAACCATGTTATTATCCATTAGCAATGATTCATTGTACCAAGCCAGGATTTCATTTAAACTGCGATCAGAAATATGACCTTCAGATTTGATGTTCAAAATTCAAGCAATAGAGCCTAACTGTGTCATATTATCACATCCTGACCATAATTCCTGGTCAGCTGCATTAAGTAAGTCGAAAAAATTTCTGACAGCTGGGTTGGGTTCTTCTTGGACATTGCCTCAATTGGGCGTAAGTGAATTTTTTACTGCTTCAAAAACCATTCGAACATAGAGATTTTTTGTATCACAAAAATTGCTTGTCATATAATCTGCCCCCCTTGAAATTTAGCTTCAACAACACTCGGTCCAAATTTTGAAATTCTGGACATACTACAAATTATTGGCTCTCCATGCCTTGTCCATTCAAAATAATTGGGCACAAATTCCTTTTTCAGCAAATGGACATGCACATCCTCCGTAGGAAGATAACACCCGTGTTTGCACTTTTTGCATGGACATCTAATTTTTGACCCATCCATGTATGAAGGTTGCGAGTTTGCGTACTCAATAAAAGATTGAACTCCTTCAGCGAACTCTAAATTAATGTAACCATCTTGCGTTATTCTTCTATACATCCAACTTCTGTCTATATTACTTATTATTGTTAAATTGTTGCGCAAAAATCATAAGTTAATAGTTAGTTCCATCACGTGTCAATTTTCATATTTTATTTCAATTCAATTCTATATCCTAGTTCTTCACATTATTTCATAATTAGTTTTACCAAATTATGAATATAATAAAAAAAATATAAATGTAATATAAATTATAATAAAAGATATATACACAACAATAAATATAAAGACGAATGAAATACCACAACTGAACACAGAGGGATGAAGGAGGGCAGTCGGAGGGGGAGTGCAGTCAGGGGCAGCAGACGCAACGAGGTGGTCCCTTAGCAACCTCAATTTAAAATTAAACTGACATTCATATATCATACACACACATCCCGTCAATTTATAAATAATGCAAAATTAAAACAATACTACATATAATAACAAATATACATGAAATTTAGAAATATATTTTAACTATAATAACAATACAAGTTACAATACAAAATATATGAACAATATGTTTGCACAACTACTGTAACACACATACATGGTCTAGTAAGGGAGATGTATTAAATGTAAACCAACCCAATTTTTTTTCTATTTAAAATTGAATTTAATACTTAAATTCATTTACTTTTGTAAATTAAAATGATTAAAATTCTTTGGAAAAACGGACAGAGTTTCCCTTATACGGGTCCCTATCCCCCTGTTAAACAATAGCAAATTTTACACTTCTATAAAATATCAACACATCTCAACTCCATAACAACACCAATGCAAAATCAAATTTCCTCATACACCTCAAACATGCAAGTAAAAGGCATAAATTCACCAATAGTTGTGAATTTGTGGCACCATATGACGTTATTACAGTATAATTATTGCACAGTCATTACAGTCAAATTATTACACGTTCATGAAATATATATACCTAGAACAATAAATATTGACACAAATAAATTATATAAATAAAATAACTTATTTGAAATATATACGTATTATTAACAAACTAATTTTAATACATAACAAACTTACCTCGGGTGAAACAACCGGTAACAGGCGGAGATTCAGCGCACAAGAGAGGTAAATGTGAAACCGGTTGTGGCAGTGACGGGTACTGCAATAACAAATATAATATAATTTATAAATATTAACTTTTAGGTATAACAACATACGTAATACAAACAAAATAAAATTATACATAATACAAATTTAAACAACACTAAATATAATAACAATTATACCACATTATACACAATACAAACAATATAAAGAAAAAAAAATTTAGACATACACATATATAACACATAATTAAAACAATAGTACATATAAATTTAACAAACATGCCATACAAGAAAAAAAAACTATATCAACATAATAAAAATCATAATAAAAGATATATACACCAAAATAATATATGTACAAAAATTTAATACCAAAATTAAATATTAACAATATGTCACAATTTAAAAAAAATATAAATATAATAAACAATTTAATACAATATAATATATATACACAAAACATTATGTATACGTCAAGTTTCTGTTTGGTTTCAAAACAGAAGAGCTCGTTGGAAGAACAAGAAGCTTGAAGAAGAGTATTCTAAGTTAAAGTCTGCCCATGAAAGTATTGTTGTTGAAAACTGCCGTCTTGAATCTGAAGCACTAAGCACCTATGTTTCATGTTAATTATATTTTTATTTGGGTTGAAAGTGTACATCGGGCCAACTCATTTTGCCATTGTTTTTTATAGAGTTGGGATATGCCCATGACTCTATAATGGATTGAGTTCCAATCTAGATTGAAATGGGTAATTCAATCTGAATAGAATTACCAAATTCTATCTCAGAAAGGATTCTGAGTTAGAATATGGATAAGTCTCTAGCCTTCTTGATCTCTATAAATAGATGAGAGATCTCATTATTTGGTAACGAAAAAACGTATATACTGCAAAGCTGCTCGTTCCCACTCATAAGTTTTCTATCTTAATCTTTCTGGGGCTTTTAGATTGTGATCTAGTTGTTCTTATCCTGAGTGGGTAAAAGCCAGACCGGTGACCAAATAAAAAGGGATCCTTGTGTCGCTTCTGCAACGAGATTTACGCACTATAAGAGGTAGGTATCAATTCTGTTGTTACCTCTATTTATTCTATTATTTTCCTTCATTGGTATCAAAGCCTTCGTTTTATTGCGTCCTGGCATGTGGCTTAAAATTGATCTAAATGTTTATGAGTAAAATTGGTAGATCTAGGAAGCATGAAATGCAACAAAAATTTGTTTTTTGTGTGAAAAATATATATGTGTATATTTCGGTTCAATTTCGTGTATGTGTACACCATAACCCGAGGGAACAAATTTGGATATTCAAAACGTTAAACTAGAAATTGGGATTTTTTATTTTTTACCTTTCCATTGGATTCACAGACCCCGAAAACCCCTGACCGGCCGAAATTCAGAGAACAAAATCAGTCAGAAAGGTGGTGCGTCGCATGCACGTGCCACCACACGTTGGGTGCATGCGCGTGGGCGGTGCCCACACTAACGTGACGCGTTATTGACACGTGGCATAATAGAAGAGAGTCACGTGGCAGGCTGAGGTCATGCCACATGGATTTGACGTGTCACAGGTGCCACGAGGGTGCCACGTGGCCCAATCAGGGGTCAACACGTGGAAGAACGATCTTTGCCACGTGTCGGTAATGACGTGTCATGCGTGACATGTGTACCAATGAGATATCGCCACATATATGACACGTATCATACCATGTGGCGATGACGTGTACCAGCGTGCCATGTGGGCACCAGGTGGACCAGTAGTATGTGGACACGTGGCACGTTATAATTGTGACACGTGTCCTATAAAGGGAGGGTGCGCATGAGGCGTGTGAGTGCATCTTGCTCCCCCTCGTCGGCACGTGCGGCGGCTTTCGACCTCCAAATCAGCTCCATTTTTTTCTCAAATGTATTTTTTGAAATATATATGATTTATTGGTCAGATTTTCAAAATTTTTTGATGACCATAAAATATTTTTTGTTTATTTTTTTGTAAATATCATAATAATTATGGAAAATGTGTTTTCTGTTTTTAAAATATTTTGAAAAAAATTTTATGTGTTATTTTTCCTTATTTATTGATTGAAATATATTTCAATTATATGTGTTTATATATGAGTGTATTAACCATTTAAATTTCTGTAATGTATTTCAGAAATGTTGATAAGGACACATATGATTCCTAAGACCCCGCATGCGATTACTTTAAGAAATGTAAAAGTGTATTTAGTAAGAAATATGAGGATGCAAAGGAATATCCGAGCTGATGATATTGATGCTATAGTACGTCATATATTGACTATGCAGGAATAAATGCAGGAGTACATTTGGATAGGAGGTTTAAGCCTAGGAAGGGATGATAGAGACCAAATCAAAGCAATGATTAACTCTTTTGAATATCATCCAAAACTTAGAGAGCTATTGGAAACTACTTGGTACATACACTACAAAAAAAATGCATTTTATCGACGGATTTTACAGACAGAATTTAGCATTTTACCGACGAAAAATGACCTTACCGACGGATTTTTTTATTTTACCGACGGAATAAATCCGTCCCTAAAACGTGCGTAGGTACCAATTTACCGACGAAAAATTCCGTCGGTAATGTTACCGACGGAATTGTTAATAATATTTCGTCGGTAATTTCATATAAAAAACCGTCGCCTTTTTTTGTCGCGTTGACCGTTTACCGACGGATTATTCTATCGATAAACCGTCGGTAAATTTAATAAATATGCTTTTTTATTCTTCTCTTTTAAACCATAACAAGTGTCTTATTATTGTTGTAAATATGCTAGTCTAAAATTAATCACATACACAGAGCTTTGGGTTTATGAATCTTAAATGCAACATATACCCATATTCATATCAAACAAAAATGATTATTACATAGTAAAATACTTAATTGTACTACAGGTTAAATTGAGAAAAGAAACGACATTCAGCTATACATAGTTACATACACGCAATCAATTGAGACTGACAGGTTGCGCCATTATTGTAATTGCAGATATAGCATATCTGCTAATATCACGGTTTGTTAATTCAGCTGTAGGTAACGTAAGTTATCTCAGTGCTTGATCTTAGGCCTCTTCACAATCATCACGCTACAATGAGCATGATGAGAACAGTAATCGCTCATGCTGCCTAGAACTGCCCTGTAAAAGCAAAAACATCATCTTAGCATACCATCTAAGTTTAATAGCCAAGCCAAATGTGTAAATTCAGCAACCAGATATGCATTAGCAAGACAAGTTTGGAATTTGAGGAGCCTTTCTGTAGTGTTTACTAGATTATTGATGGGAGAAATTATAAAACCCCAAATCTAACAGAATTGCCAACAGGGGGAAAAATAAGAGGACTTCATGTTCTCTAGCTTTTTAATTAAGATGTATTTTTTGGCAATTTCAACAAGCAATACCTTTTAATAGCTCCATAGCCATGACTACCCACAACCAATACTGAAGCATGGTGTTTCTCAACAGCTTCACAGAGAACGTTCCTAGCATCACCTTCAACCACTTCACATATTACATTATCCACCTGCATAGAAATTCAAATAAGGAAAAGAATTGGCAGGAATTCTGATTCAGATGAGACATGCATGAATTCAAAATTTATATTTGGATATTCAAAATGAATATTTGCAGATAATATTATCATGAATGAACTTAAACAGATACGCAGATATAAGCTAATAACAGATTCAGCAGCAGAAAAATAACACCATCACTTGAATTGGTTCATTTGATTAATCAATGGCAGTGATCTACAGTGACAGACAATACGCTGTTTACGAAACATCTTGACCAATGAAAATCTAAAGAGCCGGCGAATGAGATTTAGATGACAAATATAGACATCAGGACTGAAAAATTTAAGCTCCACAAAAAAAAGGTATTCCGACAGGAAAAGAGAGGGATTTCACCAGTCACCAGCATCATGTAATATAAAATTACAGTATAATTATTGAACATGTAAAGAAATAGCGAATAATTAGTTAATTATCGAATTAGCAGCGCAGAGTTCCTTAGCCTTCTCAACAACTGTAGCCGCAATTCTCTTCAAATCGGCATCCACATAGGGCAAAACCTCAGCAGCCCCTAAATCAAACAACGAACCCATTCTCAAAATTAAATTCGATGAAACAAGAAATAAACACCAGACTTATAAAAAACAATACCAGGGCCAGCGAGACCAACGGCGGTGGCGGCAGAAGGTTTGGCATGGACAACGACGAGCTTGAAAGGAGAATTAGAAGTGAAAGGAAGGAAGGTTGACAATCCAAATAGACAAGCGAAAGGAAGGAAGATTGACAATCCAAATAGACAATCGGTGGTGATTGGCCGGTGGGTATAACCTCGCCGTTGAGATGGCGAGGAGGGGAGTTGGCGCGGCTGAGAAGAAAAGTTAAAGAGAATGGATGTTTATGAAAAAAGGAACTTGATCAGACAAGTGGGGTTATTTTGCCCTAAATTTGTTTATTGTATATTTTATTAATATTAAATATAAAATATTTTCTTAATTTTTACCGACGGATTACCGACGCACCCAAACCGTAGCTATAACTTAACACAAAGATTTTTCCCTGTTACTTACCGACGGACATCAAATTCGTCGCAAAATCCGTCGGTAAAAAAAAAAGCTGGTATTTTCGATGAAAATTCCGTCAGTACATGAATTAAATGGGGGAAAAAAATTACCGACGGAAATAACCATCGGTAATTCGGTCACTAACTGTTGGCGCCAACATTTCCCGCCAATAATAGCGACGAAAAATTATTTTCGTCGGTAAAAATGTCGGCATTCATCAAATTGAATTTTTTACCTACACATTTCAAATTTGGTCGGTAATCCGTCGGTATTATACCAATTTTACCGACGGAATATACATCCGTCGGTAAAATCAATTTTTTTTGTAGTGATAGGAGATAGAGTTTATAGGAAATCTATCATTCATTTTTTGGCCAGAGTTGCCAAAAGAGGAGTGTTGAGGAGCAATATTCCATCTGTGATGAAATTGAGAAGTGGACGTAGAGTGCATCGTCCATGGCTTCATCAGCGAACTTATGAGTTACCTGATAAATTAAATACACTGGTCAAAAAATCAGTCCCAGTGTCTGTGAAGGTTTTGAGAAGATCTAGTTTTCTAGAATAGTTGATATGAGTGTCAATTATTATTAGGGTTTATTTTTTTTAATAGGATTTATGTTTCCTATTATTATTATTTGATATGTATGTCTTATTTGAGGATTATTGATTTTTTTGTTGGTTGAATGAATGAGTTTATTTTTTTTATGGCATTTAATTATTTTTTAATAAATGTGTTTATTTTAAAATGTTAATTGCCTCAAATATTTTGTGAGTAAAATGTTTGCATGTTTATTAAGTAGAGACTTAGTAAAACAAAAACCAATAAAATTTCCCTCATAAGTTTAAGAACTTAATAATCCAATAATTTATATTTACTATGCATAAAATCTTAACCTATAAAGTTGGATATTAGAACTTAGAAGGTAATTGATACTTTTAGTAACCTTTTCGAATTTGATTCTAATAGAAAACTTTATTAGGTTATTATTTCAGGTGTATAGTAAATTGCATGTATTGCCTAATCTCCTATAATAACGTGCAACTTTATTCCATTTGAATCAGATGATACAAATGGCTTCTGCTTCCAAATCAATTATCGCTGAATTAAACAAATACTTGAAATTGAATGGCGATAATTATGAAATCTGGAGTATGAAGATCTAGTATGTGCTTGAGCAGCAAGAAGCTCTCGAAACCTTAAGTTCAGTTATGGCTGAACCTAAGGATGGCAATATGGCCCAGCATAGGCGGGACTGAGATGTCTATTTGGCATGGAAGAAAAATAATTCCACTGCTCGTATCTTCCTACTGAGTGCTATGGAGGATGATATAACTAAGCGATTCCGCAAGTATCAGAACGCAATGGATCTGTGGATCGCTTTGCAGGAGAAGTTTGGAGCAGTGACTCTGACTAAACTTCGACCTTTGACAATTAAATTTGATACTTATCAGAAAAAGCCTGATCATTTAATGCGAAAACATCTCAGGGAGATGGAAAATATGATGAGTGAGCTTAGTGAATATGGTCATAAGTTAACCGACAAGTAGCAGGTCCAAGCTGTCATCCGTTCCTTACCCAAGAGTTGGGAGCGTATGAAAATGCAACTGACTCATATGGATATTGTAAAGACATTTGAGGATGTCGCTCGTCACTTGGAGCTTGAAGAGGACAGACTGGCATCGATTAAATTCAATGCCAAAGTGCATGTGGCATAGTCCCATTTTGGTGGAATGAGTTCTAACCAGAACAAAAGGAAAAGCTTCAAAGGTCGGGATAAGGAACCTGCCAAGAAGAATAAAAGGTAGAAGAAGGAACAAAATTATAAGAAGTCCGGAGGCAATAAAAAGATAAACATCTCAAAAGTGAAATGTTTTAACTACCAACAGAAAGGACACTATGCAAGAGACTGCACTGTGCTCAATTAGGCACACTATTCTAACTCAAGAGTGAGTAAAATTTGTGTATCTAGTTCTGTATTATTAACAGAATTTCATCCATTGTGGGTGATTGATTCAGGAGCAACGGACCATGTAGCAAAGGATTGAGATGCCTTTGTAGAATTTCGGAAAATACCAAATGGAGTAAAATATATATATGTAGGAAATGACGCTAGAGTGCCGGTTCGAGAGATTGGCGCATGTAGATTAGTCTTACGCAAAGGTTGAACCCTGCTCCTATATGATGTGCTTTATGCTCCAGATATTCGTAGAAATTTAGTTTCTGTTCTTGTGTTATTGAAACTTGGTTTTAATTTACACTTTAAAGATAACAGTATGCCCTTATGTTTGGGTGATGCTTTTTATGGTTCTGGTTTTATTTCGAATAATTTTATTGTTTTGGATATTAATCCCAACTTTATGAATAAAAATAATTTTTCTTTAATTTCTTCCACTTCACATAATAATGAGAATCATGTGAAATTATGGCATGCTAGATTAAATCATATTGGGCAAGATCGAATGAGTCAGTTAGCCAAAGCTAGTTTGCTAGGTGATTTGAATGAGGTTGACTTACCCACCTGTGAGTATTGCCTAAAAGGAAAACTAGTGAGAAAACCGTTCAGAAAAGGAACTAGAGCTGAATTTCCATTACAATTAATTCATTCTGACGTTTGTGGTCCAATGAATATGAGGGCAAGGCATGGAGCCTACTATTTTATCACATTTATAGATTACTATACAAGATATGGGCATGTCTACTTGATTTCTCACAAGTTATAAGCTTTGAGTTGCTTCAAAACTTTTATGAACTTAGTTGAGAATCAATTAGATAAAAAAATCAAAGTTTTAAGAACTGACCGAGGTCGGGAATATCTTTCAGATGAATTTAAGGCTTTGTGTGATGAAAAAGGGATTGAACATCGGTTTTCCATTCCCAGAACTCCACAACAAAACGGTGTTTCGGAAAGAAGAAATAGGACTCTCCTTAATTTGGTTAGATCTATGATGGCAGAGGCAAATTTGCCTATCTTCTATTGGGGAGATGCTTTATTGACTGCCACATATGTTCTCAACTGAGTGCCCTCAAAATCTATCACATCCACACCTTATGAGTTATGGACTGGTCGAGAGCCTGACCTAAGCCATTTACCACCTTGGAGTTGTGTTGCTTACGTCCATGATACCTCAAGCAAGTTTGGTAAATTGGGACCAGGAGGTAAAAAGAGTATCTTTAAGAGATATTATGAAGTATCAAAACGATACGTATTCATGGATGAGCAAGAGAATGGTTCAGTGACTGAATTTGAATCACGAGATGTCATATTCTTGGAAAATGAGTTTCTAAAGTTGGGCAAAGTGAATCAAGATTTCACTTTCTATGAAACTCAGGAAGATGAGCCATCAGGATCACTCTATCCGAATGGAAGGGAATTAGAGGAAGAAGGCCAAGACTTTCTTCCTACACATGATCCGAATGTTCGAGACCCTGATTTGAGTGGGAGTATTCCCGACTCCAGTGGGAGTATGGAACATGGTCCCAGTGGGAGTATTCTGAATTACGATAAATATATGAGACATGTTTATCAAGATTCGAAACTGCGTAAATCTAAAAGGATAAGTGTTTCTCGCCGACGATTTGATATCGAAGGCTTGAACGAAGCCCTTTTGGTTGTCCCACAAGACGAGGAAGAGCCTAAAAATATTAAAGAGGCCTTCTCATGCCCAGCTAAAGAAAAATAGATAAATGCAATGGAAGAATAAATGGCATCCATGAGATCAAACCGTGTTTGGGAACTGGTTGATCTATCGGAAAGACGCAAAGGGGTTTACACAACAGGAAGGGATTGACTACGAGGAGACTTTCTCCCCTGTTGTGAGATTTACGTCTATAAGGTTAATTCTTGCCATAATGGGGAGTTTAGACTTAGAGCTACATCAAATGGATGTGAAGACTGCTTTTCTCAATGAAGAACTAAATGAAGAAATCTACATGGATCAACCTATAGGTTTCATCGAAAAGGCAGCGAACGTAAGGTTTGCTAATTGAAAAGATCAATCTATGGCCTTAAACAGTCTTCAAGACAATGGTATTTGAGATTTCATGATACAATCATGTCGAATGGGTTCAACATGATTGATGAAGACCATTGTGTGTATAATAAAAGCTCTGAAAATAATTTTGTCATTTTAACATTGTATGTAGACAACATAGTAATAGCTAGAAATGACAAAGACTACATAAATCAAATTAAAGATTGGTTATCGTCCAACTTTGAAATGAAAGATATGGGTAATGCATACTACATTCTTGGAGTTAAGATTTCAAGAGATCATTTGAGAAGGTTGTTATCTCTTTCTCAGGAGACATATATCAACAAAGTTCTTAAACGATTTAATATGCAGAACTGCAAACCCATAGACTGCCCCATTGCTAAGAATCAGTTTCTTAGCAAAGAGATGTGTCCAAAGACGCTAGAAGAAGTGGAACGTATGAGAAACGTTCCATATGCCAGTGCCGTGGGTAGCCTTATATATGCTATGATGTGTACAAGACCTGATATTTGCTATGCAGTGGGCATGGCAAGTAGATATCAATTTAACCCAAGCGAAGCACATTGGAAAGCAATTAAGAGGATACTTAGATACCTCAAAGGTACAGCAGATTATTCTCTCTATTATCAAGGCAAGGATCTGCAACTGAGAGGATACACTGATGCTGATTGGGCCGGAGATGTGGATGAGAGGAAATCCACTTCAGGTTTCATATTCTTGCTTGGCAAGGGTGCCATCTCATGAAGTAGCAATAAATAAACCTGTGTAGCCTTATCGACAATGGAAGTTGAATTTGTAGCTTCTACAGCTACAGTACAAGAGGCAGTTTGGCTAAAATGGTTAATGGACCATTTAAGAGTAACTACCTCAGAGGAACAAGTGACAGTCTATAGTGACAGTCAATCGTCGATAGCTTACATGAAAGATCCAAAATTTCATAGTAGGACTAAGCATATCGACATTAAGTATCATTATATAAGAGATGTAGCTGCACGGGGAGATGTGAACTTAAAGTACATATCTACACATTAGATGATTACAAATCCGTTGACTAAACCTGTAATGAAAGATGTGTTTGAGAGACCATTAGATTTCAGGATTTACATAGAATTTGAGGTGTACTAACTTTATTTTTGTAATCCTTTAACGTTATTATTTATGAATAATAATAAAGATCATTATTGGCAATACATGAGTGTAAATATTTAATGTGTGAACACTTACTATTATTTATTTGAGTAATGAACATGTCAGACAGAGAAGTAGCCCACTCACAAGGCTGTTTACCTTAGTTTTGTTACTGAGTTGGCAAAGACTAAGATGAGGCAATTTTTGAACAAATAGGTATGCTCGAGAGCCTGTTCAAAATAAAAGTGCCGTCTTGCAGAAATTAGAAGATCAGTCTTGTTAAGGCCCGAAATAAAGTCATACGTGAGGTTGTATGCTTTGGATTGAGATCCAAATAAGGATCATGTGGAATCCGATGGTCAGTTATATGTAACTACCATGTTCTGTCTTAAAAGCCAGAAGTAGTCCTTAAGTAAGCAGACTAAAGTTGAGTGCTTCGGTACACTGCAACCTTATACTTCTGTGTGGTGTTTTATATTCACACTTTCAAAATGTGAGACATGCGCTCCTTTAAGGGAAGGAAAGAACACCATAACACATGTTTTATAACGTGTGTGCTTAAGTGACCAAAGGGATGGAAATTTAATACTATTGATCTCAACTTTCCCTATTGTGAGACTCTATCTATATTTCGACCCTTAGAACCCTTAACTTATCCTTGAAGTATGGTTTAATGTGGCTAGCTTGGTTAGTTTTCAAGAGGTTGGCATTGAAATAGTAATACATATATATAAGTACTTTTGTGATTATTATACACTAGGTTTGTTACAAATTTACGGAATAATCTATCCATTTGTTATTAACCTATATGTTGTTTATAGGAGTCTACTATGGGCCGGATGCCTTATCCTCATAAATTGTTTTTTCACACCCATACGCGAAATCATGATGGTGTGACATTCGTCAGCGATCGAGCTAGACAAGTTCATGTATGTTAATTTTAAAACTTATTATTTATTTTGTTATAACTTCTTAGTTTCAATTTACTACTACATAACATTCGAATAATTTTTATTACAGGAGCGGGTAGTAGAGAGTCTTCAGACTCAACAAGCGGATGGCGATAATGTGGATCATGCTCGAGCATATTATGACGCAACAGGCGGTAGGGACCGCCGTGGATGGGTCTTCGGTTTGGGCTCATATGCGAATATTTGCTATTCGCATGCATCCTCATCCTCTACGGTTACGGCTAGTAGGCTTGCAACTACTAATGAGGCCATTCAGTTTTGCAGCATGGTCGACGTATTAATGAACCGTATTAATAGGTTAGAGAACTTCATTAGCCAAAGATTACTTGATGATACGCAAGTACCGTCTGCTGATCGTCCACATTCACCTCCACCTTAGTTAGTATTTTTAAATTTGTCAGCTTCATTTATTTGTAATGTTACTAAATTTTATACATATTAATACATTATTAAATACATTTTTTTAAATCTATTTATTGTTTATTTAATATTTGTTTCATTATATTGTTTATTTAATATTTGTTTCATTATATAAATTAAGGCAATTTTAAATTTAATAATATTTATTATTTTATATATTTAAAAAAAATCTTCAAAAATTAGATACGGAAATTCGTTTTCCGTCTCTAAAAATAGAGACGAAAAATAAAATAGAGACGAAAAGTCAATTTTCGTCTCTAAAATTAGAGACAGAACCTATTTTTCCGTCTCTAAAATTAGAGACAGAAATTACCTTTTCGTCTCTAAAAATAGAGACGGAAAATAGTTTCCATTTCTATTTTTAGAGACGGAATGGTAATTTCCTTCTCTAAAAAATAGAGACGAAAATTGTTTTTTTGCCTTTATTTTTAGAAACGAAAATTGTTTTTTCGTCTCTATTTTTAGAGACGGAAAGCGACTTTCCGTCTCTAAAATTAGATACGGAAAATTTCTATCGCTATATTTAGCAACCGACCAAATAAAGACGGAAAATTTTCGTCTCTAATTCCGTCTCTATTTTTTATTAGAGACAAAATTCCGTCTCTATTTTCTGATTTTCTTGTAGTGGGCATGGGTACACTTTTACTTTTGCTGAACATGAGGCTAATAGAAATCTTCATATATACTTGAACCAAGATGTGAAGCCGATATGTAGGAATACAGTAAAATCATATTGCTTAAAGATACATAAGAGGAATTTTGATATTCTTAAGAATTCTTTAGCTGAAGTATAGAGTAGGATTTGTTTGACATGTGATGCATGTATGAATGTCATGCATTTCAAAGGCTTACCTTTGCCTAACTGTTCACATCCTAAACACCCATTTTTGATTTATGACTTCATTGACAGAGGAAGTTTGAGAAAGGCTTTAAGTGATAGAGTACAAGCAATGGAGTTGGATAGGATCAAAAGGCTAAATGTAATAGAAGGAATAGCTCATGCATTATCATATATGCACCATGATTGCTCTCCTCCAATTGTTCATCGAGACATTACCAGTAGCAATGTCTTGTTGGATTCAGAGTATGAGGCCCATGTTTCGGACTTTGGCACAGCTAGGCTATTGGTTCCTGACTCATCAAATTGGACGTCATTTGTAGGCACATTTGGGTACACTGCTCCAGCTACTTACCTTGGTTTCACCTATATTTGAATTGTATTAGTCATAAAAATTTTATGTCTTACACTTCACTATTCTGTTCGATCCCTGTCTGAGTTTTGTATTAAGTTTTTGAGTGATAATGATTAATAAGATGCATTGTTATTTAACATTTGTTTTGTAGAGCTAGCATATACAATGCAAGTGAATGAAAAATGAGATGTCTACAGTTTTGGAGTGGTGACGCTTGAAATAATAATGGGAATGCATCCAGAAGATATCATCTCATCATCTTCATCATCTCCACCAATTAGCCAACAGAAGCTGCTGAAGGATGTGATTGACCAACAACTCCAGCTTCCTCATAAAAAAATTGCAGGAGTGATGAATGCAGTGAAACTTGCATTTGCATGTTTGAATGACAATCATCAATTTCGGCCAACAATGGGACAGATTTGTTCACAATTGATAGTAGCTAAATGGCGTCCTCTGACCAAACCATTCTCAGAAATAAAAATGGGTGAAATTCCTGTTTATGAAAATATCACTAGCTAGTCCTTTGGGAATCATACACTTGTTTAATTAGCAATGCCAGGGATGTAAAATTATCAGATAATCTATAGACTACTGCAATGCTAATATACAATTTATAGCCAAAACCAAAGATTCATAGAACTGTATAAATTCTTCATTTATATTTCAAGAAAACTAATTAAAAATTCTTTCGGATAAAATCAGCACATGCCTATGTGAGATTCTTTACTAAATAGGGTGTTGGTTAAATTATGGGGTCAATTTCACTCATGGTCACTCAACTTATCACTTATCGCACAAAAGTAACCGACTTTTTTTCTTACTTAAATGTCACTGAACTTCTAACATTTTTGCAAAAAAGTCATGTTGACCGGAATCCGACGAGAACCTTTACCGGATTGATGACATGGCATATGACACGTGACAACGAATAGTAAATATATGACTTTTTTGCAAAAATGTTAGAAGTTCAGTAACATTTAATTTGAAAAAAAAGAAAATTAGTTATTTTTGCACGATAAATGATAAGTTTAGTGACCGTTAGTGAAATTGATTTAGATGTAGCATTTGTTATAGATATTGTTAAACGACATGTATTTTCTGATATGAAATGCCATGTCATCAATCCGGCGAGGGTCTTCGCCGGATTTCGGTTAAAATGACTTTTTTGAAAAAATGTTAAAAGTTCAGTGACATTTAAATAAGAAAAAAAAAAGTCGGTTACTTTTGCGCGATAAGTGATAAGTTGAGTGATCGTGAATGAAATCAACCCTTAAATTATGTGTTTGGCTGACAATTATTGATAAGATGCATTGTGATTGGCTGATACAATGAAAGAAATTCTCAAGTAGTTGTACAATAACTAGCTAGTCATTTAGCATTAAGACAATACCATTGTTTTACCAAGTCAAGTCAAGTTAAGCGAGGTTGTTTTCTGCTTTTAATCTTTCAAATCAATTCTGTCTCAAGTGCCTCCAATTTGGTGCCGTGAACATTGGGGCAGAGGAATGATTTCTTGGAGAGAATCTTACATCGGATAATAAAAAATGAATAACAAAGAGCTTATAATTGTGGTAAAACTAATTTCAGTATAATAAGCCTGCAATTATTAAGCCCAACTCCATACAAATTTAATATGATTCATGTTACTAATATACGTAACACGGATGTAATCAACGGATGTGACTATTTCATATTATGAATAATGGAACTGCTGACTGTTGAGTATCGAGTTCAATTCAAAATTAAGTTATTTTCGTATCATAAAATATTTTATCATTACTAATATTTTATTTTATCATTACTAAGATTTTATTTTGATATAGTCCAATAATTATGGGTAAAATTAACCTTATTCGTGGAATAAAAGAATAATGAGAAATCGTGCAATATTGATGTCCCAAATCCATATTCGTGGAGATGAGGGGAAAGAGCCAATTCTACCGTTTCATTTTTCTTGGACTTAATGGAAAATTATGGAGTTTTGAATTTTCTAAGCTTACATCTACATCAAAATAATCCCTCTGCTTTTTTCTTTTTTTTTTTTTTTTCTCAAGAAGAAGAAAAAGAAATGAACAAAATTATATGATATTATATATAACAGAATTTAATCATAAAACTTACTAAAGTCTCTCATTTCACTATATAAATGCAATTATCATGCTGTTAATTTTGAATTTAATCATAGGGTGTTAATTTTGAAGGAAGAAAACAAGTCAAATGAAAAAAATATAGAGCCTTTAGCTACAAAAACAAAGTGGGGAAGAAAAAGGAGGTTTGCCCTTATTTTTATACAATTCACTATATAAATACAATATAATTTATGTTGTACAAGAATTTTATTGAAATAAGGGATAAAATAATGGCTAGGGGATAAAAATTGCCTATTGAGAGTTTGAAAATAGAATAAAAAAATTGTTATTGATTTAATAGTTTCATGTAGAATTAAAAGATATACATTAGTTAGTTTTAATTTTTTTTTCCCAGTGTTATAAAAAGCATTGATCAAGTAATTCAACCTTTTCCGATTCATAAATGATTTTCAGTTTCAAGTCTTTGTTATTGAGTTAAAAATTATAATTGAAATTGGCTATAAACATAGTCTATGATTTTATAGTAAGCTTACCTAGGTACCAAATTAGATAAATAGTTTTTAATTATTATAAATACTATATGTAAAAGCATGAGGTGGAAAAGGTTTTTTAGAATAAATTAACCTTTCATTATTTTATAAATAAACTAAATTAACTCTTTATTATTAAAAAATCACAATTAGAATAAAACCTAATTTGTAAGGAAATAGGAATATAAATTTAATTTCTAACTACCTTTTAAAAGGTAGACATATATTTATTAAAAAAAATAACATACATAGCATTTATAGTTGTCAAATTTTAATTTTTTTTATATTACAAATTAATAAGTTGTTACTGATTTATGATTTTTTTATAAATTAATAAATGAGTCATTCTTATATATTTTTATTCTACCATACAGTTATCTATAAAAAAATAAAACTAATTATAATATAAAAATAGTTAAAATAATATATATATATATATATATATATATATATATATATATATATATATATATTTCATGTATAAAACAAATTATATTTCTAATATAATCCATAATTTTTTAATCCAAAACCAATTCAATCTGTCAATGACCGCATATGACATGGATATTAAAACCAAAACGATATAATGAATTTCTATTTCATAATTGAACCAAATATATCAAATTATTTTCGGTCCGATTTTTTAGTCCTAATTGTGATCCAAGACCCGACCCTTCTATCCGTAAATTTTTCATGGACTAAGTTAATTATGAAATGCCACCTATATATGCATGCATGGTAACTGCCAACCCACTCAATTTTTAACCAATTTATTTTAAGTGATAGATTTTCATTAGGTTGGTTCATGAACTTTCATTGATCCAGTCTAGACAAAACTTATATTTTATCCAGAATAACATGTGTAAGAAAATTGTTATGTCTTAGCAAAAGGAGAAAAAAATAAAATAATGTGACCCAATCTATTTATGGTCCGTAAAATATTGATATATTGATTACTCGACTAGCTTAAAATTATTGTTATTGTTGTTGTTATTATTATTAGTAGTAGTAAAAGTACTACTACTGCTGCTGCTAGTACTACTCAACCTGTCATGACTCGGTCCAATTCATATGGCAAATAATAACAATAATAATAATATATGCACATTATTTATCTACATCAAATTTGATTGACTTTAAATATTTTTTACAAGCTCGTAAAAGGTTTAATACCTAAAATACCCCCTGAACTTATAAAAAATTTCATATTTCATAACTAAACTTCCAACGTTTTTATAGTTCACCATCTAAAATTAAATTAAGTATAGAAATCACATATAATCATTTTTGCATGATATACACATGTTGCTTATGTGTAAAGTGATCAATGCATGGCTGACGCATGGCGGAATGAAACAAAAAGGGGAAAATCAAAATTACCCTAACCTAATTTAATTTTCCCCATTTCACTGTTTTTACCCTAAGCTAAAAGCGTTACCTTCTAATCCTAAGACCAAATCGTTACACTGTAATTCTAGAAAATTATTTTTGATCTTCAATCTGTCACTTCAATCCTTTACTGTTGTTAGCAATGCAGATTATGGAAATGTGGCATTTTCACCATGAAGGGCAAATGGTTGCAAAACCAGAACCAAGGTATGTTGGAGGGAAAGATCGGGTTTTCGTGAGGATATTGATTGTATAATTGCATTTTATTTTGACAGCATTAGTAAGGATTTAGGTTATGATAAAGTAGATGGTTATACATATGAAGTTAACAAAAATAACTATTGATTTTTGATTAAAAATTATGAGGATTTAATAGATTTAGGAAGGTAAAAAGTGGGAATGAGGTTGATGTTCACATTGTACATGTTACTGCAGAAGCACATTTGAGTAATCAATGATAGAGAATGTGGTCCCCAACTTGGGTAGTGATATTAACAATGCAACTAGTAAGGTATATTTGTCTGGAACAAATTTTAAATCTAGAAAGTTAAAGAAAAAAGGCAAGTAATAGGGTTTTTTTGGCAGATATGACAGAGGAAATAAAACTGAAAAAAGAGTTGATGGTGAGAGTGAAAAGGGAGAAGTGCAAGGGTAGAGGTAGGCAGTTCTGTCAGGAACTTAGATATAGAGTTTAATGAAGAATTAGGTTTAGATTAGGATTTATATTGTGAAGAAGGTGTTGAAGTGGAATGGGAAAGCAGTAAGAGTGAAACGAGTTTATATGATGAGGATGAAGACTTTGGCCAGTATAATTACAATGATGAAGAGTTGAAAGAGGCTAGAGAAGAGTTAAGGAGTCAAAAATATAATAAAAAGAAGATATGTAATAGGAAATATGAGAATGTATAAGGGTATGCATCAGTCAGGTTCATGTCAATCCGACCTGAACCCAAATAACCTGACACCTAAAATCTCAATCCGAACGGATCCTAAGTTTTAATATAGGCCCGAACCAATCTAAAATTATTGAGGCCCGATCTAATAAACCCAATTAACTAGAAATTATTGTCAACGGAAAAAGTTATATCAAATTACATGAGAATTCAATCAACAGAAAATATACTAGATTACAAAAAATTCAATGAATAAAAAATTTTGTCAAATTGCAAACGAACTCTACTAAGAGAAATTTTGTTAGATTATATAAAACTAAAAAAAAAGAAATTATTCTAGAATCACAGAAACTCAATTAATAGAAATTGTTCTTAAACACAGTAAATTAATTATCTAAAGATATTCCAAAACTAAGAAACTCAATTAACAACAATTATTCTAGAGCAAAAAAAAACTCAATTAACAGCAATTGTTCTTAAATTTTACGAGATACTTTCCAAAACACAGAAATTCAATTGACAAAATCGTTCCAAAATTTTATCAGATCACATAATACTCAATTTACAGATCACATAATACTCACATATCCAATTATCCAGAATCTAGTTCTAGAATAAAGACAATGAAAATAGAAAGAGGGGAAAAAGAACAAGATTTGATTAGAGTTACTTCCTTTTAGGATACCGGTGACAACGATAATAGTGGCGACAAAGGTGGCAACAGGCGGTGGCAACGCGATGGTGGCAAAATTGATTTAGGGATTTTGTGGAAAGAGAAAGAACTGAGGAGAGAACGGGATTTTGGTTTTTGTATATGATGGTATTTTGGGTTTATTGGTCTGGTTGAATTTTAGAGGTTTTAACCCGACCCAACCCGAATATGAAAAATTTACAAACCCAATCTGACTAGAACCCCCCGAATAATTCTATCAGAATTGATACTTCGCGTCCAGTTGATCGGATCATATCGGGTTGGGTTTTGCACCCCCTATAAGTACACCTTTAGGAGAACCTGTAGCAAACTCTAGTTTTGATAATATTGGGCTAAACAGGGAAAATAAACATGCAGGTCAACTGGGCAGGAACAAATCATTTTTTGATAGTGATGACATAGGTTCTGAATGCAATGAAGAAAAAGGGAATGGTTATGGTGATAATGAACCAGTTTTGGCACATAGGAAAAAGAATAGAAGGGTACATTACGACCCAACATCTAACATTACCTGTAACAACCCAAAAAGGGTCTAGTCGGAAGTTACGTGTTAAGTCAGAAATTAAGAGTATTTCGGTAATTTGTGATGAGAAAATTTGGAAAATAAGGACTTAATTGCAAAATTAATTAATAAGATTGAGTGAAGAAATTATCTAGTGGATTATGTGTATTGTACCAAGGATGTAAAGTATTTAATAAGAGATTATCTAGTGTGTGTTGTGTATGGTGCCTTGGGACATGAAAGTCATAGTGGATTCTTTGGTTCAATAGGATTGTGCCAAGTGGACTAAGTAGGTGAGAGCATTGAATGAGAAGTGAGCGAAGGAGAGAGGAAAGCAAGGAAAAAAAAAACAGAATTTCTCTTCTTGCTCACGTTTCCTCTTCTTCTCCTTCTTCACCTTCCTTTCTTTCTTGCTTTGCCCTAACATAAATCTTGAGCTTTGAGGTTGGATTTCTAGATTTGAGCTGGTTTTTGAAAGGTAAGTGATTGGGCTGCATTGGGTTCTTCTTCTGCTTCTTTATTTCTTGTTTTGATTGAGTGGTATATGGTTTGATTAGGTGTGTTTATGGCTGGATTTTTGTGCAAGAAACGGAGGAGAGAAGGAAGAACAAGGGAAAGGGAAAAGTGGGATTTCTGAAGGAATTAGATTGAAGCTTCTCTGTCAGGTTTGGGAGCTCTATTTGGATGTGTTTTATTTGGAATTGTTTGCCCTGGTTTTCTCTTGGATCATGTGTGAGTATGTGTAAATGCATGTGTATGTTTGGGTAATGAAATTGGATTTGAATGCTAGTGTGTAGTGATAATATGTATGTGATATTGAAGTGATTTGAGCTTGGCTTTTTGCATGAAAATTGAGTTAAGTTTAATGGTGTAAATTATGTCTATAAATGATTTTGAGCATGTTAAATTGAATGTGTTTAGAAATTTGAAGAGTGTAAGCATTATGGGTTAAATTGTTTTGAGTTAAGAGTAGTTTGGCATGTAAACAAGTGTGAATTCTGAGAAATTCTGGGTTCTGGGGGTGTTACACGACGGTAAGGGAATGCATACCATCGCGTAAACCTATTCTGCTTTGGTGATTTTGGTTGTCCGTCATGACACACGGTGGTAAGATCGGTCCATACCACCGTATAACATGTTACACGGCGGTTAGGATAGTGCATACCGCCGTGTGAATGGCCTCTGTCTTTTAAATTATTGGCTTTGTCACACGGCAGTCAGGGCTTTCTTTACCCTCGTGTGGGGTGGCTTACACGGCGGTGAGGCATCCCCATACTGCCATGTAATGTCCTTCTATTTTGAAAATTTGGTTTTCGAAATGTTGCACGGCTGTGAGAGATTTGTTTACCACTGTGTAAGACCTATTTTTCAAACTTTATTTTTTGAAATCCTTTGCATGGTTTCTCGGTACCGCATGATCTATGTTCTTGTTTTTGCCTTGCAAGTATTATTGCTCTAATTTATGTGAATAATTAAGGAAATAGTAGTGTTTTGACTCTGATTCTTGTATTGATTAGTGACATGTTTGAGTGAGTGAGTTGAGCCTGAAGTGTCATAGTAGTGGATAGATAAGCATGCTTATATAGGGATAGTGAGTGCAGCTGCCAGTGTTGGTCCCGCTATAGGTCAAGTGATTTCGGTTGACCTCCGTTGAGGTCTTAGTGAAAATATTTTGAGACTCTAGTCTCGCTCAGTGTTGGCCCCGCTATAGGTCAAGTGATTTCGGTTGACCTCCGTTGAGGTCTTAGTGAAAATATTTTGAGACTCCGGTCTCGCTTGTTACCTTCGAGTATAAAAGTGTTTGAGGTTTCGGTCTCCCGTGTATTGTTCCCATATCCACTACCAGTGAAATTCAGGCTATAGTTTGTAGTGTTCGGCTTTTGCATAGTGAAGTGTTATGAATATTATGTGATTCCAATTAGTGTATTTTGCTTTGCACGTGCTGTTATTAAATTTAGCATTCTTATAGTGATTATGATTCTTGTATCTCTGTTCTGTTACTTAGAGGTTTCTGTATGTTTATGCATATATATATATTTATGTGTTATTGCATGATATTATTGTATAGTGTTCTGTTGTCTTTATTCCTCCCACTAAGTGCTATCGCTTAACACGGGCTCTTTTCCCGTGTAGGTGATAGGTTTTGGTTCAGCTCGAGTCGCGCATCTGCAGGGTTGGTCACTAGGAGTAAAGTCTTGTTTTATTTTTTGTACTCCTCCTGTATTCCTTTTGTATATGTAATATTTTGATAATGGCATATGTAATTTTGTTAAGGACCTTTATGCAATTCTGAATGATGTATATATATATATTGTATATTTTAATTTAATGTTGAGTTTATGAGTTTTATTATTGTTATTGTACACTTCCGCTGAGAGGTATACATGTTTCTGAGTGAGCGTCGGGTAGCGTCCCGGTGTCCTTCCAACGGGGGTACCGGGGGTGTTACATTACCTTATTTAAAGTTGGAATAATTTTTGAAAATGTGTACCAATTTAGGAAAGCTGTTAGAAACTATGATATAAAAATGGTTGTGGATGTGAATTTTTACATCAATGATAAGAGATGAGTGAGGGCTATTTGTAAAAAGGTTATGATTGGTTATACATGCTTCTGTAGATAGTAGGAGTAATGACTTCACTATTAAAACTTATTGGCATTTTCATAAGTGTTATAGGTCAAATAGGAATAAACACTGTAACAAAATATTCATTGTTAGGAGATATAAGGATATGATAATTTCTCAGCCTACAATTTATTTGTGGCAAATGTAAGTAAAACATTTTGTAGATTGACAACAATAAAAGTTTTGGGAAAGTTTATGGGTGATTATAATGAGAATTATGCAAGGTTGTTGGATTATACAAATATGATTAGACAAATAAACCCAGAGAGCACATGTATAGTTAAGATGGTCAATGAGAGTGAACTAAGGAGAAACCTATTTATTAGTTTTTGTGTATGTCTAAATTCTTATAAAGTGGGATGGATTGAAGGATGTAGGAAGATTATTAGGTTTGATGGGAGTTTTTTGGAAGGTATTGTCAAAGGGCAGATTTTGTCTGCTATTTCAAAAGATGGGAATAACCAGATGTACCAAGTAGCTTGGATAGTGGTTCAGACATAGACAAAAGAAAGTTGGTCATGGTTTATCAAACTTGTGCAATATGATTTTTGTGTTGCAAATGGAGATGGAATTACAAATACAATAGATATGCAGAAGCTAAACATATCATTTAAATGCAATTAATTTATCATTAATTCATTAAGTTATTTTGAAGCTTCTATTTTAGTGTTTTTGTCAAATTGGTGGTTTATGGTTTTGAATTGATTTTTTAATTGCTGGTTTCATTTTGGTATTTGTGTTTTGGATTGTTGGTTTGTGATTTTGATTTGGTTTATTAAATTGCTGGTTTTTATTATTTTCATGTGGCTAATGTCTCTTTGGATTGTTGGTTTATGTTTTTTATTGGATTTTTGAATTGTTAGCTTCTGTTTTGGTATTTTTGTTTTGGATTGTGGTTTGTGGTTTTGATTGGTTTATTAAATTGTTGGTTTTTATTATTTTCACATGGTTAATTTCTTTTTGGATTGCTAGTTTGTGGATTTGATTGGATTTTTGAATTGTTGGCTTCTGTTTTGGTACTTTTGTTTTAGATTGTGGTTTGTGGTTTTGATTGGTTTATTGAATTGGTGGTTTTTCTTATTTTTATATGGTTAATGTCTTTATGGATTGCTGGTTTGTGATTTTGATTGGATTTTTGAATTGTTGGCTTTTGTTTTGGTATTTTTGTTTTGGATTGCTGGCTTGTGGTTTTGATTTGGTTTATTGAATTGCTGGTTTTTGTTTTGCAGGTTAATGGCTCTTTTGTGATTTTATTCTAATGTAGATATTACTTACCATGTGAGCTAACAAAATTTTGCAAAGGGTTCAATGTTGCTTTGCAAAGAGTTCAATGTTCCTGAACTGGTTAACATGGTTAAATAACATTGTTCTGAAACTCAATTTCCACACAACAATTTCTAGTCTTGTTAAATAACATTGTTCTGAGTTGTATGCTTTCATCTTAATGCTGTCATAACAGATTTTGCTCTAATTGATAAAATTGTTGATTGGGTGAGGTAGTGAAGTTTAATGATTTGTTGTGTGAGGTAATTTTGGCTTCTGGTTATGTTTGAATTTTTTAATTGGTGGGTTATTTCATTTTCTTACCTTTTAACAATATTTGAGTGCATAAGGTGTGCTCTTACTTGTCACTTTTCTCTTTACTGTTTTCCTACACCATTAATACTTTCAATTTGTGTTAAATTTACAATCACTTTTATTCTGTACTGTTTTTATATTTGTACATACAGCATTATGTTTTTTATTTTTATCTTGGATGAAGTAATCTATTGTTCCTAATATTTGTTTCACAGAATAGTTGATAATTTATTATGATAATTGAATCCATATACCTATTATTCTTATATTATAACTTATATGTATACTATGTTCGAAGGGTTTGGTGCCAACTATTAAGGAACTATTGTCAATAGCAGAACATAGGATGTGTGTTCGACACATCTAGAGTAATTAGAAAAATAAGTGGAGGGGAGAAGAGAGAAGGAAGAGGCTCTGGGCAAGTTTTAAAGCCAGTTTTCAAATTTAGCTTAAGGATCGGTTGTAGGATCTTAGTAAACTAGATGTTCGGATTTGTGAGACTTTTTTGTGCTATAATAAAGAAATATGGTATAGGGCATATTTCAACACTGAGGTTAGGTCTGATGTGGTGGATAACAACATGTGCAAAGCATTTAATAGATAGATCATAGTTGTAAGGCATAAGTCCATAATCACCATGCCTGAGGAAATCAAACATAAACTAATGAAAAGGATTGCTGACATGAAAAAATTTGCACAAACTTGGATTAGTGATGTGTCCCCTAAGGCAATGAAAACTTTTACTAACAAGAGAGACAGGGCAACCAAGTGTAGACTGACTTGGAATAGAGATGTGGGCTTTGAGGTTGTAGAAGGAGAGTATGGCTATACTGTTGACTTGAAGCATGAGAATATACAAGCAAGTCAAGGCAATTAAAAGGCATACCTTGTGCCCATGCCATTGCAACCATGTTTCATTTGAATGTCAAGCCAGAATGTTTGTTATTGTAGGATATGCCATCACATGGAGCAACAATGGGATCTAATAGAGGTAGGAAGAGAAAGAATGTTAAAGCTATTAAGGTTCCTATTGGAAATGATACATTGCCATCAAAAGCCCGTTACAGTGCTCAACTAAAGTCAAGAAGGGGTAATCTAATTCTGTCAGAGGTAGAAGCTACAATGCTATAGCAGAAGGGCCTTCAATAAATCAATTAATGCATCAACTAGACCTTCAAATGTTTGCACGTCATCAAGGGCCAAAAATGTGATTTTGAGAGGAAGAGGAAGAGCAATAGCAATAGGAAGAGATAATTATTATAATAAGTTTATGGACATGGACATGGCTTGGACATGGACATGGCTTGGTGTATAATGATCATATTGGTGAATTGTTAGAAAGAAGAGGTTATAAGGAGATATAAGTATGCTCATCTCAACAAGTCCAGAAAGCTATAAATTATAACATCAATTTGGGATTCCATCCTCATAAAACCAAATTTCACGGAACTCAAATGCACAGATGTGACGCGCGTCGGAACCCGTTGACCTTGAAGGCCCGCTTTTAGGATCCAAGAGAGGTTTTCAAAACTCTTGAAAATCGATCACTTCGTAATAGACAGGGAATCACCCCTATTTGATTACTAGCGATCAACCTATGAGGGCATCTATTTTGGGCACCAAGAGATATTTTGGAGTCGCCACTAAATAGAATATTGAGAAAGTTTGTCTAACCTACTAAAGCCTAAATTAGAGAGAGTTTGAGACATCACTCTTACTTGTACCTTAGTTAAAGTTGATAAATAAGCTTTTAAGTTAAATTTTTATCTCTTTTCTCACACGATCATGCGATTAAATTAAAACACATTTCAAGCATCCAAGAAAAGCAGTAAAGAAAGCGGTAAATAAATGAAATTAACTTACAAAAGAATGGGACAAAATATAATGCCCCAACAAATAAAATTAAATAAATCATACACAAAATAGAAAATTCATTTTAGGTGGAAATATTGGTTCCCGCATTCATATTTGCAAAAAGCAAATAATTCTTTTAATGCCATTGATAAAATCGGGATGAATGATCTCATTTTGGTGAAAACTGAACTCTCCTTTTTAAGGTGACATTTTTGGGAGAAAGTCAGGACATTGGTTCTATTTTTATTAAGAAAATCGCATTTTATTAAATATAAATATTCTTGTGATTTTTCATTTTAATGCATAAAATAACCTTTTTATTACAAGTCAAACCAATAAAGTAACAATTAAAGCAAGCTAAGGGAAAATAAATAAAAAAAGGTATAAAATAGAGTAATAAACCAAACCGATGTCTCCAAATCCCTTAGCCTCCAAACCTCGATCCGTTCATTAGCGACACTCAATTAAAAAGGGACATTACAAGGAAAAAACGGTTTCCCGACGAAAAATAGGCAATTTTCGTTGGGAAACAAATTTGCTGACGGAAAAAATTTCCGTCGGGAAAGAAAGCGTAGGGAAATTTTCCCGACATAAATATTTTCGTCGGGAAATTCCCGACGGAATTCAATTTTCGTCGAGAAATATCCCGACGAAAATGGATTTTTCGTCGGGAAATTCTCGACGAAAATTATATTACCGTCGGGATATTTCCCACAGAAATGTAATTTTCGTCGGGAAATTTAATAAAAATTTTAAAATTAATTTTTTAATTAGTTATTTAACCTGTAATATTAATTGCAAAATAATAAAAATGAAGATAATATCTAAATTTTAATATCGAATACTAATTGAATATAATAATTGTACTAATTATAAAGTTAATAAGCATTTAGCAAGATCATAATAGTTACATACATATGTCTGTTTCAAAATCCTAAACTAAAATGATAGTGGCGGCGATAGCTGACGAGTACGATCAGACTGCTGTGATGATGAGGCGACCATACCTTTCAAATTCGCCATCTCATTGCGTAGCTTAGATATGAAGTCGAGAGATTGTCGCCACCGACTTTCTGAGTCTTGCCACCGAGCTTTTGAATCTTGCCACCGAGCTTATGATTGTTGCAATTCAAATCTCAGCTCACTAATAGTATTCCGAAGTTCATGTACTTCCCTGAAGGCAGACCGTCTGTTAGATGCGGCTGTACTTGAGCTTGAGGAATGCGAGGGACAGGACCTGGCCAAAGAATCTAAGCCAAATACCCGTCCTCGCTGGTCTCTACCACCAACCACTTCATAATAAATCTGATTCACATCAACATTATTGGAATTCTATGAACGTTGCTGAATTGTGTCTATAATAAGCAACGATTAATAATAACTAATATTAAATATTTATAAATTATAATACTTTTGACATACATGTAAAACTCTTGACCAAGAATTGACGAACGTTTGACCATCATGATTATTGGTACGGGTGTGTAAAAAGACCTCACCATAGGTAGGCGGTATACCCATCGGTACTTCCTGCAAACATAAAAAGAATTATAGGTGTACTATAATTTATTGAGTATTCGTACAAGTTTTTATTAAAATTTCAGCAAAGTTTTTCCTATATTTTAACCATACCTCCTGTACACAAAGACATAAAAACACTTCAAATTTATTGTTATGCTTGCATCCAACATCCAACAACAATGCAAACTCCTCACACAATTAACATTCCCATCCTCCTCTATGTTAATGAAATAAATCTTAAACAGTAATAACATTAATAACAGTAAATTACAGTAATATCCATCGATCCTTCCTCAAACATAAAAAGAATTATAGGTGAACTATAATCTATTGAATATTCGTACAAGTTTTTACTAAAATTTCAGCAGAGTTTTCCCTATATTTTAACCATACCTCTTGTACAAAAAGACAGAAAAACACTTCAAATTTATTGTTATGCTTGCATCTAACATCCAACAACAATGCAAACTCCTCACACAATTAACATTCCCATCCTCCTCTATGTTAATGAGATAAATTTTAAATATTAATAACATTAATTATAGTAATAACAGTAGTATTTTGTAATACTTACAAGTTTATCTACATGTTCTCGATGGGACATTGATCCTCCAGTATGCAAGCATGAACTGACTCCCTCATGTCCTCCCCGTCTATTATTAGTATTCCACTTTGAAATGGAAAGGGCATCGGGCGTCGTCCAATACTGTTCCCAGTGTGCCCATGTATCTTCGGTCAGGTAACGAGGTCGTATTCTACCAGTGTGTAGCAAGCACACTAAGTCCTTGTAACGTGCTCGAGCATGACTCTCCCATGCATCATACATGATGTCGTCAAATTTCAAATCCCAGTAAAATTGTTTCTTATGAGAATGAACAAAAAATAAATTATAAGTAAGTGTAAACTATAATTTGAGCTGTAATAAATATTATCACAATTTATTAACATGAATTCTTCAAAATAAAAATTTTTTGTTTCTTGTGACACCTTCTTCCAGACATAACTATCATATTCAATTCTGTTTTTGAACGTGGTTGTCATGTTGCGTGAGCACTTTCCTGAAGGATTCAAACTAATATACAACAATCCTAATAAAGTTAATAAAATTAACAACTATAATTAAAATCAATATAAAATTAAATATTAATCACTTACTCCCCAACTCTAATGGTGATATAGATTCTTCCATCAACTCCAACTGAGCCAGGCATAGGTTGTTCCACTGCATCTGTTCTGATACCTGAGTTGGCATAGATTCGGTGTGTGCCATAGGAGTCGATTCGGTAGAGAGAGTGGTAGATGGTGCAACAGTAGGGATGGTCGGTGATGCACCAGCCTGAGTGCAGTCATTGAAACCAGGCGATGGGGATACTCCATCACCAATACTGTCACCTCTATTATGCACCCTGAGACGTGAAGGAATCATTTTACTCTCCTTTCGCTTAAACATTTTTCCAACCTGACATTATGAAAAAATTGCATATTGTCAGATAATATAAAATAATCACATTATAATAAACATATTAAATAAAAAAAATAAAACAATGCAATATTAATTGTTCTCACATGATATAAAATTAGGTAAACAAATTATTCGCTATCATCACTAAACTGTAAATCGTAATCACAATCATCCTCATTTTCGGATGAAGAAGAATCAAATTCAGGCTTGTCATCGGATCCCTCGCCAACCAAAGTTTCCTCATCATCCTCACAGGAAATTTCAACAAATTCATTGTCTGCATAGTTCAACATTTCATTATCATCATAATTCAGAGATTCATTTATTTCATGAACTTCCGGTTGTTCCTCGTGAAATGCATCGTTATTTTCAGAGCGTTCACTTTGTCTGGCGGCTTTCCTTTCAAAGATGCCTCTTGGTTTTACTTTGCATACTGCTAACCATTCCGAGTTGTCACGTTTTAAGCTTGGATAAGAGACAAAATATACCTGGATCACTTGCATTGCAAATACAAAAGGTTCAAAGTTACTAAATCTTCTACGCTGGTTTACATCAACTAAATTGTATCTGTTATTTATTTTTATTCCAACGTTATTAGTTGGATCAAACCATTCGCACTTAAATAATACACAACGTTTTATTGGCAATGCGGGGTACTCCAATTCAATAAATGACTGAACCCCTTCCACAAATTCAGGATTAATGTAACTATCCCTTGTTTTTCGTCTATACATCCAAGATCTATCTACGTTACTCATAATTAATTCCAAAACTGTTACATGAACAAGGACACATCTCAATTAGAATTATAAATATCTAATTCCTAAAAAAAAAAATTTAATATATTAGTCAATAAAACTAGAAACTCAAAATACAACTATTATTACGAAAAATACAAAATTAATTAAGACAATTGCTAGTCATTTAAAAAATAATTATACGGATTATTATGCTAAAAACATAGAAAAATACAAATTGTCATATTATAGTCAGCTTCATTACAACAAAAATAAAATCAACAATACTAATAAAAAAATAAGTTTACAAGAATATTATATTCAATAATAATAATAATAATAATAATAATAATATTAATAATATTCAATTTATTTACGTTAATTATTCATATTATTATCTAACCAAAAAAATACTAACAACCGTACAAATTAACATAAATAAATAATAATTATAACAATACAAATTAACATAAACAAATAATAATTATAATAATAATAATTAAGGTACAAATTTTACATCTTTTATTTCAAAAAAACTAACATGTATAACACTAATAATATGAAAAATACTATTAATAAATTTAATAACAACATTTAAATTAATAAACTCATAAAAAAAGGAAATATCTAAAACAAAAAAAAAAAAACAAATTTCTCAAATAAAGTGTTAATCTTATTATTTTCTAATAATACTAACAACATTAAATTTATCATTTCATTAATTAATCATAATCCTACTAATACTATATAACACTAACAATCATCTATTTCAACAATTGTTTAATTAACATCTAATTACAAAAATTATTCTAATAACAACAACATTACACATTAAAAACACTAATAATAATACATTACAAACAAATTATTCATATTATTATTTAACAATAATAAAATATTTAATTAACATAAATCAATTAAAATAATTCTAACAACAATTAACAATAATTAATAATTAATTTTTTTTATTACACAATATTTAATATTTAACAATATCTAACAAACATAAATAATAATAATAATAATAATAATAATAATAATAATAATAACTTAATTTAAAAAAAAAATAGGAGAGGAACCAGATCTGCGTACCTGAAGCCGGAGGAGGAAGAGGAGGAGGAGGGGAGGGAGGAGGAGCAGGCGGAGGAGGGGACGCGGCCCATGCCGGAGCAGCGGTGGTCGACGCCGGCGGAGAGGAGGTGGCGCGCTGAGAGAGGGAAAGAGGAGGGAAGATCGGAGCGAGAAAAGAGGGAAGGGAGGGGAGAGAGGAGGAGGAGGGGAGGGGAGCCGCCGATCGGAGGGGAGGGCCGGACCGGCATGCGCGTCGCGATGGTCGGTGGCTTGAGGGCAGAGGAGCAGAAAGCGGAGGGGAGAGGGAGGAGAGAGAGAGTAGCGAGGGGGAAGAAGAAATTATAGGGTTTTAATTTTCTTTTAGCGACGGAAGGAATATTCAGTCCTAAATAGCGACAGAATATTCATTCCGTCGCAACCTTTAGCGACGAAATAGAATTACATCGCTAAATAGCGACGGAATATTCATTCCGTCGCAACCTTTAGCGACGAAATAGAATTCTATCGCTAATTATAAATTATTGGCGACGGTATTTTAAAATCCATCGCTAAATTAAATAACATTATTTTTCTATTTCTTTAGCGACGGAATATATAATCCGTCGCTATTTTTAGCAATGGTTTTAACGAACCGTCACTATTTTTAGCGACAGTTTTAACGAACCGTAGCTAAAAATTATCGGAGAATGTGGAGGGAATGCTTGGCGCCATTTTTAGCAACGGTTTTTTTTTTCGCTAAATTGCGGGGAAAATAAATATCCGTCGCAATTTAGCGACGAAAAAAAAAACATTGCTAAATTGCGGCGGAATTTATTTTTCGCCGCAATTTATCGACGGAAATCACTCCGTCGCTAAATTATACTTTTCTTGTAGTGGGATATCATAGGCCAAATAGTAAATAAAAGAAAATAACATGTTAGCAAAGTTATATGAAAATTAAAACAAATAAATATGTAAGCGTAATGCTGAAATTAAAGAAATAAGACAAATGTTAACATGGCAAAAATAATACTACTTGTATTAAATAACATATTAAAACATAGCATGCAAATATGGCATTAAAACAAATTAAAATGAATGAAAAATGAACCAAAAAGGAACAAACAGAAATCAGGGACGGCCCAAGGGAAGTGAGGGAATAAAGATGGAGCGACAGACGAGAGGAAGGTGGCTCTGCCGCATCCCGTCCCTCGCCTGAGCGACGGGTGTCGGCTGGTACTTCTTCCCGTCCATCATGCCCATTAAGCACAATGACTTTTCCACCATTTTTAACCAAAACAAATTTATTCCATGTACTTCTTTACATATTTTTAGCCCATTTCCTACACAATCATGCTAAAAACAACCTATGAAGGGGATCTAACATGCAAAACAACAAAAATCAAGCAAAGCAATTAATTCATATATTAAAACCAAGAAATATATTTCATTCCATGTATTTGGATTTAAAGCATAAATGATAAACTTTGGGCCCAGAATATTACCCTTACTGTTTTAATCTCTGAAGAACAAGAAGTGCTTAGTGTCCTCCTCTGAATTCTACAAATGATCTTTGAAAATAAAAGAAGTTTCTCACTTTCTCTCTCTGATCTCTCTTTAAAAAGCTCCTTTAATAAATGGAGAATGCAAGAGATTTGTTAAGAAAAGAGAATTAATTTCTCTTCCTCAATAAATCTCTTGGTTTTTAGAAAATCTGAATTTAGAAACTTGTTTCTAAGAATTATCTTCCTTTTCTCCCAGAACCCCCTCTTTCTTTTATATTCTAAAATCATAGGAAACCCCTTGATTTTCTAGGTTTTAGCTTTTAGGAAACAAAACCAAGTTTTCCTTTTTAAAATCCGAAAATCCTTCAATCTCCCAAAATATCAGATTTTGGTTTTAAACAATATTTCCCAGATTTTTCGCTGATGAAATCCATCAATCTGGGTTCAGATCACGACGGACGGGGGTCCCTCATGTGAGAGACGGCTGTCCCTCACAAAGGCCAAAAATCACAAAACTGCCACTCAAGGTCCGTCCCAGCGAGGGACAGGCACACAAAGTGTGTGAGGGTCGGGCGTCCCTTGTATGAGGGTCGGGCGTCTGTCACCAAAAAATTTTGAATTCTACAATTAAACCCATTTTTAACTTCGGTAAAAACATAAAAGAGATTTGGCCCTAGATATACTTGAAAATTTATGAGACTCAAGAGCAAAAACCAGCACTTTCAGCTCTCCACCTGTGAAACAGAGGTCAATTTTCTCATCGAGTAACTCTAATCTGGACTGCCTCACGACCCAGTATCTACAATAGCCATAGTGATTAATAGGCCAGATAATGTATGGGAATTTTTGTACTATATGTATGTGATGAACTCTCAAACAGCATTGCACCAAATCTTATTATGTGAATTGGTAATGAACAATATGTTTTACTCTTATTATGAGAAAAAGCTCTTCACTTTTTCAAGTATCCTATTCCACTCATCTCCTTAAATTCTTTAACTTTTTTGTGTAGGTACAAACTTTTTGAGTGCCAGTACTTTAATTGTTCACAGGTATGATTGGTTATGTTTTCCTTCCATTTAGGATATATATTGGTTGCCTATATTTTGCATGGAGCAATATTGTCCAGAAAATGGCAGGTCTGTTTTTTTAATGTGTTCGTTAATAGAACTTGTCTTCATAAGCAGATAGTATTGATGTCAACTTGATAAAAGGTTTAAGAATGTTTATAATCTATTTATACACATTTTTTTTGTTTTGTTTTCTTTCTCCACTATGATCTTTCACCTATAAAATTCTCAATGGAACTTTTTTAAATATTCAACAACTTTTTACATCTTATAACTAATAAAAAATTTTGTATTTGCTAAACACAAGCATAGAAGAGCTTGACATGGTATAAATATAGAGCTTGACATGGATGCTTAAACTATTACACCTCCAAACTTACAAATCACATTTACAAAATAAACAAATCCTTCTAATCATCATTGACATCATCTAAATGCTAATTTCATTTCATTGAACAAACAATTACAATTACATCTTCTATACTCCTAAAATAGAGTATACTCCCAAAAAAAATGGAGATTTTCAAAGCTAACCAAAACAGAGTTTCATTTTTTAAAAGCATTACAATAGTCTCAAATACTAGCAAAATTAAAAAGAGCAACTTTAGAAGAAAACGGCCAACAGAAAATCTTGAACTCTTATTCATACTTTCTACGGTCATTTGTCGTTCCAAATAATTAACTCTTCTTAACAGTCTATTTATCACATCTCTTGATTTCTCTAGAATAGGAGGATCAAATCAACGAAAAAACCTGCAATCATTTACCCCCTTGCAAAATTACATAAATTTACTCACCATGTTGCAAAAAATGCAAGATCAAAGCCGCATCATCAATCAAAGTTAAACCCTAAACCCAACATACCCCGCAATTTTGGCAGTCAAAAAATTATCTCCCTAGATGTGTGTCAATCCATGAACACTTCATCTCTGCCACCAGTCCACAGTTACATATAGGAGCGTCGCCATTCCTCACCAATATTAGAGTTAGGTTTCAAAAAATTGCTAAGAAGAATAGTTGGATACAATGAAGAATGCTTGGAGAGGAAGATTGATTCTATTTGAGAGAGAGAGAATTGTGAGTGAGAGAGGCAGAATTTGAGATGAAGATTTTGATGGAGAATATATATGGTTTTGGGAATTTTTTTACCATTGAGATTTCATTTCTTCCTGTCTCATGCTCTCTCATTACGTGCACTTCATATTCCGATCCACATCAGCAAAATTAGTCAACTAGGTGGTTATTTATTACACTTAATTTAAGTTTAGGTAGTGAACTAAAAACGTTAAAAGTTTAGGTATGAAGTATGAAATTTTTTATAAGTCCATGGGGTATTTTAAGTATTAAGCCTTCATAAAATTATATAAATATTTGAAATAAAATTAAAAAATTAACAATTAGATTAGTTACAAAGATTTAATAAAATTTAATAACACATACTATTTTTTATTTTAATATGTAAATATAGTAAAATATTATGTGGAGAAAAGGAAAAAAAATAGTGTTTGTACATAATTAAACTCTATTTAATTATTTTATTGCAAAAGTATTTGATCTGATGAAGATAAATGTTAGTTAAGTCTAATAATAAAACAATAAAGGATTAATTTGGTCTAAAAAAAATTTCACCCACTTTGTACTTCAATATATAGTTCTAGTTTTGTGTACATACGTACGTTCCTCATGATAAATTATCTTTCAAAATCTTTAATGACTATTTGTAATAAATAGAAATAAGATCGTTTGAAAGGTCACAAGTATAAAAACATGTGAATAAATTTTTATAGAAAAAATGATTTTGATCTTTATTTTTTTAATAATATTCTATTTGTCCCAAAACTTATTTATAGTTTAAATTAGTGCATTAATTTTTATTTACTGTCATTTTACTCATTTAATCGCTAAAATAAATTTTTCGTCAAATGTTTATCTACCATAAACTCGTATTTTAATATTATATAATTTATATTAATTATATAGTTAATGATGCAAAAATATAGAGAAAAACGTTTAAAAATAACAATACGATTTTGGATGAAATAGAACAAATTGATAACAAATTGCAAACAACATGCTAAAATAATTCAAATTTTAATGTTTAAAAATTGATTTTTAAATAGATTGGATGTCACCAAAAATTAAAAAGATATATTGAATTTTTGCTAATTTTGTTAGATAGATAATAGTATAAAAATTAGGAATAAAGTTATATTGATTGAGATTTTTTATTTTGATAATTCGTGAATTGTGATGTATTTATCAATTGTTTCACTAATTTAGTTCAAAATCAAAACTTAATTTTTGGATAAATTGGATGTAGGAAGAATTTTACGTAAAAATAATAGTTTGAATAATATATGTATTTAATGCAAGGAAGTTATAATTTTTAAAATTAAAAGAAAATAGCTTGAATAATAGTTATATAAGCACAACAAGGGTTGGATGTTAATATATTTAACAAGAATAGCCTAAGAGTTGGGAGGGAATGGAATAGAGGCCAACAGTATAAAAGACCAATATTCGTATGGTACAAAGCTAATTGTATGATTTCACACTAAAAGAAATTGATTGTACAGTACCCTTAACCATAAACAGACTAAAGTAGCCTACTGCTCAAATCATTAAACTCAACTGCGACATTAGTGGTTCATACACTCGGCCACTAGTAAAACCAACTCAACTCCTTTCTTCTACACCATTACATCAAACAATATGCATTGCAAAATCAAACTAAGGTACGAAATTACGACAGATTCAGCTCACGCATTCGATTTTCAATCTTCTCAACATCTTCTGGAATGTCAACTCCATGTGCCTCGTGGTCAACTTTTATTACCTGCGAAAACATTTTCACATTTCAATCAAAAGGTTTCAGCAACCCAATCCTCTGGGTAAAGAATCATTTGTAAACTAGTAAAGACCTCGAGTACCTCTAGTTCACATAAAGGAAACCGCATCACATCAAATCAGATTAGGTACAAACAATTCACAGCATAAACACGACTCCACAAGAAAACATAATCCAGCAAAGTGATCAATTCGACTAAAACCAAACGACAGAGTTGGCTATGATATAGTTGCTTTACCGTATATAAAAGAGACGACTATACCTTCAGATTACTTCAATTTAATACCAAGCTTACAAGTAAATCAAAACCAGCATTACAAGTAATTTGAACAAGTCTATTATTAAGAAAATTCTTAATATCTAAGACTTTACAAGTAATTTAAAACAAAACTTACAAGAAAACCTGTTGATATTTATACATATATATATATAAAAATATTTAGTTTACTTTCACGCCCTATACAATCTAGTCGAACATAGCCTAGACTAAGTTTAAGAGCCCAGCCAAGTTAAACAAAAAGACTTTGAAAACTTGTTAAAAAATGCTTTGAACGATACATTAAAATTTCAAGAACATTGAGCAGGAAGTTGGAACAAGAACTGCAGAACTCAAGGAACGATCAGCAGGCAAGGGAGATGCACTTTACCTTCATTTTATACCCATTCTCAAGGACTTTAAGCTGCTCGAGATCTTCTTCTAGTTGCAGTGGAGTAGGCTGAAGCTCTGAATATATCTTAAGAAATTTTGCATCATAACTCTGTAAAAAATATGAAATACAGTTTTACATATCAAATTACCAAACAATATGACTAAAGATAAAATAAAAGCTGAACAACTTTTTAACCACTGAAATATATGAGGAGAAAGCAGTCCTTGGGATCATTGATTCTTCTTACCTGAATTCCAAGATGAAGCATATATGGAAATTGCAGGTTTACTTTCCCTGATCTGTATCAAGTAGCATGGATATAATAAAGTAGCCCAATATAAAAAATAAAAAAAAAAAAAGAAAAGAAAAGAAATAAACCACCAATTTCAGTATTTTATAAACTCACTTGTTATAAGGAATGAGCCCCCTTGAAAAGTATATAGCATACCCCCGATTATCAACCACACACTTCACTCGATTAGGATCAAATGCATCTTCAGGCTTTAAGCATGTTACAGCAGTGCTAAACACAGCATCTGGGGCCGCCTGCAACAATATGCATATTCCAGCAGAGTTCATGTTAAATAAATGAAAAGCATCATAATGAGATAAAACAACTGAAGAATGAATTTCAACATGACTTTATAGCTATACAACGTATTTCCTTTCTTCAAGATCATAAACAAGAACCCTTTGTTGAAAACAGACCTAAATCAACAAGAAATCTTAGTTCATAAGAGGTGGCAATTATATTTTAGGAAAACCCACTGAAAATTAGCAAATTCACCTGCAGCGCTTTAACAATTCCATCAATTATCTCAGGTTCAATAAGAGGCTCATCCCCCTGAATATTGACAACAACATCATATTTATTTTCTAGCTTTCCAAGTGCTTCATTGCAACGTTCTGTACCTGTATAGTGTACACTAATAAACTTTGCAACTATCAGCAAATCCAGCAAAAATTAAAATTAACACCTAAACAATGACCAAGTAGTAGTGTACCATTTCGACAAGATTCTGAAGTCATTATAACATCTGCGCCAAAACCACTGCAGCATTCTGCAATTTGTTGGTCATCTGTTGCCACAACTGCATCAAAACCAAACTATAAATGAAATATTATATATATAGCATACAAAACTCAATGCATGAGGAAACAACAACAAAAGGAGAAAAAGTAGGAGCAAGAAAAAGAATAGGAGCAAGAAAAAGAATAACAACAATAGAAGCCTCAAAAAAAAAATCAGCAATATGTGATGAACAAGGATCATATTCAGATGAATTTAGAACTAAGATGAAGCATGGATGGCAAATTGCCTATAAATGATATCCTCAAACTTTTTCATGGCCCCAACCTAATATCCCTCCTCCACTGCCCCCACCCAATCACCACTTTCAAAAATAAATAAAGGAAGATGTTGACCACGACACTTCAAATCATTAATACACTTTGCATAGCATCTGTTTTACATCTGAACTGCCCTTACATAACAAAAGAAGTTATCATATCTAGTCCATAATGCAGTTTGGAACAATTAATTGAGATATTGTCTCTTGCAAGGATATCCATATTTTAGACCCTAACCATTTATGCAGCCCTCAAAGCAATGAAACATCTGGAAAGTTTCCAGAGCACTGATACTGGATTTCAGAAGATAAGGAAGTCTTGATATGCTGGTGGTGGCCTTTACAAGTGCAAGAGCTCACAGACACCTTTTCATGTACCTTGTGCCAGGAGGACGGCATGCAGGCAATCAAGCATCTGTTGAAAATCAATCGCTATACAGGCCAATGCATGTAGAGGCTAATGCCAAGTGCCTCGGGCATGCTTTAACAGCTACGATTGACCCACTAATTATACTTGTTTTTGGAAAAGAGAATCTTCTCTCCTTCCATATACAAACTCTTCTAACATGAATTAGCACATCAAGCTTGTTGTTTTGGATTTTTTTTTTCTTTTTATTTTTTGAATTGTTTTCAAATTTATTTCATTTTCTTTCAAATAAGATTCCCATTTTATCCTCCTCTACAATTTTCAAAATTGCCTTTGATTGTGACTTCCATTTGCTTGCATAGCATTCTAGCATACCAAATTCCAGTCTCTTAAATTAGGTAGCAAGTGAAACAATTTGAAGAACTAAAGGGCTCAAGTGGCAAACAACAGGGGCCAAAATCAGGTCATCCTTAACTGAAACAGCAAATAATTGCGTCATTTCCATAAAAAATCTAGATGAAGCTCAGGCAATTGATTTACCTATATGATCCAAACTAGTTGCCAGTTTGGCCCTTTCCCAAGTTCTCTGTACACGATGAATAAAAAAACGTAAGTGAAAAATACAACATGGAAGCATTTTCTAGAGAGATCATTTATCACAGTCCATCCATTATGCTACCCATGCATACCAATCAGGCAACTTTGTGATTGGACTACTGAAGAACCTTTCTTACAATGTATTAGGTATAAAAATATAACTAGGACATTTATGTTACCATTATATATTAGTTTTCTTAACAAACTAATGATAGACTGGGATTGCTCTGACAAAAAAAAAAAAAAAAAAAAAAAAAAAAAAAAAAAGAAAAGCACACTCTTAGCTCTTTGAATTTCTCTGTTGGTCACAATTCACACAATAGAACAGCATAATATGGGATGCCCATAACGATCTTATTCTGCTTAAATATCTGTTCATCAGAGTGAGGATTACTATACCCTCCAAGGGGAAATGCATTCATATCCAAATTCAAAGATTCGGTTTATAAGAATTAAGATATTAGATGAAACAAATAATGAAAAAGAGGTAAAAAAAAATTCTTTGTTCTGCTCTGCTTTGACAATTTGAACTCCTGTCTGTCGAGACATGCCTCTCAGTGATCCCATAAAATATCGATAAATGATTTCACATCCATCAAATTGAAAACAATAATAATAAAAAATAAAATAAATTTGCTATAAGTCAATCTTTTGCAATGATGAAGCAGTTCAATGTTAACTAATGATCGATCGAGTACAAACTAATTCAATTAATCCAAAAAAAACCCTATCAGAATCATAGAAATTATTCGCAGAAGTGAAATTATAATTCATGCCAAAAGTATTAAACTGAAGGAGGAAAGAAAAAAAAAAAAAAGAAAAAGAAAAAAAGAGGAGTTAAGCACCTGGATCATGGGTTTCCCTAAGATGTGGACGAGAGGTTTTCCCTGAAACCGAGAAGATGCAAAACGAGCAGGAATGATTCCTACAACTCGGCTTCGGAACTTTCTGGATCGGCCAAAATAAGCATGAGCGCCAATAGCCAAAGCAATAGCAGCTCCAGCCACAATACCATGCGCAATCCACAACTTGTTTGATGAGGAAGAAGAAGAAGAAGAAGAAGAAGAAGAGCAGATAGCCATTGAAATGAAAAATGTGCTTCTCACCCCAGACTTCAAATGTTGAATTGAAGGGGAGAATTTAAAAAGAGGAAGATCTGTCACTCTTGCTTATGAAAATGAAGAACACAACAAGCTGACTTTTCGTTTAACTGTACATTACTTATATTATAATCACAAGTTATTAATGTATGGTTAGTCTATAATTCTCAAGTTTAAGCGGCCACATCTAAGAAATATATATATATTAAGGATTTCGAATTTCTTTTTAAATTTAATTTTTATTTCATACATGCAGCATGAGAGAATATTTTTAAATTGTAAATTCGATACTGTCCGGTTTTTTTTTATAAATAAGACTCAATTATAAAAAATATATAGAAATCTATAAAAGAAAATTGTTTTTTTGGAACAAAATTAACCTTAACTAATTAACTTATTTGTCCTCATTCTTATTTTTATTAATTATTGACCGTATTTTAAAAATTGAATAAATATTTATTATATAAAAGGCATATTTCAAAATCACATTTAAATATATACTAATTTTAGAAAGTGTGTACTTATTTTTAATAGACCAAATTCCATATCAATTTGCAATTGAGATTTATTTGCCTGAAGGTAGAAACTATGGAGAAGTAGCCTTTGCTCAAAAGTATGTGATTGATTATTAGCCTTAGATTTGGAATATTTTCCAGAAATGATGGGTTGATATATCTCGTAATTAAAGTTGCAGAAAGTGGTTAGTATATGGTAACTAGTAATTGAAAATCACAAAATCAAATATTATTAGTAATTCAATTATCAAGAAATAGGAAAGATTATTTAACAGGAAGTAATATGTATTAAATCAGAGTTGAAGAAAAGCTCTGTAATCTATATGTATAAACACATAAAGTTTTGGAATGAATAGAGCTTTAAGAATGGTTTCAGGCTTTCAGCACTTGTTATGCTGCAAAAAGCATATATACTACACAAATACTTCACAATCAATCAATGTACAAGATACAATTACGCCTTTTACAAATTAAGAAGAAGAATCTTATTCTGCACACTGCACCAAAGAAATTGCCCTCAAAGAAGCAGAGTAATATTGACATAAAATGACACTATAATTGCAAATAAGACAGAATATACATCTTTGACAAAAATGATGCTGCTGCTAATTATCATCCGTTATCTTGTTTGCTGGTGCTTTCTCCTGCTTTTCTATATAAGCTGAGGGAAACCATCCAGCCTTACCTTTACATTCTCCTTCAGACCACCCTGTTGGAGCCACCTTTGTTATTTTCACGACCGGATATGAAAAACAAATTGCATATATGTTAGGTAAAAAAGAAGCAGATAACATCTAAATTTAATTGGTATAATACGAACAGGTCATTTGTTGCCATCTAATATGTGAAAAACTAGTGCTCTTACAGAAGATGACCGAGACATAGGACACGGGTAGCAATCACACATATGCATAAATGCATGTGGGGATGATTCAGATCGCCAACGAATACAAGCAACTCAATCTTGTTCATCGGAAAGAGACTTTCAAATTAGAACACTACTACAGTAGTGTTGGATTTTAAAGCAAAAAAAAATATTTATTGGTAAAAAAGGCTGAATTCGGGTTACCATTTGAGGATTATTATTCGTCTGGGTTTACATGAAGACCATACCCTTGTTATGGCCACTGCGAAATCATTCCCCAAGATGAACTCAAAAGTTTTATAAAACTCTTAAGACTCCTGAAATTTAGGGCATCTTACTTTCATGCAATTCACAAGGTTTTAGCATAATTAATGATTATATGACAAAACCAGCACTAGAATGGCTACTTGCATCATCACACTGATAAAATATTTACTCAATTCAACCAACCTAATTCCGATCTAGTTATTGAACCATCCTAAATTCCAGATTTTGAAGATAATAGCCATCCCTATATATAGAGTTTGGCATGTCTTCTTCTTCTTCTCTCTCTCTCTCTCTCTCTCTCTCTCTCTCTCTCTCTCTCTCTCTCTCTCTCTCTCTCTCTCTCTCAACCTTTCCTTTCATTTTTAACCAAGAGGTCTACCAGGCTGCTCAAAGGCCTAACCTAATAGAAATTACTAAGAACCTAATGTATCTCACCTAATTTGCATAGATCATGCGCTCATGAATAGTAACATAGATGTGTTTATTTGCAAGATATCATAGGACTTTGAAAATTATCATGAAGGCAGGCAAAAACAATTCTAGGTCGGAATTGTCTTTTCCAGTAGCAAGTATTTATGCTATGAGATTCGAAATTTTCACCATGTAGTTTAAAAATCTATAGGTTGTATGGGATAGTGGTGCATAGAATATACCTGCTGAACCACTACATAGTCATCAAGAGATAGACTTAACTCCCCTTCTGCTTGAGCATCAAATGGGTGTATGACCTGTTAATTATTAGAAAATAGGAAAGTGACTTGAGAAGTGAAAAGTCTTATGGTGCATTGCTGGAGCATTAAAAGAATCATTGCTACAACAGGACTAAAGCCACTCCCATTCTCAGAACTACCACAATCAGAGGGGAGACCCTCTTTATCCCCCTCCCACCAAGAGATCCCAGACACACAAGTTGCATCCTCTTTTTTCCAATAATATTTTAAGCAAGCATCAATAACATCATAATTAATCAAGAGGAAAAAGAAAACAGCTATAGAATAAGACAAAATCTCAAGTAGTTTTGACACCAAAATTCCACAAGAAAATGTCATATAAAAGAATGGTGCATGCGGAGTTCCTTAAACAAAAATACAATGAAAACAAGAAAAGAAAAGCACAAAAGAAGACTTTTCCCTTTGGTATTTCCACCTATGATTTATTCTACTTTAAGAACACTTTCCTCCTTTTAGCTTATCTGTTTTATCAACAATCTACTTACTTTCCACTCCTTGCATATAACCAAGGAACTCGCCCGCTTAGCTTCTTGTGCTGCAAAAGGTTTCCAGGTTTTTTACTGGGCAATTTACCATTCATCCATAGCAAAGAAACCAATAAACGATACTGTATATAATTTTTTGAACTGCACAATAGTTTACTACAAAACTAGAAGGCATAATTTCAGCTAGCAGTTGCTTTTTTCAATTATCACTACCTAGTAACTTGATTACTATTTTTATACTATTTCCAATTTGCTAATCATGACCACTAACCTTGATATAAACCCATTATCTAATACAATCACCACAACATGACTACTGTCATTATCAATGGGTACTATAAAGAAAAAAAAAATAATTAAAGTGAATTTAGCTTGAGTGGAATCAGCTGGGTTCCACACCTGAAATAAGAAAAACTTGCCAAATATGATTTACTTGAATGTATGATGATGGCCAGCAATAAACATAATATTCAAATGAGAAGACACAAAAGAATCTAAACTTGCAATGTGACTTAAATACAAAGCAGAAAAATGCTTCATGGCATCAAATTAAAATGCACCTGTCACATGGAGGATGGAGTAACAGCACCAAATATAAACTGATGCAAATCCATTGCAGTGAGAAATAGAAGCAAATGAACAAATTACGTGTACAATTATGTGGAGTAAATTATGTCAAAGAAAGTATTTTATATTATTCAAATTCTTTTCTTTTCCATAAGGATATGATCTAACTTCTAATTAAATGGTTATTGAAAGAGATCAAAAACCTCACTTTTGCTATGAATAACACATCTTTTTGATTAATATGTGTCTGATCATCTGATCCATTTGAAGTAACATCCTGAAGTTTCAGTGGTGCATCGATGTCCTGCTGCATCGTCACTGATTTCGATGAAGAATCATTTAATTGTTCCTCCAATATCATCTATTTCCAAAAATAAACAGTAAGTTGCGCCAGTCAAAATATTTCATTAAATGCGTATAACTACTCATATAGAGATTGCAGAATAAGGGTATATAAACACAAACCTCATTCTGCAACTTATCTAAAATAGCAAGAACATGTTGATGATAACATCTCTCAGCATCTACCTGAAATATAATTATGATTCAGGTCACAGAGCAGAATAAGAATCAGACAATCAAGCGCAGCAAAAAATGGGATTAATTCATCCATGGTCACACTATTATAGCTCTTATAACGTTCTAGTCACAAAATTTTGATTTATACCAATAAAAAAAGTCAACTGTTATTTTGTAAGATTCGTAATGCCGGAATTAGTGAACTCCAGTCACTAGATTGATGACATAGCATAATTATTCCAGAAGAATGCTGATGTGGCAGCTACATCATGAAGTCCACGTGCCATAACAGTTAAACAAGTTAAGTTCACCCATGGTCATATAACTATGGCCATTATAGCGTCCTGATTAGAAAAAATTGATTTGTATCAATCAAATAAGCCAACTATTATTTTGTACATAACAAAGCTAGGATGGCCGAAATTATGAGACGTCGGTTATGGCTTTCAATTGTTTTTTCCCCTCAAAATCTAAATCTAAATCCAAATCCAAATGTACACTGTTTTTTAGCACCATAGATACAACATAATCCCAATAAAAAAATAAAATTCAAAAAAAAAGAATAGAAAAAAGAGAAAATTAGAAATTGCTTCTCTTCATTTTTGTTTGAAGATAATTCGAGGAAAAAAAAATTCAAACGAAATTTATGAAATCCTCAAGGAGATGAAGAAATCAAAGGGGAAGAAGGTGGAAATGCATGTTTGCTTTCGCTTCTACTTCTACCGTGAATTTGTTGAAAAAAAAGAACATGAAGTTTTTGTCAATTTTTTCTTCTTCTTTTCTTTCCATTTTGTGATGTCCAACCTTTTTTGAATTTAAATTTGCATAAAGAACTCAATTGCACAAAAACTTGCAAAATTTCGATCATACAAACTTTACTAGACAAATTAATAATTGACTTATTTTATGGATACAAATCAATTTTTGTGATCACATCGTTATAATGGTCATAGTTATATGACCACCGGTGAAAATTTAACTTTCTTAGCTGCCACATCAGAATTTTTCTAGAATAATTATGCCACATCGGTGATCCAGTGATTAGAGTTCACTAATTCTGGCCATTATGACTTTATTGAATACAAAATAATAGTTGGTTTGTTTTATTTGTACAAATCAAATTTTGTGACCATACCGTTATAAGGGCCATAGATATATGAGCATGAATAAAATTAACTCCATGAATTTGTTTTGCCATTTTGTCATATTTTTCTTGCAAAATCCCTTTATACCTTACATATAAAGGTGGTTTATAATTTTCTCTTTACCAATTTGCTCTGTTAAATCCAACATTAATGGCAAAAGGATTCCCAAGAGAGTGGGAATCAAATATATATTTTTTTCTTTCAATAACTTTAATTAAAAACTTTATCAGATTTAAAAAAAAAAAGATTTACATCAAAATTATATAAAGCAAATCACTTTAAAACATAAAATGAAAAATTTGAAGTGAACTTTGAACTAAGAATTGTTATTTTTATAATGAGCTTTAAATAAGTAGGATGGTACTGTTTTCATCTTCCAGATATAATAATTCTCTAGTTAGTCAAGTCAAAAGCTAAGTTCAATTAAGATAATAATTTTCCGATAAAGCAGATAGTTAGAGAGATAATTAATCCTAATTTGTATCATGTGGCCTGAATTTTGGAGATAATCTTATCATTTTGATTTCTTTTTTTAAATAGACATTCTTACTAAATTATTTGCATTTTGTACTAATAATTTAACTTCCACACAAAATCATTAGAAAATGGAAGTCTAAGCACTCACCGACTATATCTCATAATTAGATTAAAGATAATTTATTTCTTTTTTTAGCAAATTAGATTAAGAAATATCACATAATCTAATTATCAAGAAAGTAATTATATAATAATTTGCAATGCATTTTTTAAAATATTTAATTCTACAAATACCAATCTTGTATTTTCTTTTAAAAAAATTGTTTGCTTCAGAAAGCATTTTATGTAAATTATAATTAACAAAAGACCTCAGACGTAAAAAGCCAAAAGCAATTGATTTAGGGCCACATTCAACTCCTAATCCCCCACTCTTTCTCCCCTCATTTCTGCCTTTTTTTTCTTTCTCAATGTTTTTTCTTGTTTAGTTGCTTAGAAAGTTCTGAAAAGCCACTCTTTCTCTCTCTATCCTTCCATTTCTGCTCCATTTTTTCTCTTTGTATTTTTTCTTGTTTGGTTACTAAGAAAGTTTATGAAAAGCCACTCCCCTCATTTCTGCCATTGTTTTCTCTGTGTTGTTCACAAGTTTTTTTTTTTCAACTAACAATGGGTATGCTTTTTTTTTCTGCATTATTTGTATTAATATTGATTTAGAATATATCATTTGCGTTTGACAATTTTTATTTTTTACATGTTAAGTGCTCGTTCAATATTCAATTTCTTTTCCTGCTCTTCAATAGACCAAAGAAACACCACTCCAATTGGAACCGACAGTATGGAAATGGAGGATGTAATTCCCTATATAGAAAAGATGAGCAGATTTCAATTGGACCAGTAACTATAGAACAGGAAAAAGCACTATGCAGTTTCCTCATAATGAAACCATCTGAAAAACATCACACCAACAATAAGACATCAAGATATTCTTGGAATACATATGTGATTCAAAATTTTGATCTAAAAATTTTAATGTATATGCTTTGAATTTCTTTTAAGTGATTTTTTACTATATTTTTATTTAATTTATAGCTCATTCGATACATAATTCCATTATCAAGGTACTGGAGTCATGTTACAAACTCGGTCAAATTAAAAGAGACCAAAACCAAAATCCAGAATTAGATTTATCTATGGATCATGCCACTGGATAAAATTCCGCAAAATTGGCAATTTGGTAATATGCTCATCTTTTTCTATATAAGGAATTTCATCCTCCATTTCCATACCATCGCAGACGAGAATAGTGTTTCTTCGATCTATTGAGGAGCAGGAAAAAAACATATTTGAATACCGAACAACCACTTAACACGTAGAAAATAAAAATGTCAAACACAAATGATATATTCTAAATCAATATTGCACAAATAATGCAGAAAAAAAAAAAAAGCCCATGAACAACATAGAGAAAAAACGTTGCAGATATGAGAGGAGAGAGGAGTGGCTTTTTGTGAACTTTCTCATTAACTAAACAAAAAAAAAAACAGAGAGAAAATGGGGTGGAAATGAGAGGAGAAAGAAAGAGTGGCTTTTCGTAACTTTCTAAACAACCAAACAAGAAAAGACAATGGGAAAAAATAGTGCAGAAATGAAAGGAGAAAGAGAGAGTGGGAGGTTAGGATTTCTTTGGGCTTTTTACATCCAAGGTCTTTTGTTAAGACATAATTTACACAAAATGTTTTTCAGAAGCAAACAATTTTTTTAAAAGAAAATACAAATTTGGCATTTGTAGAATTAAATATTTTAGAAAATGCATTGAAATTTATTATATAATGACTTTCCTAATATTTATATTATGCGATATTTCTTAATCTAATTTGCTAAAAAACAAATCTTTTAATCTAATTATGCAATATAGTCCGTGAGTGCTTAAACTTCCATTTTCTAATGATTTTGTGCGGAAGTTGAATTATTTTATTAGTGCATAATGCAAATAATTTAGGAAGTATGTCTCTATTTCAAAAAGAAAAAGAAATGATAAGATCATCCCAAAATTCAGGCCACATGATACAAACTAGGATTAATTATCCCCCTAACTGTCAACTCTATCAAAAATTATTATCTTAATCAAACTTAGTTTTTGCTTTTGACTTGACTAACTAGAGATTTAAATTTTTCATTTTAAGCTTTAAAGTAATTTGTTTCATATAATTTTGATCTAAATCTTTTTTTTTTATATATCTGATAAAATTTTTAATTAAAGTTATTTAAAGAAAAATACATATATTCTCCCTCTCTTGAGAATCTTTTTGCCATTAATGTTGGAATTAATAAAGGGATTTTGCAAGTAAAATAAGATAAAATGGCAAAACAAATACCTGGAGTTAATTTCATCAGTGTTCATATAAATATTGCCCTTATAAGGGTGTGGTCACAAAATTTTGATTTATACCAATATTGCTGGAATTATAATGGCTGGAATTAGTAAATTATTCTAAAAAAATGTTGATGTGGCAACCACATCACAAAGCCTATATGGAAACTAAAAAAGTTAAATTAACTTGTAGTCATATAATTATGGCCATTGTAACGATATTGTCACAAAAATTGATTTGTATCAATAAAATAAGTCAATTATTAATGTGTCCAGTAAAGTCTGTATAACTGGAATTTTGAAATTTTTTTTTGGAACTGATCTCTTTATGCAAATTTAAATTCAAAAAAGGTTACACATCATAAAATGTAAAAAAAAAGTAAAAAAGAAAAGAAAAAATTTATAATTACCTCACATTCTTATTTTTCAACAAATTCGGGGTAGAAGTAGAAAAGCAGAAGCAATCATGCTCTTCCACCTTCTTGCTCTTTGATTTCTTCATCTCCTTGATGATTTACAATTTATAAGGTTTGATTTTTTTTTTTCTCGAATTATTTTCAAACATAAATGAGTAGAAGCAATTTATAATTTTCTATTTTTTTCTGTTCTTTTTCTTAATTTTATTCTTTTATTGGAATTTTGTACACATGATGCTAAAACCTTCTTGGATTATGTGGGAAAATTGTGTATGGATTTAGATTTAGATTTGAGGAAAAAGAAAAAAAAAATTGAAAGTCATAACTGATGTCTCATAATTTTGGCCATACTAGCTTTGTTGGGTACAAAACAATAGTTTGCTTATTTGATTGATACAAATCAAATTTTTATAACCCCGGCATTTTGATGGCCATATTTATATGACCATTGGTGAAGTTGTGCAATTTAACTTTTTTAATTTTGGCTATAGCTGCCACGTGCACTTCATGATGTGGCTGCCACACCAGCATTTTTCTAAAATAACTATGCCACATCAGCAATTCAGTGACCAGAGTTTACTAATTCCAGCATTACGTCTTTATTTAATACAAAATAATAGTTGACTTGTTTTATTGGTACAAATCAAAACTTTGTGATCACAACGTTATAAGAGCCGCTGTGATTATATGAGCATGTATGAAATTAACTCCAAAAATGGCTTGAAATAAGTTTATTATCACCATAAAAAATCAATTTCACCATTGCACGCAAAAAACCTAGACAATTCCTTATACTGCAACACAATAGAACAAAAATCTAGCCCCAAAAAAAAAGTCTTGACTGAACACAGTTGAAAATAAGAGCAGTATACTCCTTACCACAACCTTAAAAGTCTAAGTGAATTCATCATACTCAAGCTTCTGATGAGAGATTTCCCTTGTTAAGTTATGTAGGGGATATAAGATTATCTGGTTGGCAAGGGAGTGCTTTTATCGCTTAACCCTAAGTTTAGGTCTCGAAATATCTAATGTACAACAATCATTAGCAAGAAAATGGATTTACTTTTGACAAAAGGAGGTATTCCACATCAACATGATTAAAGGATAATGGAAGAGAACCTCCACTTTGGACGAAAGCAATATACTCAAGACTTTTTTTTACCTCTAAAGAGTTTCCACTAATCAAAGAAAATAGATATTAATTTTCTTATTAACAAACTAATGAGATAGCTAAAACACAAACAAGAAACAGCACTATAAAATAATGGCAGAAAAAACACATTGATGGTAATCAAAAAAAAAAAAATCATTCCTTAGACTCTCAATCTGATGCTAATAAACCATGCAATGAAGCTAAGCAAGAGAAATTCATGCACCAAAATATATGCAGCAGAAGAAATGGAGGAATTGACAGTACCATAGTAAATAGACGCTGAACAGTAATCTCTTGCTGCTGAGTTTCAACTGACAACATGGCATCAGTTGCTTCTTTCCCAAGGGCTGCAATTGTAGATTTAAGCTCAGTCAGCCTTGCTTCTGAATTTCGAAGCTTCAAGCAATTCTCTGCAGATACATCAGATTCCCTGGTCTTCGATCGTCGCCTCAAGACTTCAGCTCTCTGATGAGAAATACCAGTTTTTATTCCAGTGCAATTCTTACCCAAGTAGACAATGACAAGATGCCAAAGATTACCTGGGCTTCAACCTCCTGACGGAGTTTTTCGTAACGATGTGTTAAATGGCGAGCATCCTCCAAAGGAGCTCCTGTTACCATTGCTCGAAGAGGCTCAGCAACCTTTATGTAGAAATCTATAGCAGAATTAGAAACATAAACAGAAAAGGAAAAAAACTCTAAGTCCGTGAAATGACACCTCATACTATTAATTCCTGACCTCTCCATCAACGATTCCTAGTACCATATACATAAAGCATAGAAAACTTTACAGCATTGGAGGCAAAGGCTAATGGTGACACCATGATTGCAGCCCATAAGATGGTCTATGTGTGCATTTTTGTATTAAACTTGTCCAAAATATTAAAAAAAAATGGCATGATTTCTTCCTCGAACTATTAAAACTGTTAGATCCCCCTTGAGAAACAACTGCGCAAAAACTATTCAGGTACTTTCATATGCTTGCATTTATAATCAAATAAGTAGATAGATGAATTTGCAGAAACTCTCATGCATATGCAAGTCAGCACATGTGATATATATCAATGAAGCTGTTCTAATGCTTTAACTTCATCGCTTATACTCCTAAGGGATTATACAGAAAATTGAAACAAGTGCACAACTCACCTGATCACCAAGGATTCCAAGTAAAGTCTCCCTCTCATTTTCCATCAAATCATGCGAACTACCAAACTGAAGAACAGCTCTTGCAACATGAGAATTTGTGCTTTGAGTATCAGCCCCATATTTACAACAATCTTCAGCCAACTTTCTTGCTAAAATAATTTGAGCAAACTTTCCACATCAGCATTCTAAAGCAAATGAAAAAATGAAAGAGCAAAATCACATACCTATCTCCATTTGCTTTGAACTTGTGGTTACAAAAGCTTCAATACCACGAACAATGTTCTTTTGAAAATGCTGTGGAGTATAAGAAATATTATACTTTTAGTCAGATGAAACCACTATGTCATGGAAGTATATCTTCCAAAAAAAAACAAAAGCCACAATTGATAGATTATATGTTGTTTTATCAGTTCAAACAAAAGGCTACCTAGATCTTGAAATATTAATCAAAGTTTGATTAAATAAGTCAGACTATTGTACCTTAGCCGCCCTAGTAGAAGTGTATAGATTTTGAAGCCGTTGATAACACTGTACTTCAGCTTCATCAACAACAACAGCTTCATTACTAAAATGTCCCAAATGCTTCAGTACTGCCTGCAACAATCATGAGGATCAAGAGAAGGATTCAATTAAAGTTATGGATGAAATGACATAGACACTAATAGCATCAAAAATCTTATTAACCTAACCACCTAGCTTCTTTTGTTCTATTCTTCTCTATTGCCATATCCATCTACCTTCTCTCTAATGAAACTTCTAAAAAAAGGGAAGCAAAACAAAAATATTAACTTGGTTACTGATGATATAATCAATTTGGTGAGAACTTTGAATTATTTCTCCATATATAGTATATTATCAAAAAAAAAAATCATTGCAAAATCTCCACCTGCCAATAAATAAATAAAGAATGTAATAAAATATTCAAATTATTAAGAAAAGGATTCAATTAAAGTTATGCGTGAAATGACATTGACACTAATAGCATAAAAAGTCTTACTAGCCTAACCACCTAGCTTCTTTTGTTCTATTCTTCTCTATCATCCATCTACATTCTCTCTAGTGAAATCTTTTTTCTTTAAAAATGAAAATAAAAATAAAAAGGGTAGGGGGTGGGTGAAGTGAAGCAAAATGAAAATATTAACTTGATTACTGATGATATAATCAATTTGGTGAGACATTTGAATTTATTTCTCCTTAGATAGTATATTATCGAAAGAAATAAACCATTGCAAAATCTCAACCCAATAAATAAATAATGCAATAAAGAGATTTCAAATTATTTTGTAATCCATATCAATTTCAGATGCATTTTAACCACAGGTCAGGAAAACAATAATAAAAAAATTCTAGGAAAAAAATAAAAGAGGCATTTGAATGGGGGAAAGTAACATAAACTATCATCACATCCTTATGAAATCAAGCCTAACCTGATATAATATAAGAGTGGTTCCTTATTTCCAACATGTTGCATTAGAGATAAATCGGCAATTCCAAATTTTACATTAATGAAAAAAAAAAAAAACTTAATCTAGAAGTCTTCAAAATATCTTGCAAGTGGACCATCAAATTGGACAAGGGTACTTGAATGCAATTATGAAAACTTTAAAAAGGAAAATCAAAGAGTTATCTCAACCAAGGTCTTACTATTGATAGCTCAGAATGCTGTGGTGAAATTCCCTTAATTGAGCTTTTCCTCATTAGGTAGAGTGTTGTAATTATTTAGAAAACAAAGGATACTGTTATTATCTATAGTTTTCTAGTTTTCATCAAGATATTTTTGGGTTCCTCCATTGAAGTTACTTCCCCATTTAGAAGTTGCACACCGCATTGAACTAGGAAAAAGATAGCATATTAAGCATTTTGATTCAGTTATAATGCATGAGTAATTATGTCTTATTAATCTCTCTTTTTCGTCTTTCTTTCTCTTATACATTTCGTTCTTTAAAAGGTTGCCTCCCAGAGTACCACATCACTAAATAAAACACTTGAACAAACCACTAGCTCTTCTCTTTTCCTCACTCTAAACCCTGAACAACTTCTTTCATCACACTACCTTACAGCAAATCGCGAAATAAATATATTTTTATCCTTTATGTGGTAACTATACCCCACCAACAAACAGCAAACTCTTGTTTCTTGGATTTGCACATTTAAAAAGAAAACAAAAATTATTAGCTAAGTTAATTAACCTAAGATAGATAAGAGATCACGGCAAGGGAAGCCTTACAAATATATGTGTGTGTGTATACACATATATATATGTATGCATATATATGTATAGATATATACACATTATGTATGCATATACATACAAACATACATACATACATATATATTCATTTCTTAGCTATCTCAAAGATTAGAACTACAACCTTATTTTGGTAAAAATCTAAAGATATTCTTTTGTCATGCAACATGTATAAAAGACCAACAAATGACTAAATTATATTTTTACAATATAAAATCTGATTGGTAGCATCATTAAAAAGATAAAAACATTAATAATTTAGGAAAACTAAAGGCCTCAAAATCACTTCTTCCCTAAGTTCTAAGAGTAAGAGGTGAAAGAGCAAAAAAAGAAATTGTCTTTCTTCATTTCTCATATTCATTTCTCTTTTTCATTATTTTCTTCTTGCACTGTATATTAAAACAGATCGACAAAGTCCGCTTGCCTCAGTTTTCATATAAGACTCTCGTAAGTAAGAAATTCAAGTAATTATCTTAATCATCAAAGAGCTTGAAAGGGGAAAAAAAAAAAAAGCAGTCCTAATCCTGAAAATCTTTTGAAGAGAACAAGCTGAGATAAATTTATCCTGATTTTTTAGAAATTGCATTTATATACTTTCATTGGATTTGTAATGTTCCACTTTGCTCTATGCCTCTATCCTCAAGTAGGAATGACTGAATTGTATAGTGCACGCATTTCATAGATGAGACAAGACTCAATTGTTGTCTAATTTCTCGTGGTAATTTTCTGGCTTCATCTCTAGATTAAGAGAAGCCAATCTATCTCTAACCGTCACCTACCATCTTCACTTCATAGATTCAAGGAAAAGAATAAATAGATATTAACTATATCTCCATATGTTACTTAGAAAAATCAATACCCAAATTCACCAAGTAGTCAAAAACAAATTAAAATTCAAAGATGTGAACAGAAAATAAAACAGATTAGATTAGAGAAAAACCCACTTGTTGTTGCCTGGCAACTTGCTCTCTGAGCCTAGCAGCTTGCTTCTTGATGGCCTCCATACCATAAAAAACTAGTCTACCCTATAAAGCAATCACCTTTTCAGAGGAATCGAGTCATTAATCAAGAAAGTTGGGTGCTTTTAGAGTGATTAATTAAGAAAGTTGAGTGCTTTTGAGAGAAATTTTCATAAAATCAGGGCAGAGGACAAAAAAAGATCATCTCTTTTTGGGCATGGAGAGAGCAAAATAGTGAAGTAGGGTGTTTTAAGGATTATCTTTATAGTGATATAAGGAGAAGATGTAATCTGAAAAAGCGAAATCTGTAGAGTGAAAGCGAAAACTGTAATAATGAGAGAGATATTGGAAAGAAAGCGTTTTGACCTTTGTTGGGAGACAGCCACCTGCTATTTATATTCCGTCTTAGCTACCTCTATCTTCTTTTTGTCCACCATATGTAAATTTATTTATTTATTCCTTACCCGTTATATGCTCTGTAAATGGCTGGGTTTAGGGATTGATCACGTACACTTGGCGTACCTAATGGTGCTATACGTAACATAGAATTGAATCCCATTTTCAACTTAAAATACGAATTTGCTAAACTCCCTCTTCACAAATAATATTAAAATATGAATTGAATCACATTTTCAACTTCCCCTTTTGCCCTTTCCATTTCTCCATTTTGATCTTAAAAAAAAAACATAAAAGTTCGTTTTCTCTCATATCTCTTGTCCCATATTGGAATTGCCAGAGATACACGTTGAGTTTTTTTTGGATTCGGCGGAGCACTAGGGATGGTGGATTCTAAGAGCAGTGTACAAAACACATCAAACATTGGCGCAATGCGGGATAAATATGGTGGTGGGCAGTTCCCTCTTTGTTCATGTGGAATTGAAGGCAAAATTTTTGTATCCAAATCTGTATTTAACCCAGGCAGATGATACTAGAAGCGTGAAAATCTTGTAAGTTTTATTTGGACCTGAAATTTTGGTTCAATTGGTTGCGTAATTTCATAAATCCATGACCATCTGTTAGGTTAATTTAGAGTTCATATAAATTTGAGGAATGTGTTTCCCACCAGAATTTAGCCTTTGTTTGAATCGGTAAAAAGTAAGTAAAATATAATTTAATTTACTTTATTTGAACAACAATTAAGCATGAAAATTAGAGAAATAGGGAGCGAAACAAAATAACTTTTATTTTTCTTTTCAAAATTGAGAGAAAATAGCGACTAAATACAACAAAATTTTAATTTTTTTTTTAATTATAGGAAAGTAAATTAAATTTTTTTATTTTAGTATAAATACCAAACAATAAAGAGTAAATTTTATTTCTACTGTCACTTACTCTCATCCAAACAAATGCTTAGAATTAATATGTGATTTTGTTAATCATGATAATACAAGCACAAGCATGAAGTCCACATTTGCTTCATCAACTTTGCAATTTATTCTATGTTATGAGTAAATATATAATAATTTTTTTCTGCAACGTGAGGATGAGGCTAAAACAACTCTAAAAATGTGTGCATTTAATGTATCAATTTGTGTTTGCTGAGATGCAATTGATGGTTGTCAGTTAGGGAATTTGTATTTCATTGAAAGTAACGAAACAAACGAAGAGTAAAGTAAACTCAGTTGTTTCATTACAGTAATTTTGTTTACTCCCATCCAAACAGAGCTTCAAAGTATGGATTTGTTGTATTTTAGATCTAAGTGATTTGGGAAAATGATTATATGGCCCTTCTTTGTTAGTTGCTACTCTTGATTTGGAAGCAGAAGCATTGCCTTGCATTCTGATACTTTAGTTGGCTTAGCACTGTCACTAACAGATCTTAATCATAAGCATTAAACTTGTATATATTTTATTCTTATGTAAGGGACATCCTAAAGCTTGCAAATTCTTCAAGTGGCATGACAAGTGGCTTCCTGAGAAAACAGAACCATTTACGAGAGGATTGAATATCCTTAATGTTGTTTTGGATGAAGAAAGGAAGAAAATTAAAGGAGAGGGTGAACCTGTTATGAAAAAGAAGCAAAATGGGGAAAACTCAATCCAATGTGGGCTTAGCAACTGAAGTGCCAAATGCCAAGAGAGACGTGCAGCTTCAGTCTCGTGATATATTGTACGAGCTTCTCAATGATGAATTGATGGATTTAAACAAAAACCTCTAATGTTGAAGAGGATGTTATTGATGTGAAGAAGCAGATTCGTTTCTTCAAGGTTGTTTTCATGGTTGTGGCATTTGCAATTGTTACTGTAAAGGTCTTAGTCTAAAGATATGATTCTCCCATCAATATGCATACCTTACTAACATGTAGGCCTACCTTTCAGTGTAATTAATTTAGTTGCATTGTGATATTTTCTTTGTGATGTATTTTATTGATGAAGGGTGACATTGCACAACTACCGTTCCTTATCTAACTTTTTGTTGTTATATAGCAAGTGCCAATAATGAGAACTGATAAGTTTTTACTTTATATCTTAAAGTTAATTCCAATGATATATTGCATGTCGGCAATGCTTGAATGATAGTGATTTAGTTTGAGGGGTAGTGTACTTACACTCAATCTAACACAATTTATTATTATTATTATTATTATTATTATTATTATTATTATTATTATTATTCAAATATGTCAAGTTGTTCAGCATACTGGTTGCCTGCTTACAGTGTTCATATCAATAAGCCTAGCATAAAGTTGTGAGGTTCCAATTAGTTGCCCACATTATAGCCCTGAAAATTTTGCTCATTCACCGCTAAGATTCATAGTCATTCAATCAAAAAATATCTCTTATGTTCGAAAATATAGATCTAAATGAAATATAAGTTGCAGCATCAGATAAATGTACTAGATTATCAACCAAAAGGCCCTGCAAGTGAAATCTTGTCAAATACAGATCAATATTATACACTATGAATCTCAACCCATCTTAATAAAGCAATGGTTCCTGGAAGTCCACTCATTTGTTCAATTAATGAAAAAGTTGGGTACAATCAAGATAGCAACAAATCAATGACCTAACAATTTTGACATTTCATCTTGTCCGAGATTTTCATCCCATTTGTTTGCATCTGCAATAATATGATAGCGAACTTCATTGTAAGGATTTAGAACAAACCACAACAAGAAGTTCAACAGTAATAAGATCCACATTCATAGCATTAAGGTATATACTTATTTAAGAAAAAACATAACAGTTATTGAACATATATTTAATGTAACCGTCATACCTTATCGCGATGCATGTATGGGAAACAAGTCATGTGTTTAACAACATGAGGTCCACAGTCGATTCTTGAGGAGTTCGTCAAGAAAGAAAACATCGATCGGTAGTTAATTAACATTTATATGGTAATCTGATGAATGATTTTTTTTTTTTTTTTTGCATGCATTGTGTTTTGCATGCTTACCCATTTTCTTGAATTATAGTTTCTTCATCCTTTTTAATGATGTAATATAAGAATTTTCTATTATTCGGACTGAAAAGTATGTCAAATCCATGTAGCTGAGAAATAACCATTCAAAAGTTGTAATTATAACTGAAGTTAATTGAATAACAATATACATTCAGGGTTTACATGGAGTACCAGATTTTCGATTGACAACTTTAAAATTTTATGCACCCCACTTATTGGACTAAGCGTGTCAAGAACAACGAATGATGACTCCTTGTTGTCAATAACCCCTAAGGTGAAGTAGAATATACCATTCTTGTGTAATGGCACTACAATCTACGTTATTTATAAAAAAATAAGTCAATTATTTACAATCAAAATAGCATCATAATAGTTTTCATGTAGATTATATATATTTTAGATATCAATAGTAATTCATTAATCTATTTAACATGACTGACCTTGTCATACTCCATAAGCAGTAGTAAATTTCTTGTGAAATGCCCAATATAGCGTGAATTGTACCACTTAGATGCATCCAGTCCACTCTATATAAACTCCTACAACAAATAAAATTTAATATGTTACTTGTGATTTAAACTGGTTTCGATTTTAATAATGGCATACTTTCAAGCGATAATAACTATTGCTTACATTGCTGAATAGTGGCAAAAATGCTAATGCGCTACCAGATTTTTCGGCTTCTGCCTTTTTCATTGCCATCACGAAGGTATTGATGTTCTATTGGTAAAGCATTTATTACAATGTTGTTAGTGATATTATTGCACAAGTAAAAACTACATTACTAGAATAGACATTTTTGCTTACCCATGACAGCCAACATACATCAGGCAAGAAAACATCCACAAATCTACCAATGACATCAGTCGTCCCGATTTTAACAGTTGTATCCCTGCATTATATTACAAAGAAGAACCCAAAAATTATTATCAAAAAATTCAGAATGGTTCCGTGTTAAAATGCAAATATCACTCATTAGCTTATAATGTAGAAATACGTACATTCCCCCGAGAAGACGTCTAAATATGTAAGCAACAAGGTTTTTTTTCAGTTGTGTTAAGTTTTGCAATTATTGGCCCAAATGTCTTTGACAAGGATATTGTAATTTCAACGTCTTCAGAGTGAGAATCATGTTCAGCTATATCTACTCCATTGCTCAGATTCGAATCGTCCAAATCAATTGCATTCTTTTCATCATGACTATGAATTCCCATTATCTTTCTCACTTATAGTCTTGACGGTATTATGAGCTCTATTTAAGCTTTCCTTGAAAGATGCAACCGTCGCATTTAGCTCTTCATATATTGACTCCAATATTTCTATCCTTTCATTGCGCTTTCCTATCTCTCTCGCAAATGATGTCACGAGCACTCCAATTGAAGATTCGATCTCTCTTTGCAACTCTACTTTCAGATCTTTCAACAACTTACCATTGCACCTAACACAACATGCCTCGTTTGCTTGTGTGGCACAGAACCTACTACATTTGTCCCTGTGTTATCATTGGGCATACCCTAAAGTAACATAAACAAAAAAAAAATGAAGTTAGTAATAAATAGTATTTTAAATTTTCCCAATTAGCGTAATACATTTTTGTAGTTAATGTAACTAACAATATGTTGCCTAATCCACGACCTTCTTCTGGTTCACAAAGTCCAGTTTCCTCAAGCAATTTCGGGTCATCTATATAGTTGCTGGTAATGTCGTAACCAAGGAACATCTGCATTCACTAAATGACATTTGAGTTAAAATCCTTAAAGTCTTTACAATTTGAAACTATATGCCTATAGCACATATTTAAATATCAAACCGAAATAAAAATAAATTACCTGCAAGAAGAAAATGCATCCGCCAACTCATTCAGAAGTAGTGGTTGATGATTGTGATGCTTTGATGTTATGAATAAGCTGGTCCAGACAGAACTTCCCCCAATTGAGGTGTTTAACTCTATCAACGTCCACAACCACGCTGATGTATTTTGCCCCCATATCTTGCCATTTTCTAGGACATAGTAATAATACCATCGCCCATAAAATAATTGCACGTTTGAACGTTAGATCATCAAAATCCTCTCCAAATAGGATGTCTTTAAGGTGATCAGGGCTAATTTTGTATCCACCATCTTTGTAAGAGGACAGGGTCTCGACGAGCTTACCTGATATTCTGCATCATCAATTATTACAGTTTCTTACCTGTCTGGTAGCCCCAATAACCAATATTGATTTCAAAATTGAAGTCGATTTAAGAATAATACCTGTGGGGGAATCCTTTTCTCATTTTCTATTTGTTTTGCCTTCGCCATCATGGTATTGATTGAACAAACAAACTCATAACTATTATGCACCATAATTTTTACGTGTGTCAACCAATAGTGTAGTTTAAAGATCATGGAAATCTGATTGACAGAACACACATATAATAAAACCTAATTATATATTGCATGAGGCACAATCAATGGAATGAATTACTTGTGTAGCCAAATTCGACTGACTCTACCAATAAATCCAACAAAATGAACACCATCCCATGAGCTGCAATCAATAGAAATAGGCTAATTAAAAGGAGGAGAAGATGATACATTCGAGAAACACAGAGAATGACGCCAATTTGACAAGTCTCTTGTTTGAAAGGGAAAGAAAAGTAAAGATTTAATTTGCAGGATTATGTTTTATTCAAGATTTTGTTGGGTTAAAGAATTAAAATCTAAAATCTAAACCCCATGAAAAACAGAACAACAACACACCTTAAATCAGTTTATAAATAAGAAATACAAACACTAACCCGAAAAAAAGGTATAGAGATAAACCACTGAATCTAAGATTTAAACTAATGAGAGAAAAAATGGGAAAAATGAAAAAAAGGCTACAAACACCGAAAACTAATGATATTTGTCGGCGATGGTGCGACAAAGGATTTGGACGGTGGCCAGCGAGTCAAAATCCAGTGATAGTGGCTTGGGGAGAAGCGCAGAGGGAGGTCGGGAAGGAAGAACAAAATAGGGAGCCACGTATTTTTGGGGTAAATTCAATTTTTGAGAAGTTGGTCAGCCACGGTCCGACAAAGTGTTTGATCAGTGGCGGTAAGGTAAGTCAAAATCTAGGGATGGTGGCTGGGTGAGAAGACCAGTGGGGGAGGTAGGCAGGGAAGGAAGAACAAAATCTAGCGGGCCAAAATTATGGAGTAATTTCAATATTTTGGGTGCTTTTGCTTACGAAAACGTAAAATTGTTTTCCGCATCCTATTTTCTTAGAAAATTAGAATTTTTATTTTCTATAAAAAATTTAAAAAACGTATTTATTTATTAAAAAATAAAAATTAAAGTATTTATTTTTTATATATACGTGCATGTATATATATTCTATTTTTTTAGAAAATTGGAGCATTTATTTTCCATAAAAAATTTAGAAAACGCGTTTATTTATTAAAAAATAAAAAATTAAAGTATTTATTTTCTATATATATGTGCATGTATGTATATATACGGGTTGATTTTATCCATGGTCACTAAACTTATCACTTCTCGCGCAAAAGTAACCGACTTTTTTTTTTCTTACTTAAATGTCACTGAACTTTTAACATTATTGCACAAAAGTCATGTTGACCGGAATCCGGCGACGACTCTTGCCGGATTGAAAAGTTCAACAAATGCTACATTTAAATTAATTTAACTCACGATCACTAGACTTATCATTTATCTCGCAAAAGTAATTAACTTTTTTTTCAACTTAAATGTTACTAAACTTTTAACATTTTTGCAAAAAAATCATCAATCCGGCAAGAGTCGTCGCCGGATTCCGGTCAACATGACTTTTGTGCAATAATGTTAAAAATTCAGTGACATTTAAGTAAGAAAAAAAAGTCGGTTACTTTTGCGCGATAAGTGATAAGTTGAGTGACCATGAGTGAAATTGACCTGTATATATACATATACATATGCATATCAACAAATGAAAAATTAGAATAATTATTTTCTATATATATATGTGTATATATGTACATATATACACATAAATGCATATGCATATACACATACATATTAATAAATGGTAAATTAGAATATTTATATTCTATATATATGTGTATGTATGTACATATATATATAGCATGCATACATACATACATACATACATATATATAAATATATATATATATATATATATATATATGTGTGTGTGTGTACGTATACAAGTACATATATACATGTCTATGCATATATATACATACATATATATATGTATGCACATACATGTATATGTATGTGTTTGTGAATATATACACACACATGTATATATGTATTAAAATGATTTATAAAATTTAGAAAATATTTTTTATTAGTTTTCCAATCTCTTCTTTATTTTAAAAAACTAGAAAATCTATTTTCTATTTTCTATTTTAGAAAATTGACTAAAATAAACATAATCTCTATTTTCTTTTTTCTGTGAAAATTTTTTCTGAAAAACTGGATCAGTTTTCTATAAGTGAACAGGCTCTTGGGGTTTTGTTTTGTTACGAACATTAAAACACACCGACTTTTACATCAAACCCGATTCTCAGCCTTAGTGCCGCTTCAAAGTCAAAATGCTTTAGGGCTGAGAAAAAACCGGTTGAACCAATTAATCGAAAAATCTACCTGAAATTGAATTGATTTTTCGGTTAATTAAATCAATTGATTCGATTTATGGTTAGTAATATTTAAAATTTTTTATTTCGATTGCGATTTATAATTTGAAAAATTGATGATTTCGGTTAACGACCGGTTTAATTAATTTTTGGTTTTCAATTTCGGTTTTATAATTTAAATACCTACTAACCAATTCATATATATATTGTAACACCCCCTTCCCATACGTAAGCGATCCCATCCGATAAGGAGTGAGATGCCGTATGAGTCAAGGTGTCACCAAACAATAGCAAAATAAAACATACATTCATTCATAACATACATTCAGAAATACAGAATAATTAAAAACTTTACATGCAGAAAGCAAAAGCTGATCATGCATTACTATAATAAACTATTACAATAATGATCTGATCAACTAGCTGATACAAATAATATTACATGTCCAAAATATAATTACAAAACCGGAAGCTGATACATGAGAGTTCTATACAAAAAGAATCATCAACTATACAAAAGTAGCCCTACACTAAAAACTTCCTGTGTTGGCTTGATGACGGCGACTCTCGAATCAAACTCCTTCCGCACCTGCACGGGTAAAAACACCGTGCTAAGCGATAAACGCTTAGTGGGGAAAACACACATAATTTATGGACGGCCATTCACAATGGTCGTCAAGGCAATTCTCATTCACATGGACAATATGCAAAGGCTAAAACGTAATCCGTATAAACATGCTCATGTAATAAAGCCATACAATCAGTATTTCATAATCATATTCATTCAGGAATAATCCGATATACATAACATCGATATACTCATTCAGATAATCCATTTATAGCCAAATCAGATCAGAGCAGTTCAAATACACATTCAAAGAACACCTGCTGACTCTAGGTAGTGGATAACGAGTGTACAGACAGTACTTTCCGGGTACGAGCTGATTACAGATAGTACGTTACGGGTACGAATCGATTAAATCATTATACTTTAACTTTCACAGATATTTTCACAAGGGACCTTAAACAAGATCCAATACAGAAAAGGGTTCGCGAGGAACCAAACGGGGACCTGATCGGGGTCCAAACAGAACTATGAGCTGCAGCAACAGACTCTATTAGGCATGCCTAACTATCCACTTACTTGACTCTAGCAGGCTATGCGTCACTCAAATCAAATAACAGAATATCGTGTACAAACATCAGAAAAATCATGGTATTACGCATGTCGAAGCATTTAAAAGTATGACATGCATCACACAGCAGTAAAATCCATTCAGAAGAAATACCAAATTCATTTCTGAGTTAATAACTAGGAAATTTCGGAAAAACGGGCTGAACGGAGAAACGGGCGAGGTTGGCTGGTCACGAGACGTGACTGAGGGTCACGCCTCGTGACTTGCTTGTCCCTCGCAGATCACGCAACGTCCCTTGCCGGTCACGCGACGTGACTGAGGGTCACGTCCCGTGACTGGCTTCTTCTTCAGCTGGTCGTGCGACTGGCCTTCTCTCTCAGGCTGGTCACGAGGCGTGACGGGGAGTCACGTCTCGTGACTGGCCTCATTTAAGCTGGTCACGAGCTGTGGCAGACAGCCACAACTCGTGACTGGCCTCAGACTGGCAGGTCACGAGTCGTGACCTGAGGTCACGTCTCGTGACTTGTCTCCCTTCTTGGCTAGTCACGCGACACAATCTGGTGAACGGGATTTTTGACAGTATCGATTTCCAAATTTTTCCCAGAACACAAAAATCAATTCAAATTTGATTCAAAACCAATAAAACTTGTTCTTACCCTCCAGAATTCATCTCAAACAATATAGGCAACATTTATACAACTCAATTCAACATTTAAATATTAAATCAATTCAAGAATAATAACATTCAAATTTCTCAAGAACAAGAACCCTAGAAAATTTACAGTAACTTAAAATCACACAATTCACAATCAATTGTTCCCAAACCTGGAATCTAAGCTTCTAACACTTAGTCCCACTGCTCCCAGCAACCTCCTTGCCTTTGGGATCGCGAGGAGCCTCAACTAAACACAAATATCCAACATGCAAAACCCTAAGTTAAACCTAAGCTCAAGGAAGAAGAAGATGAAGTAAATGGAAAGAAAGTTAAGGAAATGCAGTGACTTACTAACAAAAGATGCAAAGAGAGATTAACTCCACCAACTCCAACTTGAATCCACCCCACAATGCTTAGAGTAAAGAAAATGAAGAAGAAGAAGAGGGTGATGAGAAGAAAAGAAAGAAACGTAAATCTGAATTTCCCTTCTTTCATTCCCTTTTCTTTTTCCTTTCTTTGCCCTAAGTATGTGTCCAATTCTAATTGGTGAAGCTAACCACTCACACCCAAACTATCATGCATTACACACACTCAAAGTAATCTCACTTAAATGCACCCTACAATGGTATGAGCAAATGTACACAAACATGTCCCAACTTAAAACACCCTAATATGGTATGCTCAAGTGCACACAATTATTTCTCAATTAATTAACACACTAATGCCATGTATGCACCCACATACTAACAAAACCCCAAAAACATACATTTTTACTAAAATACCCTTATGACATGCTGAACACATGCACATGTATGCTCACACAGACAGACAGACAGGCTCATTCTACTAGGGGGCAAACGGGATGTGACATATATTATATTTTTATTTTATACTTTAAAAATTTTTATTTTGTTATTTATTTCTTAAATAATAAAATCTTAAAATATATTTTAAATTATATTTTATTTTTATAATTTAAAATTTTGTATTTTTTTATAAATTTTATATAATACTTTAAATTATATTATTTTTTTAATTATATAGAGTAATATTTATATGAATTAACTGATTAATTTTATGCATGTTATTTTTTATCATATATATTGGCGTTCATATTTTATTTTGAATATTTTTAGTTTATGGTTATAGTTTGAATATTATGTTGAATTATTATATTTAATTATATTTGCTTTCTAATTTTAATTTTTAAATATCTTGAACATTTTAATTTTTTTTATAAATACACCTTGTAATTATAGTAGTTATTTGAAAAAATATTTGTTAACCGATCCAAAAAATCGAAATCGATGGGCAGTTAACAAATTATAACGGATTGGTTAATTGTTAGTATTTTAAAAAAATCGACTAGTATGTATAGATTAATTTTTTGTCTAACCAATCCATGATTACCCCTAAAATGCTCACATATCTCTTTTACTTTTATGAAAGAAATTGGGAGAAATGAGAAGAAAATAATTTTATTTTTTCTCATTGCATTTCATTATTTAACTTAAATAAAAAGAGAAAATAAATTTGCCACCTATAAATAAAAAAGAAAATAATATTTTACATTTTTTTAGTATTTCGCTCTCCAGATTTCTCTTATTTCCCTTACTTTTCCACCTATTTGGTAGGAAATTATTTTAAAATTGAGAAATCTAAATTTTCATGGCAAATTAGAACTCTCTCTTCACTTGAATGTCCAAACAATAGAAATAATAGAAATTATTTTTCAATTCTTTTCTCTTCCATCCAATTCCATGAAAACAAACAAAGCATGAAGATTATTTTCCATGTTTTAAAAGTCAACTTATAACACGGGAGCATTTGACTTTCTCCATTCTCTTTATCCCCACAAAGATGACAAATGTGTTAATTTATTCACTACAAAAAAAACATGAATTAGCGACGGCAATTTTCGTCGCTAATCCCTTGAATTCCGTCGCTAATCACAATTAGCGACAAGACGACTAACAGTCGCAAACCCAGCTGTCGCTAAATTTTTGCGACTAAAGTGGAAAACGGTCGCTAAAAATAGCGACGGAAAAAATCGTCGCTAAAAATAAAAATTCAGTCGCTAATTACCTTGCAAGAGGAGGAGTTTAAGAAATTTTAGCGACGGATTTTTCGTCGCTAATCCGTCGCTAAAAAATATTAAATTTTTTAATATTATTTTCTATTTAATTAATTAATTTATTATTATTATTATTATTATTATTATTACATCAAAAACTTAATTTATATAAATAATAATTATGCAATATTATTAACAATACTATAAATTTAAAAAATATAATACCATAGACTCGAAATATCCGAGTTTCTTTAATAAAATAAAATTAAAAATTAATTTACACATAATTAAAACTATATTAAATAATATACACTCATGGCCACTATTATAAAATATTTAAAAATTACAACAAAAAATACTTTATAAAATCTTGAAATATCGATGTAATGCCGCCACTTTGGATCTTTAATTATTTCACGAACCACCTAATTTATAAATTATGAGAAAAAATAAAATTAAAGTTAACAACAAATAGCAAATAATATAAAATTGTAACAACACCAATTGTAGCTCTAAATCACCCACAGTTGTTATAAAATGCTGACATTTGTTAAAATCAAATGCTTTTTAAAGCATGCTCATAATTCCACAAACTTATACACATGCCTTATACACATATTTAGCTGTAACAATTCCACAAACTTAACACATACATTATACACATATTCCACAAACTTAACACATGCCTTATATACATATCCGTATTAGTTACTCTATGCATCCCTTTAGTATCAATTTTCTTCACTCAATAACACAGTTCATCTTACTCGTTAATTTCTATTATGTTAATTATAGATAAATTTTAATGTCCCAAGTTTCTTTTATACCCTAACTCAAAGCTTTGCTCATTCATAAAAAATAAATAGTAAAGAATTAGGTAACAAGTTAAATCTATTAATATACATATTCACCCAATTAAATCTAATATTGTGCAGAAAATACATATAAATGATCAGTCTTTTGATTTAGCTGTAAAAATTCAAGAATGTCCATCATGAGTTCTCAACTTTAAGTAAATTGAGATTTGAGTATATGTTCTCTTTAGCTTTACTTTCTTTTACTTGACAGAAACAAATAACAAAATAACAAGGCAAGCATGATGGATAGAAAAGGAAAAGAAAGAACAAAAAACTTCATTACAACAGTGGTAAGCATAACACCAAAACTGATCCAGATTTTTAACTGCAAAGAGGTGAATGTGTTTATAGTAGTGTTCAAATGAGGTTAGAAGCAAAATATTTACAGAGTTTAAGGCAATCCGTTTGGCCAAATACACCACAGACTTGAACATTTGTTATCAAATTATAGAACTAATTGATGTCCCTTTAAGCCTGCAACAGCAAGGTGCCTTACATTTCGGATTCAGTTTAGCCAAAAGCAATTGTCTTTGGTCAAGCTATAATCAGATAGCAGCTTTTGAATTCTAAAAAGTTGACACCATTTGCTGCAATAAAAAAAATAGAAGGCAAAAGTCCATTAAATTAATTTACCAAGAGATGATCTTCGTCGGTACCAAAGGATTTGCGTGCTTCTTCAAGGCATTTTGATGAGATCCTCTCAGTTTTCCTGCATTTTATCCCAAAATTAATTTCCACGAAAAGATAATGAAAATGCAATTTTCTGAAGCCAAAAAGTTAATACATACTTCAGCATGTAATAGAAAAGGTAACAGTTATCAGTTAAAAAAAAAAATTGCTTTAAGCTTTGAATTTAATCCTACTTTTGAAGTTTAAGAAATTCAAAGGTAAAGAGATTAAAATTGCATTAAGAGTTAAATTTAACCCTAAATTAATTTTAAAGCCCTTTTTGAGATTTTCTAGCATTAGCCCCCCTTAAAATTCCAGCTCCTCACCAAATTAAACTATCACTGACAATTAAATTCAAAATCAAACCCACCTGATTTTGAGTTGGGTCTTCCATAAAATGGTAAACATGAATCAAGCGATCATTAGAATCAAAATCTGAATGTTCTGTACATATTAATATACAAAAACAAGGGAGATGCAAGCTTGAACAATTTTTAATCATCAACCTCAACAATCAAATATTTATAAGGGGTTTTTATGATTATCTTAAAATTATCAAACACCAAAGGAAAATTATCAAACACCAAAAGGAAAATAATTCAATAACTAAACATCAATCTGCTCATTTTCTCACCATCCTTAATTCATTGAAGGAAAAGGCAAATACCAGTCACGTATAGCTTACCTAATTCTCTCTTTAAGTGAATAATTAAATAAATTAATTGATATTAGAAAGAAAAACAGAGATCAGCATTCTATATTCTTAATATTTTACCAACAATAGACAGGATAATAAGAAAACATGAAGCTGATGTAAGACTAATTTATGAACATACCTCCATAAATATGTGCATTTCTTTCATTCCCATACCAATACTTCAACTAACTAATAAATAATTTCTTTATTAACACACCAATTTAACTAGAAATAACAGAAGAGAAAGCATATTTTAAAAAGAGAAAGCTTTGTAACTGTGGGAGAATGTTCAGACATCATTGCATCAGGAAGAAAAAGCATCTCAACAGAAAGCAAATCAACCATTGCATAAACACAAGATAATCGAAAAATTATACCTGCAGGGTGGTGGACCTTCCCCTTCAGGTTCCAATTTTCGCCACTCATAAGGCTTGGCAGCTGTGTCCCATTTTCATCCAATCCATAAGGCTTCAGGTTCCAATTCCAGCAGCCTTTAAGAACACAAAAATATATCCCATTTTCATCCAATCCAATAGCATGAAGCGAATCAAAATAAACACTTCTATGAGCTCTCATAGGATTAAAAAAATAACTATCAATAAAACAAATCAAGCGAGAAATTCATTAAATTCCTAAAACTGAATTTTGAAATCCCTAAAATTGAATTTTGAAATCCCTAATATTTTTTTTTAAATCTGCCCGCCTAATACATTTCTCCTAAATTTCGGGTTAGTAGTTATTGTAACTTACCTACAGTCGTCGATTGAAGAGGAGGGAGCTAGCGGTGTTTCAGGTGGTCGGCGGTGAGAGGAGGCGTCGGGGTGGAGGCTGCAACCCGAACGAAAACACGCAGGGAGGAGGAGGAGAGCTGCTGCCGTCGCGAAGAGAGAGGACCGGCGACAGTAGCAGCGGACGAAGGGGGAGGTGATGGCTGAGACGGCGACACAAACTGAGAAAGGCAGATGGGGGACTGGTTCAACGGGAAGAAGAAAGGAAAAACGAAGGAAGAAAAGGAAATAAAAGGAAGAGAGGAAGAAGATATTACTTTTATTTCCAAAAATTATTTCCACAGGTAGAAAATATTAAAACTTTTTAGCGACTGAAATATCGGTCGCTATTTAGTCGCTAATTCCGTCGCAAATAAAATCGCTACAAATTTAGCGACAGTATCTTCCGTCGCTATTTTAGCGACTAAATTTTAGTCGCTGAATTAGTCGCAAAAATTAGTGACGGATTTTTTAGTCGCTAAATTAGTCGCAAAAAAGGGCGCCAAAAATTACCGCCATAAATTAGCGACTATTTCTTTTTTCCGTCGCTAAAATAGAAAAAAATAGTTTTTCACGACTAATTCTTAATTATGTCGCAAAATAGTCACTAATTAGCGACGGAAAAAATTCCGTCGCTAATTTTAGTCGCTAATTTAGTTTTTTTTTGTAGTGATTATAAATCTTATGAAGCATCTTTCCATGCATGGAATTATAAATAACCCATAGTGTTTTTATAATTACCAAAATATTTACTTAGAATGTGCAACTAATATTTGGTGAAGGAGTATTATATATATTTATGTTAACTAACAACGAAATATATATGTACTATATATGTAAAGGATACTATAGATAATACACTATTAATTATGCAATTGCTGACTTCTGCACGTAACATGCCCAGATGTAGGCTAAAATATTGAATGAAAGGGGACATGCACGTGAATCTCTAAACATAATTGGAATAGCTTAATGATTAAATGAATAAGTTTTGTATTACGCACTTAAAAAAAACAGTCAATTAGCGACGGAAATTTTCGTCGTTAACTGAATTTTTTTCGTCGCTAATGATTTTTAGCGACGCGCGACTAACCGTCGTTATTTGCTCCGTCACAAGAAACTTTGCGACTAACCCATAAATCAGTCGCTAAAAATAAAATTTTAGTCGTTAAATAACTCTAAAATTAGTCGCATAAATATTTATTAGCGACGAAAAATTCGTCGCTATTCCGTTGCTAAAAATATTATATTTTTTAATATTATTTTTACTTAAATTTTTTTATTCCAATTTTTAATTTAATTTATTATTATTATTATTACATTCAAAATTTAATTTAATTTATGTAAATAATAATTATACAATATTTTCAATATTATTATTAATTTAAAAAATATAATATCAAAAAAGTAAATTAAACTGTATAATACTTAAAAAATACTAATTCAAACTAAATAGTGCTATTTAACAATATATAGAAGTTCACAATAAGTTTGTACAATAAGTTCACAATAATTCAAATATAATAAAAATATATTAAATTATACAATATTTAAATTAAAAGTACATGTTCTTGTTATATTTAGCTGCATTTCATCCAATTGTAGTACCTACAGGTCACCAATAAAATTTTCAAATTAATATATACCAAAATTAATGAATTAAAAATCAAAATAAAAAAGATTGATTCTAATTCATATATTACAAGGCATGAGCTACCCTTTTCTAAATTTTCCACTTAATTAATTAACTAGAATATATATATATAGAAAAAAAGAAACAAACAAAACAAGGAATCCTTCTATTTCACATCCTATCCGGAGAGTAACTGTAGTCATTTGCCCCACTTAGATGCTGTAATTCACATGTTCAATTGGCTAATGGTTGTTAAGTGCCTAATATTACTTATTTTGGCTTATTTTTCCTTATCTTTATGCACTTATTTTTAGCTTGTTTTGGGACTTTTCACTTGTTTTGTGTTTTTTATCTTCGTAGGACCAAAATGGTGAGAATTGAGCGAATTTGAGCTAAATGGAGTAAACTCGGAGCAGTCATGAAGATTCACAAAAAAATGGAAACAAAGAGCTGATTCTGGAGTTGGCCTTACCCAAGGCTAAGGGGTAAGGGTAAGCAACTGCCTTGCCCAAGGCTAATGGCCAAGACGCGACAATAGATGTCAACTTTTATGTTTTAAGCCTGAAGTTGCCCTAGCCGCCAGCTATTCTCAATCTGATTTTTAGGGATAATTAGGCTGTAATTAAGGGGATAATAGGTTGTATTTTTAGGAAGATAATATTACATTTAATATTTGTAATTTATTTTAAAAGTTTGGAGAGGATTTGATCATCTTCCTAACTTATCTAGGTTTTATTCCTATATAGCTAGGGAAAAACGTGAATAGGGGGATCTCTTCTACTTCTTCTTCATCTGCGTTTTTCTCAAGGCTGTAACAGGGAGTTTAATTTCTTAATTTAATTTTATTTTGTTTCTACTTTAATGATGTGTGGCTAATTTCATTTGTTCTAGTTAAAGATTAATTCAAAGCCAGGTTTTTATTCACCGTGAGATTGTTGTGCTTGTTTATTGTTCTTAATTTCATAAAATGTTCATATTATTTACTAAAGTTTAGAGAAATCATATATCGATTATTATTTATTTTATGTTCAATGAGGCGTCGTTGTTCATTTAAATAAATAAAATAATGCTAGTTGAGTTTGCTAAATCCGTAATTGTTTAGTAAAGTTAATAACAAGTGGCAATCAGTGTAGCTTCCTCACAAGGGCTGTTACATTGAGTAAATGCATGATTTGATCTAAATCGGTCTCGCGTGAGGTTGGTTGGCTTAGGTCAGGTCTTTCTATTCCTTAATGCTGTCAATAAATTAAATTCTTGCGCGTGCTAAGGGTTATTTGTTGGTTAGGAATTAATTATAGTCTTACTTTATTAATTCATTAATACGGAAAGATTAGGTCGGAAGCGCGAAACCGACGTCTATAATTGGCCCAGTAATTAATTTTTAGATTTACTCTTTCGTCAATGATCGGTTGTGTTATAATATATTAGCTGTATAATAGTTGTCTCAGCTAAAGTTTAGGCTAAATTATATGAGTCAATATTTTGTATTAATTGTACTTTCCTATTTAGCATATTTTTGTGCACTATAAATATTAGGTTGTAAATTGCTTGGAATATATATATAAAAACACAAATTCTCTCCACTATTTTGTCCCCATCTATTATTTATTTTCATGGTATCAGAGCCACTTTCGTGGCCTGTTTTCATGATTTTGTGTTTTTTTTTTCTTTTAACCTTCTTTTAAACCAATCAATTTATTAACTACAAAAGCCTTTGTCCCGTAGCCTTTTGTTCACTACAACTCTAACAGCAAACCTTAACAAATTACTCCACCAGTAATTCTCTTTTCCTAGCACGCAATTAAAAAAAATATGTCTACTGCTGAAGGGCGAACAGAGGTATCCAGACCTTTTGAAATTGTTTTGAGTGGCATAAATTATGTCACTTGGTCTCAGGCTATGACTAGCTTCCTTAAAGGAAGAAAATTATGGAGAATTGTCACCGGAGATATTAAATCACTAGTAAAAGACAAGGAAGAATCTGATGATAAATTCGGGGAACGTCTTGAAGATTGGGATTGCAAAAATCATCAGATTATTACTTGGTTTAGGAATACATCAATTCCTGCAATTTATGAAGAATTTAGTTATTATGAATCTACAAAAGAAATTTGGGACATGTTGAAGAAGCGGTATATGACAAGTGATCTGACTTTTCGCTATCATCTTCGGAGCATTCTGTGTCGCATGACTCAAGAGCCAGGTCAATCTATCATGGATTTTTATGCACAAATGCATTCTATTTGGGATCAAATTGCTATGTCTGTACCTGTTTGGGACACTACAGAAGATGCACAAAAATTCCAAAAATACAGGAATGAAGATCGATTTATTCAATTTTTGATGGCCTTGCGAGATGAATTTGAACATACACGTGCTTCTCTACTACATATTGTGCCATTGCCAAATCTTAACCAAGCTGTTGCTCAATTGGTTTCAGAAGAAACTCGTCTTGGATCCCTCCGCATTCAACGTAGTGATACTGTTATGGCAGCTCATGATGCTCACTCCACTCCTGCAGTGGTTGCTGCTACTCATACATCTAAAGTTGGATCAAATGGCCCTATTGAATGTCGTTATTGTAAAAAATCCAACCATCATATTTCAGAGTGTCGAAAGCTTGCTCGAAAACAATCATCTGGCTCTACTGCTGTTCAATCTAAATCCTCACAGTTTCAAAATACTTCACGTTCAGCTGCCTCCATTACAACTGCTGCCTCTGATCCTTCTACTGTCTTTGATGCCTCACCATCTGATGCGTCTTTTTCTTTGCATGAGCTTCAAGCCTTTCTAAATCATCACTCGTCCAATTCTGGTAATCACTTATCTTCTGCCATGTTTGTCATACCAGGTAAATATTCTTGGTTTTTTGATACAGCATGTTGTAACCATATGACATTAGATCCTACCTTATTTGTGTCAAAAATCTGTGCCTCTCATATTCCTAAAATTCATACTGCTGATGGTTCATCTATGTCAATTATTCATGTTGGTCATGTTGCTACTCCAAAATTATCTATTACTGATACTTATCTTGTTCCTAAAGTCAGTTTAAATTTGTTATCAGTTGGTCAACTGTGTGATATGGGTTTTGATGTTCATTTCTCTTCTTCTGGTTGTGTTGTTCAGGATCCACAGACCAAACAGACAATTGGGACAGGGCGTAAAGTTGGAAGATTGTTTGAGCTCATCTCTCTTCAACTTAATTCTCCATCTATTATTACTGCATCATCCACTTCTATTCCTTTACATGTTTGGCATTCTCGTTTGGGTCATGTCTCTTTCAATCGTTTACGTTCTTTAGTTGCTAGTGGCAAATTAGGTATTGTTAATGATGAATAATTAAATTGTCAGTCATGTCAACTTGCAAAACAAGTTTATTTGCCTTTTCCTGTTAGCGATTCAATATCCTTGGAGCCATTTGATTTAGTTCATTCTGATATTTGGGGACCAGCTCCTGTTGCTACATTCAGCATTTGTAGCTTTTATTTTATGAAAACCCCCCTTTATATTTTTATTGTTAAAAATCTGGTTATTTAAAATTATTTCGGTGCTAGTCTCTGTGGATTCGACCCTCTCTTGCCGTATTTACAATTTAATTGATAGGATAATTAAGGTATTTATTTTTGGTGGCTTCAACATCCATCAAATTTTGGCGCCGTTACCGAAAACTAGTCTAATTTGATTTAATTTGTTAATGACCAGGTCGAAATTCGGGAGAAATTTTATTCGATTCGAAGATTGAAAAAATAGCTCAGAAACTAAGGAAGGAGACAAAATTATGCAAGGAACTTGCTGGAACTTCTTCCAAACAGCAGCAAGAGGAAGAAGAAGCTGATTTTATTGAACTTTCAGCTGAAATAGAAGAGGGAAAAATGGCAGAACAGACTTTAAGAGAGCTTAATGCACCTCATTTAAACCAGCAGCCCTTGTGCATAACTTATCCAGCTTTGGACACTGTATTTGAACTAAAATCGGGGTTGATTCACTTACTTCCCACTTTTCATGGCTTAGAGAATGAAGATCCTCATAAGCATTTGAAAGAATTTCATGTAGTTTATTATAGTATGGGGCCATAAGGAGTTACTGAATAACAAGTGAATGTGAGGGCCTTTCCATTTTTATTGGCTGATTCGGCGAAGAAATAGTTGCTGAATTTACCATCAGGAACAATCACAACATGGACTGATATATTGAGAATGTTCTTAGATAAGTTTTTTTCAGCCTCCCGAGCTTCTGTAATTCGGAGGAAAATAAGTGGAATTAGACAAAAAGATGTGGAGTCACTTCACGACTATTAAAAAAGATTTAAGAAATTATGTGCAAGCTGTTCCCAACATAGAATTACTGATCAATCCCTTATTCAGTATTTTTATGAAGGTATGTTGAGCATGGAAAGAAGGATGATAGATACAACAAGTGGGGGAATCTCAACAATAAAATCCCAGCACAAGCCCGTGAGTTGATACAAAATATGGCAGCCACTTCCCAACAGTTTGGAAGATATCAAGACCCCCCCAAGAAGAGTACATGAGGTAAATTCTTCTTCTTTTGAAGATAAACTTAATGCTCTAACTGTTCTTGCACAAAATATGGCTGCAGGTAGAACTCCCCAAGCAAAAGTGTGTGGAATTTGTGCATATGCTGGGCATCCAACTGATATGTGTCCCACTCTACAAGATGATTCGCAAGAACAAGTGAATGCTTTAGGTGGATATGGTGGACAACCCCCTAAAAATTATGATCCATATTCCAACACCTACAACCCAGGGTGGCATGACCATCTAAACTTCAGCTATAGTGTAAGGCAGCAAAATCCACCACAAATATTCCAATCGAGGTCACCACAACAGCCTATCCAAATAGCTCCTAAATCAGGTTCATCTCTTGATGAAATTGTTCACTCTTTGGTAACTAATATGCAACAACTTCAACAGGAAATGAATGCTAGCATTAAAAATTTAGAGAAACAAATGAGGCAAATGGCAAATTCAGTAAGCAGAATGGAATCCCAAGGGAGGTTGTCGTCTCAGACCATTGAAAATCCTAAATAAAATGTGAGTGCAATTATTTTAAGGAGTGGAAATGAGCTAGAACAGCCCCTGCCCAAGAAAAGTGACCAAAACATGGCAAGAAAAGCTGAAATAAAGGTAGAAATTGAGGAAAATGAACAACTCAAAGACAAAAATTCAGAATAGCCCCCAACTATAGTCATCAGACCTCCTTTTCCTGAGAGATTAGCCAAATCTAAGAAAAAAAAGAAGGAGAAAGACATATTTGAGATATTTTGCAAGATCGAGGTAAATATCCCTTTAATTGATGCTATTAAACAAATATCTCGATATGCAAAATTTCTTAAAGAATTATGTACTAACAAGAAAAAGTCAGTTGGGTATAAGAAAATAACAGTGAGTGAGAATGTTTCGACTGTACTTGAAAGAAAAATGCCAAAAAAATGCAAGGATCAAGGTATATTTGTTATTTCCTGTCAAATAGGTAATGTTAACATTAAGAAAGCAATGTGTGACTTAGGTGCATCAATAAATGTTATGCCTCTGTCAATTTATTCTTCTTTAAATGCTAGGCCTTTAGAAGAAACGGAAGTAGTAATTCAACTTGCTAATAGGTCAATTGTTTATCCTGAAAGATTATTAGAGGATGTTTTAGTGCAAGTTAATGGCTTAATTTTTCCAGCTGATTTTTATATTATTGATATGGATGATGATGACAAATTTTTGGAGTCATCTGAAATTTTATTGGGAAGACCTTTCCTTAAAACAACTAAGACCAAGATAGATGTGTATGCAGGTACACTTACTATGGAATTTGACGATAAGATGGAAAATTTTAATGTTTATGATGCCATGAAAAATCCTAGTATTATATCTTCTGTTTGTGGTGTAGATAAAATTGAGCCTTTAACTCCTCCAGTGTTTGAATTGAATAGGGACGATAAGTTACAGGTAACTTTGGGTGATAATGTAAATGTGGATAGCACTGATAAATTGGAAAAGAAGCTGAATTTGGAAATAAATTTACAAAAAATAGTGCATGAACTTGAAGCTTTAAAGGAGACAAACAATTCTCCTCCTAGGGGTATTGATCAATTTTATGTTCATAATTCGAAGCAGAATCCTAGTTATGTGTCCAATATTTTTGAAGTAGATGTTACTGCACATTCAGATAATGAATCATTTGAATTGGGTGATAATCCTAATAATTTAAATTTTTCATATTTTTTGGACTCTATTTTCAAAAATCCTAACAATTTTGAAAAGAATTTGGTAGTTGATACCAATTTGCAGGGAGTGGTGAATGGAAGGACACTGAAATGGGATTTGAGACCGGTTTGAGAGGCGTTGAAGTCTAAGAACATCTGGCCAAAGACGTTAAAGAGAGGTGCTTTGGGAGGCAATCCAATATTTAGCCTTGCCCAATGCTAAATGTTTCTGTTTAGATTTAAATTTTAGTATTTAATTTTATTTCACTGTTTCTTCTTCTTTATCTCTTTCTTATGGTTGACCAAATTTATTTTTAAATTTACAGGAAGTGTTGGTTAGCAACTGACAATTTAAAGGGTGGTTTGGAAATTTATTTTAGCATAATGGGTTAAGGGTTGAATTTCATGGCTTGAGAAAATATTTTTTTTTTAACTAAGCAAAGTTAACACGGGCTTCTAGAGAGACATGTTCAGAACTTGGACAATTTTTTTTAATTTTTGCAAGCTACTCTCGTTGAATTTTGAATATCTCAAGTTACTCGATCTTGTTTTGACTTGTGGGCCTTACATTTCTTCAAAATGGGTTTCAATTTTCAATTACCTTATTTTTACCCATTTAATTATCTCTCCCTTTTAATTTAACCTAACAAAAATTAAACCCTTTTCTTACTTTTACAGACCCACCGCTGACAACAGCCTCCAACCCAGTCGCCGATCTGTGCAAGTCAGCCCCTCTCCGACCACATCCGCAGCCGCACGCTCCATCCAGCACGCAGTCGCCGTCGCACCCACAACCTCTCGCTGATCATGATTCGACAGACCCGAAGGTCCTCACGCACGAGTTTCGCACTCCGTTCCTCCCGCAGATCCGACGCCACCGGATCTCCTTCGTGCCGCCAATCTCCACCGTATCCCATCGTCGTGCAACCACCAGCGGCCACGCGATAGCAGATCGGCGCTCTCGTTGTCATTGTGAGCAGATCCGTCGCCGTCGCACGCTCCAGCAAGATCCGACTGAAAGGCCACGCGACCACGATATCGAGGCTTCCACCCCTTTGCACCGCCGATCTCCGCCCACCACGCAGTGCCACCAACCCGCCATCGTAGACCACCAGATCTGTCCACGCTGCTCGCGTGCGCCAATTTCTCCACCTGCGTCGTCACCAGAACAACCGCCGCTAGCCACTTATGTTGTCATGCCACTTGCAGATCCAAAGCCTTCCCCTGCTCAAGTCTCATAAATCAACACAACAGAGTCTCCTCCCACAAGAACAGGGCAATTCTTTTTCATTTTTTTGTTATTTATTTCGGTTTAAATTTAATTTTTTTTATATAAATCTGTTACCTTTCACCCCACGATTATGTTGTTCCGCATTGAGGACAATGCGAGGAGAAGGTGTGGGGGAGGGGTTTGATCTAGAAGTGTTGAGTTTGTGATTGTCGGTGTTGGTTTGTTAATATTACTGTTAATATTATTTTGTTGGAATATCAATTGTTGGTGTGGTGCATAAGTGGCCGTTTTGATGCCAGTTTGGTTGATATTTGAGTAAGGAATTTCTACTGAATTTTTGATATGTTTTGCTACTGAGTTTGATGGTTATTTAAAGTTGGTTTTACTGCTGAATTTTTGCATTTAATTGGTTAGATCTGTGCATATTTTAGTCGAAGCTAGAAAATATTTATTTTAAAGAAAACAAAATGTGCATATATAGGTTGGTTTGCTACTTTGATGGTAACTAGTTTCTGATTATTGTGCAAGTCTTGAGTTGTCCTGCTATTTTAATGCTTAATTATCAATTTTTTATGTTGCAATTTTGTTTTTTTGGCTAATTTTGTGCAAAAATTTTTGATACATATAATTATGGAGTATTTTTGGTAGCCATTTTGAGCAGAAATGCACGTAAGTTTTGGTTAGAGTTTAATTTGGAATATTCTTACTTTGCTTAATTGATGCATTAGGCATGATTTTTGTGCATAAAAGTTATCATTTTTTATCATAATTTTATCACTTGTCCCCCTGTTCAATTAGGCATTCCTGTTGTTCATTAATATTTATTAAGCTTTATTTACAATTCTAGGGAAAAATATTTGTCTAAAAATCAATTCCAAAATCATTTAGTTGTTGACTCATTGATTTATTGGGCAAGTTTGAGTAGTGTTCATGATTATTTACCATTTTTCATACAATTTTTGGTAGTATTGATTACCTTTTGAATTGAAAATATCAAGGTTTAATTTCTAGGTGAAACATAATTTTTACATGTTCTAAAATTCGATTCTTTACATTTTAAAAGCTTGTTAAAACCTTATTGGACACTTGTTTAATATTATAAGTTTTTAGATTGAAGGACTTGGTTATCAGGAATATATACATATATATAATTAAAAAAAAGAGAGACAGAAAGATAAGAAGTAAAATTGCAATAAATTTTACTCCACTGTCCGCTTAAAAGGTGGTTATGAGTAGAGTTAGTAGACGCTTTGAATTGTGTGATCTGAGTAACCGGGTGTATGCGGATCAGAACCGGATACCCTTGCGTAAAAAGGATTTCTACATTCATTGTAAGCATTTTGATCTTTCTTAGGTTGAAAAAATCTGGTATATGCAGGTCAGAACTGGGTACTGTCTCATCCACTACAGTCCGAGTTAAGAAAAATATATACGAAATAAATTTCCTGATTTTTCTTGTTCCTTCATCTAATAAAATCTAAAGTATGGTGTCTGATTTGGTTTGATAAATTCTCTTTTATGCATTGATGTTAATATTGAAGTGAGATAAAATTCTTGCATGCTTAATGTTTTTAAACCTTGCTGTTTCTAAGTTGAAAAGGTGGTTGAGAAACTCATATTTAATATGATTTAGTGGGAAATTATTTTGAACTTCTATCTCTGTTTTGCCTTGCATTTTGATTTAGTTCAAACTTATGGAAATTGGAATTTGTTTTTGAGTGATTGAACTTTTGAAAGGATTGTGATTGAGGTTTAATTCATGTTTGAGGACAAACATGGGACAAGTGTGGGGGAATTTGTTAAGTGCCTAATATTGCTTATTTTGGCTTATTTTTCCTTATCTTTATGGGTTTATTTTTAGCATGTTTTGGGACTTTTCACTTGTGTTTGTGTCTTTTATCTTCGTAGGACCAAAATGGTGAGAATGGAGCGAATTTGAGCTAAATGGAGTAAACTCGGAGCAGTTATGAAGATTCACAGAAAATTGGAAGCAAAGAGCTGATTATGGAGTTGGCCTTGCCCAAGGCTAAGGGACAAGGTTAAGCAGCTGCCTTGCCTAAGGCTAATGGCCAAGACGAGACAACAGATGTCAACTTTTATGTTTTAAGCCTGAAGTTGCCCTAGCCGCCAGCTATTCTCAATCTGATTTGTAGGGATAATTAGACTGTAATTAAGGGGATAATAGGCAATATTTTTAGGAAGATAATATTACATTTAATATTTGCAATTTATTTTAAAAGTTTGGAGAGGATTTGATCATCTTTCTAACTTATTTAGGTTTTATTCCTATATAGCTAGGGAAAAACGTGAATAGGGGGATCTCTTCTACTTCTTTTTCATCTGCGTTTTTCTCAAGACTGTAACAAGGAGTTTAATTTTTTAATTTAATTTTATTTTGTTTTTACTTTAATGATGTGCGGCTAATTTTATTTGTTCTAGTTAAAGATTAATTCAAAGTCAGGTTTTTATTCACCGTGAGATTGTTGTGCTTGTTTATTGTTCTTAATTTCATATAATGTTCATGTTATTTACTAAAGTTTAGAGAAACAATATCTCGATTATTATTTGTTTTATGTTTAATGAGGCACCGTTGTTCATTTAAATAAATAAAATAATGCTAGTTGAGTTTGCTAAATCCGTAATTATTTAGTAAAGTTAACAACAAGTGGCAATCAGTGTAGCTTCCTCACAGGGGCTGTTACATTGAGTAAATGCATGATTTGGTCTAAATCGGTCTCGTGTGAGGTCGATTGGCTTAGGTCAGGTCTTTTTATTCCTTAATGTTGTCAATAAATTAAATTATTGTGCGTGCTAAGGGTTATTTGTTAGTTATGAATTAATTATAGTCTTACTTAATTAATCCATTAATACGGAAAGATTCGGTCGGGAGCGCGAAACCGACGGTTATAACTGGCCCATTAATTGATTTTTAGATTTACTCTTTCATCAATGATCGGTTGAATTAGCATAAGAGTGATCAATACTGCGCCTACCATTAGCACACTGGGCATCTAACAGACCACTGCCGAATCTTGAGGGGCAAGATCTAGGACCTCATTGACTCCAAAGAAATCAGCGATCCTGAGAAGAGAAAGAAGAAGGAGAAGACGAGCTACAATGCAGTTCCCCCGCCATGAGTTTGATCGGTTCTGGCAAGATGAGTACGCTGCTGCTACCCGTCAGAAGAGCTACATGAAGACTATATTTTTTTTAGATGCTTTATTGCCTTTCAATTCAAGAACTCCTTATGATAGTTGGTTATTTTAATGAACAATTTTTTCCTTATTTGTATGATGTTTCTAATAATTTCATTCCTTATGATCACGATGCATCCATTTATTTTTGACATTAACCCAATTAATATGACTCCGTCTAATCTCAAAACTTTGGGGAGCCCAAACAAAATCTTGATAGCATCTGGTATAACTCTTGAAGAGAGGATAATTTTGAGAGATATATAAAAAAAAGAGCCTTTGCCTGGACCTGGTATGACATGCTGAAGACTGACAAGGATATTCTTGAGACCATGCTACTTCCACGCTCCAACGTGACGACGAACCATTCCTTTGCATCCACAACATCTGGGATGCATATGGTGCTGCTAAATAAAACCAAACTTCAAGAGCTACGCCAGGAGTTAGACGAATAAAACTTAAGACCTTCACGAGGAAAACATAACTCATCAGAACCGAACAGTGTGACCCCTTTCTTCCCAACCATTTGAAATGTGTACCCTAAAACCAATTAAGATTGACCTTTAACTACCCGAAACCCTTACAGCTTTTTGCCTTTTAGCCAAAAAAAAAACAAACAAAAAAAAAACTCACTACTTTGCCCTGAACCACTTGAACCTAACCTGTAACCCAATTCCAACCACTGAGGCCTAACTTGTGACCCTCAGTCAATCCCAACCATTGAAAGCCACCTCAGAAACTGCACCACCGAAGTCTACATAAGTCAAGTGTGAGATTTCACATTCAAGCCCCGAACAAAAAACCCATCGTCACAACCAGTTCGCATAAGGGCCAAGAATAAGACTTTGATACAAAAAAGAACCACTCTCCGAAGGAGCAGCTTTTTCGACTAACGAAGATGGAAGCAAATTCAATCAACACTGACAAACTGAAAGAAGGTCCATGGCAAAGGCTAAAAATAAAAAAGAGAGAAAATATTCAATCATGAAAACCCGCGAGGGCTGATTGATAACAGGAGTTTGATGCTCTAAGATCTATCCCGAGATTAGATGAGGTCTCATATTTTTTCGAGTTAATGCCAAATAGTGATCATGTGTTATGAAATCAGATTGAAATATGTGCATTTATGCAAAGACGTGTTGGTATGACCAGAGCAGATCATCTAGCACACTCAAATTTATCTGGGTCCGGCATAGAATCAGCACATTGGTACTATCTACACTCTGGTACTCTATCCACTCGAGCACTTCAGCCGACTCACTTTGCTATCCACCGTGAGGCCAATTCTACCGCATCTTCATGACAAAAACCAAGCTCATGCAACTATAATCTGAGACATAAGTGCATGCCGACTGTACCTGAAAGATCTTTCGCAATAACTCCAACTTCTCCCACAAAAAAAGGGTCGTTAGAGATGAAAACCGTGACTGGCGCTCTAAGCAAAAGTCAGGCCAAAGGGCAGGGTGAAAACCTGGGAACAGGCAATCTGTCCTACAAAAAATGAAATAAATAAAAGCCGCTAGATTGGATTGGGTCCATTTCAGGCAAAAAATAAGGTACATGATTATGTGAAAGTCCGAAAAGGACTCATTTTTCGCTAAAAAAAACTAGTATGTGTGACGCGCGCCGGATCCCCGCAGCCGCCCCTTCGACCGCCCGCACGTGGGCGATCGGGGCATTTGTGGGTCCGTTGACAGCTTGCAATAAATCGCAAGTGCGTCTATGTTGGGCAACAAGGAGGTTTCATGGAGTCGCCACCCAATAGAACATTGGGAAAGTTTCTCTCGCCTCGGAGAGCCTAAGACTGCGCTTTGTATCCATTTTGGGCCAGCCAGAGGGGTATTGGAAGGTAAACCTCTCGCCCTAAGGAGCCTAGGATTAACGCTAAAGCCTCGTGACACAAGAGGTGTCTTGGAGGGTAAACCTCTAGCCTCTTGAGCCCAAAGACCAGAGCTGGTTCGGGACTTCTCATTTATTTATACCTTGATTAATATTATAATTAAGTTTTGAATTCATTGTTTCATCAACTTTCCACACAATGCAATTTAAATTAAAGGCGCAATCATTCATATCAAAAGCGGTAAATGTAAGCAAAATCCAAAATAAAGCATTTAAAAATAAATTACAATAACACTAGGAGCGGAATACAACTCCCATTTATAAAAGTGAAATACATGCATAAAACGGGTTATTCATTTAATAGTGAGAACATTGGTCCTCGCATGCATATTTATTATGAAACAGTTTTGATGTGATGATTTATTTGGGAATGAAAAACTAGGACATTGGTCCCCTTTTATTTAGAAAAAGGATGTCAAGTTAATTAATAGAAACGTTTTTGTGATTTTCTTTATAACGAGCCTAAATAAATAATTTTACAAGAAAATTATATGGCAAAATTAAATAAAATATTACAAATAAAGAAAATAAATATATGAACCAAACGAGCCTTTTTGGACCTCCCGATGTGCTCGCAAAAACGCCCAAGCGAAAAATGAGTTTAGACATAAAAACAAATACAAATAAAATAATGTTAGTAATTAAATCAATTAAATTAATTAAACATACAAAATAATGAATAACAAATTAAAATAAAATAAGATGATATGAAAAGAATGATAATGGAATCAAAAATATTAACAAACCAAAATAAAATGAGAAACATGGATTATATGTGATAAATGATTAAATGATGTGATGAAAATAAAATAAAACATGTTAACTAATTAGTACATGAAAATATACACATGATGAAAATGATGATGAAGATAAACGAATCAAATAATATATAAAATGATAAAGAAAAGAATAATAAATGGATAAATAAACAAATCATAATCAAATCATGTAACAATGATAAAAAGAATAATAAACAAATGAATGATGAAAATAATAATGATATATAACAAGGTTAATTGATGTGTTCATAATTAATATAAACTATTTACATGGCAAAAAGATTAATTTAAATTAATTAATTATTTGCATGTTAAAAATAATGAGGAATCAAAATAAATTATTTACATGTTAGGAATTAAAAAAAACAATATTCACATGAATAAAAATCAAATCATATATAAACAATTAAATGGAACAAATATAAGAAGAATACAACAAATGAATAGATGAAAACAATAAATAAATCAATAAAAACTATAAATTAAATATGAATAAATTAAATAAAAATAAAATAAAATAGAAATGGAGCCAAGAATATTTACCCTCAGAATATTGGATTTGATGAAGGAAAAGTGATGATTTTCCGGAGAATTGCTTGAAAGAATAATTTAGCAATAAAATTAATTCTCTTTGTTTATGGAGAAAAACAAAGGAATTGATTTGTATGCTTAAGATTAAAAAGAAATTGATGTCAAAATGATGATTAATCTCTTGTGTTTATGAAGAAAAAACCAAGAAATTAATTGGAATAATTAAGAATTGAAAATTGATCTTTCAATTTCAATTAAACCTTTTTAATTAAAAGAAAAAATCTGAAAAATCTTGAAAAGAAAAATAGAAGAAGAAGAATTCTGGAAATTCTAGGTCTAAAAAATGTGGAGGCCTCCAAAAGAATCAATTGGAATAATTAAGTCTTGAAAATTAATTTTCCAATCTCAATTAAACCTTGTTAATTCAAAGAGAAATCTCAAAATATTTAGAAGAAAAATCAAAGAGGAAGAGAAATGCTGGAAATTCTGATGTAAAAAAAATAGTAGTGGAGGCTCTCTTTTGATTTCATCATAAACTCTTTATAGAATAAAATAGGTTGCCCTAATTTAATTAAGGAAAAAAACCTATTTTAACACAAAATTTATTTATTCTTAATGATAAAATCAAGTTTTATTATTTAATTACCTAAAAAAATATTTTAGAATTTAATTTGAAGTCAAAAACCCTGAAAAAATTAGATAAAAAATGGAATTTTGGGTGAAAAAATCGGAAAAAATGCTGAAAAATCGGATTTTTGGGTATCAGACCCTATACCGACGGCCAGGACGCCCGTCGCTATAGAGCGACGGCCTCACGCAGGCATGCTGCGCGAAATCCGCGCGGAGCTCGCGGAAATCGCGCGCCTCAGCTCGCGGTGCGGCGCGCAGTGTGCACAACGCTGCGCGTCGCCATATCGACTCTAGCGCGCTGCCGCGCCTGACACCCGCGGTCCGAAAATTTATTTTTTTTTTTTTTATTTTTTAATTTTTCACTCTAAAATGCAAATTTGACGAGAAAACCATCACTTTTAACCTTTTAAGCCTGTGAAGGCAATTATCATCATTGGGTAACTTCGATCTAGGCTGACTCAGGACCCGGTGTCTACAGTGTGAAAATCCACAAGAGATGCACTACCTTCAAAAAATGACTACAGGTATCGGAGGAGAACCTCATAATCCCCCAGAGTCATGAAACTCAAAAGCAATTCTAGAGGGCACCGATCCTACTGCGAATCGCGACCAAACCAGCTGTCGCCTCTGAATCCACTTAGACGAATCCTTGTCTTGCATTACTGCATACATATACATCTCACGTGCATGCTCAACACTTTTCCTGCATATTTTGCTTTCTAAATCTTGCAGAAAGAGAGAAACAACGAATGGTGAGTGACGACATCGATCAAAACGCCAATTCAATCCAATCCAGCTAATCGAAGACCTCTCAGAGGTGACCTCTCAGGGGGTGATCAACTGAAGACCTCTCAGGGGGCATTCAACCACCAGAAGATCTCTCAGGGGGCGTGTGACGCGCGCCGAACCCGGTTAACCCAGCAAGGGCCCTCACTTTGAATCCGCTTTAGGATTCGAGGTATGAAAGGTTCGCGTCTATTGATCATGGGCGCCATGAGGCATCATCGGTGTATCCCTCCCAATAGAACATTGGGGAGAATAACCTAGCCTATTGACGCCTAAAGGCACCTTTTGAGGTATTTGGAGTCGCCACCCAATTTGCAAGAAATTAGGAAAAGGTTTCTCACCTCTAACGGTCTAAACCAGAGTTATGGTGTCCGGAACTTCCCTCTTATTCATGCTTTGGTTAATTATAAATGGATTTTTAACTTCTTAAGATTATATCTCTCATCTCACGCGATTGATGCATTTAAATTAGATAGCGCATTGAAAGCACGTAAAGAAAATAAATAAAAGCGATAAGCAAAGTAAATAAAGGAAGCGGTAAACACCCAAGCACTCAATTACAAGAGAAATAGGGGCGGAATACAACCCCAATAAAAGGAAATTAAGAACACAAATGGGGGCGGAATACAACCCCAAAAATAAATAAAGTTGCCCCAAAATTAATTACAAGGGCCCAAAATGAAAGAAAATAACTTTAAACACTCACCCAAAAATGAAATGAAAGGACATTCATAAATCGAGACATTATTTAGGGAGCATTGGTTCCCTCGCACTTGTTCGAATTTTTAGGAACATTGGTTCCTTCGTGTTTAATTTAAAAAGGTTCGAAAAGTCATTTTAATTGTTTGAATTGGAAAACCGGGATAAGTGATCCCATTTTTGTAGAGAAACTGACTCTTCGTTTTAATTATGATGATTTTTATTGTCGGGCTAAAATAAGGGACATTGGTCCCGGTTTTATTAGTGAAAATCCCCAATTTAATTATAGAAATGTTTTTGTGATTTTTTATCACACACGTGCACGAATAAAATATACATTTACAAGCACGACATAAAGATAGAGAATTAGAGAGATCTCACCGAAATGGAGTGTCCGTCCACGCGTCGCGACCCATCCGGGGAGTCGCGCGGCGCTCACAAGGCCCGACTCAAATTAAAACTCATACAAAAATTATAGTATCAAAAATATTAGTAAAAATTCTAAGTGAATTAATCAAGCAAATGCAAAATATAATTATAACAACAATGATAGCAATGCGATAAAATAAATCAAATCATTAACAGGGATAACAATACAACAATGAATGAAACAAATAATGGCAACAATAATAATAATAAAAATAATACGAAATATTAAATGATAATAATAATGAAAATAATACTAACCAATTAATTAGTTGGTAATAATAGCACTAACAATACTAAAACAGAATAATACTAGTAAATAAATAAATAACAATGATAGTAAAATAGAGAATTAAATGATAATGATAATAATAATAATGATAGTAATAATAACACAATGAGTATGGCAATGGCTCAAATAACCTTAATAATAATAAGAATAATAATAATAATAATAATAATAATAATAATAATAATAATAGCTTATGGGATGGCAATAATGCAAGTCTTAATAAAAGAAGGATGACAACAATATATGAAAATAGGGAAACGACACAACTCAACAATATTTACATTAACCAACTAATAATAATGGAGGATGAGCATAAAGAAACTAAAGCATTGCAACTAAATGATGCATTAACAGTGCTATTTACACATTAAATTACTAGAAACGAGTAATAAGAATAACAATAACAAAAATGATATTGACAGACAATAAATACTATACAATAAATGAATGAGAACGGGTCCAAAGATGTTTACCCTCAGAATTTTTGAGATCGGAAATAGGATGTCTCGATCGTTTTCCTTGTCGGATTTTTCTTTTTTGATGATAATAATATTCAAAGAGAAATATAAGTTCTAAATAAAAATTTTTTTGAAAAATATATTTTGAAGTGAATATTTTTGAAGGAAGATTTGAGCAGAGAAAATTGATTTTTCTAGCTCAAAAAATCCAAAAAAGAGGTATCTTCCCTGAAGGAACACCTAGAAGTTAAAGTTTGAGAAGACTAAAACTTAAAGGATTTTTGAAGAATTTTTAAGAAATAAAACAAACCTCCTGGAGAGTAGAAAGGCTAGAGAGAAAAAGCTAAGAAAAATCCTGAATTAATTCCTCCGTCCCCTCAAAAATGAGGGCAAATTCCTCATTTAATTCTGTCTTGGCCAAAAATGGCAAGGGACAAAAAAACCTTCCTTTTTAGTTAATCTAAAATAACATAAAATGGTGAAACAACGGAAACTGAAAAAATCAGAAAATCAGACTGAAAACAGCGCAAAAAACGGACAGGCGAAACAGGTCGCGCGGAGGAGCCAAGGGCGCGCGGAGCGCTGCGCGTGGTGCCCTGGCACCGCGCGCGGCAGGCTGCTGCGCGCAGCCTGCCTCGCGCAGGCAGGTCGCGCGAGGCAGCTGCCTCGCGCGCAGGGGGGTCGCGCGAGGCAGCAGGCCTCGCGCGCAGGGGGGTCGCGCGAGGCAGCAGGCCTCGCGCGCAGGGGGGGGCGCGCGGAGCGCCCCGCCTCGCGCGCAGGGGGGTCGCGCGGAGCGCCCGCTCCTGCGCGCAGGGGGGGGTCGTGCGGAGCGCCCGCTCCTGCGCGCAGGGGGGGTCGCGCGGAGCGCCTGCCCCTGCGCGCAGGGGGGGCGCGCGGAGCGCCCCGCCTCGCGCGCAGGGGGGTCGCACGAGGCGCCCGCCCCTGCGCGCAGGAGGGGGTCGCGCGGAGCGCCCCGCCTCGCGCGCAGGGGGGTCGCGCGGAGCGCCCGCCCCTGCGCGCTGGGGCGGCCTGCCTCGCAGGCGCCCCTGCGCGCTGGGGCAGCCTGCCGCGCAGGCGACCCCGCGCTGCCGCAGTGGCACTCGCGATAAATTTTTTTTTTTTTTTTTTTTATTTTTAATTTTGACACAATATTAATATTTTTTCCCATTTTAAATTTTAATCCCTAAAATATATATTTTAAAATTATTTTTCGAAAAAAAAACACAATCTTGACAAGGGAACGGTCGATTCTCACTTTTCTTGCCGAAAGTCGGTCTTTTGTTTCATCATCGGGTAATTCTGATCTTGGACCGCCTCGGGACCCGGTGTCTACAGTTGCCCCCAATTTTGGGGAACTTAGAACGCAGGCGCCTAAGTGAACCAAAATTCAGAAAAGAAGGGAAGAGATGCGTACCTGAGGCGGTCGCTTTCTGAACTTGATTTTGCCAGCTTGTCGGCATCATAGGACTATAACCGGTCACATGATTGAGGAACGTCAGCTTGTCGACGTGAGACCAATGGCTGAGCGACTGATAAACACCAGCTCGTCGGTGCGTGAAGGCGCCAGACTTTGAAGAACGTGATTGATAGAACACCAGCTTGTCGGCGTGTGAAACCACGGCTGAGCGACTGATAAACACCAGCTTGTCGGTGCGTGAAGGCGCCAGACTTTGGAGAACGTGATTGATGAAACACCAGCTTGTCGGTGTGTGAAACCACGGCTGAGCGACTGATAAACACCAGCTTGTCGGTGTGTGAAGGCGCCAGACTTTGGAGAACGTGATTGATGAAACACCAGCTTGTCGGTGTGTGAAACCACGGTTGAGCGACTGATAAACACCAGCTTGTCGGTGTGTGAAGGCGCCAGACTTTGGAGAACGTGATTGATGAAACACCAGCTTGTCGGTGTGTGAAACCACGGCTGAGCGACTGATAAACACCAGCTTGTCGGTGCGTGAAGGCGCCAGACTTTCCTGCGAAAACAAAAGAGATTTGTATGCAAAGGTAAGTTATGCACGTGCATATGCATATGTCATGCGAAATGCAGGTGACACCGTTCATCTGAGTGGCCCAGTGGTCGAGGTGCGATAACTCTCGTCGAAACGACTCATGGCTTCGTCTGGGCGATTATGCCCCCAAGTGCCGGAGGGTGCTGTCCCGATTCAGGGGCTCTGACTCATAAATTTTCAGGGAGGTTTGCCTGATGTGTGTCTTTGCTTGAAAGGGGTTGCCCAAGGTAATGCCGCCTTATCACTCCAAGCGTCATTGTCTTAAAGGTAGTGCGTCCCTCGTGGATTTTCACACTAGCTTTTCTTAGCGGGAGATGCGTCCTTGTCGGATTTTCACATAACCCTGTGCCTTATTTTTTGCCTGGAATGGACCCAACCCAATCCAGCGGCTTTTATTTATTTCATTCTTTTGTAGGGCAGACTGCCTGTCGCCAGGTTTTCACCCTGCCTTATGGCCTAACTTTTGCTTAGAGCGCCAGTCACGGTTTTCATCTCTAACGGCATTTTTTTTTTATTATTATTATTATTATATATTTTTTTTTTTAAATTTCTGTCGGTTGCACGGATAAATTGTGCTCATTCGAATGGGAAGTGACAGCAGTGACATATTACTCGTCTAAAAAGAACTATGGACATTCATTGGATAAAAGAACTTCTCTGAGTGCATAATTGCATACATGTGCACGTTTCTCGTGCGATTTCATTACACATGATCATCATTTGACATTAGGCCCCAAGATACCAGACCACATCTAATCTCGAGATAGATCTCAAAAGCATCACACTCCTGTTATCAATCAGCCCTCTCGGGTTTTCTTGATTGAACATTTTTCTCTTTCTTTTCTTCTCTTTTTTTTTTTTTGTTTTTTTTTGTTTTTTTTTTTTTTTCAGCCGTGGAATCTTTTCAATCTGTCGACGTTGACCGGCTCCCTGAATTCATTCCCATCACTATCTGTCAGGATCGCAGCTCCTTTAGACAAAAGCTTCTTCAGAACGAAAGGTCCTTCCCAAGTTGGTCTGAACTTGCCTTGAAAATCCGGAACCCCTGGCCTCATTTGTTTGAAGACTAGGTCTCCTTCCTTCAATGGGTGCTTTCTTACCTTCTTCCCAAACGAGCGGGCTAGCCTTTTCTGGTAGATCTGGTTGTGGTAGTATGCCCGCATCCTATCTTCGTCCAATAGGTTCAACTGTAATAGCCGCTGCTGGGCCCATGCGGCTTCTGGTAGCTGAGTTTCTGTCACCACCCTCAATGACTGGAGTTCTATTTCTACCGGTAGAACTGCTTCCGTCCCGTAAACCAGGGAGAAAGGGGTAACCCCTGTGGAAGTTCTGGCAGTGGTCCTGTAGCCCCATAGTGCGAATGGCAATTTCTCGGCCCAGTCTTTATAGGTTTGCACCATCTTAGCCAATATCTTCTTAACGTTCTTATTAGCTGCCTCGACCGCCCCGTTGGCCTGTGGTCGGTATGGAGAGGACTTATGGTGTTGGATGGCGTATTTCTTGAGCATCTATTTAGTCTCAGCTTGGAATTGTACCCCATTATCCGACACGATGTGATGAGGGAGACCGTACCTACAGATCAAGTGTCGCTCGATGAACCTGGCCATTTCCCGGGCGCCTAATTTCTTGAAGGATTCAGCTTCAACCCACTTGGTAAAGTAATCAATGGCGACCACAATGAACCTGTGCCCGTTAGAGGCTGTTGGGTGTATCTCCCCTATTATGTCAATCCCCCATGCGGCAAATGGCCACGGAGATGTCAGGTTGCTCAATTCCGACACCGGCAGGTGTCTCAGATTAGCATACTGCTGGCATAATTGGCATTCCTTCACATATTTAGAGCAATCTGTATCCATTGTTAACCAGAAAAATCCTTGCCGCATTATTTTCTTTGCCAGGGCCAGACCATTCATATGGGCCCCACAGACCCCTGCATGGGTTTCTTCCATAACCTTTTTAGCCTCTTTTTCATCTAAACATCTGAGTTGCATGCCATCGGCTTGTCTCTTGTACAACACCCCATCTACACTGATGAATTGAGTGGACAGTTTGCGGATTAGCCTTTGGTCTTTTTCAGTGGCTTCTTCTGGGAATATCGACCCTTCCAAATAATTCTGGACATCATAGTACCATGGCTTTCCATCGGTAGTTTCAATATCCCCGACTTGTTCGGTCTCAAAGTATGGCTTGCTCGAACTGGAAATGAGCACGGGCTTCATAACTATTCCTTCCGGGTTATCCCACATGGATACTAAGGTAGCTAGGGCGTCTGCCAATTGGTTCTCATCTCGGGCACGTAGTTAAAAGTGCAAATTTCAAACCGGCCGCTTAGTTCTTTTAAACACCTCACATATGGCAACAGCCGCTCTTCCTTAACGGTCCATTCACCCCTGACTTGGTGGATTACTAAGGATGAGTCCCCGAAGACCTCTACCACTTTTGCCCCCACGGCTGAGAGCGCTTCTAACCCAAAGATGCAGGCTTCATACTCAGCTTCGTTATTTGTGGCTTTATACCTCAGTTTCTTGGCTAAGGGGAGCTTCTCACCATCTGGGGTTACTAGAATTACTCCTGTCCCGGCTCCTTTGTTATTTACTGCCCCATCAAAATACATTTGCCATTTCTGCACGGTGATAGCCGCCACATTTTCGTCAGGGAATTCATACTCCAGTCGGTCTCCTTCAATGGGATGGTCAGCAAGAAACTCCGCCACGGCTCGACCTTTAATGGTCTTTCTAGTAATGTATTCCACGTCAAATTCTTGTAGCAATATCAACCATCTTCCCATTTTCCCTAGTAAAGAGGGTGCCTGTTGCAGGTATCGGAGGGGATTTTGCTTGGCGACCGCCTGCACTTTGTAGGAATGAAAGTAATGCCTCAGTTTCTTGGATGCCCAGATTACTGCCAGGCAAATCTTCTCCACTTCAACATACTTGGCTTCATAAGGGAGGAATTTCTTGCTGAGGTAGTAAACCGCAAATTCGACCCCGAATTCATCCTCTTGGGCCATCATGGCTCCTACAGAACTTTCCTCTATTGCTAGGTAAAGGATCAGTGGCTTAGCAGGCCGCGGCGGTCGTAGCACTGGGGGATGTTGGAGGAAATCCTTAATGACATCAAAAGCCTTCTGGCAGTCATCGTTCCACTTGACCGGCTGATTTTTCCTGAGGAGCTTGAAGATTGGTTCGCACACCGAAGCGAGCTTGGAAATGAACCTACTGATGTACTGTAATTTGCCCAGAAAACTCCGGACTTCTTTCTCCTTTTGGGGCGCTGGCATTTCTCTGATTGCCTTGATTTTATCAGGGTCCACTTCTATTCCCCTTTGGCTCACCACATGGCCTAGCAACTTACCAGAAGTAACTCCGAAAATGCACTTCTTAGGATTAAGGCGAAGGTTATACTTGTCAATCCTCTTAAAGAACTTCTCTAAGGCCTCGAAGTGCCCTTCCCGAGTAGCCGACTTGATCATCATATCATCGACATACACTTTAACCTCCTTGTGGATCAAGTCATCCAGGATCTTAGTAGCCATCCTTTGGTACGTCGCTCCGGCATTCTTCAACCCAAAAGGCATTACTCGGTAGGCGAACGTTCCCCATTCTGTGATGAAAGCTGTCTTGATTCGATCCACAATCCTGTTAAGGATTTGGTTGTACCCGGCATACCCATCCACAAAGCTGTACATCATACAGGCGGCTGCGCTATCCACTAGTACATCAATATGGGGTAGGGGAAAGTCATCTTTCGGGCAGGCTTTATTCAGGTCTCGGTAATCAACGCACACTCGGACTTTCCCATCCTTCTTGGCTACGGGGACAACATTAGCTAACCATGTTGGGTACTGGACCTCTACCAGAAACTTGGCTTCGATCTGTTTGTGCACCTCTTCCTTTACCTTCTCTGCCCATTCCGGTCTCAACCTCCTGAGCTTCTGCTTGACTGGCTTGCACTCTGGATAGGTCGGAATGGCGTGTTCAGCAACTGCCCGATCAATCCCTGGCATATCCTCATAGGTCCAGGCGAAGACTCTTTCATATTTTTTCAAAATTCTCTCAAATTTTATCCTTTCCTCAAGAGTTACGTCGGATGCTATCAAGATTTCCTTCGGATTTTCCGAAGTCCCGAGATTAAATGTGGTGGTATTGGTTGAGTTAATGTCAAATATAAATGATTCATGCTCGTGATCATGCATAATGAAATCATGAGAAACATCGCACAAGTAAGCAAAGTCATTCATATTATTAAAGTACTCAGAATTACAGACAAAATTGTCAAATAGTTCGGGAATAAAAAGTACATCAGCAAAGCTATCACTATCATCTTCCGCTGGAGCCGGCTCTGAGGTCGATGGCCCCTCGTCGTCGACGATCTTCAAATCCCCCAACCCTGGTGCTGCCTCTTCATCTTCCACTTTCTCCTTTCCCTTCACCTGGGTGGCCCACAGACTTTGAGTGACAATCTCCTCGGGAACCTCTCGATCCCATGCTAGACTCTGATTGAAGATTTCCTCATCCCAGAAGGCTTCCACCGCCTTGACCATTCCCTCGGACCAGTCAAACACATCATTGAAGATTTCAAAACCTGGGGTGATCTTGCCACTAATCCACTGAGGCTCTGCCTCCCCACAGTAGGCGCATGCCGATGCAGCCGGTACAAAAGTCTCCAAAATGTGCGGCACTTCCGCAGGCTTCTTCTCGGGTTTGCTCTTCTTGGCATCAGTGACGTAGCCCAAACCTTTCCTATCCTTTTGCCCCCTTGTGGCGACAGGCTCTTGAATCCCTTGTGAGCTCTTACCCAAACCAGCCCCGGGGAGAAAGCTCATTTTCTTCATCATATTGACAACTTGGGGACTTACCACTGTCCCGTCTTCCTCATTCACCATGGCCACGTGAAACCCGCTAAAGGGTTGATTGGAAATCCCTAACACCGATACTTGATTATCACTAGCCGCTTTAATAGTCACGATCTGGCCTTCATGGGGAATCTTGATCATTTGGTGGAGCGTAGATGGAACCCCTCCTAACTTGTGAAACCAAGGCCTTCCCAACAGCACTGCGAAGTTAGCCGGTATCGGCAGAACAACAAACTCAGCCTCTATCTCAACTGGCCCGGTCTTGACTTGTGCCTTAAAAGTCCCAGAAGCTTGCCTTCTCGAGTTGTCATAAGCGGTGATGGTCAGATCGGATTCACTCAACATGCTCTCATTCAATCCTAGTGAAGGTAACGCCACTAGCGGGCACACATTAATGGAGGACCCATCATCCACCATGACACAGGCCGTGTGTTTACCATTGACCTGAGCTCGGATATACAGGGGGCGATTATGATTACGACCCTCGATCGGCAAGTCGGCATCAGTGTAAACTATGTTCTCCTCCGATCCTCCTTTCACAAGGCCCAACAATTCGGTTGGTGAGATGGTGGTGGCGACTGTCGATTCACACAAGGCTTCAACCAGCTTCTGCCTGTGGCTCGGGGATTGCCTCAATAGGTCCCAGATGGATATTTGCGCAGTCGTCTTCTTTAACTGCTTTAGAATTTGGTTCTCTTCTGTTTCTCGCTCTTCACTCGGAGGCACTGGATCCTACTGTCTCTCAACCTCTGGCACCACTCTCCCACTGCGGGTCACTGCTTGCACTTCTTGCACTTCTTCTTCACCCCCAGAACTCCATAGACCCTCTGGCCCATCGGCTTCTTCAATCTCACTTTCACTGGTCGTGTCCCAACATTCTATCATATTGACCTGGGGCCTCTCCCTATTGACTCCCTGTTCGGGGCGGACGATAGCCATGTAATCATTGCCGTAAAGATCCCTCAACACATACCATTCGGGCAAGCTTGATCCTATCATAAAGACTGGGGGAGGAACGGCGTTATACCCGGTATTCTTCTTCTTTTCCCTCTTTTCAGGGTCGGAGATCTGCTTACTGTCAATGAGATCTTGGACCCGATCCCTTAAAGTTCTGCAGGAGTCAGTGAGGTGACCGGTGTGCTGGTGGAAAGCACAGTATTGATCCCCCCTATGATTTGGCTGGCCATAAGTCTTAGCTTGTCTGGCTGGCAATGGCTGGAGTTTTCCCTCTTTCATTAATCGTTCTAGGACCCAGGACAATGGTCTTCCCAAATTTGAATAGTGTCTCTGGTTTACATCAGTGGCTGAAACTTCCGCTGTTCTGCCCACTCTGTTACTGCTGCTTCCGGCGCCACCAGACCTATTTCCTCCTTGGGTCCCGAAGTTCTTCCGAGCAAAACTGTCATTATTGGCCTTCTTTGCCAAGTATTCCGCTTCAGCTTCGATTGCTATGTCTTTTAAGGATTCCCAATCCTTGAGCCCTTTCATCTTAAGCCCCTCCCTCAAATATGGGCTTGCATTTTTGATAAACAGTCTGATTTGGTCCGAGGTATTGGGCTTCCTCTTCATTTCCATAACGCGATTCCTCCACCGCGTAAGGTAGTCATGGAAAGATTCAGTAGACTTTTGTTGCAGGAGCTCTAGGTCTTTCAACGTCACTTCCATGCGGGTGCTGCAGTCGTACTGCCTCATGAACTCACTTGTAAGCAGATCCCAATCTTCTTTCGACCTCCTGTCTAAGCCATGGTACCAATCAACCGCTGACCCTGTCAAACTAAGGCAGAAGTACTCCACCTTTTGCTTCTTGGTAAGACCTGTGCCTTTCATGATTAAGGCATACTGCTTAAGATGGGCCGAAGGATCAGACGTGCCATCAAACTTTGGTAAATCTGGCATCTTAAATCTCTGAGGCAGCAGCTCCTCCTCACCCAAATCTACATCTTCGGGGATGACCCCCTTTCCGACCGACACCATTCGTGCGATGGCCTCCATTCTTTCCTCCATCTTCCTCACCACATCATCTTCTAGCTTAGGAGCTTTGCATCTCACTGCTTGAGGGGCTACTGGCTCATCTTCCTCCTCTCCTAAGAAATCGTCCCTCGGGTCTGGGATCCTCACCCTCTGTTGCTCAACTGGTGCCGCCACTCTAGGCTCGGTAATTGGCTGTGGCACAGTAGTGGTTGGTATGGTGGTCTCCACAACAGGTGTTTCGACCGGATCAACAGTTGGAGCTCCAGATGCTTGTCCAGCGTGTGGTGTCATTTGGGCGACAAAGTTTCCCATCATAGCAAGCATTTTCCTTTCAAAGTCTTCGAACCTTTTGTCCAAGTCTTGTGTTATTACAGCACCCGAATCTTGCGGTAATTCTGCCATTACTGATCCGGAGGATTGTTCTGAATAAGAATCTGAGTTTCTATCCCAATCTGAACCCGAAGCTGATGCCGGACTTGACTGCTCAACTACTTGATTTCTGACCAACCTCCCGCTAGGATCTCTGGACCACTCAAATGGATCTATGATGGCTGAAAAAACCCAATTCGTTAGCATGATGCATGGATGGCATTAAGAATGCATGATCGTGTTGATGCAGCATCCACAACCACATGCAAGCAAACAGACCCTTCCAACCTTATTCCTCCCGCACACGGGGCGATGTGGTCTCTTTCCTAGGTGGGCTTAGTCCATGGGTCAACAGGGGACCCTATGAACGCGCAGAGGGCACGGCGAAAAGCCGGCAGCATAACAGCTCTAATCTAATGCGCAGGCGTATGAGTTTTGGCCATTACGTGTTTGGACAATTCAATCAAGTTAAGGTGGGCTCACCGGGGCATGGAAGCCTTTGATAAAGGACCACTTAACTTGCTTGATTTTGTTTAACACGCGACGGCCCATATCACAAGCATTGTATTAAGGAGCATACCACCTAGTGGAAGTTTCTATTTGCCATTAGATGAGCTTTAGTCAGGGTGATTTTCTTTAGGCTACCCAAGCATGGTTCGCGCCAACGGGTCTAGCTTATCACGAGCATAACGACCGATTGGGTTTCCATTTTGATATACCAAAAGGTACAAGGCTTGGGCTGGTGATTATCCTTAACACTTCCCTACAATGAGTGAAAGTAGGGTCGTGCTTCGGAAACGCACCGAGGTAAGATAGGGACCAACTAGCGTAAGTCTAAGGCTCTAAAATGATATGATGCAATTTTGGCGAGAGATAGAATTTTAAGTTTTAAAAACCCAATTATACTTTAACCAAAGCACTTTCGGAGTGAAGTCTCAAACATCAGATTCCCCAGCGGAGTCGCCACTATGACGCGCGCCGAACCCGGTTAACCCAGCAAGGGCCCTCACTTTGAATCCGCTTTAGGATTCGAGGTATGAAAGGTTCGCGTCTATTGATCATGGGCGCCATGAGGCATCATCGGTGTATCCCTCCCAATAGAACATTGGGGAGAATAACCTAGCCTATTGACACCTAAAGGCACCTTTTGAGGTATTTGGAGTCGCCACCCAATTTGCAAGAAATTAGGAAAAGGTTTCTCACCTCTAACGGTCTAAACCAGAGTTATGGTGTCCGGAACTTCCCTCTTATTCATGCTTTGGTTAATTATAAATGGATTTTTAACTTCTTAAGATTATATCTCTCATCTCACGCGATTGATGCATTTAAATTAGATAGCGCATTGAAAGCACGTAAAGAAAATAAATAAAAGCGATAAGCAAAGTAAATAAAGGAAGCGGTAAACACCCAAGCACTCAATTACAAGAGAAATAGGGGCGGAATACAACCCCAATAAAAGGAAATTAAGAACACAAATGGGGGCGGAATACAACCCCAAAAATAAATAAAGTTGCCCCAAAATTAATTACAAGGGCCCAAAATGAAAGAAAATAACTTTAAACACTCACCCAAAAATGAAATGAAAGGACATTCATAAATCGAGACATTATTTAGGGAGCATTGGTTCCCTCGCACTTGTTCGAATTTTTAGGAACATTGGTTCCTTCGTGTTTAATTTAAAAAGGTTCGAAAAGTCATTTTAATTGTTTGAATTGGAAAACCGGGATGAGTGATCCCATTTTTGTAGAGAAACTGACTCTTCGTTTTAATTATGATGATTTTTATTGTCGGGCTAAAATAAGGGACATTGGTCCCGGTTTTATTAGTGAAAATCCCCAATTTAATTATAGAAATGTTTTTGTGATTTTTTATCACACACGTGCACGAATAAAATATACATTTACAAATAGCACGACATAAAGATAGAGAATTAGAGAGATCTCACCGAAATGGAGTGTCCGTCCACGCGTCGCGACCCATCCGGGGAGTCGCGCGGCGCTCACAAGGCCCGACTCAAATTAAAACTCATACAAAAATTATAGTATCAAAAATATTAGTAAAAATTCTAAGTGAATTAATCAAGCAAATGCAAAATATAATTATAACAACAATGATAGCAATGCGATAAAATAAATCAAATCATTAACAGGGATAACAATACAACAATGAATGAAACAAATAATGGCAACAATAATAATAATAAAAATAATACGAAATATTAAATGATAATAATAATGAAAATAATACTAACCAATTAATTAGTTGGTAATAATAGCACTAACAATACTAAAACAGAATAATACTAGTAAATAAATAAATAACAATGATAGTAAAATAGAGAATTAAATGATAATGATAATAATAATAATGATAGTAATAATAACACAATGAGTATGGCAATGGCTCAAATAACCTTAATAATAATAAGAATAATAATAATAATAATAATAATAATAATAATAGCTTATGGGATGGCAATAATGCAAGTCTTAATAAAAGAAGGATGACAACAATATATGAAAATAGGGAAACGACACAACTCAACAATATTTACATTAACCAACTAATAATAATGGAGGATGAGCATAAAGAAACTAAAGCATTGCAACTAAATGATGCATTAACAGTGCTATTTACACATTAAATTACTAGAAACGAGTAATAAGAATAACAATAACAAAAATGATATTGACAGACAATAAATACTATACAATAAATGAATGAGAATGGGTCCAAAGATGTTTACCCTCAGAATTTTTGAGATCGGAAATAGGATGTCTCGATCGTTTTCCTTGTCGGATTTTTCTTTTTTGATGATAATAATATTCAAAGAGAAATATAAGTTCTAAATAAATTTTTTTTTGAAAAATATATTTTGAAGTGAATATTTTTGAAGGAAGATTTGAGCAGAGAAAATTGATTTTTCTAGCTCAAAAAATCCAAAAAAGAGGTATCTTCCCTGAAGGAACACCAAGAAGTTAAAGTTTGAGAAGACTAAAACTTAAAGGATTTTTGAAGAATTTTTAAGAAATAAAACAAACCTCCTGGAGAGTAGAAAGGCTAGAGAGAAAAAGCTAAGAAAAATCCTGAATTAATTCCTCCGTCCCCTCAAAAATGAGGGCAAATTCCTCATTTAATTCTGTCTTGGCCAAAAATGGCAAGGGACAAAAAAACCTTCCTTTTTAGTTAATCTAAAATAACATAAAATGGTGAAACAACGGAAACTGAAAAAATCAGAAAATCAGACTGAAAACAGCGCAAAAAACGGACAGGCGAAACAGGTCGCGCGGAGGAGCCAAGGGTGCGCGGAGCGCTGCGCGTGGTGCCCTGGCACCGCGCGCGGCAGGCTGCTGCGCGCAGCCTGCCTCGCGCAGGCAGGTCGCGCGAGGCAGCTGCCTCGCGCGCAGGGGGGTCGCGCGAGGCAGCAGGCCTCGCACGCAGGGGGGTCGCGCGAGGCAGCAGGCCTCGCGCGCAGGGGTGGCGCGCGGAGCGCCCCGCCTCGCGCGCAGGGGGGTCGCGCGGAGCGCCCGCTCCTGCGCGCAGGGGGGGGGGTCGCGCGGAGCGCCTGCCCCTGCGCGCAGGGGGGCGCGCGGAGCGCCCCGCCTCGCGCGCAGGGGGGTCGCGCGAGGCGCCCGCCCCTGCGCGCAGGAGGGGGTCGCGCGGAGCGCCCCGCCTCGCGCGCAGGGGGGTCGCGCGGAGCGCCCGCCCCTGCGCGCAGGGGGGGTGCGCGGAGCGCCCCGCCTCGCGCGCAGGCGCCCCTGCGCGCTGGGGCGGCCTGCCTCGCAGGCGCCCCTGCGCGCTGGGGCGGCCTGCCGCGCAGGCGCCCCTGCGCGCTGGGGCAGCCTGCCGCGCAGGCGGCCCCGCGCTGCCGCAGTGGCACTCGCGATAAATTTTTTTTTTTTTTTTTTTTTTTAATTTTGACACAATATTAATATTTTTTCCCATTTTAAATTTTAATCCCTAAAATATATATTTTAAAATTATTTTTCGAAAAAAAAACACAATCTTGACAAGGGAACGGTCGATTCTCACTTTTCTTGCCGAAAGTCGGTCTTTTGTTTCATCATCGGGTAATTCTGATCTTGGACCGCCTCGGGACCCGGTGTCTACAGGGCGGCTAATCGAAGACCTCTCAGGGGGCGATCAACCGAAGACCTCTCAGGGGGCAGCTAACCGAAGACCTCTCAGGGAGTAGTCATTTATAATTAACCAAAGCATGAATAAGAGGGGAGTTCCGAACACCAATCTCTGGTCTTGACCAATAAGAGATTAAAGACCTTTCCCAATTCCTCATGAATTGGGTGGCGATTCCATGATACCTCAAAGGTGCCCAAAGGTGCCATGGGGCTAGATGCTCATTTCCAATGTTATATTGGGAAGGAAGCGTCCAAGATGTCTCATGGTACCCATGATGAAAAAGACGCGAACCAATCCCTCGAATCCTAAAAGCGGATTCAGTGAGGGCCCTTGCTGGGTTCGGCGCGCGTCACAGTCGCCACCCAATTTAAAATTGAAAAAAGTTTGTCTAACCTCTGTTCTTTAAACCAGAGAAAAATTGGAAACTTCACTCTTATTAATGCCTTAGTTAATTATAAATGAGTTTTTAACATTAAATTTCCATCTCCCTCTTACACGTCATACATTAAAATTTAAACGCATATCAAGCATTGAAGGAAAGCAGTAAAAAAAATAATAAAATAACTACAAAACAAATTACAAAATGAAATTGGGACAAAAATGCAATCCCCCAAATTAAAAAATAAATAAATAAATAAATAAATTGGGACAAAAAATACAATCCCCTAAAATAGAAAATTAAATAAACAAAATTAATTAACTAAATAACATTCATAAATATGGACATTTATTTAGAATGTGAATATTGGTTCCTTTATATTCACTAAAAAAAATCAAAAATTTATTTTTGGGTGAATATGAAGAAAACCGGACTGAATTATTCCATTTTGATAAAATTAACTCTTCTTTTAAAAGTAAATTTTTATTGAGTAAAATTAGGACATTGGTCCCATTTTATTAGAAAAAAATCCAATTTATTAATAAAAATATTTTTGTATTTTTCTTTTTAATATGCATAAAATAAACAAAATTATAACAAATTACATGACGAAAAAAAGGCAAAACAAAAGAAAAATAATAAAAATATCAAATCAATCAAACTAAATCTCCTGGATCCCCTCCTTCGCGTGCAATGGTGCTCAAATATGACAAAAACAAGTATTGAAATAAAAAAAAAAACACAAATAAAATTAATATTAGCAATTAAATAAAAAATCAATTAAACACATAAAATAAATAAAAATAAAATAAAATGCATTATGAATGACAAATAAATTAAATTATATAATTAAACAAATAAATTAAAATATTAATAAATTAACACACATAAAAATATAAGTAGCAACAATAATAATAATAATAATAATAATAATAATAATAATAATAATAATAAACACAAACATTCAAGCAAATAAAAAGAATTAAAAAAATAAATTAAAAAATATTGACAATGTTAAATCTATAACTAAAATCACATAAAACAAATAAATACAATAATATATCTACAAATCTATATGGTGATAAATTGATAATAAATAAAAAATAATAAAAAAAATATAAAATTAATTCGAGCCCAAAATATTTATCCTCATTATTGGATTTGATGAAGGAAGGAAAATGGTTAATTTCCTTGTCTTAATTCACAAAAATAAGATTAGAAAAATAAAAAATTAAACTTTTATTTAGAAATAAAATTGCAAAAAGATTGTTCAAATAAAAAATATAGAAGATAAGTTGGATCTCAAAAACAAAAAAAATATTTTTTTTGTCTCAAGAAAATTTGCTTAAAAAAATGAAGAAAATTTTCAAGAACAAAAAATTATTTGTTTGTCTCAAGAATTATTTTTTATTTAAAAAAATCAACTTGGAACCTTAAAAAAAAAATTGAAGAAGAAGAAAAGAAAAAATTTTGCCTAAAAAATGTCCCTTGAAGAAGAAAAGAAAAGAAATAAATTTTTCCTTAAAAAATGTCTCCCTATTTTTCCCTTAAGTTTTTCTATTTATATCATTAAAAAAGAAAAACCTAGCTAATTTAGGAAAATCTCCCTAAATTAAACCAAAATATTCCTTATTTAAATTTTAAAAATGCAAAAAACCTTTAAAATCCTGAAAAAAATGGGTAAAAAATTAATTTTGGACCAAAAATCAAGAAAAGTAACGCTTCGAGGGCCATAATCGGTGAGAGGCACCCGACCCTTGCGAGGCGCGGGCTGGGCATGCGAAGGGCGGCCTGGCAACCCCTCAGAGCGTGCAGCGCTGGGGGCGCTCGCCCCAGCTCCAGTCTGTGGCCGCAAGCCTCCGATTTTTTTTTTAAAAAACAATTTTGACAAAAATACTATAACTTCCAATTTTCTTTTTTTATTTTTTAATATATATATTTTTATTTATTTTTGAAAAGCAATTTTGACAAGAAAATCATCACTTCTAACTTTTTTATTTATGAACAGGCACTAATTTCATCACTGGATAACACTGATCTAGGTGTGAGCAAATTTCTGTTCAAACCGAAAAATCCAACCAAACCGATTGATTTTTTAATTTGGTTCGGTTTTTCAGTTCAGTTTTGGTTTCAAAATTCAACTAATTTCGGTTATTTCGGTTCGATTTTAAAAGGCAAAAACCGAAAAAACTGAACCGACCGAACAATTATTAATACATGTTATTTTTTTCCAATTTTTACAAAAATAAACTTTATTTTTGTATTTCTTGATCCAATCTAAGGGACTTGAACTTAAATTAAATATATGAACATTTTTTAAGTTGGATGTTTTTATTTTAGTTTTGTGATTTGTAATTTTGTATAATTTTTAGATAATTTTTTTAATTATAATTTTAAAATTTCGATTTTATTGGTTAATCGAACCGTAATGACAAAAAATATCAGTTCGTTTATTATATAATATCAGTTTGGTTTGGTTTGTCCAAATTTTAATAAATCGGTTTTCAGTTATTTCAGTTCAGTTATTGAGCCGAACTGACCGTTGCTCACCCCTATCCTGATCTGGGCTATCTCGAGATCCGGTATCTACAATTACAATGATAGGTGAAGGGTTCCACAAGATTAATACAATACTCTAATTACATGTAACACACTAATATCGCTATACGTTACATATAATGGTCGTTTAATTCGGGTTTCGCGATTACCATGATTGTTTGACTTATGTTTAATGTCATATTATAATAAAATGGGGTATAATTTTTTTCTTTTTCGTTTCCACTTCATTTTCTTAATGACTATTTATTTGCCAACATGCCTATAACTGTCTAATGTTACTATTCATTTAGTAAAAATTTCAAAAGGATAACGGCTATACAGGCTACCCTCCTACAATTTGCAAAAATAAAACTCTCAATATGTTCACAATCATCCAACAACCGCCATTAACCACAATACATCCAATTCCAACATCATTTCATCAAGTGCAACCACACATTACATACATCATTCATCACACATAGTGTATATCCATAATACATGTTAAGCCTCCACATAAGTACATATTATCTAATTACATACATAACCATTTATATTACATTACACATATACATGTCATTTACACAAAGTCCTAAAATATTGCTTAATAAATTCTTCTGCTCCTTAAGCTCCCAAAAGTTTAGTATGCTTGCTCCGGCTTGGTCGATCTACAAGCCTAAACCTGAGCGTAGCAAACACTACGTGCTGAGCATAATTTGCCTAGTGGTGGATACTATTCTAATATTTTTCATTTAATCATACACTAACACACATGCGTACATTAATACAAGTTATGACCCATTAAATATATTAATCTTTATATAAGTTAATTAATAAATATCTATATTTATTCTATATTTCTTATATTACTCTTATTATTGCTATTATTATGTTTCTTAATTATTATGCTTATTATCATTCTTATTTTCTCAAATTTAAATTCTTTAATTTTCATATTAGCTATCATCATGCCAATTATGCTATTTAGTCCTTAATATAGACTCAAGTTGCCAAAATTACTTTTTAGTCCCTATTTTATTCTTCTCTTTCCATTTTAGCCCTTTTTCAATCAAATTTATTATTTTGCCACTAAAGCTCTTATTTTCAAGAGTCCACTTTTAAGACCTAAAATCGGATAAAGGTTCTTTTTAACTCGTGAAGGCTGGTCGTTTCATAATGGATAGGGATTCAACCCAATTCGCCAAGCCTCTGGCCTTCAAAAGGTATGAGATTGCGTCTCGGAATACCCATATTCCATTATTGGTGATCAACCTACGAGAGCGTCTGTTGGGCACCATAAGGCAGATATAAATAAGAGTGAAGTCCCGAACCATTCTAAAATATTCATTTTTTTTACTCCTTTAATCCTATTTCTTGTATTATTTCCATTTACCCTCTAACTTTCACTCCTTTATATATTTACCCTTTTTATCTCATTTCTTTTACATTTATTCTATATTTTCACATTTAGTCTTATTTTTTTAATTTGCCCTAGTAATTATCGAGTGGAAATCTCTGAACCGGATACACGAGATGTGAACCCCACAGGTTCAAAATATTTAAAACCCCCCAAAAGACCATCACTATCATTTACATTTAACATTTAAAGCATGTGAACATTTATAAATTTCATTTATGGTAGATCGCCATTAGCCTACCTAAGCGAGTCACAGTGACTCGTACCACTGTATAAATGTCCATACAGTAAGCCAACTATACCCTGAACTATATTTAACTACCAAAAATACTAAGGGCAATATACATTTATTTTTTGTTTTCATAATTTTCATTCTTTATAATAATTCTATACCACATCTTATTATATTCTTTTTCTTTATTCGTACATGCAATAATAAACCCACGCTCATTACATTTCATTCCATTTCCATGTATATATAACCATAAGCATTATACGCCATTTATTTCCGCATTATACGCCATTCGGCCACACCATATTTTTGTCCTCCAAATTACTTTTCTTTCACATAATATAGTCCCATGCTATTCTTTAAGTATTTTCTACTTAATTATACCATTATTTCATTTTAAACTTACATAATTCACTTTTATAATTTAATACATAATACTTCCATAACCTCAAATATATTCAATTAACTCTTAAAAATTCTCATTAAATTTCTGTAAGCTTATTTTTCATTCTATTTTCATTTTCATGCATAATATCCATTGAAACATCAAAAATCTTTATATTCCACCCTAATAGTCCATTCGACCCAACCTAGGCTTCACACTCCAATTTTATTCTTTTCATAAGTTCCATGTTATCCATCAGTTTTCAACCTAAATAATGCATTTCTATACTTATATCACATTATACATGCATATTCTTCAATCTCACACACAAACATACACATGTACATAAGCTAAATAAATGGAAAATAAGAGAATATGTATCCACAAACCTCAATTCCTTTATTTTCAAGCCTATTCTTCTTTCTTTTTTCCTTTTCCTTTGGATTTCACCTCCTCTTCTTTTTCTCTTTCAATGGCCGAAATATACTCATTAGAATTCCTCCAAATTTCTTCTTCCATAATTTAAAATATGTACATAATAATAATTTCTAACTTAAATTCTACCCCAAAAACCATTTAAATCATTAAAATCTAACTAAATTAACTTACTTGATTTTTTGCTTAACACATTTCCTTTTCACTTTCTTTCACTTCCTTTACTCCAATTGAGTTCTTGAGATTGCTATCTATGAAATTAGGGCCTTAGAATTTATTAGAGCATGAAATATGAGTGAATTTTGATGAAAGAGGAGAAGAAAATCAATGGAAATGGAGAAGAGAGAGTCACAACATGGAGGAGTGATGAGGGTGGAAGAAACTTCTCAATTTTTTTGATGTTTTTTAGCTTTTACACCCTCTGGCATTGGGCCAAACCATGGTCCAACCAATTAGGCCCAATTAGGTTAAAAATGATTATTTTGGCCTTTTTTTCTACCACTTCTCTAACTCAATTTCTCATAAAAATGTATCCACATTTCTTGAAAAATATTTATTAGGCTACATGAATATTTTTGGGCACTTTTTTCGGTCCAATAAATTTTTATCGGTCCAATAAATTTTTACCTGTTCAATAATCCAATTTTAGTGTTACCATAAAATTAATTTTTCACTTCTATGTGTTCGAATAATTTTTCGGAGGTTTCTAGCATTATTTTTAGATATGGTCAAACCTTAGTCAAACACTGTACTCTTTAAACCGAGACTGTGACTTATTTTGATTTTTGACTTTTAAAGGCATATTTGACCTCAATTTCACTTCAAATTTCATCCTTGGACTCATCATGAATAGTATTTTCCTATAGTCACATAAAATATACTATTTAATTCGAGTGACACTATTCATGGCCGAAAAGTACTATTCACTATTTACCGAGTTTTAGGACATTACATTTCATGCAATACATTATAACCAGAATTATAAAATTTCTTAGCATTCATTTAAGATCATATATTCTCATGTCTATATTCATATTACATATTATCAATTCCATAAATAATTTACATTACAAAAGAAAGTATCAAATATGTGTTTTCTCATACTACATATTATAAACCCATCTTGAAATCAAAATGTACATTTACATTGTTATATTGAAGTGCAAAACCTACACAAAATGATTTCTTTTAGTGTGTTGGCCCTTGAAGATGCGAGATGTCGTTAGCGTTCAACTCTTCTTTAATACCTGCATAGATGGAACACTCGTGCTAAGCACAAAGGCTTATTATGGAACAAAAGTGAAATGGATAACCACTCACAGCGGTCGTCAATGCATAGGCACACACTTATGAAACAAACATATATCAACATAACATATAGTAATAACATATATATACAATTGCTCAACTTAACTCAACCATTTATAATAATATGCATATGAAGTGCACATACATATAGATATATTCATTGAATATCAAATTCCATGTTATTCATTTATTATACATCTTTTCAAATTAATGCATGCCTTCCCAAAGGAGGTGGATAACAAGAGTACAGAACATAATAAATGAGTACCTGATAGTACTTTCACATATCACATTTTATCATATCGATATCACATACAGATGGTGACCCAAACGGGGTCTAATATAATGATCTAGACAAGGCCTGAACATAACCCAAATGGGACTAGCAAAATAGAATTGAGGGCTGCAACATCAAAGGTCCCTATAGGTATGCCTATCTATCCACGATCCGATTATAGCAAGCTATTAATTAAATTAGAATCATTATATTCACCTTGAAGTTCAAATGATATTCACTAATCATAAAATCATCATTTCAAAGCAAATATTAGCATTTTATGCGTGAACAACACATATAACATTGTTACTATGTGAATCCATAATGTAAATTCATATATATAAAATTCATTCCGTCATTAAGGGGTTAATTTATTCGGTGGTCACTCAATTTTGTGGCTTGTAACGATTTGGTCACTAAACTTTAATTTGTAACAAAAAAATAATTCATCTATTATTTTGTAACGAAAAAATCATAATAACCGAAAATTGCATTCGCCGACAACAGGCGCATGATCGGTACGGCAAAGCCCAATGACACATCAAAAATTTTATCACGTCATATTAGAGTTAATTTCTGTGGTGGTCACTAAACTTTGTGCCTTGTAACGATATAGTCACTAAACTTCAACTTTGTGCCGTGCAGATCATGCGCCGGTTACCGGCGAGCACAATTTTCGATCATTGTGATTTTTTCGTTACAAAATAATAGATGAATTATTTTTTTGTTACAAATTAAAGTTTAGTGACCAAATCGTTACAAGCGAAAAGTTGAGTGACCACCAAAGAAATTAACCCCGTCATTATGCTTTTCATAATTTAATAATTCATATGAATATTTACTATTTCCAAGTCATTATATAAGTGTCTAACAATTTTTAGAAGATCCATGTCAATAACCATTTCAAATTGAAGTAGGATATTAAAATTACAAATAAAATTCAATGGGTTACATGGCGGGCATGAATCCTGCCAATCATGTAAGGTAAAAGGCATGCAATTTATCAAAACATAATGTATTTACACAGTGGGCAGACTATCTTACATGGAAAGTAGACAGAGTTACACGGCAGGCAACAGTTTTTGCAAGCCGTGTAAGGTAATGGATCTAAAAGATTCCCAAAATATGCTTTCCAGAACCGTTTTACATGGTAGGTAGGGAATACTACACGGCGGACAAAAGTGGTTACACGACGGGTAGAAATCCTTGACCATCGTGTAACTCAATTTTTAGGCAAACTATGCAATCCATAATAGTTTTACATGGTGGGAAGAATTTTCTGACCGCCATGTAACTCTGTTCTATTGCCTTAAAATCTAGAATTCAATAGGGCCACTTTCAATACTCAACTTGTCCTGCCATTTTTCGTTCCTAAACAATATTTTTAAGCAAATTGATCTCTTAACAAATGATCCCTAGGATCTTAAATTTCCAAAGACACTAAATTTACATCATTTGGACTTCTAAAACTCCAAATATGACCTAAACAAGGCAACCTGCTCCCTTTAAGGGGGATAGAATAAGTTCCTTAGGTTTAAGCCTAATTTTGAGCATCTTAAAGCCATAATTAGCTCATGATTTCTTCTAGGCATATTTAGATATAAGTCTTAAATTTCACCTTCAACTAGAATCATCCAATTTGGAGCTCTACAACTTGACTTTCACCTAAAACAAGCACACAAGGTCTGGTATAATTTTGACAGAGTTTCCCCATAACGCTTTACATGCCCAAAATCATCTTCCAACCAATTCATTCACTACAAACACATTCAATTCAACATTCAACATCATTATACAATTAAAATCATCACAAATCATCATCAAAATATGCACATAGAAGTTAAGGTTCCCAAACCTCAATTCTATTCTCTTCTTTCTCTCATTTTACTCCTCCTTCTCCTTCTTTCTCCTTTCCCTTCCCTCCAACTGTTCTTTCTTCTACAAATCATCATGAACTCAGCAATTATACAACAAACTATAATTTTCTCCCTTTAAGAATCACGATAGAAGAGGTAAAGAAAGTTTAACAATTTTCTTACCTTATAAGCTTACAATAACACTAGAATTCATTTCTCCACTTAAAGAGTACAAAGAGCATATTTTTAGTGTGTGATTTTGGAAGGGAGAGAAGCTTTAATGGAAGATGAAATGGAAAGGGTTCTAACCCCTTAAGCAATCGGCCTTCATGGCTTTTATAAGCCATGAAGAGCTATCTGCATTCTTCCCCAATTCTCTAGACATATTGGTGGTGTCAAAAGATGATTGGTTGATTTTACTTTTCTCATCTTTGATCCTTTGACTTTCTTTTAATCAAACATTAAGCTTATTATTAACTTTAATTCATACATTAGCATACCAAATAACTCATTTCATGCATTTAAGTTAATAAGTATCAAATTACCAACTTTACCTCGGCTTTTCAATTAATACCGACTATGTCCCTAATGCATATACTTGACTAATTAAACACATTTGGCCATTCTTGTACCCTACATGTGTCTGAAACAATTAGGGTACAAGTTGGGGCCTTACACCTAAAGTACTTTTTCTCTCAATTCTGTAACCTACAAAGTTAGTATTTAAAAAACCAATAAGATCAAAGCTTAAGTTTTTAAAATACCGTAAACTGACATTTTGGGTTCCTAATAGGTATCTCAAAATTCATTTTACTGCTAATAATTGAGACTCCTTTGGGTTTGATTGAAGTCGAGCACAAAGACATATATTAAAGTGTATATCAGGTCTACTGGCAGTTAAATAAAGCAGCGAGTTCGATCATTCTTGTGTAAAGCTTTTGATCTAGACTTTTACCTTTTCCATCAAGATCAATTTTAACTGATGGACTCATTGGTGTGTTAACAGCTTTGGCTTCCATTATTTTAAATTTCTCTAGTAGTTCCTTTATATACTTGACTTGACTAATAAAAATTCTATCTTTGTTCTGATTAATTTATAGCCCTAAAAAGAAGGTCAATTCAACCATCATGATCATTTCAAATTCCTCTTTCATCAAATTTTCAAATTCCTTGCACATGGAAATGTTAGTAGCACTAAATACAATATCATCAACATATATTTGCACAAGCCTGATATCATTCTCTTTATGCTTTATAAACAACGTATTATCGACTTTTTCTCTTGCAAAATCATGCTCTATTAAAAAACTTGAAAGCCTTTCATACCAATCTCTAAGAGCTTATTTTGAACCATATAAAGCTTTTTGTTAATTTAAAAGCATGCTTTGGATATCCAATGTTTTCAAAACCAGGTGGTTGTGCAACATATACTTCCTCATTTAAATATCCATTTAAAAATGCACTTTTAACATCCATTTGATAGAACTTAATATTCTTAAAACATACAAATGCACATAATATATGAATGGCTTCTAAACATGCAACTGGTGCAAATGTTTTATCAAAATCTGTACCTTCTTCTTAATTATAGCCTTGAGCCACAAGTCTTGCTTTATTTCTTATCACATTTTCTTATTCATCTAGCTTGTTTCTAATGACCCATTTAGTGCCAATAATTGAATGGTTTTTAGGTTTAGGAACAAAAGATCATACTTTATTTCTTTCAAATTGATTCAATTCTTCTTGCATTGCAAGAATCCAATTGTTGTCATTTTAAGCTTCTTGAATATTTTTTGGTTCAATTTGAGAGACAAAAGCCATGTTATTGCAGAATTCTCTGAGTTGTCTCCTCGTCATCATTTTAGTTAATGGATTGCTCAGTAAATCCTCTTTTGAATGATTTCTATAGACATCCCATTCCTTTGGTGGATCAGTGTTTTATTCTAGTTTTGGATGTCCTACTGCATCTGTCAGTTCCGTTTCATCGGTTCTATTTTGGTCTATTTTCTGTTTCGTTTGTTCTTCCCTTTGAACATCATTTTTGTCACTTGTATCATCATAAAAAACACACCTTTCTCTAGTGTAGACATCAGTTTTATCAAATGTATAAAGCTAGTTTCACCTATCATCCAAGAGCTCAATCATTTAGGAGTCAAGTTCAGATTTTATATTTTTTATCATTAACTTTCTGTAATGTTCATGTTATTAACTACGGTTTAGAGAAATTTTATCTTCATTATTATTTGTTTTGTGTTAAAAAAGGGCCCATTATTTATTTAATTAAACAACATATAACTAATTGAGAATATCAAATCAGTAATTGTTTGGTAGATTCAATATTAGTGTAACAACACTGAGAAGGATTGTTATATTAAGTAAATGCATGATTTGATTTGAATCGGTCTCGCTTGTAGATTGATTAGCTTAGGTCAAGTCTTATTAGTTCATAGAGTTATCAATAAATTGAATTCTTTTGCTTGTAAATGGTTATTTATTGCTTAGGAGTTTATTACAATCTTACTTAGTGAGCCTATTAGTACGGAAAGATTGGTCGATAGAGTTAAACCGACAATTATAATTGGTCCATTGTATGATTTTAGAGCTATTTTTTCATCCGTAATTAGTAAAATTGAACCATGTGCCAGAAATACATTTAACGGGAGTTTCTCATCATTGATTTCATCTTTTTATATTTTTTATTATATTTTAATTCTATTTTTTTTATCCTTATTTTCAAAATCGCTCATTTTATTTTTATTTATCTATTTTTTGGTTATTTGAAGAATTAAAACTCAACTAACACTTGTGAATTCAATCCTGATCATCACTAATTATAAGTTAGTTTTAGTTTAGCGTATAAATTTTATGTTTATTGGTTTCGATAGCCATTACCCCTATGTGAATACTAACAAACCATGGTTGTTAGGATTATACGATTGTTGGGATTATTAATGGTAGCCATCCGACCACAATGAATATTGCACACCCCCTCTTCTTATATAGAAATAATTTTTACTTGTGTTTTCATTTCTTTTTATTTTATTTTTGTGTATTATGACAAAAAGAGAATTTTACTTTTGTAACGTTGATAATTTATATACTGAAAATCTTGACACCCATTGTGATTCAATTTGTAAATAATCTTGATGTTAGTACTTCTTACTCTTTTTCAATGACATGCATTATTTGCGCAACAGTTTTTTTTTCTTTTTTTTTTTTTTAAATATCACTTGTTAATTTAATATTTATTGAAGCAAAATTAGCCTTTCCAATAGTAAATTATCATAAAATCAGTTAATATATGAATAATATGAACTTAATCTCGAAAAAATGAAAAGCTTTGGGTTTTTTTGACATTCTTGCCCCACACAAAAGTACCAAACTGTATAATCAACTTTATCCACAACATAACATTTAAACAGACCAGCCTAACTAATGGTCTTTAGTCTAGGGCACAAGGACCTAACCTTGTTAACTTTGGTCCCGAAACTTGATGAGCTGTACGTGTTCCTCTTAATAATTATCACTGTATTTTTAGAATGGATAAATCACAAGCAGAATAAGAGAGAATACATGACTTATTTATTCGGTCGGATTTGTTTAAATCCATGGAACTAATTAATTCAAAGTGGATATTTTCAACAGCGTACACTTTATACATAAAACAAGAATTAAATCTGCAATTCTATTTAAAAAAATTCGAATTTCTTAACATTCAGACCAACAAGCGTGGGTGATATGATTTAAAACTTAATAGTATATCATAATCACAAAGATGGGACATAATTAAATTCTCATAATAGTGCTCTAAAACGCACATGAAACCATAGGATAAAATAAAAATAAACTAAAGCGCACATGTAACAACTCCTCACCGGCCAACTCAGAATTGGTAATGAAATCGAAAAAGTTTTAAGTGGTAAAAATTATATAATTATACTTAACTTTTACATTTTTTATACTCTGATTTATTGTCAATTGGAAGCTTTTTACTTGTTTTTGTGATTTTGACCACTATAGGTCTTAATTGATGAAAAATGAGCAATTTGTGGACAATTGGAATTGATCTAGAATGACAGTGGAGATTTAGAGCAGACTGAATGTGAAAATAGAAAATCTGGGCAAATTTGTGTCTTAGGCCTGTCCAAGGCTAAGAGAAAAAGTCTCCAGTCCAGGGTATTCAAATCCGAGTCTTAGCCTTGCCCTAGGCTAAGGAAAAGTCTAGATTGCAGCTTACTTAAGGAATTATGTTTTAGCGCGCGAGTTGACCTAGCTGCAAAAAAAGTTTCAACCGTGTTTTGAGGAATATTTAGCCTATAATTTACGGATTAGAAGGCAGTAGTTTGAGAAAGTTTGGAGCACATTAAATATTTTATTTTATTTTTCTTGTTTGGGTAGGATTGAAATACTTTCCTTAATTTTAGGAGTTTTATTGGTAAGAGGAGAAGAACGTGAGTTTCATCTTCTTTTTCCTCTCTGTTTTCTGTTATATTTTTTCTTAATTTTGTTTGTGATTCGTTCATGGCCATGAGTGGCTAAACTCCTTATTCTAGTTAAAGGTTAATTTTAGGGCAAAATTCAATTAACTGTTGTGAGATTGTTCATATTTTATTTTTTTTATCCTTAATTTTCTATTACTACGGTTTAGAGAAATTCCATCTCCATTGTTATTTATTTTGTGATCAATAAGGGTCCATCGTTCATTTAATTAAATAACATATAACTAATTGAAAATATCAAATCCGTAATTGTTTGGTAAATTCAATAACATGTGGTAATTAGTGTAACAGTACTAAGAAGGGTTATTATATTAAGTAAATATATGATTTGGTTTAAATCAGTCTCGCTTATAGATTGGTTGGTTTAGATCGCGTTTTTCTAGCTCTTAAAATTGTCAATAAATTCATTTTTTTTTCGTTTGTAAATGATTATTTATTGATTAGGGGTTAATTACAGTCTACTTGGTTAACCTATTAGTACGGAAAGATTGGTCAAGAGCGCTAAGCCAATGACTATAACCGGTCCATTATATGATTTTGGAATTATCTTTTCATATCAGTAACATTGAATCATATACCGCGAATACCTTTAATTGAAGTTTCTCATTTGTTGATTTCTTTCTTATTAATTTCTTGCATTTTTATTTTATTGTTTTTATTTAGATTTCAGTATTCAAACAAAACAAAAAAAAAACCATCTTTTTTTTAGTTTGTTAATTTTTTTAGTTATTTAATGAATTAAAACTCGACTAATTCTTGTGAATTCTACCTTTTTTCATTTTATTTGCAATATATTTGGTTTAGAAAAAGTTATGAATTATTTTTGGTGGCTTCGACACCATCAAATTTTGGCTCCATTGCCGGTAGTTTTACTTTTTTTTAAATGATTGGATATTTGTGTTCTCTTAACTCTAAAATTTTATAGCTAACATCATTGATTCAAAATTTGGCTACGAATAACAGGTAATAGGTTGGAGCTTATTATCAATTTGGCTACGAATAACAGGTAATAGGTTGGAGCTTATTATCAAGAGAATTCTTATGAACCTAAAGAATTTTTAAGTCAGCTACAATCAAATTATGACTCATATGCTAATACTGAGAAACCATGGTTGTTAGGATTATGCGGTTGCTATTAATGGTAGCCAACCGACCACAATGAATGCACATCCCCTCTTCTTGTATAGAAATAATTTTTACTTGTGCCTTCATTTCTTTTTATTTTATTTTTATGTATTATGACAAAAAGATAATTTTACTTTTTTAACGTTGATAATTTAGATACTTAAAATCTTGACACTCATTGTGATTCAATTTGTAAATAATCTTGAAGTTAGTACTTCTTACTCTTTTTTTATGACATGCATTATATGCGCAACAGTATCAGAGCTACTTATAGTAATTTCTTTATTTTTCTTATATATATGTGTGTCTATATGCATCTTTCATCTCGTGATTGTTTGGATTAAGAGAAGAGACAAGTAGTTCCTCTAATACTCTCAAATTTTTCTTTTCCTATTTAATTGGAGCTTTGATTAAGCAGTTGGGATTAAACAGTTATTGGTCGCAGCTAGTAGCTGATTATGGAAAGAGGTGATACTTCAAAAGTCGAGTAAGAATTTCCTACTGTTATTCTGTTATATGTTGAATGGCCATTAGAGTATTATTTATCCATTATTTTTATAATTTTAACCAATTTATTTTTTAGAAATATGTATAATTTGTAATTAATTATATGTAATTCAAATATGAAATTTTTCATGCAATCCTTTAAAATTGGCGGAGCTTGCTTTCATCATCAAACTTACTAAATGAAATTAGCAGGGTGTTATTATCTACTAAGAATTAGTGTTAATTAGTTCGTTTTTAATTGAAGTAAGAATTTTTTATTGATACGTTGCAGTGAACATTCAATAGATGCTGGGCTGTTGTTTGAGGCGTTGAAAGATGCACAACGTTACAAAGAGACTCCGAACGAAATCAGTAAGATGCATAATTTTGTATTTGAATATAAGCCTCGTGTAATTCGGCTAGGCCCGCTCAATACAGCGTTGGATGATGAGCAGCAGCCGCATAAAGCCATATATCTTTTCGGTTTTTGTAATAAAAGAAGCGAAGTGAGCATAAATCAACTTTGTAATGGCACAATGCAACAGGAGACAAGATTGAGATCTTTTTATGAAGTGAACTCAGAAATGTTTGAATACAAGGTGCTTCAATCAGCCAGTAATCTATTTTCAAGTTCCAGTTTAGGATTAGAAATAGCTCTAGGAACACCAACCAGTTATTTGTTCTTGCAAACTATGATAGCAGATGGCATTAATTTTTCTTATTGAGTTATTTCTCAGACTATCTTTAGGAGATTGGGAAGAAACTGATCGCATCTCTCGAAGCGAATGGACAGATATGAAGCTTGATTTATTATTGCTTGATAATCAACTTCGATTCTTTCTTCTTGAACACTTGTTCCAGCTATCCCGTCCCAATGAACGTTATCCACGACTTTCAATGCTGAAGCTAGCCAAAAATTTCCTATCAGAGTTTGAATTACTGGATAAGGACACCATAGAAGAAGCAGTGAAGCCAGGACAAGCAAAGCATCTTCTAGAGATGTTTCTAACCTGTATGCAACCATTAGAACTAAGAAAACCAATAAAATATGTAAATCTTGTTTCACCTACCATCAAAGAGCTCAATCGTGCAGGAGTCAAGTTCAGATCTGCCTCAACCAAACGCTTGTTTGACATAAAGTTTGACCTTAAAACTGGAATACTTGAAATTCCAACCTTGAAATTAGATGAAAAAACGCCAATTATCTTTGATAATCTCCTCGCGTTTGAAAGGATCAATGGCAGTGGACAATCCATGAATGATTATATAGGCTTAATGGATCTTCTGATTGATTGGCCGGAGGACATTCAATTACTCGTTGAAAAGGGTATTATAAAAAAATTTCTTCCTGAGGATATTCAATCACTCGTTCAAAAGGGTATTATGGAAAATCATCGTAAAGATGTTCAGGAAACTGCGGCTGATTTTATAAATAAGCTTGGTAAAGTTATGAAGACGAGAGGTGATTTCTACTACTCTTCTGTTATCGAAGATCTAAATGAATATTGCCCAAGTACTTGGAGCAAGCTGCATGCAAATGATTTATTGGTAACAGTTAACCAGTACCCAAAAATTAAAATTAAAACCGAAACAGAAATCGAAAATTGAAAATGAAATATTAGCTGGAACAGTTTCTATTGGACTAATAATCGATTTGGTTTCAGACCGATTTTACGGTTAATCAAATTTTTAGTTTATTTTTTTTTCTCACCTCTAATTGAAAATCATCCAATTGTCTAGGGGTGTCTATGGACTGATTGACCAAGAAAGAGCAATGAGTTAAATCTGATTTTCGTTCTTTTTTCTTTTTTTACTTTTCGTCTATATTCATTGTTGATTTGTTGCCAATGCCAGTGTGAGGAATAACAAATCAGTGTGAAATAAGTTGGGCCTGCTTCTAAAATCAGTTATGAAATGAGCTGGGCCTTGATTATGTGAGTTTATTATTATTAATATTTTGAATACATTTTTTTTTGTTGGTCTAAAAGATTGGCATGCATCTAAAATTAATTATGAAATATGTTTGGTCTTAATATGAGAGTTGATTATAATAATAATAGCAATTATTATTACTATTATTATTATTTGAATTATTTGAAGATCCAAAAAGGTTCCAAAGTTTGAGTTATTGAGTGGGTTAATTTATAAACAGAAACAAATACAATTTATGTTCCTCTTTATATTTGTAATTTAAATATTATATTGAATTATATTTGATTTTTAATTTTTATTTTTAAATATTTTGAATATTTTAATTTTTTTTATGAATGCGTTTTATAATAGTAGTGGTTAACCGAAAAAATTAATTAACCGGTTCAAAAAATTAAAATCGATAGATTGGTTAACTGATAGTAACGGACTGATTAATAGTTAATGATATTTAATCGATATTTAATGAAATGATTTTTTTAGACTCATGGACCGGTTAAACAGTTCATAATCACCTCTAGGTTAACCGATCCATAAACAAAAATTCAAATTCGGTCCATTAAAACAGGTTTCACACAAATTTTAACCTAAATCAATCGATTAACTACTAATCAATTAACTATTAAAATCAAATAGGTTAACCATTAATAAATAATTAATAAATAAACAATTACATTTTAAGATAAAAATGCAATTGTATATCTATATACAATTCGACAATTCTATGAGTAGCCTCCAGTTCTCCTTCAATCACCACACGCGCGCGCATATATATATATATATATATATGCGACTTTGAATTTGAATTAATAACCGAATATATGAAATTCAATTGAATATAAATTATATAACGTAAACAGTAAGAAAAGAAAATAATATAATGTTGACAAATTATTTATGTAACCAATTAAAGAATAGTTAGATTAACTTAGAAATTTTTTAATTTGAAATAAATTAAATTAAAAGCCTAATCGTTTTTGAAACGTTCATGGCATGGCTATTAGATATTGGGATGTGTGACTGTGTAGGGCTAAAATTGAAAATGAATATATATTAAAAATATAAATAAAAAAATTATAGATATATTCCGGTTAACCAAAAATAACCTGCTAATCAAACCAAAGTCTAAAAAATTAAAAACTAAAAACCTTTACCTTAACCACTGTTACTATCGAACCTATTTTTCGATTTGGATAAGGTTTAATTTTTCAGTTTTTTAATTTATCTGTTTTTGTGACAGCCCTGCAATTTTCAATATAAATGGCTAATAAATTAGTGTTGAATTATTTTTATTTTTTTCAGAGCATATATGTAATTTTTCTAATTTTTTTATTGTATTAATATTGAATTTTTATGAGTTGTATTTTATTTGTACTTTATATTTAAAATCTCTAGAATATATATTTTAATTTTATGGATGAATTTTTTTTATATATAAAATATGAGTAATTGTATATATTTTATGACTTATTTTCCTTGAGCCTCTGTATAATTCTTTTGTTGTATTAACATTGAAATTTTTATGATTTATATTTATATTTAAATCTTTTAGAATATATATTTTAATTTTATGTATAGATTTTTTTAATGTACATAATAATTGTATGTACATATTTAATTTTTCAATGGTTAATCGATAGTTAATGATTAACTATTGCGTTAAGTGATTAATCGATTATGGACTATATTCAAAATTGAATTTTGAAAAAAAAAATCAATATCAATATATTAGTTTTAAAAAATAGATCAATCCATATAACATAATAGGGATGGACATAGAATGGTGGCCTATTTTTCAACTTCAGCCTATTAAATCAATTTTTCAAAATCAAAGTATAATTATAGTCCATTACAATCGATTAACCACTAAATAACCGATTAACTATTAAATACGGTCGATTAATCATTAATCATTTGTTAACAGTTATAAAAATTAAATGTAAATTTCATATAAAAAAACTCCAATTCATCTATTAAATATTTAAATTAAAATACAAGTTTTAAATATAAAATATAACAATACACTAAAATAAAATTAAACAAACATTAATTTATCAATTACCTACTTTTTAATATCATGACAGAATATGAATATATATAAAAATTACCCTACTGTTCATATATATATATATATATAATTATATATATATCGATTAATCGTTAATTAATCGAGTTAGCTAATCAGATACTTAAATTTAAATCTAAGTTTATTAAACATAATTTTAAAAATTAAAGTCAATATTCACTTCAAATTGAATTGATTAACAGCTATAGTAGATTTGAAATTGATTTTTTAAATTGATTTAACAGTTTTTTTCAGCCTATAATGTACACACAACTTGATTATCAATGGTATATAAGTAGTATTTTCACGACAAAATTGGCAACAATCTATCCCCCAACGAAAAAACCACCAACTTTTATAAAATTCAGTTTTTAAACATTAATTATTTTTATACAAAAATAAAAACTTATTAGGAAATAATAGCAAATGGGAAACAAAAAATGCCGACAGAATTTTCGCGAAGAAAATGAAAATAATAAAATCCCAAAAAAACAAGGTCCCACACATTGAAACCTAAAAAAGAACTGACCAGAAAGCATGAATTAGCCGTTACACGCTCATAATTCTCAATGCAAGCTCAACTGATAAGAGAAATTTCCTTTATTTCCTGTTTATAATCTCAAACCCAAATTAATCTAATTAATCAATCATATAGAATACTCAATTTCCTCTTCATCTTTTTCTTTAAAAAATAGCAAAAATGGCTGATTTTAATCTTTTCTCAGACACAGATGACTCTGCTGTTGATGAACTCATCTCCCAAATCCAAGACCTCTCTGTTCTTGAACAAGTTTCTAAAATCAACACTTCTGGTTTCACTGATTCACTTCTCCCTTCTCATTTAGAAAACCGATTTCAAAAACTCAAATCCAACTCTTTTTCTTCTTCTTCAAATACTCAGATTTTCTCTCAGAATAAACCTTTCCCAGCTGAGAAAATCAACGCCAAACACAACCCAGCTGAAGAAGAAGAAGAACACCCAGATGGCGAAAAAATCAAATCTTTTAAGGAAGCCATACAGAACCCAGATGAAGAATTCAGCCTGGATTACGAAGGAGATGAAAACCGAGATTGGGAAAATGAATTGATTAAGGAAAATAAGTCGAAATCAAAATCTGGGTCTTTGAGTTCGTCAAGTTCTTCCATGGATTCGCCTTCTCCTCCTCATAAAGGCGGATGCTTTTGGTTTTCTCCGAAAAAGAAAGTTCCCAAAAAGAAGAAAATTGGAAAGTGGAAGATTGATTGGGGAAACAAGGATGACGATTTAATGGAGGTTTTGAGAACTTTTTCAGGTAAAGAAGGAGAAAAGATTCTAAAGAAAGCTATGGAGGAAGAAGAGAAGATTAATAGAGAGGCAGAGAAGATTCTGAAGTTAGCATCAAAGAGAGAGAGTTTTTGAAGATGAGTTTACTGATGAATGTGATGGCAAAACCGAAATTTTAAATGATTTTAGTTTTATTCCATTTATTTATATATATATAGAACTATGTAGGGTTTATATTATTTTTGGTTTGTTTAATTGGCTCTAAAATAGATTATGATGTTTTGCTATATTTTGATTCTAGAATGTTACACTTTGTTATTGAAAACATTAGGAGACTGTTTTATTTATATTTATCTTATTTATTTATTTCTAAATTAATATTGTTAATGAATCGGGTCTACTCTTGTTCTAATTGATAAGTTTGAATATCACCCTCTGAATAATGTAATTAGCAAAATAATAATACTAATAATTATATTAATATTGTTAATGAGCCGATCTACACTTTGATTCGTTATTGCTGGTAGTGGTTGGCATGGGAGTGGAAAAGAGAATCCTTATGGAAAAGGTGGGCATTGAAGAAGCAGGAGCCTATTTGAATTTCATTTTCATTTAAATTTGACTAATAGAATGTTACATAGTGAAACGGCATGTCAAGTTTGCATTTCATGCTATGAACTTGCTAGCATTTTGGTAATAAGAAATTATTGTTGCCTATTTCAAAAAAAAAAAAGAAATTATTGTTGCCGGTGATGTTGACTTTAGTTGAAACAATAAATGGGTGGAGTTCTTTTAGTACAAAAATTTTCCATAACTAAACTCCTTATAGGAGGTAAAAATTAATGATGTGGGTTTCTTTTTCTTCATCCGCTTCAACAATAAGTGCAGTGAAACAATTCATGAAATGGTTCCAAAGACAATTAATATAGAAGATGGATGGAGAGGTGTAATTTTTTACAAATAAATGAGTATTTAGAAAATTTGCTTATTTATTTCTTACTCAAATAGTAAAAGCTCAAAGTAGATCTGGCAAACGGGTTATGTCGGATCAAAATAAATCGGATTATAAACAGATTATCATAAAATAAATCGGATCACATATAGATTAAATAGGTCATGGATCGACCCGTTTGATCCATTTATTTGTAAGAAAAACTAACTCCAGCCTCATTAAAAATTCAAATGAGTATTTATTTGCTACTCTCATTCTAAACGTTCTTTAAATAGTACAAACTCTTCCAATACTATTAAATACAAAATCACCATCATATCATTTTATACGTGTATAATGTGCACACCACAATATCCATGTAGCTCACTGTTGACCGGATTCATATGCAAAAAAATTATTTAATTGTTGACCGAATTTTTATGTGTCAGACAGATCGGATCAAAAATGAATCTTTTTTACGAGTCAGGTTAAGTTAGGGTATGAATTTGATAGGTCTAGGTCAAAGATTAAATAGTACTTCAAGTTAACCTCAATAATTAAAGGAATAAAGGATCCTCACCTAGACTTATAGATTTTTCTACATTAAATCCTTAAACTTTAAAATCTCCGTATTAAGTCCTTAAATTTTTATTTTAGTACACATTATGCCCTTAGAAGAATTCAAAATTTATATTAACTGCAGAATGGCCCTAGAACTAGGTGAATGCGATTAAATCTCGTCCTTTTAAAGGATAAAAAGGCTTGGAAGAGTCCAAGGACTCTTGAAAACCTTTCTAACATTATAGGAGGACCCACAAAGAGTACCAACTCTAATAATTCTTCATGATTGACTTATTCAAAGAAACACCACAAAAAAACATGCAATTTGAGACCAAATTTAGCGACTGTAATTTTTTTGTCGCTATTTTGCGATTGCATTGCAACTAATTTTTTGTTTCATTCGTAAAGAATGTGTATTGTAAAGGGGAGCTCTAATTAGCAACTAAATAGCGACGGAATGTTAATATCCATCGCTAAATTATGCCATGAAAAAGTCTCGTATTTTTTTGCGATAAAATTAGCGACGGATAGTTTAGTCGCTAAAAAATAACGACTAAATTTTAGTCGCAAAATTTTAATGTAATATTAGCGACGGAATAGCGACTATATTATGTCGCAAATTGATATAGTGTAATTAGCGACTATATTGTTCATTCGCTATATGAGTAGGTTTAGTGTTTTATTAATTAGCGACGAAATTATGCAGTCGCTATTTTTCGATTATGTAACAGACCGAAATAGACCTAAATCCCCAAATTGAAACACCATCTTCCGATAGAGAGAAGGGCCGTCGAGAGAGAACATAGCACCCGAGAATTTTTGGATTCCCTCGCCACCGGTGTCGCCTCGTAATAGCTCCGGCGGTGAGAACGGCGATCGGCGTTACCTTTTTTTCCTTTATGTGAGAGGTAAGTTACACTGAATTTCACCCAGAAATTGGAATTCATTTTCCAGTTGTATGAAAATTGAAGTGTGTGACTTTTAATAGTGTGAAATTGATAATCTTTGCTTAGGGTTCTTGAGAGAATTAGTCGAAAAAAAGGAGGAGGAAGAGTCACGATTTGGGTTACTGCCATTAGAAACAAAACCTGCGAATCTCAGGGGGAAAATCGGGTATGAAGCCTTGAATGTTCTGTAAAATTGAATTATTCCTTGAATGTTATGTCCTCACATGAATGATACATGCATTTGTGATTAGGAGTTTGTTAGAACATTGTGATGTTTGTTGTTGATATGAGAAACTTAATTGGACAGAATGAATGCTTAGAGTTTAAGAAACTTGATCTCTCAGAATGCATGAATTTGATGTCCTGTGATACAGAATGAATGCTTTGAGTTGTCTTTGAAGTGTGTTTAAAATTCCATATTGAAAATTAGAAAAGGAAAAAATGTCTGCAGATAAGATTAGTATATATATATAGTAAGACCTTAATTATCCATTATTTATAGACCCATAATAAGATTAGTAACTAATTGGAAAATCATGTACATAATCAATTAATTAAGCTCCATCGTATGATTTTACTCAAGCAATGACTCCATGTTGGCACTATAAAATTAGCAAGTGAACTAGCTAGGCACATGACTATAATAAAGCAAGGATTAAGTTCTCTATCACCTTTATTTATTTTATATAAAGAGTACTTGACATAGAATTGGATTCATCATTAAGATTAATTAAGCTTATATTAGCAAGTACAACCCTTTTAATCTCTTAAGTCTTTGAAATTCTAATATTCAATAACAGAAGCAGATAGTCCTTGGCTATGATTAATTTAGGTTTTGACTTTTCTAATAGGATAAACTATATGCATGTTACTAAACCACTTAATCTAAGTTCTATTACGAAACTTAAACAAGACTATGCCTTTAAAGGGGTAATGGATCCCTTACTTTCTTCTGAATAAGGGTGATACTAATCGTTTGTTTTTTTCTTATTTTGTTAAAATCGAAATATTTAGGTTAAATGAAATCCTTAGATCGTAGTTGGATGTATAATCGACGGGACTCAAGTGGAAGGACTAATGCATCATTCGTATATGGTGTCGAGAATTTTATTAAATTCGCTACTTCTCATCCGAAAGAAATGAGTGGTGATCTTATTAGGCGTCCATGCAAAAATTGTGTGAACCGAAAGTTCCATGACGTGGATACTGTTATGAATCACCTCTTCCGTAAGGGATTCGTTCGGGATTATTTGGTTTGGAATTGTCACGGGGAGACACACATCACCCCTAATGAGCCGAATTGGGATCCAATGCCCAATGAATCAGTGGAAGGTGTAGAGGTTAGAAATCCATATCAGCAAATGGTGTTTGATGCAGTGGGGCCTAATTTTTTTCCCGACACCCAGTGGCAATAATTTATTCCAGAGGTTCAAACTACTAATAATTATGAACAAGGCGTTATGTCTACTGCTGATGAACCCGGACCATCAAATTGGGGTGCACATTTTATGGATGAGCCACCAAATCCACAATGTCAAGAATTTTATGGCCTTCTTGAATCTGGTAATGCACAGTTGTATCCCGAATGTGAGAACCATTCGCAGCTTTCGGTAGTTGCCAGGATGTTGTATGCAAAATCTGAATCTAATCTGTCAGAGAGATTTTATGATGCAAACATTCAACTCTTTAAGGAAGCCTTGCCTGAAGGCAGCACTTTGCCAGAAAATTTTTACCAAACTAAAAGTCTTGTTAGAAGCTTAGGATTGCCAGTTCAGAAAATTGATTATTGCAATGAGGGATGCATGTTGTATTGGCGTGACGATGAAAACCTGACACATTATAAGTTCTGCAATCATCCAAGATTCAAAATTCGTGTTGGGTATTGTCAAAACAGACAGAAATCATATAAGAAGATGTATTACTTTTCACTTATACCTAGGCTTCAACGGTTGTATCAATCAAAAGCAATAGCATTACATATGCAATGACATCATAATCATGTCCAAGATGATGGGGTTATGAAGCATCCTTCTGACTCTCTATCTTGGAAATATTTCAATAAAACTCATCCTTCTTTTGCTGCTGAGACTAGAAATGTAAGGTTGGGGTTATGCATAGACGGTTTTCAGCCATTCGGACAATATGGGAGGAAATACTCATTATGGCCTGTAATTGTCACGCCTTACAACCTGCTACCTTGGATGTGTATGAAGGAAGCTTACATGTTTCTGACTGTTATTGTACCTGGCCCTAAGAATCCAAAGCAAAAAATTGATGTCTTCTTACAACCATTGATTTATAACTTAAACAAATTATGGAATATTGGAGTCCCAACATATGATGTGTCTACTAAATAAAACTTCATTATGAGAGCCGCACTTATGTGGACAATCAATGACTTTCCAACATATTCTATGATGTCAGGTTGGAGTCCATCTGGGAAATACGCTTGCCCTTATTGCATGGAACATACACAGTCATTCAGACTAAAGAGTGGTGGAAAACAAACATGGTTTGACAATTATCGAAAATTTCTTCCTCCAAATCACCCATTTAGGAGAAACAAAAGGAATTTCAGAATCGAGCATGTTGAAACAATGCCTCCGCCACCAATAATAGATGGGAAACAAATTCTGCAAGAAATTGATAATTGGGGTCTAGTGAAAGTTACTAAGCTTAATGCAGATGAGATTAATGGGTTCATTTGTCAGTCTTATGGTTGGAGAAAGCGAAGCATTTTTTGGGATTTGCCTTATTGGAAAACACACCTGATTCGACATAATCTTGATGTCATGCATGTTGAGAAAAATATGTTCGACAATGTGATTAACACGGTTTTAAATGCTGAAGGAAAAACCAAAGACAATGCAAAATCGCGTTCAGACTTACAAAAATATTATTGTCGGCCAGAGTTGGCAATGGATCCAATTAGTGAAAAATATCCAAAAGCCTGTTACACATTGGAGAAAGAATCAAAAATAGAATTGTTTGAGCAGTTGACCGAACTTAAGTTTCCACATGGATATGTTTCTAACTTGGGTCGTTGTGTTGACATGAGGAAGCTCAAATTATATGGCATGAAAAGTCACGATTGCCATATATTTATGCAGCGATTGATACATGTTGCCTTCCGTGAGTTACTACTTGGAAATGTGTGGCAGGTACTCACGGAGCTAAGCTTATTTTTTAAAGATTTGACATCCAGTACTCTCCGTGTTGAGGACATCGAGGCATTGGAATCAAATATCCCCCTAATTATGTGTAAGCTAGAAAAGATATTTCCTCCGTCCTTTTTTGCATCAATGGAGCATGTAATGATACACTTACCATATGAAGCAAATATTGCTGGCCCTGTACAATATCGATGGATGTATCCGTTTGAGAGGTAAATATAAATATAATAATGAATATTGTGCAGTGTCAAAATATATGTATGAGGATTTGCACATAAATTAAATGTTTACCTTCATCATATGCAGGTTTTTTCGAACACTAAAAAAGAAGATTGTTAACAAATTAACAGTTAAGGCTTCTATTTGTAATGCGTACTTACTTTCAGAATCACCTAACTTTTTCTCGCATTACTTTGAACCTCACGTCAGCACAAGACAACGACGACCCCCTCGTAATGACGATGGAGATTGTTGGGAAAGCATTAGTGAAAATTTAACTATTTTCACTTAACCCGGCCGAGCATGCTCCAAAATTCATGACAGAACATTAACAACAGAGGAGTATCAGGAAGCGCATAAATATATTCTACTAAATTGCGAGGAGGTTTCTCCATTTTTGAGGTATAGAATTCTTAATTTGAATATTAAGTTGCAATATATGCAAGGATATTTGCTAAACCAATAATTTTTTTTTACTACAATGTAATGTAGTATATATTGCAATAACTTACGTGAGAAGAATTCTGATCTGAAACCAACTCAAATTGATGCAAATATAGACCACTACGTCGCAGACTGGTTCGAACTATATGTAAGGCCTACACAATTTCCATTTATAACACAAAACTATCATTGTACATTGGATTGCTGATAACATTCGCATGTTTTCTTTTTTGTTGTAAGGTCCGTTACAATGAAATTGACAATGAATACCACCGTAGTTTATCACAAAGACCATTAAGGAGAGTGAAGTGTTACTCTATCTACTTTGTCAATGGATACAAATTTCACACAAAAAGTCATGCTTCTGGGAGACGATCAATGAATAGCGGAGTTTGCGTTAAAGGCTCCAACTCATGTGATAATATTGGTGAATATTATGGATGAATTGAGGAGATTTTAGAGTTAGAGTACCCTTCGTTACAAATAAAACGGACAGTATTATTCAAGTGTCATTGGTTTGATCCCACTATAGACATTGGTCTTAAGATACACAACAAATATAGAATGGTTGATGTAAATCATCATCGTCATTTCAACAAATATGAGCCATTTATCCTAGCAATGCAAGCAACTCAAGTGTATTATGCAAGATATCCTTCTTTGAAAGTAGATAGATCTCATTGGTTAGCTGTGTTTTCAGTAAAGCCAAGAGACTTTATTATGACATCAGATGTTAGCGATGAGACTGCTACTACAAATGCTAATGCATTTCAAGTTGATGAAGTTACAGTGCATGATATAACAGTGGATACTGATAACGATGATATTGACTTGCGTGATCCTTCGGGAGTTGTCATTGAACTTGATAACGTTCTTGAGGTGGTTCCAGTACTTGAAGTGGGCGATGAAGAAGAAGAATTTTCTGATTATGATAGCAATGAGGACGAGGATGAGGAAATTCAAAATTCATCAGATAATTGCTAAGTGATCATATGTAATTTTTATATTATCGTGTGTCAAATTGTAAAACTTTTCAATTATATATATTAGTTGTGAAAAAATATTGATACACTTATGCCATTATAAGTTATAGATGTTAAACACATGCATATATAGTTTACCATTGTGTAGGTATGGGTCATGGTAGAGGACGAGGATTTACAGGTCAATGTTGAAGGGGAGGACAATCTGGGGGGATTCAATAACTCCACCCTTTGGAGACATGCCACATATACCGGGAGACCCTTCATCCGGGAATACACCTTTGCCTCCTGTTTTATTTACGCCATCTGCATCAATTCCTTCTCCACACACAGCCAACAGTAGTACATCGACCACATGTGAAGTTTCGAGTAAAAATAATAGTCGATTGCACATTACAGTGAACTAAGCGGACATGTGAGTATTCACCCACACAAATTGAGATTAAGTGATAATAGTATGTTTAACCACATTTCATTTATATTGTATACTTTATAGGCTGGAACCTTCCTCACAATGCTCTAGGATTATAACCAGCATCTTCCACCAGCAGATAGACATTAATGGAGTTAGTTGGAAGGAGGTTTCCAGAGAAATTAAGGAGTTTTATTGGGGAGAATTCAAGGTACATCTTTAATTTTATAGAAATACCCTAGTGAAACTTTTTCATAATAAGATTTTAGATTTCAAATTAATTGGATTATTGTATGATCATATTTACTAATGAATCTCTTGTAATATATATATATATATATATATTTTCTGTATATATATATACAGAAAAGGTGCCACTGGGATGCTGCTTTAAATGCTCTTGTTAGGGCAGGTTGGGAAACAAAAGCTGCGCTAAGGTATAAAGATTATGTGTATCATATAAAGATCGCCAAGCAAAAGCCGAGGGACTTTCCTGAATCAGCATGGGTTAGGTGGCATGAGATTTTCAATCTTTCTCCATGCATCCAGGTTTCTACTCAGAAAAAGATAAATCGTTATGGAGGGTCTGAAGAGAAAGCTCCTGGATCATACACGGGTGGCACCATTTCTATTGGTGAGCATATCTCACGATTGGTAAGTACTTTAATCATAACAGAAATTACACTTTTATATTAGTGATTCTCTATTATCATAATGTTCGCATATTGATTTGTTCAAATCAAAACCTTTTAAACAGTAAGCATTTTTTCTTTGGATTATATAGAACCAGTCAAATATTGAATTTGAAAGATATGCGAATTGTTTGATTTTATTTGATTGATATATGTATTGGAGGATGGGAATATTGTGTTGGAGTTTATTGAGGAGATTGGAGTAAATTTGTGATTTTAAGAAGTGTAAATTGTATTTTTATTTACAGGAGGATGTCATTAATATAGGGGAGGTTTTGCCACAATTTTCATTGATTTTTAAAAAATTTTTCAATTTGAACATTACAATGAAATAGCATTAATACGAAAAAATAATACAAGTGCATGTTTTAATAATACAGCAAAAATTTATTTTTGAACCTCATCTTCTTCTTTTCCAATAACTACTTTCTACTGCGCATGGTAGGAGAAGGAGTTGGGCCGCCCACCTACAATTCCCGAGGCCTTTCTGCACACACATACTAAAAATTATAATGGGAAGACCTATGTGGTAGACCGTGCAGGGAGGTGCATGTAAGTCATATGTACGTTAAATGTTGATAATATTTTCAGTTATTCAAATGCCTAATTGTTGTAAAATATGATTTGTACCTATATTTACATTTATTAAACATTGTTGTCATTTAACAGGAGAGGTATGAGCAACTCCAATCTGAGAGATCATAAGAGGAGTCGTCAGTCGATGAGTCGGAGTTGTTCATCGAGGCCGCACGATGCAATAAAAGGAAAATCATTTACGGTCCTGGCTCTTATGTGCCTCCTGGTGTTTGTCCATCCGGACCATCTTATGCTGTTGGTACAAGCACTGCCTCTCATTTTGGTGGAGCCTGCTTGACAAAGGAAGATGTCGAGGAGATTGTCGCACGAACTATTCGATCGTTGCTTCCTCACTTAGCCCCTCAGCCACCAGCCACTCAGCCCAATACCACCACTACAGCACCTGCACCACATGAGGATGCCGGTTCTGACCCTTTAGTTTCGCACGGTTCTGACCCGCCTGATGATTCTCATTTTGGTGGTGGCGGCCTTACTTGACAGTGGTTCTCCATATCTTTTCTTTTTTATATTATCATTAGTACATTTTATTATTAAATAAGATATTATGTCGCACAACAAATTTATTATTTTTATTTATTTTTCACGTTTTTTATTAGATATATACTATGTACGTACGAATTGTTATTATATGTGTTTTGGATTATATGTTTATAAATTTGATTATATTTTCCATTTATATTCACATTTATTAATTTTATTTTACAATAATATAAAAATATAAAAAAAATTAATATTCACAAAAATAGCGATGAATTTGTGACAGAATTATCCGTCGCTAATAATTATTTGCGACTGAATAATTTTAGTCGCTAATATTTAGCGACTGAAATCTACGGCGACTTTCTGTAGCAAAATAATTAGCGACACCATTTAGCGACTGATAATCCGTCGCTAATTAATGCTAGCGACCAAATCTATTTCTCTATTAGCGACTAGAAATAATAATTTTAGCGACTAAAAACAGTCACAAAATTTAGCGACCGTTTTTCATTTTAGTCGCTAAATTCTAGCGACGGCCGTATTTGCGACATTCCGTCGCCCCGTCACTATATTTAATTAGCGACGAAAATATCAAAATTAGCAACGGAATTTGTCGTCGCTAATTGCCCTTTTTTTGTAGTAAAATATAGAATGAAGTAAACAGACTCTTTGAACATTATCACAATAAAAAAGCTATTGGAAATTCACCAGAAGCTAGGCAGTCACTAGCTAATGAAGTGGGAATAGTGGTGAATGAAAGGCTTGATGCAGTCGAGGGAGAGTGAAGGTTGAAAACACATAAGGTGGCTAAAAAAGGAGACCTTTAAAAAATAATATAAAAATTAAGAAAAGATAAAGTAGTCCCTTTCATTTTAGATCTTGAAAAGAAAGCAACCGATTTAGATAACAGTAATTTGGCTCAAAATCTTAGAAAATTCTTAAGTCTTATTGATGAAACTCCAATTCATATTGATGATATAACTTTCAATGAGCTTCTTGTGAAAAAGAGCATTATATAAGCCTAACTATCTCCATAGGATGAAAGAAGAATTCATGCCTAAGGAGAATCCGTTGAGGCCAATAATAAGCCTGTGACGTGCGCTGAACCCCGGGACGCCCCGAAGGCCCACTTTTAGGGCTTTCGAGAGAGGTTCATTAAAACTTGTAACGAATTACAAGTGCGTCTATGTTGGGCAACAAGGAGGTTTCTTGGAGTCACCATCCAATAGAACATTGGAAAAGATCGTCTAGCCTCAATGATCCTAAGACGACGCATATAAATCCATTTTGGGCAAGCCAGAGGGATCTTGGAGATCTTATCCCAATAGAACATTGGAATGATCCTTTAATCCCGTGGAGCCTAGGATTATTCGAGTTAGGCCTTTTGGTGGGCAACAAGAGATATTTTGGAGGTCCCATCCCAATGAAATATTGAGATGGTCCTCTAACCTCATTGAGCCTAAGACCAGAGTGGGTTCGGGACTTCCCATTTATTCATACCTTGGTTAAGTTTATAATTGAGCTTTGAATTTAAAGTTTCATCCCATTTCTCATTTATTTTAATGCAGTTAATTAAAGCGCAGGTTGTCCACTCAAGAAAAAGCGGTAAATAAAGCAGAATTAAAAATGAAGCATATGAAAATAAATTACAACAAAACTAGGGGCAGAATACAACCCCCATTGTAAATAAAATACAAATCATGCATAAATCGGGGTATTCATTAATGATGAAGACATTGGTTCTCGCATGCATATTTATTATGAAACAGTTTTGATGTGATAATTTTGGATGGAGAAAATTGAGACATTGGTCCCATTTTTATTAGGAAATATTCCAAATTAATTAATAAAAAAACGGTTTAGCGATTTTCTTTCTAGCGGCCTAAAACAAATAATTTTATAAGAAAATTACATGGCAAAATAAATGAAAAAGCCAAGTAAATAAAATATTACAAATAAAGCAAATGAATATTTAACCCCAAAATGAGCCTTCTGGATCTCTTCGCGTGCTCGCAAAAATGCCCAAGAGGGAAAATAAGATGTGAAATAAAAATAAAACACAAATAAATGATGTTAGTAATTGAATCAATCAAATATATAATAAATGATAAAATAAGGTGACATCAAAATAACAAGTGAATTAACATGTTAACAATTTAAAATAAATGAGAAAAATGTGTTATGAAGGACAAATGGATTAAATGGAGTGATTGAAATAAATAAAACATGAAAATGAATTATTACATGAAAATATGAACATAATAATAATAATGATGAATAATGAAAATAAATAAATAAATGATAACTAAATAATAATAACAATGATAAAAGAATGACAAAAATGAATAAAAAAATGATGAAAATAATTAAATGAATGACATGGTTAATTAAATATGTTCACAAATGATATAAACCATTTACATGGTAAAAGTATCAATTAAAATGAATTTATTTAATTACGTGTTAAAAATAATGATGAATTAAAGTAAAATAAATTAATTACATATTAAAAATAATAAACAATCAATATTTACATGAATAAGAATAAAATAATATGATAATATTGACAACAGTAATGAAAATAATAATGAAAGAGAATGATAATAAACTAATAATAGCAATAATATTATATAAACATAATAATATAAACATTAAATGGAATAAACCTACAAGACATAGAATAAATAAATAAATGAGAATAACAAAAATATACATGTTAATAAATTAAATATAAACAAAATAAATAAAATAAAATAAAATAAATATCAAGCACAGAATGTTTACTCTCAGAGTTTCGGATTCGATGAAGGTAAAAATGATGTTGATTTCCTTGTTTGTGGTGTGCAATATTAGAGAGAAACATGATAATGTTGGAATTTTATTCCGGAAAAGATAAAATAAATGATCAAAAATTCTTTAAGAACAAATAATTAATTTCTTTGCCTAAAAAATTATTTTTATTTATAAAAAATGAAAAACGATCTCAAGAACAAACAATTATTTTGTTTGTCTCAAGAAAAAAAATCATTTTAAAAACTTATTTTTAGAAAATGAAATGAAAATTAGATTTTAGGAACAAATAATTATTTTGTTTGCCCAAAATCAATTGTTCATAAAAAAGGATTCAAAATAAAAAGAAAAAAAACCTTGAAAAAAAGTCTAATTGAAAAGCAAAGATAAAAAATTAAACTTTGAGAGCAAATAATCAATTTATTTGTCTCAAAATTAAATTTATCAACAAAACCTCCTCTACAAATACGTTTAGAAGAAATTGTATTGGAAAAAGAATGAAAAATGAACTTTTTCTTTTGATTTTTGCTTAGGGAAAATCTGGAATTTTTTAGAGAGAATTTGAGAGGAAGAAGAAGAGAAAAGATGAAGAAAAAACCCTAAGAAAAATTCCCCCTTTTTATTTTTTTATCTTTTTCTTTTTATATGAAGAAAATAGGAAAATAAAAATAATTCAAGGGATAAAACCTAATAAAATCAGATATTATCTATTTGAATTTTTAAAAATGGAAAAAATCCCTTAAAACCTTAAAAAAGGGGATAAAAAACTGATTTTTAGGTCCAAAAATAAAAAAAAAAATAATTTTGGGGCCAAAAAGGCCAATTTCTGCGGAACAGGTGCGACAGATGCCCGTTGGCGCGTACGACGGGCGTCCGTAGCACACCGCTCCCGCGCAGGCGACCCCTAGCGCGTCGCGTGCTGGCAGTCTGCGCGGGGCGCCGCGCAGCGCGCTGCCGCGCGTCGACACTCGCCAAATTTTTTTTTTAAATTAACTAAAAATACTACAATTTCTAAACCCCAATTTTCAAAACTAAATTTTAAAATATTTTTTATTATTTTTTAAGTTTTCACTCTAAAATGCAAATTTGACGAGAAAATCAACATTTCCAACCTTTTTGCCTGTGACAAGGCATCTTATCATTATTGGGTAACTCCAATTTGGGCTGCCTCAGGACCTGGTGTCTATAAAGCCCTAGGGCTTTTTTCAATTTAGATTGTGAAAAGAATCCATCTGAAAGGATAAACTAATAAGCTATTAGGATAAGGTTTGCTGTTAAATCTAGTAGTTTTACTCCAAATCAAGTCTACAAATTGTGTAAAGACACCATGATAGGAAATACCCAAAAGTATTGGGAATTGTTAGCAACTCACACAAACATAAAGATGAAATAAATAAAGAATTGTTAACAGATAGTGTGATAGCCATTGTAGTAAATGCATTGAAAAGAGAGTTTTGTGGTTTCTTATTGGCAATAGAGTCTTTAAAAAAGGAACAATCGGTTTAGCATTGATGAAACTGCAAATCTATAACATGTGTTATTTTGAGAATTATGCATCCAGAAATATTATTAGAATTTAGATTATTTCACTCAAAATTACATGTCAAAAGTCTAGAGCCCTGGCCTGAAGTAGCCAAATTGGCCTACCAACTTTTTCGAAATAAAGCTAAAGTGGTAGATGGCCTAGGAGGAGAGATACAGGTAGTAAAATATCCATGTGAAAGGCATGCACTGAGCTCCAAGTAAGGAGGATGCAAAATATCTTTCTTATCTAAATACGAGCTATTATTCTCAAGTTGAATATGTTTCAAGAAAATATGGATGTGCTTCTAAAGATGACAACCAAAGAAGAACAAGATATTCTTTTAATAGAAAGAAGTTCAAAGGATGACAAAAAAAAAAAAGATATCGGGAAATAGGAAAAATAAGAAAAAGAGGCTAGATAGACCTTGCAGGTTTATTAAACGAAGGACTAACTTTAGGGATAAAGATAAAATAAAAGTATTCAAAAGAAAATATAAGAGGGAACCCAAATGTCCTAAAAGAAAGCATCTAAATAGTTGTTCATGTAGTTGGATTTGTGGCTTAAAGAGGAACAAGGCTAATTCTTGTCCTCACAAGAATAATCGAAAAGAAAATTTGAGAAAGGTGTTTTTTGAAGATGAAAATCTAGTATATGAACTTATAGATGAAGAAAATTTATGTAATATAGACTCTGAGATAGATTCAGTCTATGAAGTAGTTTCCGAATACAAAATTGATGAAGGTGAATTTGATTTATGAACAACTTAAATATTCATGATGGATGAAGTAAAAAGTGATCGTAGATGAAGAGTTAGTCCTATTAGACAATACTCTAGTATAGGAAGAGTCCTTCTAGTAAGATGACGCATCTAGGAGTTTCCTCGAATGGAAATTACCCAAAGTAGATACCAGCAATACTTACAGTAACTCTAAGTTCAATTTTAAATCAATTGTAGATGTCTCAAAGTCAAAGTAAATGGCTCTAGTTTTTAGTACCGAGCTACAAACATTGGATGTGTCTCTAATCAATCTAACCAAAATAAGAGAAACAGTTAGCAAATCCAAAGGTGAGTATAAATATGTTCACATAAGGCTCGTCCAAGTAAGACTAATCTTACTGTTAAACTTACCAATAGATAGTCCTGTAATAGTAGCTATCTTAGACAAAAGATGGAAAGAATTCAAAGATCAATTGATATCAGAAGAGTAGTCTAACCTAGCAAATGGTCTAGTCTGGTTTCAAACCTATCTAAAGTATTTGATAGTTTTGAGTGATCGGTGTTTGGGTAATTTATTGACTCTTAGAATTAAGTCCCTAAAAATGAATACCAACCATCTTGGGAGAAATCCGTAGATTCTTAAAAGGAATCTAGTAATCAAAACCAATGTTAAGGTTAAGTGCAAAAGGAGTTGCAGGAAGTATCCATTTCATTAAAGTAGGATCAACAAAAATAGTCGATATTGACTTAGAAGATATTTCTACGTGTTCATTTCATACAGGAATTGTACAAGTTGCTATAAACATGGTAAAAGATGTAATAAAGGTTGTTTCATTCCAAATCTTTAGTACAATAATGGAGTATAAAGAGGATGGTAAAGTTCATTATTCTTATCAACTATGTTTTGCATCCTATTTTAACACAAGGACTTGTGGAACCCCAGAAGGTTAATAGTTGATCTTTAAATTTAAATTGGAAAAAAATATATGAAGAAATAAAGATTATTAACTGTAACACCCTAAACCCGGACTGTAGAACGATCCGAATATTGGATGCTGCACACATTTTAAATATACCTAAAAGCTGAATTACCAATTATTATTTTTGTTTTTCTTATCTAACTAATTGAATCCTCACCATTCATTTCAGGAAAAAAAATTGGACAAAATTTCTCCTATATGGGTTACTTTTTACTGTGTTCATAAAAAAATAATCAATTCCACAAGCACCTCAATTCACACCATCCACCCATCAAATCAAACTCCAACACAGATACAAACCCCATCCTCCAAATATCTTTTATTCATAAGATAGATCAACACTTTTCATAAACATGCCACAAACATATGCGAATTAATGAAAATAACTACTTAAAACTTAATTACATATCCAACTCTTAAATTAAATTTACATATCTCTAAAGTAAAATCTTTTAATGAGTATACCTGCCAAAACTATCCATCTCTATAGCCTTGATAGACTCTAGCTTTATACAGATCCACTGGACTTGATCTATCCTGTCTCTTAAACGTTGTTCTTTAACCTATGCGTGGAAAATACCATGCGCTAAGCTAAAAGCTTAGTGGTTACTACCAAATTTACTTTTCCATTGATAAAATATATAAAATATACACATAAAATTCATACATACACATACGCAATCATAAAATCACACAAAGGTCGCCACTTTCTATTTCAAGTGCACACATATAACTATACTAAAGTTTCACATACTATACTCAAACCTTTTTTTAGTATGTAAAGTTATCCAATCCCATCCATTTCATATTAAACAACTAAAATAAATAATGTTTTTCGAAGTTTTAAAAATCGGGTTGACTCGATCAGTCAGACCGGTTCAACCGTGAATTGGTAAGAAATTCGGGTTTATTCAACATGAAAATCGAAATATGTAAAAATTCAGCTTGGACCGGATTGACTCGGGTTGGACCGAAAAGGGTTGAACTAGATTGACTCGGGTTCAATTCAATTTTATTTATAAAAATCTAATAAACCCTAAATTTCTGTCCTATCCAATTGATATGTTATTGTTGACTCTCCATTGTGAATATATATATATATATATATATATATGCAAAACAAAATAATGGAGTAACAAATTTAGTAAAATGTTGAGAGTAAAAAATAAGAATTGATTTGCCCAAAAGCTTTTAGTGGTAGAGGAAACAAAGGTAAGAAATGGAAGTTTAAATCATTTATTTTGAACAAAATAGAAGATCTCAAGATAATAGGAGATGTCTGGGCGTGGGCTACAATTTTATTTATTAATGATTAATGATAAATGCCAAATTATATTCACCATATAAATCATGATATACCTAAACAAAATTGATTATAAAATTTCCATTCTAAAAAAAAATGTATAAAATTATAAGAGATCAAAAATTCAACTAATCTAGTTCAATCGATATTATTTGGTTGTTTAAATAATCAGTTTGATTTAAATTAGTAAAATATGCTAATTTTAGGTATTGGTTCTATTCAATTTCAGTTATTTAATTTTTTTATTTGCAAACTTTATTGGATTTAAAATTATTATTTTAATATTAATTTTTGATAATTAATAGGTTGTTTGAATGTATTTTTTATATATCATATTTTTAATTTTTTATAAATAATTATATTTAAAAAAAATAAAAATTTTGATTCAACTCAGTCCAACTAGTTGACTCTTGATTTAGTTGGCTGGTCGAGTCGATATCTGATCTATTTCTGAAAACATTGATATTTTTCACTGTCAATATGCTACATATTGTTTTTCTATTTAATCCCATAAAATTCATAAGTAACTCAATATGAACATACAAAACGTTTAAATATTTTTATGCATTCCATGAATCAATTAATGTCATACAATATACTTTAATTAAGTTTCTAAAACATATACACATTCATTACACTTATTTATGACCAATTAATTATTGTACATACATAGTCATTTCCATTATTCCATTAATTTTATAAGAGCATTTGCTATTATCCTTTTGTTTATTTTTGACAATTATTGCCCCAAATAATTCGGAGGAACTCACCAAATTAGATACACGGGACTGAGGCCATTTTGTCCTATCGAATTGAAGTGGTCAATACCGGGCACTGCACTTCAATCCTGTTATGTAGGTTCTTACAATATACATATCGTTATCAACCCAATACACCGATTGAATTTCCATCCAACACACCGATTGAATTTTCATAACAAACCATCCAACACACTAAATTGATTTTCTATCCCTGTGGCCAGTCAATTATATCATATCTAAGATTCCTATCTTTCACGAAGGGCATTACTGGACTTTTCAATCATACTGTGATATTTATAATATCATACACACATATATTTTCACAGTGAATAAATTTCAAATTCATTTCTATATTATGTCTTATAGCTCCATTAATTCAAAGAATACGAACTTTCTCAATCAAGTAAGAGCAAACTAAAGATCTCGTTCTAATTATCATAGTCTTACATATTAAATGTTTTACTAAGTCAAATACCTTAATTAACAAGGCATTAGACAAATTGAATATTTAAATCATCATCATCATCATCATCATTATTATTATTGAAAGCACAGTTACTAAAGGGAATTGATACACAATCCACGTTCTCTAAAAGTCCAACCTTAAGCGAACATGGCCAATTATTTTTTTAAAAACAAATAACTAACTGCACTTTCTATACACAACTCTACTAGCATAAGCCTCACATGCATTACTCTGAGTTCAAACAAAATTTTACATATCTTTTAATTTAACAAACCAAGGAGCATCCTAAAACCCACTTAACCAAAACATTTTCTTTGATAAATTCTATAATTTTTTTAATTAAACATGAAATTCCCTCGATTCATAAACACAATCATGAATAATTTAGAATGAAGGATTTCCTAATGTTTGAATTCATTATGGACACTTTCTTATCAAACAGTTAAAAGTTCTCTTATAATTAAACAACTAGATAAGTCAAAACAACACAAAGATTCTATGTAGCATCAGAACCCTCTCTTGGCGGAGTTAGCCTTACCAAAAAAAATTGATAACTAAACAAATCATAGTCAATTTAAGCTTTGCTACCTAAACTGAATCAAATATATACCCAAGAATTAAAAGAATTTCTAATAGGCATATTTTATTTAAGAAATTATGGAAAGGTAATTTTATAGTACACATACCAGTTGGAGGTCGATATTTGCAAAATTTCAACTCATTTTTGTTGAGATTATCCTATTTTCACCGGTCACCAAAGCTTAGTTAGAGATATACCATTATTGCCAATGTGAAGCTTCAAGCATCAGGGATCTACTGTTGATTGTCACAAGCCCAAATGCCCTATCGTTAGATCGAAATCGAAGTCGGAACATCTTGACTTCCTATTCCCTGTTGCCGGCAAATGAGAAAGATATAATAACATAGGAAGGATTGCCTCCCCCTCAGTAGTCATCCGATGTTATTCGTGTCACCACCCGATGCTAGAGGTGGCTAAAAAATGGAGGAAAAGCTTTCGATAGGAGAGAGAAAATAAACTAGAATAGAGAAAAAGACGGTGGAGCATAAATGACAGAGGACAATGACGTTCTTCACCAAATTCTAGAACCGCTACTCTTTCTCTCTCTCCGATCTCCCCCTCTCTTCTTTTCTTTTCTTTTTTCTATTCTTTTTCCCCCCTTCTTGATTTTTTTGATCTTTCTTTCTCTTATTTATTTATTTATTTGTGGCTAAAAATTCACTTAGTTAGAGTTAATTCTAAAAGCCACAAAATAATATCCATAAAAATCTTTCTCCATATAATATTTATTTTTAATGATCCCGATTAACTATAATTCTTTAATCTCGTCGCCCATGTAATTTCCATCCCTAACTTCCTTGTTTAATTATTTCTTCTTCTTAGTACTAACAATGATAATTGATATTGATCGCACTTAATAGCCCTATTTAATTTCATTCACATCTCAATTATTTAGTTGGGATTGACTATTAATTATACCGAGTCAATTGCAACCTTTGGTCAACTCTTGGCTAACCATGATACTATTAACCTCAGTGTACACTGTTGTGAAGCGCATTGAACCCCGGAGGTCTTGAAAATTCGCTTTTAGGGAGTTTGAGAGAGGTTCATAGAATTTGTAAGGTTTATAAGGGCGTCTATTTTGGGCAATAAGAGGTATTTTGAAGTCGCCACCCAATAAAATATTAGGAAAGTTCATCTAGTCTCACTGAATCTAAGACAATGCGTATATGTCTATTTTGGGCAACAAGAGATATTTTGGAATTCCCATTCTAATAGAACTTTAGAAAGGTTCATCTAATCTTATGAAATCTAAGACGATGTGTATAAGTCTATTTTGGGCAACATGAGATATTTTAGAATTTGCTTCCCAATAAAACATTGGAAAGGTTCATCTAAACTCATGAACCTTAAGACTAGAGAGAGTTTCGGACTTCACTCTTATTCATACCTTGGTCAAAGTTACAATTGAGTTCTCAAAATTAAAATTTCATTCATTTTCTCATACAGTTTAATGCAATTATTAAAGCCCAGATCAATCACATTATGGAAGATATAAATAACATAAAATTAAGATAAAGCAAATAAGAGAAGATTAATTTACAATAAAACCAGGGACGAAATACAACCCCCAAGAAAGAGGAAATATAAACCATGCATAGAACAGGACATTTATTTGAAGTGAGGACATTGGCCTTCGCATACATGCTTAAAAGGATAATTTTTAAGTGACAATTCTGTTTGGAGGGGAAATTAGGATATTGGTCCTATTTTATTAGGGAAAACCTCATTCATTCGTAGAAATCCTTTGCCGCTTTTCATATTAACAAACATGAGAACAACATTTACAATGAATAGGAATTAAGAAAAATAAACTAATGAGAGAAATAGAGTAGAAGAAATGAACTGAATCTTCGTCCCCAAATCATCCTAATTAGTTCCCTTCTCCGGCATCCAATATTCAAGAAAATAAAAAAAACTCACGAAAAAAGCAAAATAACATGTTAGTAAAATAAAATGTCAAAAGCAAAATAAATAATTGAAATGGTAGGAAAGATTGAAATGAATTACCTAAAAGCTAATGGAAACCAGCAGTAAAAAAAATGAAAATGATCATAAAGAAAACGAAAGAAAGAGACCCAGGGATGGCCAAACACCCAAGCGACGGCCGTTCCTGGGGTGACCGATGGGAGGAAGAAGTTCCTCGCGATAGCCCATCGCTCGCTTAAGTGACGGCCTCGGTAAGGTTTTCAGCCTGTCAGTCATCTCCAGATCTAAAAAAAGGGAAAAAACTAACTTGAATCCAAGATTTCACATTTTTAAACCATTTTTCATGCAATATATTACCAACGAAGCAAACAATGCGATAAATTGGAATAATTATAATGAATTAATTCATGTTTTAAAATAGCTAATCCAGAATGTTTACCCTCAAAGTGTTAATTTTCGAAAGGTGAAAGTCACGCAGATCTCCCTTGACTTCTACAAAGATCGGTTGAATAATAAAAATTTTTAAATACAATTTCCTTTACAAAATTGTTCTTCTCAAAATAAATTGGAATTTTGGGAAGGTAAATCAAGAGAAGATGATTGATTTTTCTTTCTCGATTTCAATTTTATGATAGTTTTGAATCTTTCAAAGAATAGATCGAGTAAATAAAATTGATTTTACTTTCTCGAATTCTTCCTAGTTCTTTTTCGAAGAATTTTAAAATAAAAAATTCTATATGGAAAGAAAACTTTTTACTTATGAAAATCAATTTTCTATAATCTCCAACTTAAAAATTTTCCAATCTCGAGAATTTCCAACTTAAGAATTTCCAACCCCCTTTCCTCGATCTCCAGCCTGCTATTTATAGGCTAATTGAAGATAAAAAGGGATAAAATCAAATCTTTTTAAAATTCAAATCATCCTTAGAGATATATATCAAATATTTTTTGAATTCAAAAAGATTTTTAGAAGATGAAATCAAATGTAGAGGATAAAATGATTTTTTTATGAATTCAAATTATCTTTTAGAAGATAAAATGATTTTTTTTAAAAAAATCAAACTATCTTTTAGAAGAAAAAAATCAAAGCTTTGATATTTATCCTAAGGATAAGCGTTAAGAAAATTGCATTTATCCACCAAAATCGCCACCAAACCCCGACCGATGGACGTCCTTCAGCCTACCACGTGCGTCAGTCAAGGGGGCAGCCTTGTCTTTTGAGTGACGGGCGCCCACTCGTGCAGGGACAAGCGTCCCTCAAGCGCGGGCGACGGGTGCTCGCTCGTACGAGGGATAAGCATCCCTCAAGCACGAGTGACGAGCGATGGGCGTCGCAATGACCAACAGGCATCAGTCATAAAAAAAAGCAATTCCTTTAACGAAAAGGCCCATTTTGAAGCAATGAGATACAAAAAGGGTTTTTGATTACCACTATCTCTAAAAGTTTTGAATTTCAAGGGCGAAAGCCTACAACTTCACCCTGTGGGACATGTACCGGTATTTTCATCGAGTAACTCTGATCTGAGCTGGCTCGAAATCCAGTGTCTACAACTGTGTATAGTCCTGAAGGTACTATTCACATAGACAAAATTTTTGGGGCATTACATTAACCAGGTGCTTCAAATTGAGTGTCTTAAGTTTATCCTAGAAGAAGTTACTCCCTGTCAAGAACAATGTATCTTTATAGATGGTAGAGTTTTTGTTACTATCCAATAAAAAGATCTTCCTTGTCATGAGAAATTTCAAGAAAAGGTCCCAAGCAAGCAAAAAGCAGAGGAATTACTTTTAAGGCTAAAGGAGATGAGTCCTAACTTGGAAGTTTGAAACCTTAAAGACTTGAGAGAAAGTGGAAGACAATTATGAAGAGCAACTTGAAGAACAAATAAGGATCGTCCTAGAAGAAGATAGTGAATTAAATTGGGATTTTTGAATAAGAGAACAATAATGAAGTGATATGTCACCTATAATGTCAACCTCAGTATGAATAATTAAGGCAAGAAATAAGGTGGCATCCATTTTGTTATGTGTTCATATTTTATAAGGTTGTAAGAATGCTTTTTATCTTATCTTATTTATAAGATAAATAATCTTGCAAAGTACTATACTCAGTTGGATAATAGGATAAAGATACCGGCTGTTAGTATCATTGTACTATTCCAAAAAGGTTTAAAGATACAATTGAACATTTCTAGGATGCAATGTGTACTAAAAGGTATGTTGCGTGCCGTTTCAAGGATATCTATCACTTTTGTTGCCACTTAATATAAGGTTACAATACAAATTCGTAATATTCTCAATTTACCCCATTCCACATATTCTAACAGTCTCACGTCACTATAAAAAAAACTCGAATTAGCGACAGAATATTTTTCATCGCTAATTAGCGACCATTTTCTGAATCTGTCGTGAAAATGTATATTTTCAATTTGGTGTTGAGCCTAGCGACTAAATAGCAACGGAAAAATAAACCGTCGCTAAATTTTAGCGGTAATTGATGGCGCCATTTTTTTGTGACTAAATTAGCGACTGTTTTATTTATCGCTAAAAACTATTCAATTTAACAATAATTTAGCGACTGTATGGCAGTCGCTAAAAATTTAGCGACGATAGCAACAGGAAGTTTGGTCGCTAAATTTGAAGCTAAATTTTACAACCTTAGTTTGCGAAGGTTTAGCGACTAAATTGGTCGTCGCTAATTTAGTCGCTAAATTATAAAAAATCTTCCCTGACCTAGCCCAAAACTACGTCATTTTGGCCTTTATATTTTCTTTTTTCTCTTTCTTTTCTTTTCTTTTTCTTCTCTTCCCTTTCGTGGTCTCTGCCCCGATCTCTCCCTTTTTTTTCAGCCGCTCCCATCTGCTTCTTTCCTTCCCTCGCCATCTTTCCAGCCATCTCCCCTCCCCGTCTCCACCATTTTTGCCCTCCCCTTCGTTCACTGCAGCTGTCGCCGGCCTTTCTCTCATTCTCTTCCTCTTTGTGCTTGATGACAACCCCATTTTTCCCTCTATTTACTGTATTTTGCTCTGGGTTTGTAGCTCTATTCTGACATTTTCTTGCCCGTCGCCGACCACCAGTCATGCCAACCAAGTAAATGACCAAAATACCGAATCCCTGTAACTGATAATAACAATAAATCCATTGATCTCTCTCTCTAAAACCCTAACTCAGCTCCACTAAACTCGTGGCTTATGCTCCGCGTGGAATCTCAATCAGGTAAGTTAATGGCCATAGATCTTAAATACCGTTATTGATATTTATCTGTCTATTTTTCTTTCTCTTTTATTAAATTTGAATCTTAGCTTTGTGATTAATGATCTCTTGTCGAATTGAGGTATTTTTCGATGGCTAATGTGTTTTCTGTAATTGATTTTTAGTTTATTGAGTATATAAAGTTTCCTGAAGATATAGTATGATTCAGTGACAAAATAGTGGATATTATGATGAATTATTTGATTTGCTTGGTCTTTAAAGCAGCGAAAGAAGCTAAAATCTATTCGAAAATAGTCAGTCTTTTCTTGTTGTCATTGCCTTTGATTCTATGAACAATAATGTACAATGGTTATGCGTATTATTTAGCACCTAAAAGTGACAGATGTAGCACTGCATTCAGGATGAAGAATTTTTATTGATAAGGTGTCATGTTATGGAGGTGGAGTCTTTTGAGGATGAGCGAGTACATGGTATTGGGTGGTTTTTGTTCTACAAGTAATAAAATATAGGAAAAAGAAGTAAACTTTTTGGACTTTGTTGTTATTTGTTTTCTAGGTTTGACACTTTTTGTTGGTATCCACGTGATTTTTCTTTGTTTTTAACAATGGGTATATATGTGATGTGGGGCTTATAATTTTGATATTCTAAAATGCAGTTACCTATAGCACTTGTGGTATTTTTTTATGAAGCGGTAAAACTATACAAAGAACAAAAGAAGAGGATTAGCACAGGGAACACAGATATAATTTGTGAGGCTTCTATTGAATGGACTGGAATCCATATTACTTTGTGTGCACTTTGTGGTATATTAGGGGGCATTGCAAATGGTCTTATAAAAGAGTGTCATTTTCTCAACTCTTCAACCAATTCCAGCTCCGTGTACTTATAAAAGAGTATGCCAAATCTGACCAAAAGTGAAAATTAAAATTATAAAAATTTGGCTTTTTTAATTCAATCTATCTAGTTTTTAAATTTTTTTCGTTCGGTTTTCATAATTGAATCTAATCTATTCAGTTTGCTTTTTATTGAACAAAATCTATATAAGGGTACTAATTGAACATTTGATAAAATGACTATATATATATATATATAAAAGAGTCCAAATACTTGGTCTTGAGTACTGATTAATTTGATAAGTTGATTTTAAGCATCTCAAATACTTGGTATTGAGTTATTTTTTGGCATTTGGTGTATATATGTGCTAGGTCCATTTTGAATTGAGGAAATGGCTTCATGACAGTGTTAATGCTGAAGTTGCAGCATCAACTAGAATTATCTACAGAGGTAATTTTTTCCTAATCTTGCTTTACTATTTAAGCTTGATATCTGTTAGAATAAATAATTTACCGGTAATGATATAAAACTTCTTGATGTAATTGCACATCCATATGTTACAAGTAATGCTTCAATAATATGACAGTTGCATGCATATACCTTATAAAATGCTTTTTTTAATCTTCTTTCTTCTAAAATGTTCACAAAAGGCAAATTCAATGGCCTAAAGAAGCTGAATCCAACTTAGCAAGTCATAGTCATTAAATTCTGGCATATTAAGCAGCTAGAGCTCATCTGCCATGTTCTGGCATATTAAGCATGCATTGGCAGAGCCCTTACAGGACCTTGACTGTGGTCTCTGATTCAAGAATATCACTTTAGCACTTGTTTATAGTATATGGCTGCCAAATATAATTAACTACACATCATCATTAGCTTTATATCATTATCATAGTAATCCCCATCATCATTAATTTCGTAAATTATATATAATTAAGTACCTGAATTTAAGAACAGTCAATAAGCTTCTCAAGATCCCCAAGGCTAACAACATCATGGTAAACATATCTTCTCACCTAATTACCAAGTAAATAGAGCACCGTTGATGGGTGTCGAAGCCACCAAAAATAAATACCTCAATTATCCTATCAATTAAATTGTAAATAGGGCAAGAAATGGTCGAATCCACGGAGACTAGCACCGAAATAATTTTAAATAACCAGATTTTTAACAATAAAAATATAAAGGGGGGTTTTCATAAAATAAAAGCTACAAATGCTGAATGTAAGAAATAAATAAACAAGCAGTAAATTGATCAAAAGAAATTCAATAGATGATAAATTCCAATTAAAAATATTCGCAACACAGGATCCGGCTATCCCTGACTTAAGGCTGGTCTGGGAGGCGATGGTTGCAACTTGCCCTCCTTCATTAGTCTCTCCAACACCCAGGATAGAGGTCGATCCAAGTTAGAAAAGTACTGCTGGCCCTGTTCCATTCCAGTGGCTGAGACCTCGGCTGTCTTACCATTTCTACTATTATTGCCATCAGCCCCGCTTGACTTGTACCCCGACTGGTTTCCAAAGTTCCTCCTAGCAAAGTTATTTTGGCTAGCTTTCCTTGCTAGGTGAGCAACCTCAGCCTCTACAGTAATGTCTTTGAGCAACTCCCAATCTCTGAGCCCTTTGAAGCTGAGCAAGTCCCTCAAGTAAGGGCAGGAGTTCCTGATGAACAATCTGATTTGATCAGCGGTGTCGAATTTTCGCTTCATCTCCATGACCCTGTTTCTCCACCTAATGAGGTATTCGTGGAATGACTCATCATTCTTTTGCTGTAGAAGCTCGAGGCCCTTTAGGGTGACCTCCATTCTAGTGCTGCAGTCGTACTGCCTCATGAATTCATCAGTCAGAAGGTCCCAGTCTTCTTTGGATCTCCTATCTAGCCCATGATACCGGTCCACTGCCGGATCCACTAGATTAAGGTAGAAATAATCCACTTTTTGCCTCTTAGTTAGCCCTGTGCCCTTCATCACCAGGGTGTATTACTTGATGTGTGCAGACGGGTCCGATGTTCCGTCAAACTTCGGCAGCTCAGGCATCCTAAACCTTTGGGGCAACAGCTCCTTATCCCCCAAATCTCTGTCCTCGGGGTTGATTCCCTTACTAGCTGTCAACATTAGGGTGATAGCCTTAATTTGTTGCCTCATTCCCCTCATGGCCTCATCTTCTACCCTGGGTGCTCTACCCCTCACGGCTTGATGGGCTGCTATCTCCTCAACCTCCTCTCCCATCAGAAAATCCTCATTGGGATCAGGGACCCTTGCCCTTCTCGGCTCAGCGGGCACAGCAGCGGCTTTAGGCTCATCTACAGATTGATGGCCAACAACTCCAGCAAGGGGAGTCTCTCCACCAGCAGGCGGTTCGGCTTGCCCCCGAGGAGGGATTACCGGTGGTTGTGGGGCAACCGGTGGTTATGCGGCGGGAGGAGGAGGAATCCTTTCAGCCATTGCCCCCATCATTTCTAGCATCCTTCGCTCGAAATCCTCCAGTCTCCTGGTGAGGTCTTGAGTGGTTAGGTTTTCGGTCTCTTCTGCCATTGAGGATGATTCACTACTTATTGAGAGTGACTCAGAATCCCAAACAGGCACTAGTTCCAGTAACCCAAAGGGCGAGTCTGTTCTCACTCGGAACCTCTAGTCCACTTGGATGAATCTATGGTGGCTGAAAGATCAAGATTGTTAGGATGATGCATGGATGACATATACAATGCATGATCATGCCATGCAAATGGTCTTTGATGAGCGCGAGATCAATGGATTACCATAACACGATGGGATGTATGGAAGAATCATATTCAGGATGATATGTACATGTGAAAAATAATACGCAGACGAAAAAAATATATACACACATAGCATGAGAGAAAATATATTATTATTTGTATATACATGTATTTATTTTATCGACATGCATGAATGACATGCGATGCGCGAGCGTGCTGTGCAGTATTCACAACCACATGCAAGCAGATAGATCCTTCTAACCTTATCACTCCCACACACGGGGTCGTGCAGTCTCTTTCTTAGGTGGGCTTCATCTGAGGGTTAACAGGGAATCCATCGGACACGTGTGGTGCACGGTGAAAAATCGTCAGCATAACACTCTTATCTAATGTACATACGCATGATTTTTGGCCATTTCGTATTTGGACAATTCAATCAAGTTAAGGTGGGCTTACCGGGGCATGAAAGCCTTTGATAAAGGACCACTTAATTTGCTTGATTTTGTTTAATACGTGACGGCCCACATCACAAGTATCGTATTAAGGAGCATTTCGCCTAATGGAAGTTTCTATTTGCCATTACATGGGCTTTGGTCGATGGTGATTTTTTTAGGTCTACCCAAGCATGGTTCCTGCCAATGGGTCTAGCTCGTCATGAGCATAGCGACCGATCGGATCTCCATTTGATATACATTTAATAGTACGAGGCTTGGGCATGTGATTATCCTTAATACTTCCCTACAATGAGTGAAAGTAGGGTCGTGCTTCGGGAATGCACCAGGGTAGATAGGGGACCAACTAACATAGTTCTAAGGCCCTAAAATGATATGATGTAATTTTTGAAAAGAGGTAGAATTTTAAGTTTTAAAAGCTCAATTATACACTTTAACCAAAACACTTTCAGAGCGAAGTCACAAACAGTCCTCAGCTGAGTCGTCACTGTGACGCGCGCCGAACCTAGCAACGGCTCTCGCTGAATCCACTTTTAGGATTCGAGGGATTGGTTCGCGTCTTTTTGATCATGGGCACCATGAGATATCTTGGACGCTTCCTTCCCAATAGAACATTGGAAAGGAGCATCTAGCCCCATGGCACCTTTGGGTACCTTTGAGGTATCATAGAGTCGCCACCCAATTCATGAGGAATTGGAAAAGGTCTCTAACCTCTTATTGGTCAAGACCAGAGATTGGTGTTCGGAACTCCCCTCTTATTCATGCTTTGGTTAATTATAAATGAGTTTTTAACTCCCTAAAATTCTACCTCTCATCTCACACGATCAACACATTTAAATTAAAGGCGCATTAAAAGCACGTAAAGAAAATAAAGAAACGCGATAAAGAAAGCAGTAAATGAAGTAACTAAGGAAAACGGTAAACATGCAAGCACACAATTACAAGAGAAGTTGGAGCGGAATACAACGCCATTGAAAGAAGATTAAGAATATAAATGGGGACGGAATACAATCCCCCGAAATTAAATAATATTTCCCCAAAATTAATTACAAGGGCCCAAAAGAAATGAACTTAAACCTTAAAACAATCAAACAAAACTAAGTACAAGGAAAAACATACATAAATCGGGATATTCATTTTGGATTGGAACATTGGTTCCTTCGTACTTGCTTAAAGGTAAAATGACACATTGGTTCCTTCGCGTTTATTTAAAGAGGGTTCGAAGAGTCATTTGATTGTTGAGTTGAAAAACCGGGATGAGTGATCCCATTTTTGGAGAAAACTAACTCTTCGTTTTATTGTGTCATTTTACATTCTTGGGCTAAAAGGAGGGACATTGGTCCCAATTTTATTAGTAAAAAATCCAATTTAATTATAGAAATATTTTTGTGATTTTTTATTCCACGCGTGCATAAATAAAGTAATTATTTTATAAGTAAACACAACAAAAAGGAAGAAAATAAGGAAGGTCTCACCAAGCCGACGTGATCCTCTGTGCGTCGTGACCCATCCGGGGACCCACGGGGACACTCACATAATGCAAGTCACAATAAAGCTCAGATAGAAAAAAATAATATTAGTAATAATTCTAAAAATTAATCAAATAAAGTTCTAAAAATTAATCAAATAAAGAATAAGATAATGATAACAAAAGAGTTATAGGGACAATAACAATAATAATAAATACGACAATAATGTCAACAGTAAAGAATCATGAAATAAAAATAATAATAACATAATGTAATGATAACGATATAGTATGATAACAATAATAATGGTATGGAGCACATAAATACAACATAATAATATACAAATAATACACAAATAATAATAATAATAATAATAATAATAATAATAATAATAATAATAATAATAATAATAATAATAATAAATGAGCAATGCAAACATCAACAGTGGACACAAATAGCAAGAATAATAGTAGTAACATTGATGGTGATAATAATGAATAATAATAATAATAATAATAATAATAATAATAATAATGATGACGACAATGTGAGATGGTAATAATAATGATACAAAACAAGTATACATAAAATAATAACAAATATATAATACAGTGACGATAATAATAATAATAATAAACATAAAATCAATAAGCAAGAAGTTATAATAAACAAAGTGGTAATAATAATGCAAATAATAATAATATTAACAATAATGAATGATGAACAAAATAAATGAGATCGGTTCCAAAAATGTTTACCCTCAGAATTTATAGATTGGAAAATAGGATGCCTTGATCCGTCCTCCTTGTCGATTTTTATGGTGATAAATATTTGAAGAAAATATAAAAATTTGTGTTTTGGCACAAATTAAATCAAAGAAAATATTTTGATGAAAATATTTTTGGTTGAAGCTTGAGCAAAGGAAATTGATTTTCCAAGCTCAAGATTATCAGGGAAACTAAAAATGTTCTAAAAAAGAAGAAGAAAAATTTAAACTGGCTGCTGTTCTTGGTTGAGAGAAAACCAAGTCTTTTTTTTTGAATGAAAATTCAGCTTTCCTCCTGAAAATGAAGGATGAAACCCTTTTAATTTCTGTCTTGGCCAAAAATGGGAAGAGAACAAAAGAGTTTTCATTTTTAGTTATTCGAGAATTGCACAAAAATGTGAAAGAAACGGATAAATTAGACTGAAAACGAACAGGAAATGCAGAAAACACAGGCGAGAGGGACCGCGGCCAAAAATGGCCGCGTGGGGGGTAGGCGAGGCGCACGCCTCGCTGGCAAAGCGCGTCCCTGTGGGGCATGCGCAGGCAACTGCTACGCGTGCGCAGCTGCTGCCGCGCATGCGGCCCCTACCGTGCGTGCCCACAGGCGCGCGCAGCCTCCACGATGGGCATGGCCCGTACGCGTGGCACGCGAAACAAAAAATAAAAACAAAAAAAAAAATAAAATAAAATAAAAAGGAAATAAATACAAATAGTAAAAAGGAATAAAAGAGAGCAAAAGAAACAAATTTTCGCACTGAAATTTTTAGAGGAATAAAGGGAATTTTTGACAAGGATGACATCATTTTCGACACCTTTACTTGTGGCAAGTATTATTTTCATCATCGGGTAATTCTAATCTTGGACCGCCTCGGGACCGGTGTCTATAGCGACTCCAAAATACCTCAAAAGTTTCTAAAAATTTTATGAGATTAGATGAACTTCCCCTATATTTTATTGGGTAGGGATTCCAAAATATTTCATATTATCCAAGATCTAAAGAAGCGAACTCTCTCAGGCCCTAAAAGCGGGCCTTCGAGGCTGATCGGATTCGACGCAAGTCACAGTGGCGACTCCACTAGGAATTTTAAAACCTTACTTCGAAACTGTCTTGGTTAATAATATAATTGGGTTTTTACGAATTAAAATTCAATCTCTTTTCGAAAAAATTGCATTGCATCCATGCTAAAGCCTTATAACTATGCTAGATGGTCCATATTCTTACCTCGATGCATTTTCGAAGCACGACCATATGTTCATTCAATATAAAGAAGTGTTAAGGATAATCACCAACCCAAACTTCTTTCCTTTCGGTATATCAAATAGAGACCCGATTGATCGTTATGCTTATAATGAGTTAGACTCATTGGCAGGAACCATGCTTGGGTAGCTCTAAAGTATCATCACCATTGACTAAAACTCATGTAATGACAAATAAATATTTTCCCTATGTGGAATGTACCGTAATACTGTGCTTGTTATGTGGGTCACTATGTATTGAACAAAATCAGCTAAATTAAATGGTCATTTATCAAAGGCTTTCATGACTCGGTGGGTCCATTTTAATTTGATTGAAGTGCTCAAATACGTAATGACCAAAACCCTAACGTATGTGCTTTAGATACGAGATGTTATGCTGCCGGTTTTTCACTACACACCATTGTGCCCATTGGGTTCCCCGCTAGCCCATGGATCAAGCCCACCTAGGAAAGAAACCGTACGAACTCGTGTGTGGGAGTAATAAGGTTGGAATGATCTATATGCTTGCATGTGATTGTGGATGTTGCATTATTCATGCATTACGTGTTATTCATGCAAATAAAAACATAAGAAAAATAAAAAAATAAAAAAATTTAATTTCCTTCTTGTGTGTGTGCATTCTTTTCTGTGCATATTATTTTTCACATACACATATCATCCTATGCATGACAAATAATTTATTTGTCATTCATAATGTATTTTATTTTATTTTTATTATTTTATGTGTTTAATTGATTCTTTATTTAATTACTAATACTAATTTTATTTGTGTTTATTTTTTTTTTGTTTCAATACTTGTTTTGGTCATGTTTGAGCACCCTTGCACGTGAAAGAGGGGATCCAGGAGATTTAGTTTGATTGATTTGATATTTTTATTATTTTTCTTTTATTTTGCCTTTTTTTGCCATGTAATTTGTTATAATTTTGTTTATTTTATGCATATTAAAAAGAATATCACAAAAATTTTTTTATTAATAAATTGAGTTTTTTCTAATAAAATGTGACCAATGTCCTAATTTTACTCAATAAAAATTCACTTTTAAAAGAAGAATTAATTTTCTCAAAATGGAATAGCTCATTCTGATTTTCTTAATATTCACCCAAAAATAAATCTTCGATTTTTTTTGTGAACATAAAGGAACTGATGTTCCCATTCTAAATAAATGTCCCAATTTATGAATGTCATTTAGTTAATTGATTTTGTTTATTTAATTTTCTATTTTAGGAGATTGTATTTTTTGTCCCAATTTATTTATTTATTTATTTTTTTTAATTTAGGGGATTATATTTTTGTCCCAATTTCATTTTGTGATTTGTTTTGTACTTATTTTAATATTTGTTTTTTGCTTTCCTTCAATACTTGATATGCATTTAAATTTTAATGTATGACGTGTGAGAGGGAGATGGAAATTTAATGTAAAAAACTCATTTATAATTAATCAAGGTATTAATAAGATTGAAGTTTCGAATTTTTGTTTAGTTTAGACCCCAGGGGTTAGACGAACTTTTTCAATTTTAAATTGGGTTGCGACTCCAAAATACCTCAAAGGTGGCTAAAGGTTTCATGGGATTAGATGAACTTTTCCAATATTCTATTGGGTAGGAATTCGAAAATATTTTGTATTACCCAAGTTTAAAAGACGCGAACTCTCTCGGGCCTTAAAAGCGGGCCTTCGAGGCTGATCGGGGTTCGACGCGTGTCACAGTGGCAACTCCACTGGGGATTTTAAAACTTTGCTTCGAAACTAGCTTGGTTAATAATATAATTAGGTTTTTACGAATTAAAATTCATTCTCTTTTTGAAAAAATTGCATTGCATCCATACTAAAGCCTTAGAACTATGCTAGATGGTCCTATTCTTGCCTAGATGCATTTTTGAAGCACGACCCTACGTTCGTTCAATGTAAGAAAGTCTTAAGGATAATCACCAGCCCAAGCCTCTTACATTTTGGTATATCAAATAGAGACCCAATTGATCGTTATGCTTGTGATGAGCTAGACCCATTAGCAGAGACCATGTTTGGGTAGCCCTAAAGTATCATCACAATTGATTAAAGCTTATATAATGACAAATAGGTATTTCTCTTAGGTGGAATATACCGTAATACTGTGCTTGCTATGTGGGCCACTGTGTATTGAATAAAATTAGCTAAATTAAATGGTCATTCATCAAAGGCTTTTATGCCTTGGTGGGTCCATCTTAATTTGATTGAAGTGCTCAAATATGTAATAACCAAAACCATATGTATGTGCTTTAGATACGAGATGTTATGCTGCTAATTTTTCACTGCGCACCATTGTGCCCATTGGATTCCCTGCTAACCATGGATTAAGCCCACCTAGGAAAGAGATTGTACGACTTCGTGTATGGGAGTAGTATGATTGGAAGGATCTATTTACTTGCATGTAATTGTGGATGTTGCATTATTCATGCATTATGTGTCATTCATGCACTTAAAAACATAAAAAAGTAAAAAAATAAAAAAATTAATTTCCTTCATGTGCGTGTACATCATTTTCCATGCATATTACTTTTCACATGCACATATCATCCTATGCATAAATCTTTCCATGCATCACATGCATTATTGTAATCTCTTGATCTTTTAGTCATCGAGGACCATTTGCATAGCACGATCATGTACTACATGTCATTCATACATCATTCTAACTACTTAATTTTTCAACCATCGTAGACCATTTGCCTAGTTAGTTTAGGGGTTCCAATGGTTGCCTTATTAGAGGGTGTTATCAAGTGCAATTAATAGGAATTGAGAACAATTTTCAGAAATGGCCAATTTACCAAGAGAATTTGATGCAACCCGTGCACTAATTGCTGAAGAAGTGGGTAAAATGATGGAAGATTTTGAGGCTCTAATGATGGAAATAATGGCGAACCTTATAGCCACCTGCTACTCCTATTAGGGAGCAAGATGAACAAGAACCTGATAGCCACCTGCTGCTCCTGTTGGGGAGCAAGATGAACAAGAACCAATTAGAGAGGGTCCTCCAGTAGTAGACCCACCAGCAATTAAGCCCAGAGTGGCAGCGCCAATAGAGCGAAGAGGAGCTCATATACCCGAAGATGACTTATGAGAGGAAGAGTAAGAGGAGCCAGTCATGATAAGAGGCAAGGCCCCAAGATAGAAGAGATCATCTCGAGGAAAATGGAGGAGAGGTTCGAAGCTATGACCCGCTTACTGGCAGTGAGAAGAGGCATGAGTCCTGAGGATAAAGAGCTGGATGGTGAAGATTTAATCTCCCAGAACTTCAAGATGCCAAACATTCCTAAGTTTGATGGTACCTCAGACTTGACAAAATATGTAAAACAGTACTCGTTAGTGATGAAGGGTACAACTCTGACTAAAAAGCAAAAGATAGAATATTTCTGCCTGAGCTTAACAGGGTCTAGAGTCGATTGGTACCATGGACTGAATAAGAGGTCTAAAGAGGATTGAGAGCTACTGAAGGAGGAATTCCTTAAGCAATATGATTGCAGTATAAGGATGGAGGTCACCCTAAAAGACCTAGAGTAGCTTCAACAGAAGTCGGGAGAATCTTTTCATGAGTACCTTACCGGATAGAGGAATCAGGTCATGAAAATAAAGAGAAAACCTGATACCCCATGTCAGATAGGTTATTTATCAAGAATGCTAGCATGTATTTGAAAGAAGAGCTAAATATGAAGGGACTCAAAGACTGGGAGTTTCTTAAAGATAGAGCCATCAAACCCGAGGTTGAACATTTGGAGAAAATGGCTAAATCTGCAAACTTGGCCTTTGACAAGAGCGAAGGAAGCAGTAGTGGTAACGGGGGCAATACTGGGACAGCAGAAGTCTTAGCCACAAGATTAACTCGACACCACTTCACCATCTGGGGAAAGCCATTGTCTTGGTACTTCACCAGTCTCATCAAAGAAGGAAAGTTACAGCCATTACTAGCAGGGCCTGCCATAAGTCAAGGGCAGCCTAGACACATAATAGATTGCTATTGTGGATATCACCAGTACATGAGGCATAGAATAGACTACTGTCGTCCTTGAAGAGACCACATTCAAGAATTGATGCCGGGTCCAAAGGAAGAAAAAAAGAATTGGAGTTGTTACAATACCATTCTTTTTTTGATATGAATCGTGTTTCTGAACTATGTTATGCACTTGTTTCTCAAGTTATTTTAATAGTATGTGTTTTTCTTATGTATGCTTTGTTATATCTTATTGCATAGTGCATCATAATAATCATGATCAAGGCATTGGTTCAACAAACATTTTTTTTAATTCAATCTCAAGGAAAAAATATCTTGGCTGCATCCAACCTAACTCGTGAAGTGAGATAAAATTTGAAAAAAAAGGCTTTGCTTGGGCCTGAAAGGACATGCTAAAAATAAATAAAGGCATTGCAAAGACAATGTTGCTTCAATGTGCCAACATGACGACTAGCAAAATTTCAAAAGCCATTCCTTTGCTTCCTCAATATCTAGGACGCATACGATGCAGTTGAATGAAATAAAACTCGAATCATTCAGGGGCTGTATCAAAAGTGGGACTAGAAAATTCAAGACAAATGAAGCTTTAGACTTACCCAAAAGAAAAAGAAAGAAAGAAAGAAAGAAAAAAAAAAAAAAAGAGAAAAGAAAAGCCCATAGTTTCATCCTAAACCATCTGAGGCTAACTTATAACTCAATCTCGCTTGGGCCTGAAAGCACATGCTGAAAATAAATAAAGACATTGCAAAGACAACATTGCTTCAATGTGCCAACATGACGACGAGCAAAATTTCAAAAGCCATTCCTTTGCTTCCTCAACTTCCAGGACGCATACGATGCAGTTGAATGAAATAAAGCTCCAATCATTAAGGGGCTATATTAGAAGAGGGACAACCAAATTCAAGACAAATGAAGCTTTAGACTTACATAAAAAAAAAAGAAAGAAAGGAAAAAAAAAAGAAAAAAAAAGAGAGATAAGAAATGCCCATAGTTTTGTCCTAAACCATCTGATACTAACTTATAACTCAATCTCAACCATTAAGGGTTGCTTCAGAAATTGAGCCACCAAAATGTTGAGGATCTTGGGAGCAAAATGTTGTATAGCTCATAGCAAAAAGCGCATGCTCGTTGACCAAGAGGCAAAGATGCGTATCGGATGGTTTTCTCTGAAAAAATTATGGGTCAGAATTCTTAAGCCGAGATAACACTTTTAGATACTTGGGGGCATCAAACAGTATGGGCAGATGAGTCGTACCCTCAATGAATTCCTTAACCACCTAGGATATAGCCTATCCATTTTTGCATTCATACGTCCTTAGCAAACATTTGTATATAATATATCACGCGCATCATGCCTGTACGATCTTTTGAAAACATTTGCATACAATATCTCACATGCATCTTGCATGTACATTCTGTTGCATATTTGCATACCTCTTTGCATCTCACGTGCATCACACAAGTACAATCTGTTGCATATTTCTTTCCATACATCGTTCCATGCATACATGGTGCCCCACATGCATTCACACGCATAATCCCTTGCACATATCTCGCATATGCATTTTTTACACTCATCTAGTGTTCATATTCCATGCATATATATCATGCACATAAGGCACACATTCCGTGTACGTAGTTTCTGCATACATAAGATGCATATAGGTCTTTACACATGTTTCGCACGCATAGCATCCCGCATACATCACATGCATATAATTTGCACAAAGAGATGTTAGCACATAATCCTTTGCGCATTTTTCTTGTATATAGCCTTGTGTATATATTTCACACATGCACACACAATCTCTTTTATATGTTCTTGTGCACATAACTTTGCAGGAAATGTCTAAATAAATCTTGCATGCAAAAGTGGGCCAAAGGACAACTTCAGCTCAACATCGGCGCTTATCCATGCTGAACAATCAGATCAAGATGAAGTCCCCACGGAAAAGGAATCCCGTGGATTCGCGCCAAAGAGAACATCTAAAAGGGCAAGCCTATTCATGCACACCATGTCGGGGGCAATCAGGAGGCTCAAGGTCTAAGTTTCTCAGTGATCATCTAAGTCTCTCAATGATCATCTAAGTCTCTCAGTGAGCATCTAAGCCTCTTAGTGAACATAAATTTTTAAAGTTTTCCTATGAGCACAAAGCCCTCTTAAGAGGCATACAGGTCTTTTCAATAAGAAGGCAGCGTCGGATGGCTCTTCATTAACTCAATTAACGTAAAGTTCGCAGAACAACTTAGTGGCATTAATGATAAGCCACATTGATAGCAGTCTTTAAAAATGAGTCGATGTAATCTAGGATGATATTTTCTGCACTTTGTAAGTCTAGAAATGACTCGGTATAATCCAAGAGGATGATATCCATACTATGTAAGTCTAGAAATGACTCGGTGTAATCCAAAAGGATGATACCCGCACTTTGTAAGTCTAAAAATGACTCGGTGCAATCCAAGAGGATAATACCCTCACTTTGTAAGTCTAGAAATGATTCTGTGCAATCCAGGAGGAAGTTTTCTGCACTTCGTAAGTGTAGAAATGACTCAGTGCAATCCAAGAGGATGATATCCATACTTCATAAGTCTAGAAATGATTTCGTAAGTCTAAAAATGACTCAATGCAATCCAGGAGGATGATATCCGCACTTCGTAAGTTTAGAAATGACTCTGTACAATCCAAGAGGATGATATCCGCACTTCGTAAGTCTAGAAATGACTCGGTTTAATCCTAGAGGATAACAATCACTTTGTAGTCTATGTTAGGGATTGTATTTTTTGTCCCAATTTATTTATTTATTTGTTATTTTTTTAATTTGGAGAATTGTATTTTTGTCCTAATTTCATTTTGTAAATTATTTTGTACTTATTTTATCATTTTTTTTACTGTTTTCCTTCGATGCTTGATATGCTTTTAAATTTTAATGTATGACTTGTGAGAGAGAGGTGGAAATTTAATGTTAAAAACTCATTTAGAATTAAGCAAGGCATTGATAAGAGTGAAGTTCCGAATCTTTCTCTAGTTTAGACCCCAGAAGTTAGATAAACTTTCCCAATTTTAAATTTGGTGGTGTAGACACCGGGTCCTGAGGCCGTCCAAAATCAGGATTAACCAATGATAAAAATAATGACCGATTCATAGGCAAGAAAATAAGGATTGATCGTCTCCTTGTCAAGTTCTTTTCTCTGTCTCAAAATGCTTTTAAAATATTTATTTTTATTTTTATTTTTATTTTTACTTTTATCTTTATTTTTATTTTTATTTTTTGAAAAGAAAATTTCGGCAGCGCGCGAGGCTGGACGGCCGCGCGCTCCCCTGTGTGCGTAGAGCGCGCAACGTGCACTTTATTCTTGCGTGCGCCTCCCTCGCCCATCAGGTTGCCCGTCGCGCCTGTTTTCGCCCAGTCTCGCCAATTTCAGCCAAAAATCAATTTTTTTGGCATTTTTTAAGTAAAAAATAATTTTTTCTGAGATTTTTTGAGATTTTGTGTATTTTAGGTTGAATTTTCACATGGAATTTAGTCAAATTTGGTGGATGCCAAAGTCAAAATAATAATAATAATAATAATAATAATAATAATAATAATAATAATAATAAAATGTAAAATATGACTTTGGGGTTTTTATTTTGAAATTTTGTGTTTTTTGGTTGAAATATGAAGATTTTCTTTGAAAAACTAAAAAGGAAGATGAAGACTTTTATTTTTGGTTTGAAAAAAAAGGGGGAGAAGCTCTTGAAAGAAAAGACGGGAGGATTTTTGAGGAGGGGAAGAGGATTGATGGAATTTTTCTAAGAGGTTTTGAGAGACAAAAGAAAAAAGAAAGGGTGTTTTTGAGAAAAAAAATACAACTTATTTTCTTGAGAAATCAAAAAAATTTTCTTCATTGATTTTCTTTGATTTTTCTTAGATCAAAAATTTTCTTATTTAATTTTCTTTATTTTTTCTTAGATATAAGAATTTTCTTCTTTGATTTTATTTTAATTTTTCTTAGATCTAAAAAAAATATTTGTTGAGTTTGAATTAACTTGAGGAAGGAAAAATTAATTTATTTAACTTGGGTTTTATCATTAAACAACAAATTAAATAAAAATACCTAAAAGATCATTTTAATTTTTGTGCTCTTGATTTTTTTTGAAAAAAAAAATTAAGATTTTCTTGAGTGTTCTTGAGTTTATTCTTGAATCTTGACAATGAGAATAGATTAAGATATTTTACTTTCATATTATCTACTCTGAGTGTAAAGATTGTTGGATCCATTTTTTCTATCTCATTTCATTTTATTTATTTTTCTTTTCTTGCATTGATGAATATGTGTTTTTGAGTTGAGATTTATTTTTTTAGCATGAGTTTTCGATCTTCATTTTGTTTTTGGTACGAAAATGGATAAATATATATGATTTTTGGTGTGAAAAATCAGATTTACTGATTTTCTCTTTTAGTATAATTTTTATGAATTTTTTTATATGTTTAAATATTATTATTTTTCATTACATGTTTATTTTCCTTTCTCTTGTTTATTTATTTAATTTTATTGGTTTATAATAATTATTATTATCATTGTTATTATTATTATTATTGATGTTATCATTGTTAATGTTGTTGTTGTTGTTGTTGTTGTTGTTGTTGTTGTTATTATTATTATTATTATTATTATTATTATTATTATTATTATTATTATTATCATTTTTATTATTGTTATTGTTATTATTGTTGTTGTTATTATTATTATTATTATTATTATTATTATTATTATTATTATTATTATTTCATATTTTTATGTATTAATCTATTAATGTGTTAATCTATTTGTTTTAATATGTCATTTAATTTATTTGTGATCTATAATGCATTTTTATCTATTTTAATTTATTACTTATTATTTTACCTATTTAATTGATTTTTCTGATTTAATTACTAACCTTAATTATCTTGGGTTTATTTTTGTTTCAATACTTTTTTTGTCATGTTTGAGCACATGTGCACGCGAAAGAGGAGATCCGGAGATTTATCTTGGTTTTTGTTATTTTTCTTTATTTAATTTATTTGTCATGTGATTAGCGATAAAATTGTTTATTTTATGCACGCTTAATTAAAAATTACAAAAATATTTATGTTAATAAATTGAGATTTTTTTCTAATAAAATAGGACCAACGTCCTAATTTCAACCAATAAAATGTCACTTTCAAAAGGAGAATTAATTTTCATAAAATGAGATCACTCATCCCGATTTTCTCACTAAATGCCTAGAATAATTCTCCACTTTTTAAGTGAGCATGAGGGAACCAATGTCCCTAAACCAAATAAATATCCTGATTTATGTATCTTATCTCTTTTAATTGACTTTGTTTGGTTGTTTAGCTTTATATTATATATCTTGTGGGTCCTTGTAATTAATTATTTTTGGGGCAATTCTATTCAGCTCTCTTTCATTTGGGGATTGTATTCTGTCCCAATTTCCATTTTAATTTTGTTTAGCTTTTTTTTTTTTTTCATTCGGGGAATTGTATTTGTCCCAATTTCTCTTTTGTAAATGGTATGGCTTTGTGTGTTTGCCGCTTTATTTACAACTTTCTTTTACCGCTTTCTCAGTGCTTGAATGTACGCTTAAATTAATTGCATGACGTGTGGAAAAAGAGATGAAAATTTAATTATTAAAAGCTCACTTATAATTTAAGCAAGGCATTAATAAGAGTGAAGTTCCGAACCACTCTTTGGTTTAGACCTCTGAGGTTAGATAAACTTTTTCAATTTCTTGTAAATTAGGTGGCAACCCCAAAATAGCTTAAAGGTGCCTAAAGGTTTCATAAGGTTAGATAAACTTTCTCAATGTTCTATTGGGAAGGGATTCCAAAATATCTCATATTACCCAAGATCTAGACGCATCCTTCTCGGACCCTAAAAGCGGGCCTTCTGGGAAAATAGGCGGGTTCCTGCGTGTCACAGTGGTGACTCCGCTGGGAATTTTGAGACTTTGCTTCGAAAGTGTCTTGGTTAATAAATATAATTGAGTTTTTAAAATTAAAATTCTATCTTTTTTCAAAATTGCATTGCATCCATGCTAGAGCCTTAGAATTACGCTAGTTTGTACCCTTATCCTACCCCGATGCGTTCTCGAAGCACGACCCTATGTTCACTTAATGTAGAAAAGTGTTAAAGATAATCACCATCCCAAACCTAGTACCTCTTGGTATATCAAATGGAGACCTGATCGGTCGTCATGCTCATAATGAGCTAGACCCATTGGCAGGGACCATGCTTGGGTAGCCCTTAAGTAACATCACCTTAACTAAAGCTCATGTAATGGCAATAGATACTTCCCCTAGGTGACATGCTCCTTAATACAATGCTTGCTATGTGGGCCATTATATATTGAACAAAGTCAACCAAATTAAATGGTCTTTTATCAAAAGCTTTCATGTCTCAGTGGGCCCATCTTAATGAGGTTGAAGTGTTTAAATACATAATGGCCAAAACTCATACGAATTCGCATTAGATAAGAGATGTTATGCTGTCGATTTTCTACTGTGTATCATACGCATCCAGTGGGTTCCCTGTTAACCCATGGATTAAGCCCACCTAAGAAAGATATCGCATTATCTCGTGTGTGAGAGTAACAAGGTTGGAAGGATCAACTTGCTTGTATGTGGTTGTGAATGTCGCATAACACATGATCATGCATTGTATATGTCATTCATGCATCATTTTAACAGCTTGAATCTTTTAGCTATCATAGATTCATCTAAGTGGACTAGAGGTTCCAACGGTCGGCTGGTAAGGACAAACTTGCTCTTTGAGTTGCCGAAATTAGTGTCTGATTGGGATTTTGAGTCACTCTCAACGACCAGCGAGTCATCTATAAAATCATCAATGGCAAAAAAAATTGAAGCTTTCACCACTCAAGACCTTGCCAGGAGTCTAGAGGATTTTGAGCAGAGGATGTTAGAGATGATGGGCGCCATGGCTGAAAGGATTGCTCATCCTCCTGCTGCACAACCACCAGTTGCTGCACAACTATCTGTTGCTCCACAACCACCGATAGTCCATGCTGGGGGGCAAGGTGAACAACCTGCTCGTGAGGAAGCTCCTCTTGTTAGTAATATTATCTGCCAACCTGTCAACTAGCATAAAGCCGCAGTGCCCGTTGAGCCAAGAAGGGCAAGGATCCCTAATCCTGATGAGGATTTTATAATGGATGAGGGAGATGAAGAGGCAATGGCACCTCAAGTTGTGAGGGGTAGAGCACCCAAGGTGGAAGATGAGGCTATGAGAGGAATGAGGCAATAGATTGAGGCAATCACCCACATATTTTCAGCTGAAAAGGGGATTAACCCAAAGGATAGAGATTTGGGGGATGAAAAGTTGCTGCCCCAAAGGTTCAAAATGCCTAAGCTACCGAAGTTCGATGATACTTCAAACCCATCTGCACGCATTAAATAGTATACCCTAGTAATGAAGGGCATAGGGTTGACCAAGAAGTAGAAGGTGGAATATTTCTATGTTAGTCTAATGGGTTCGGTAGTGGACTAGTATCATGGGTTGGACAGGAGGTCTAAGGAGGATTGGGACCTTTTGATTGAAGAGTTTATGAAGCAGTACAACTGCAGCACTAGAATGGAGATCACCTTAAAGGACCTTGAGCTTTTACAGTAAAGGAGTGACGAGTTATTCCATAAATACCTCACCAGATGGAGGAATAGAGTTATAGAGATGAAGCGAAAGCCTGACACTGCTGACCAGATCAGACTATTTATCAGAAACTCTTGCCCTTACTTGAGGGACTTGCTTAGCTTTAAGGGGCTCAAAGATTGAGAGTCACTTAAGGATATTGTTGTAGAGGCTGAGGGGGCTTACCTAACAAAGAAAGCAAGCCAAAATAACTTTGCTGAAAAAAATTTTGGGAACCAGTCAAGGTACAGATTAGGCGGTGCTAGAAGCAGTAATGGTAAAAATGGAAAGACGATCGAGGTTTCAGCTACCGAGGTTGGGCAGGGCCAGAGGCACTTTTCTAATTTGGGCCGGTCTCTATCCTGGGTATTGGAGAGATTAATGAAGGAGAGCAAGCTGCAATCATTGCGACCCAGACTAACTATGAATCAGGGACAACCAGGGCATAGAGGTGATCAGTATTGTGCCTATCATCAGCATACCAGGCATCTAACAGATTATTGCTGAACATTGAGGAACAAGATCCAAGATCTTATTGACTTCAAACAGATCACGAATCCTGAAAAGAGAGAGAAGAAGAAGGCAGGTTATAATGCAGTCCCCCCACCATGTATATGATCGGGTCTTGTCTACCCGAGTGGCATGTGTTGCAAGAGCTATATGGAGGTGAGTATGTCACTATCACTCGTCGGGTGGAGAGTAAAGAAGGGATTCCCGTGGCAGCAGTAGATCGTTGATCCACTAGTGAGAGTGGAGAAGAAGATAATGCTTTTTTTTTAATGCTTTGTTCTTTTTTATTCCAAGAACTTCTTATGACAATGTCTGTAATTTCAATAAGATGAATAATTTTGCTTATTTGTATGGTGTTTCTAATGATTTCATTTCATATGATCATGATGCATTTATTTTTGACATTAATTCAACTAATACGACTGTATTTAATCTCGGGACTTTGAAAAACCCAAAGAAAATCTTGATAGCATCTGATATAACTCCTGAAGAGAGTAAAATTTGAGAGATAATTTCAAAAAAAAAAGAGAAAAAGCCTTTGCCTGGACCTGGATTGACACGGGCATTGTTGGGATAGCGCTGCTTCAATATACCAACATGACGACGAGCAAAGTTTTAAAAGTTATTCCTTTGCATGCTCAACATCTAGGACGCATACAGTGCAGCCAAGCAAAATCTAACTCCGTTCAATAAAGGGCCACATCAGAGGTTAGACAGATGAAACTTCGGGCTTTCACAAGAAATACATAGCTCATTATAACCAAGCCTTAAAATTCCTTTCCCCCTAAATATTTGAGATATTTACTCCAAAGCCAATCAAGATTGACCTTTAACCCTTTGAGACCAAGATGAGTAAAGTATGGACCCTTATAGCCAAACATAGAAGGACAACTCATTACCTTTACTAAAAAAAAATTATAGTTTTGTCCTAAACCATCTGAGGCTAACGTACATCTCTATCTCAACCATTAAAAGGCTACTTCAGAAATTGAGCCACCAAAGCCGACAAAAAGAAGATACATATTCTCATGGTCAAGATTCAAGCGAAGAAACTCACTACCTCATCTAGTTTGCACAAGAGCCAAGATGAAACTTTTGAAAATAAAAAGAGAAACACCATCAAAAGGATAAGCTTTCCCAGCTAACGAGGATGAAAGTAAATTCAAAGAAACCAATCAATGCTGATGGACTGAGGGAGGTTCTATGGCAAAGCCTATAAAAAATAAAAAAGAAAAGAGAAAGAATAAATGCCCCGCGGGTCAAAAATAAAAAAAAGGTGATCTTGCTAAAATTGGGCGCTCTGCGAGGTTAAAAAAAAGGAGCATCCTGGGCAAAAATTAAGGGCTGAGAGAAAATCTTCAATCATGAAAACCCGAGAGGGCTAATTGACAACAGGAGTTTGATGCTTTCAGGATCCATTTCGAGATTAGATAGAGTCTTGTATTTTTGAGATTAATGCCAAATAATGATCATGTGTAATGAAATCAAACTGAAATATATGCATTTATGTAATGATATATTGATGTGATCAGAGCAGTTCATTTTGCATACTCGAATTTGTCTAGTTTGGGTATAAAACTAGCACATTGATACTATCTACCCTCTGCTACTCTTACCACTCGGGTCCTTCAGCCGACTCATCCTGTAATCAACTATGAAACCAATTCTACAGTACCATCATGAGAAGAATCAAGCTTATACAGCTATGGTCTAGAGCGTAAGTGTATACTGATCACCCTTGAAAGATCTTTGGTAATAGCTTCAACATCTCTTACAATATGTAAAAAAATAAAAAATAAAAAAAAAGAAAGCCATTAGAGATGAAAATCATAATTGGCTCTCTGAGCAAAAGTTAGGCAAAAGGACAGGGTGAAAACCTAAAAACAGGCAGTCTTTCTTTCAAAAAAAAAGCTGTTGGATTGGGTTGGGTCCATTTCAGGCAAAAATAAGGCACGGGATTATGTGAAAATCCGCAAAGGATGCATTTCTCGCTAAGAAAAGTTTGTGTGAAAATCCACAAGGGACGTATTACCTTAAAAAAATGACTACAGGTATTAGATGAGAACCTCGCAACCCCAAAGGCATGAAATCCAAAAGCAATTCCAAAGGGCATCGGTCCAACCGTAAATTGCGAAAAAATCGGCCATTGCCCCCAAATTCACTTAGATGAATTATTGTCTTGCATTTTTGTATGACCCATATATTTCACGTGCATGCTCACTATTTTTTCTGCATATTTGGTTTCTAGTTTTGCAGTAAGAGAGATTCGATGCGGACACCGATAAAAGCCGAGTGACGACAACAGTCAAAATAAAAATCCAAACAATCAATCAAAGACCTCTCAGGGGGCAATCAACCAAAGGGCTATCAGGGAGCACCACTTCAAATCTCGAAAGGGTTAGCACGATGACGGCACTACCATTCTAAGGAAGGTTAGCACGACCACGACACTACCACTTCAAAAGGGTTAGCACGATGACGACACTATCACTCCACAAAGGGTTAGCACGATCACAGCACTACCACTTCAAATCTCGAAAGGGTTAGCACGATGGCGGCACTACTACCATTTTACGGAAGGTTAGCACGACTACAGCACTACCACTTCAGAATGGTTAGCACAATGACGGTACTACCACTCCACGGAGGACACGATCACGGCACCACTCAAATCTTAGAAGGGTTAGCATGATGGTGGCTCTACCATTCTATAGAAGGTTAGCATGACCATGACACTACCGCTTCAGAAGGGTTAACACGATGACAACACTACCACTCTACTGAGGGTTAGCACGATCACGGCACTACCACTTCAAATCTCAGAAGGATTAGCACGATGACGGCACTACCACTCCACGGAGGGTTAGCACGATCATGGCACTACCGCTTCAAATCTCAGAATGGTCAGCACGATGGCGGTACTACCATTCTATGGAGGGTTAGCATGATCACAGCACTACCACTTCAAATTTTAGAAGGGCTAGCATGATGGCGGCACTACCATACCACGAAGGGTTAGCACGATCACGGCATTACCGCTTCAACAAAAGATAACAAGCCGACGACATGGCGAAAACCACCCCAATAACATCATCCAGTCCAGGAAGGTCACTGCCTCAGGTACGTGCTTCTTTCTTCTTTTTCTGAATTCTGGCTCATCTAGGCACCTGTGTGCTAGTTTTTCCAAAATTGGGAGCAACTGTAGACACTGGGTTCCGAGACGGTACAAGATCATTAGCCAATGATAAAAATAAAGACCGATTCATAGGCAAGAAAATAAGGATTGATCGTCTCCTTGTCAAGTTCTTTTGTTTATCTCAAAATGCTTTTAAAATATTTAATTTTATTTTTATTTTCATTTTTATTTCTACTTTTATCTTTATTTTTATTTATTATTTTTATTTTTTGAAAAAAAATAGATTTTTTTTTAGTAGCGTGCGAGGCTAGCCGCGCGCTCCTTCGTGTGCGCACAGCACGCACCTCCCTCGCCCATCAGGTCGCCCGTAGCACCTGTTTTCGCCCAGTCTCGCCAATTTCGGCCAAAAATTAATTTTTGTCATTTTTTGGGTAAAAAATGAGTTCTTATGGGATTTTTTGAGATTTTGTGTATTTTAGGTTGCATTTTGACATGAAATTTAGTTAAATTTGGTGGATGCCAAAGTCAAAAAAAATAATAATAATAAAAATAAATTGTAAAATATGACTTTGGGGTTTTTATTTTGAAATTTTATGTTTTTTGATTGAAATATGAAGATTTTCTTTGAAAAAATAAAAAGGAAGATGAAGACTTTTATTTTTGGTTTGAAAAAAAAAGGGGGAGGAGCTCTTGAAAAGAAAATATGGGAGGATTTTTGAGGAGGGGAAGAGGATTGATGGAATTTTTCTAAGAGGTTTTGAGAGAGAAAGAAAAAAAAGGGTGTCCTTGAGAAAAAAAAATACAACTTATTTTCTTGAGAAATCAAAAAAATTTTCTTCATTATTTTCTTTGATCTTTCTTAGATCAAAAGTTTTCTTATTTGATTTTCTTTGTTTTTTCTTAAATCTAAAAATTTTCTTCTTTAATTTTATTTTAATTTTTCTTAGATTTTAAAAAAATATTTGTTGAGTTTGAATTAACTTGAAAAAGGAAAAATTAATTTTCTTAACTTGAGTTTTTTCAATAAACAACAAATTAAATAACAAATACAAAAAGAAATCATTTTAATTTTTGTGTTCTTGAGTTTTTTTTGAAATAAAAAAAAAACTTAAGATTTTCTGGAGTTTTCTTGAGTTTATTGACAAGGAGAATAGATTGAGACATCTTGCTTCCATATTATCTACTCTGAGGGTAAAGATTTTTGGATCCATTTTTTCTATCTCATTTCATTTTATTTATTTTAATTTATTTTTCTTTTCTTGTATTGATGAATATATGTTTTTGAGTTGAAATTTATTTTTTTAGTATGAGTTTTTGATCTTCATTTTGTTTTTGGTACAAAAATGGATAAATATATATGATTTTTAGTGTGAAAAATCAAATTTACTGATTTTCTCTTTTAGTATGATTTTTATGATTTTTTTATATGTTTAAATATTATTATTTTTCATTACATATTTATTTGCCTTTCTCTTGTTTATTTATTTAATTTCATTTGTTTATAATTATTATTATTATTATTATTATTGATGTTATCATTGTTAATGTTGTTGTTGTTATCATCATCATCATCATCATCATCATCATCATTATTATTATTATTATTATTATTATTATTATTATTATTATTATTATTATTTCATGTTTTTATGTATTAATCTATTAATGTGTTAATCTATTTGTTTTAATATTTAATTTAATTTATTTTTCATCCATAATGCATTTTTATCTATTTTAATTTATTACTTATTATTTTACCTATTTAATTGATTTTCTTGATTTAATTACTAACCTTAATTTTCTTGTGTTTATTTTTGTTTCAATACTTATTTTTGTCATGTTTGAGCACATTTACACGCGAAGGAGGAGATCCGAGAATTTATCTTGGTTGACTTATTATTTTTGTTATTTGTATTATTTTTGTTATTTGTCTTTATTTAATTTATTTGTCACGTGATCAATGATAAAAATTGTTTATTTTATGCACGCTTAATTAAATATCACAAAAATAGTTATATTAATAAATTGAGATTTTTTTCTAATAAAATAGAACCAGTGTCCTAATTTCAACCAATAAAATATCACTTTCAAAAGGAGAATTAATTTTCATAAAATGGGATCACTCATCTTGGTTTTCTCACTAAATGCTTAGAATAATTCTCCACTTTTTAAGTGAGTATGAGGGAACCAATGTCCCTAAACCAAACAAATATTCCGATTTATGTATGTTATCTCTTTTGATTGACTTTGTTTGGTTGTTTAGCTTTATATTTATATATCTTGTGGGCCCTTATAATTAATTATTTTTAGGAGCAATTCTATTCAGCTCTCTTTCATTTGGGGATTGTATTCTGCCCCAATTTCCATTTTAATTTTGTTTAGCTTTTCTTTTTCATTCGGGGGATTGTATTTGTCCCAATTTCTCTTTTATAAATGGTGTAGCTTTGTGTGTTTACCGCTTTATTTACAGATTTCTTTTACCGCTTTCTCAGTGCTTGAATGTACGCTTAAATTAATTGCATGACGTGTGAGAAAAGAGATAAAAATTTAATTGTTAAAAGCTCACTTATAATTTAACCAAGGAATTAATAAGAGTGAAGTTCCAAACCACTCTCTGGTTTAGACCTCTGAGGTTAGATAAACTTTCCTAATTTCTTGTAAATTGGGTGGCGACTCCAAAATATCTCAAAGGAGCCTAATGGTTTCATGAGGTTAGATAAACTTCCCCAATGTTCAATTAGGAAGGGATTCCAAAATATCTCATATTACCCAAAATCTAGACCCGAACCCTTCTCGAACGCTAAAAGCGAGCCCTCCGGGAACATAAGCGGGTTCCGGCACGTCACAGGTGGCGACTCCAAAATACCTCAAAGCTGCCTAAAGATTTCATGGGGTTAGATGAACTTTCTCAATGTTTTATTGGGTAGAGATTCCAAAATATCTCATGTTACCCAAGATCTAAAGACGCGAATGAATATAAATATAATCACATAAAGGAAAAGTGCACATACTAGCTTGCTCTTACTCATAGTTCATATACATATAACATGCTGGCATATTTATAACAATAACATCTAGACATGCAACATCCTGAATTTGCATTAATTAGTGGATACGGGTACTAATGACCATTCAGGCTTAACTAAACTCTATTATCATCATCACACATATATTCTCCATGTATAAGCGTATAACCCAAGCACACTAGTTACATTAAATAAAACTAAACAATTGAGTAACCATATGATTCACATATTCAATTAAGTTAACATGAATAAACTGTAAAATGCATGATCATACATAACTCATACGTGAGAAACCAAGCAAAGGATCTCAAAACAAACAAATAACATAAGCAAAGCAGGGTCACGTCTTTAATTGGCCATAACTTTTGCTACAAGAGTCCGATCGCTTATTATAATATAATTTTGGAAAGCTCATTTTGAGCCGGTCAGATTTTACGGGGCATAACCCCTTGTAATGGCCCATTTTGGGCCCAAAAAATAACATTTAGACTTTCGTTTTTTAGTTTTAAAGTTTAAGGCATTTTCATAATTTTATTAATTTGTTTCATACACATGATCTACACTTTATTTTTCCTGCTTAACTAAACATAATCAAAAAAACTCTCCAACTTAATTTATACAAGTCTGCCTTTACATTTTCTAATTAAGCTTGCATGTTGATATTCTAGATAACCAAGGAGAATGACAGTCTAACAGTATACTTCTAAACTAAATCCAGAAGAAGAAATTGTATAGCAAGTTTTACTTCACCACATTATGATGCTCTAAAGGAAGTAAAAAATGTCAATTGATGTGTCATGCATTAAAGTAAAACTAAGCTGTTTATGCAAGGTTCAAAGCAGAATTTTTCTTATGCAGCTGTTTTATCTTCGTAAAACAAGATTATCACAAACTGATCGCCTTATGAAAATTAATAATTCTTTGTCCTAATCATAAGCATTACCATAAAAGGGAGCCATTATTTTCTTTGTTTGAGATCTGTAAACCAGATGGCATTTCTTCTGCCTGTAGAAGCTACAGCCCTCTGTAGATTTGTAATTTTCTTCATATCGTGAAGTCTAATTTTGAGTAATAAAAAAGATAAGGTTAAATGTGAGAATATCCTAAAACCTTAGAAGGATTTTTGCATCTAAAAAAAAAAAAAAGAAAAGAGTTCAAAAACTAGCAGGACAACCAACCTGCTCAATTCAGTATCTTTAATGTTCAACAAATTTGCAACATCTGCAAGAACTTGAGCTGAAGCAACTACATTTGATGGCAAACTCTCCTGTGCAAGTCCAACATTCTCCAATATCTCTCTAATCCTTACAGCTAGAGCTATGAAATCCACAAAATAATCATTTCGAAAAACCAGTATTTTAAAAATTTCAAGTTAAAATTCTATTTTGGTAACAGATTCTAGCAATAGAAACACACACACACACACACGTATAGAGAGAGAATAACTCATAAACTACAAATAAAATATAAACCCAAACTTCCAATACACCCAAAAACTTAAAGAAAAAATATGTTATACCGATTCCAAATTCATTATAACAAATAGATTGGAGGATCTAACTGAACTAGAACAAATCATTATTAGAAACCAAGCAAAATCAAACTGAACTAGAATTAGCAATATTAGAGATGCATACCTCTAATACAGTAAGCCGGAGGTCATCAATGATAGCGGTTTGGGTTGGAAAAGAGTAACCAAACTGCCAAATAGACGAGAAAGCAATCATCAAAGTGAAAAAAAATCACAAAAAAACAAAATGCAAATTTATTTCTAAAACTTTCATTTTATGAGAGCAACAAGTGCTAAAATAAACAACCAAAATAGAGAGAAAGAGATAGATAGTTAACTTATAGTGAAGCCGAATTGGATAGGACCTAAATTAACGATCATAGAACCCATCTGGTACCAGCTTCCAGTATGTAGAAACGGTTTCCGGAGATCCCCCCTTGCCTCCTCAGTATCCTCCCTGAAACTCATTATGTGATCTTAATTTACCTTCAGATCCTATAGAGCAGCAGTATCTGTTTTAATTAAAAAAAAAATGCTTTCTATGTGTATGATAAAATGGGTAAGAGAGAAAATGGAAAATATAAATTATAGAGAAGCAATCATGAATGAATAGAGAGAAGGACAGGTGAGAATAGCGGACGAGGAAGCGAGCTTGGATAATCTAAGAATATTGGAATTCTTGTTGTGTTGTGTTTATACCTAGGGCAGTATTTATACCTAAGGCAAATTGAAAAATACCAACGAAATTATTTTCGGTTGCTATTTTAGAACGGCAAACTATTTCTGTTGCTAAAATAGCAACCAAAACATTATTCGGTTGCTATTTTAGCAACGAAAATTAAATTCCGTTGTTGAAACCAAATTTTTTTCTCTTTATTGGGATCCAAAATACCAACGGAATATAGTTTTCGTTGCTATTATACATAGGGCAAGAAAAATAGAGGAAAAATTATTCCATACCTTGGGACAAAAAATACCAACGGAATTGATTTTTCGTTGCTAAAATAGTAACAGAAAAATTACTCGGTTGCTATTTTAGTAACGAAAAATCAATTCCGTTGGTATTTTTGTTCCCAAAATTTTTTTGCCTCCTTGGCAGCAAAAATACCAATGGAATTGATTGATTTTCCGTTGCTAAAAATAGCAACCGAATAATTTTTTTGTTGCTATTTTAGAACCCAATTTTTTAAGGCTGGTTATTTAGCAACCGAAACTTTATTCCGTTGCTAATTTAGCAACTGAAATTATATTCCGTTGCTAAATTAGCAACAGAATATAGTTTCCGTTGCTATTTTTCGTTCTAAAATTTTTTTGCCATCTATTGGCGCATTATTTAGCAACGGTATAGTAATTCCGTTGCTAAAATTTGGCGCTAAATATTCCCTCCACTTTTAGCTACGAAAGATAACCAAATATATTTTCGTTACTAAATCTTCAAAGTTTAATCAATTTTAGCAACAGAAACTCATTTTGGTTGCTAAATAGCAACGGAATTTAGTTTTCGTTGCTAATTTAGCAACGAAACAAATTCCGTTGCTATTTTTCACATTTTCTTCTAATGTACATGAGGCACATAATATGGTTTTCACTATGCATCCAAGCGAAAACAAGATGTATCGGGATTTAAAGTAGGTTTACTAGTGGCTTGGTATGAAGAGGGAAGTAGTGGAATATGTTTCTAAATGTCTAACCTGTCAGCAAGTGAAGGTAGAACATCAGGTTCCATATGGTCTGTTGAATCCTCTTTCCATTTCACAGTGGAAATGGGACAATATTACAATGGATTTTATTTCTGGATTGCAGTTGATATCAAAGCAGCATGACTCAGTGTGGGTAATTGTAGATCGATTATGTAAGTTAGCTCACTTTATACTGATACGATTGGATTACTCCATAGATCGGTTGGCAGAATTATATGTGAAAGAGATCGTCAGACTGCATGGTATTCCTTTATCTATAGTGTCAGATAGAGATCTGACGTTTACTTCAAAGTTTTAGAAGGGTTTGCAATCTATATTGGGTACAAGATTGAACTTCAGCACGGCATTCCACCCTCAGACTGATGGACAGCCATAAAGGGTTATTCAAGTATTAGACGATTTGCTTCGAGCCCGTGTATTGGATTTCTCTAAGAGTTGGGATAGGTATATTCCATTAATGGAATTTGCTTATAACAACAGTTACTAGGTGAGTATTGGCATGACACCATATGAAGTTTTGTATGGCAGGAAGTGTCGGACTCCGGTATGTTGGACTGAACTGAGTGAGCATAGGGTTGTCGGGCCTGATTTGGTAAGAGACACAGAAGAAAAAGCAAAGGTTATCCAACTACGGTTAAAAGCTCCTAGTAATAGGCAGAAGTCTTATGCGGACCTAAAAAGAAGAGACATTGAATTTGAAGTGGGTAATAAAGTGTTCTTGAAAGTGTCTCCTTGGAGGAAAGTTCTACGGTTTGGAAAGAAAGGGAAGTTAAGTCCGAGGTTCATTGGACCGTATGAGGTGTTGGAAAGAGTAGGATTTGTGGCTTATCGATTAGCATTGCCTCTGGTGCTGACCAATATCCACGATGTCTTTCATGTGTTAATGCTTTGGAGATATCATTCGAATAAGTCATATGTTATAACTGTGCAAGTTATAGAAGTGCAACCAAATTTTTCTTATGATGAGAAACCCAAAGAAATTTTAGCTAGAGAAGTGAAATAGCTTCGAAGTAAAGAAGTTCTATTGGTGAAAGTGCTTTGGCGACACCATGGAATTGAAGAGGCGAGCTGGGAGCTGGAAGCAATAATGAGAGATTAGTATCCCAAAAATTTTAATTCAGGTATGAATTTCGCGAAAAAAATCTTTTTAGGAGGGAACAGTTGTAATGGCCTAGTTTATACCCTAGTAGCAATTAGACTAATTAGGATGTCTGAGTAAGTTTAATTTTGAGTTTGTTAAAATTAGACTAAAGAGTAACTAAATTGAGGACTTAATTGAGTAAATTAAATAAGTTTGCATGACCAATTGGTAGTTATTCATGATTAGAATTAAGTGAGGTTGATTAACATTAATGGAATCAGATTTTGCTAATTTTGGATTAAGGGCAAATAGTGGAATCCGGGTGGCAGGCTTAGGCTTTGCCAACCCACTAAAATCATGCAATATATGGGAATTAGGAGAGAGAAAGTTTTATTATTCTGATTTGGTCTTCTTTTTTGGCCACTCTTCTTCATTTTCTTCTGGTTTTCTTCTTCTCCATTAGTTAAGATACATAAAATTTTGCTATAAGATCTAGTTGTCCTGAATTGCATGATATTGTTAGTCTTTAAGGTAAGTGCTTAAGCTTTGGTTCTTCATTTTCTTCTACTCCTTTCTTGATTCTGAATTGAGATTGAATTGGAAATTGATTCTTGATTTCAAATTCTAGACTTGGTGATAGCTATAGTTGAAGGATCAAAAAAAGAGAAAGGAAAGGCTAAAATAGGAGAGCCTAGCACCAAGTGAGCTCAAAGGAGCAAAGGATAAAGAGGTTTGGGAACAAACTGATTTGTGTGTGTTAATTGGTTGTGTATGTGTTTTAGATGTATAATTTGTGTATTGAGATGTGTTGGGTTGAAGAATTGAATCTATTAAGCTATGATGATTACAATGAGTTTAAATGGCTAAATTGAACCCTAATTTCAAGTATGTAATGAAATGACTGTGTTTATGATTAATAGATTGACTAAGATTTTATAAATGGCAAGATGTTTATATTTGAGTTGAATTGTGTATCTAAGATATGAGAATAATAGAATTGAAGAAATAAGCCTATATGTGTTGTATGCTTGTTAACGAGAAGTAGCATGTACTATAATGGTTTTAAGTTGCATTTGAAAGATTGGGATGAGTATGATGCTAATGAAAAGTTGAAGCATAATGAGTTAAGAGTAATGTAGATTTGAAGTGTCTTTTAATCTAATTAAAAGATGTGTTTTTGGTTGGTTAAATTGGCATGTTGTTGAGTGTTAAAATCATAAGTTTGCAAGTTGGAATTTGTGGTTCAAAATGTGTAGGTTGAGTGCTTGAGTTTAGCATTTTGCCTAAAGTTTGGCATATGCCACGGTGACAACCAAATGATTGCCACCGTGAGGTATGCACAGATTGCATTCTGGATTGCAAATTTGCATATGTCATGGTGACAACTAAATGATTGCAATCGTGAGGTATGTATGAGAAGCATTCTGGTTTGAACCTTAGGTATGTCACGGTCCCAACCAAATGGTCGTCACCGTGAGGTACCTTCGATTTACATTCTATTTTGAGCTTGCAGGTATGTCACGATCACAACCAAATGGTTGTCACCATGAGGTACCCCCGAGTTGAATTCTGTTTTGGATAATCATGTATGTCATGGTCACAACCAAATGGTTGTTACTGTGAGGCATATAAATGATGTGTAATTCTTTATAGAACATTGTGTAATGTTATATAATGATATGAAATGTAAGTTATACTACTATTCCAACATTATTTGGAACTATGACATGAATGTGAATTATGTGAATGTGTATATTTGGAAGAGAATATGAACGTGTTTGTATATCTACAAGTGTATGAGAGATATTGTGTATTATGATACATCTCATATGACTATGGGAACTATGTAAATTGTTAATGAATGATAGATAACTGTAAATAATAATTAGCCTGCGAGTCAAGTAGTGGATAGGTAGGCATGCCTATTGATATGAGCTTAAATAACTCATATTTAGCTAATGTTTTGTGATTAAAATCATGTTTAGGTGTGTTTAATTGTGTTAGAATTAGGTATGTTTTATGTTATGTTTTATGTTTTGTAATTGTAGGAGGAGAGAAAAAACATTGGAAAGAAAAGCAAAATGAGTAAGGGAACAGAGTCTCTATCGCGGGCGCGATAAAAGGCACTTAAGAAGAAGGAAGAGAAGAGAAGATGCCGCTTACTGTCACGGGCGCGAAGGGAGTAGCGAGCACGATAAAGCAAGGAAAAACAAGGTAGTTAACGCAGCTGAAGAAAGCTAAGGCAGAGGAATCCGTGCTCCGTCGTGAGCACGACAGAGAGATCCGTTGGGATAGTTATTTTTGAATGGCCACTTGAAGAATTGGGACTTTTGCCAAGCTTTGCAACTCTTTGAAGAGGCATATAAAGGGACATGAATTTTGGCACATCATACATATTAAATTCAATTGTAAATGTAAGGATGATGGAATTTTAACTAAAGATTTTCTGTTAGTTTTAGAGAATAATTTCTGTAGTTGAATTTCTTGAGTTAGTTTTTATGTTTTGAGGAGAAGACAATTGCAAAGAGGAAGAACATACTTGTGAAAGGAAAAGGGTTGAGAGATCTCCTTCTTCTAATTTCTAATCTTTTACTTCTTCTTTGTAAATATTAAATGATGTATTTATGAACTTGAATCCTGTATATTATGTTTTGTTGTTCATATTAATTGAGTATTCTTGCTTGTAGAATTTCTATTAGTATTTGATGCATGATCATTATAAGTGAGAATTTAGTTGAGAGGTAGATTCCCACTTAAAATGAATGGAAATTAATCATTGAAGCATTGTTTGAGAGATCATAATGTTAGATGATTGTTATAGGTTGCTAATTAATCCTGAAATTTGCATGTATAATCAACTAATTCATTAATGAGAATTAAGAGTTAGAATTATAGATAGATAAGCAAAAAGACATTTGAGGATGTCACTTGTTATTTGAAGCTTAAAAGGGGCCGTCTGACAGTGATTAAGGTCAATGTCATATGGCATAGTCCTGTTCTAATAGAATGAGTTCTTATTAGAACAAGATAATAAGCTTCATCAATAGGGATAAAGAAAAGGCTTAAGAGCTTGAAAAGCAAAAGGAATAGAATCATGTATGGTCCAAAGGCAAAAAGGAGATAAACTTTTCAAGAGTGAAATGTTTCAATTGCCTATAGAAATGACATTATGCAAGAGATGCATTATGCCTAAAAAGATACACTATTCTGACTCAAGAGTGAGTGGAATTTATGTATCTAGTTATGAATTTCATCCTTTGTGGGTGATAGATTTAGAACCAATGGACCGTATAACAAGGGATCGAGATACCTTTATTATGAAATTTAGGTTCTGTTCTTATTTTATTGAAATTTATTTTCAATTTATATTTTGAGGATAACAGTGCACGCTTATGCTTGAATGATTTTATTTTTATGGATGTGGACCATAAGTATCTGAGTAAAACTATTTTTCCTTTAATTTATTATTTTTCACATAGTTATGAGGACAATGTGAAATTATGGTATGCTAAATTAAACCATATTTAACAAGACCGAATGAGTCGGTTAGTTAAAATAGGTTTAATAAGTGATTTAAATAAGTTTGAATTGCCTACGAGTGAGCATTGCCTAAAAGGAAAAACTAGTTAGAAAATCATTCGAATAAGGAACTAAAGCCAAATTTTCATTGCAGTTAGTCTATTCTGACGAATGTGGTCAAATGAATGTGAGGGTGAGGCATGAGGCCTACTATTTCATCACATTTATATATGACTATACTAGGTATGGTCATGTCTATTTGATTTCTCACAAGTCATAAACATTGTGTTGCTTCAAGACTTATATGAGTATAGTTGAGAATCAATTAGATAAAAAGATCAAAGCTTTAAGAACTGACAAAGGTCAGAAATATCTTACAGATAAATTTAAAGCTTCATGTGATGAAAAGGATTGAACATTAGTTGTTCATTCCTATAAATTCACAACAAAACGGTGTTGAGGAAAGGAGAAATAAGACTCTCCTATATATGGTTAGATCTATGATGACAGAGGCAAATTGCCTATCTCCTATTGGGGAGATATTTTATTGACTGTCACATATGTTCTGAACTATATGCCCTCTAAATTTGTCATTATTATAACTTATGAGTTGTGAACTGGTCGACAAGTTGACCGAAGCCATTTACCTCAATTATGGGTTGTAATGCTTACGTCCATGATACCTCAATTTGGTAAATTTGAGACCAAGAGGTGAAAAGAGTGTCTATGTGAGATATTCTTAAGTATCAAGAGGATATATTTTCGTGGGTCAGTAAGAAAATGGCATAATGACAGAATTTGGATCACTAGACGTCATATTCTTAAGACAATGAATTTCCAAAGTTGGGCAAAGTGAATTAAGATTTCACTTTATATTTCAGGAAGAGACCATCAGGATCACTCCATCTGAGTGGGAGGGAGTTAGAGGAAAAAGGTTAAGACCTTCATCCTCCTAACGATCCAGATGTTCGAGACCTGATATGAATGGGAGTATTCTTGACTCCAGTGGGAGGAAAGAATACGGTATTCCTGACTCCAGTGGGAGTATGGAACATAGTCCCAGTGGGAGCATTATGAATCACGATGAATATATGAGACATGTTCATCAAGATTCAGAACTGTAAAAATCTAAAAGGATAAGTGTTCCATGCTGACGATTTAAAATTGAAGGCTAGAATGAAGCCCTTTTAGTTATCCCACAAGACAAGAAAGAGCATAATAATATTCAAAAAGCTTTTTCATGCCCATTTAAGAGAAACATGGACTAAAGCAATGGAAAAGGAAATGGCATCCATAGATCAAACCATATTTGAGAACTAGTTGATCTATTGGAAGGACGCAAATTGAGAGTAAATGTATTCTCAAAGTAAAGCGAAAGGCTGATAGAGGTATAGAAAGATATAAGGCTCAGCTAGTCGCTATGGGGTTCATACAATAGGAAGAGATTGACTATGAGTAGACTTTCTCATATGTTGTAAAAATTTACGTCCATAAGGTTCATTCTAGCCATAGTGGCGAGTTTGAACGTAGAGCTTCATCAAATGGATGAAAAGAATGCTTTTCTCAATGGAGAAATGGATGGAACAACCTATGTGTTTCATCGGAAAAAGGCAGCAAACATAAGGTTTGCTGATTGATGTGTTCAATCTATTGCCTTAAACAGTCTTCAACACAATGGTGCTTGAGACTTCATCATATAATCATGTCGAATGTGTTCAGCATGATTGATGAAGATCATTGTGTTTATAGTAAAAGCTCTGAAAATGAATTTATTATTTTGGCATTGTATGTAGACGACATACTCAAAACTGAAAATGATAAATAGTACGTAAATGAAATCAAAGATTGGTTACCGTCCAACTTTGAGACAAAGGAAATGGGTCATGCATATTACATTCTTGAAGTTAAGATTTCAAGAGATCATTCAAGAAGATTGTTGCTATTTCTTGAGAGAAATATTTCAACAATGATCTTGAGCGATTTAATATGCAAAACCCTAAACTCATACATTACCCCATTGCCAAGAATCAGTTTCTTAGCAAAGATCTGTGTCCTATGATTCCAGAATAAATGAACGTATGAGGAACGTTCAATATGCCAGTGTAATGGGTAGTCTTATGTATGCAGTGTTGTATACAAGACATGATATGTACTATGCAGTGGGCATGGTAAATAAATATCAATCTAACCCAGGCAAAGCACATTGGAAGCAATTGAAAAGATACTTATATACCTTAAAAGTACTGCAGAATATTCTCTCTATTTTCAAGAAAATGATCTGCATTGAGAGAATACAGAGACGTTGATTGGACAGGAGATGTGGATGAGAGGAAATCCATTCCGGGTTTCATATTCTTGTTTGGCAAGAGTGTCATCTCGTGGAGTAACAAGTATTAAGCCTGTGTAGCCCTATCAATAGTGGAAGTTGAATTTGTCACTTCCTCAATTACAGTACGGGAGATAGTTTGGTTGAAATGGTTTGTGACCCATTTAAGAGTAATTGTCTCAAAGGTATTAGTGACAGTCTATAGTGACAGTCAGTCATTGATAGCTTATAATGGAGCTAAGCATATCGACATTAAGTATCAATATACGAGAGATATTGTTGCACGAGGAGAAGTGAACTTACAGTACGTTTCTATGCATGCAGATCCATTGAGTAAACCTCTAACGAGAGATGTGTTTTGAGAAATACATTAGATCTCGAGGTTCGCGTAGAATTTAATTGGTACTGTTATATTTTATATAATCACTTAACGTTATTATTTGCGAATAATAACTAAAGTTCATTGTTGGCAATACATGAGTGTGAATGTTTATGTGTAAACATTTACTGTTATTGATATGAGATTGAGTATGTCGGACAGAGAAGTAACCCACTCACAAGGGTGTTTACCTTAATTTTGTCAATGAGTTGGCAAAGACTAAGATGAGGCGATTTTTTGAACATATGAGAATGCTCGGGAGCCTGTTCAAAATAAAAGTGCCGTCTAGAAGAAATTATAAGATGAGTCTTATTAAGGCGCAAGATAAAGACATACATAAAGTTGTATGCTTTGGATTAAGATCCAAATAAGGATTGTATGGAATCCGATGGTAAGTTATAAGTAACTACCATATTCTGTCTAAAAAGCCAGAAGTAGTCCTTAAGTAAGCGGACTAAAATTGGGTGCTTTGGTGCATCGCAACCTTACGCTTCTGTATGGTATTTGATATACACATTATTAAAATGTGAGACATGCGCTCCTTTAAGGGAAGGAAAGAACACCATAACACATGTTTTATACCGTGTGTGCTTATGTGACCACAGGGATGGGAATTTAATAATATTAATGATCTCAACTTTCCCTATTGTGAGGCCCTATTTATATTTCGACCCTTAGAACCCTTAACTTATCCCTGAAGTATGGTTCAATGTGGCTAGCTTAGTTAGTTTCCAAGAGGTCCGGGAAAAATTTAGGCCTGGCGGATCTAACTAGAAAAGCGAGTTGAATCATGATACATGGCATACAGTAAGAGGAGAAAGAGTTATTTAATCTAATTAAAATTACCAGATCATATCTCAAAAGGAGTCTGAGTTAAACTAGAGTTAGGTCACTAGCCTATAGGACCTCTATAAATAGAAGTGAGGTCCTCATAATTTGGTAACGACAAAACGTATACGCCGCAAGGCTGCTCGTTCCCACTCACAAGTTTTTTGTCTTAATTTTCAGGGGCATTTAGATTGTGATCTAGCTGCTCTTACCCCGAGTGGGTAAAAGCCAGACCAGTGACCAAAACAAACGGGATCCTCGTAGACGCTTCCGCAACGAGTTTCTGCGCTACAAGAGCTAGGTATCATTTATTAATGTTACCTCCACGTTAAATTATATGTGTTTTAATTTTTTCCGTAATCCTTCAGATAGCATTTTATTCCGTCATATACACGTGAAGTTTACAGAGATAGAGGCATTTTTTGCTCCTAAAATATCCATAATAGAGCAATTTTACTCTTAATAATTTTTTTCATTGATTTTTCCCGCTAAAGTAACCAAAACAAGAACAAAAAGATACCCTCTTTTATAACAACACTAAGAGCAACTAATCGAAAAATGCTATGTGATAATTATTTAAGAGCTAAATTGCTCTATTTTGAAAAGTACATAGAGATAAAATTGCTTCATCTCACAAAGTACATGGGCAAAAATGGTTTATCAATGAATATCCCATGTCCGCAAATATATATATATATATATATATATATATATATATATATATATAAATATATATATATGTTCATGTTGTGCTTTTGCAAAATTTCTGAGATACTATAGTCAATTAAAGAGGACAATTAGGAAAAGAAGAAAGCAAGCAAACCACTAATAAAGGGATCAGCCATTCACTTTAGAATGATTTCGTGGAACGCATTTCAAATACACTTTATAAAAAGTTTTGCACCCTTCTTTTTCTTTGCCATGCTACACGTTTAGCTTGATTTAATATTATTTTAATTTAAAGATATAAAATACTATTTTAAAGACAACTGGCATGCTACCCGTTCAGCTTTATTATTTTAATATAAAGATATAAAATTCTATTTTAAAGACAACTGGCACAGGAAAAGAAAAGAAAAGAAAAGAAGAAATGTTATAATTGAATTTCAATCATACCATATAACATCCCAAACTTCTTTGAAACAAAAATAATTGGAAAAGAAAAAAAAGTGTTTTACTTTAGTTAATTACAATTTAGAAATGATACTGACAACCGGACATTCTGTTATGGAGTCTGGAAAATCGAGTTTATCGGAATATTCATCTTTCAAGTAACTCGGTTCTTTCATATAACTTGGTATTCAAATGCTACTAAAAGAGTTTTCGTTATTTATGACATTTTCAGAGTTCTTAAAAGATTTTAATTTCATCATAACGGAAATTATTTGGGATTTACCTTATCCGGTCATACAAATTAGGAATCAACAAGAATTCTATTTATTTGGGACTTATATTCCTATTCAAACTCTGCTACCTAACTCTATAAATAGGTAGGAATTCAGGTATGATTCTAATTCAACTATTTCTCTTAATTCCTCTAAACATTTTCGTCAATTTTCTAACTTGACCACTGGAGTCTCTCTTGTCGAAAACCTGCCGAATTTTGTATATTTTTAGGTGACTCTCTCTAGTCGTCAGCTTGAAAAATTTGGACAGTCATCATTTGGTGAGGTAAGCGTGGATGCTTTCAGATTTTTTCCTTTCCTTCTACGATGGATCTTTTTCTTGATTTAAACACTACCCCCACCCCACCGAAAAATTAACCTAAACAAATTCCATCATTACCAAGATAGAACCTCTTTCCCCAAACACAAGCAGCTCCCCAAACCATTCCCATGCCGGCCATTCCTGGTCTCACCCCACAAACGGCCCAAGCTTTCTTAGTGGCCCTATCTGCCATGGCAACTCCTTCGGCCTCCACACCCGCTCCTCCGGACCCCACACCTACCCCTCCTCCAGCATCCACACCCTACCCAGTACACTAGCCCCAAGCTCAACTATAACCTTAATAGCTGATCAATTTGAAAGGTTCTTTGAGGAGCGAATACAGAAGTACCAGAATCGTAACACTCTACAATTCCAAAGTAGTTTTAGATCACCCTTATCTAGGTATATTCTGGCCACTTCTTTCCCAAAAGTTTGGCTACCATATTTGCCCAAGTATAATGGTAACACTGACCCTCGAGCTCATATAGATCAATTCCACCACACCATGCTAGTGTACACAGCGGAGGATGATGCATTACGCAGGATCCTTCCTCAAACTCTCACAGAGTCCGCCTAGATATGGTTCTGTAACTTACCTAAGCACTCAAGCTACACCTTTGAGCAATTTAGTGACATGTTCATAGCAAAGTTTATAGCAACCATCCGGCCCACGAAGGTTTCAGTCGACCTCAACCAAGTTCAACAGGAGAAAAGTTAGCCCTTGCAAGCCTATGTGGAAAGATTCAATATGGTGGCGATGGATATCCAGAACCTAAACCTAGAAGTGGCCATTAACGCTCTGATGCACAATATAAGATGCCAAGACTTTAGTGATTCACTGAGCAAAAAGCCACCTAATGACTTTACAGAGCTCATATTACGAGCACACAAGTACATCAAAATGGATAAAGCTCACCGACTTTGATATAGCTCTCAATACGGGGACACAGATAAAGACTCGGGTAGAATAAGCTGCGAGAGAAATGGCTCGGGAAGAAGCCACTCCAGGAGAAAAGGGTTAGGTAGCTCTAACCGAGCTTTTATTGTTTCTACCCCACGCTCAAGAGGCGAGCATGAAGATCGTTGAAACTTTACTGTTCTTTCCACAGGGATAAAGGGCACGAAATGAATGAATGTAAACAGCTCAAAAGAGAAATTGAGTTTTTAGTTCGGAATGGCAAGCTTGCTCAGTTTCTTAAAGATGGAGAAAGGAATATAAGAGACCAATCCCAATCACCTAGGCGACAAGACAAGAACAAAGCTAACTCAGGTAAGAAGGTTCCAGCCAGGGTCATACATATTATTGCGGGCGGCAAACATTATGATGTATTTGATGATTCTAAGAAATGAAAAGCCAATAAAGTGTTCTCCTTGGGATCTAGTTTGGCAGTCTCCAATTATGTGTAATTTTTGAAAGTTGATGGTGCTCATGTTCACCAACCGTATGCTGACTCCTTGGTAGTAGAAGCTCTAATCCAAGACTATCTAGTCCAATAGATTTTAGTGGACACAGGAAGTGCAGTCAACCTTATAACCCTCCTAGCATACAAGGCATTTGGAATGTCTACTAATGTCCTGAAGGCAGTGTCAGCACCGCTTATTGGGATATCTAGACAGCTGGTCAAAATAAAAAGGTCTATTAGCCTAGCTCTATAGCTCGGGGATAATACAATTGTTAGAACATGCATAATTCATTTCATGGTGGTGGACATACCCTTTACTTACAAAGCTATTTTTGGGCGATCTTTGTTAACTGCGGTGGACACATATATTTCTATGCACAAGTTATTGCTTAAAATTCTAGCTCCAAAGGGCATCGCAGTACTTTAAAGCAATCAACAGGTAGCCCAGGAGACTTATATAACAATGTTGAAAGAAGCAGACTAAGCACTTCAAGTTCCATTTTAAATTGCTCAAGTTCGACATTTTAACCATATGAGCACTTTTCAATTTAATTGCTCAAGTTCGGCAAGTTTTCCATATGAGCACTTTTCATTTTACATAGCTTAAGTTCAACCTTTTCACCATATGAACATTATGTCATTTTATTCGCTCATTCGGCAGTATCGCCATTCGAGCATTAATTCGGTTTATCTTTTTTATTGCTTAGTTCGGCTATGTCACCATTTAAGTTAATTTGTACTAACAAGTGTTAATGAAGATATTTTTCATTCAAAAGCTGCTCGGCATTATGGCCATTCAAATACTTATTCACTGTTAAATTGCTTAGTTCGGCTGTATCACCATTTGAGCACCTATACTGTCTTTCGCTCACTCGCTCAGTCTAGTAGTTTTGCTATTTTGAGTATTTGTTTATTATTATGCTCATATCAGCTTTATCGCTACCCAAGCAATTATTCATTGGTTTCGCTATTAGCTCAACTATTAGTCTAAGTCACTTGGAAAAAGAATTTATGACTTATCCATACAAATAGTAAGTTCAGACAACAGTAACGGCAACACAACCAGCTCAAAAAAATGACGATTCCACTGATTTTAAAATAATTACAAGGAAGAACAAAAAAAGCAATATAAGAAGAGTCCTATTTAATCATCTGGATAGATATTATCTAGCCAGGGCCAGTCCATGTCTGGATGATGCTCTTTCACTGTTTGAGATAACTTGGTACTAAACCCGAGGCACTTTTCAACAGCTAAGTCCATCATTTTTTTCCTCTAGCTCGGCACATCTGTCCTCGAGTTCAGCTTTTTCTTTCTTTGCCTTCTTTAGTTTAGCTTGGCGCTTTCAAGTTCAGCTTCAACCTCACCTCTTTTTCTCTCAGCAGATGCTGCCTTTTCTTCTGCCTCAATTGCTTATTATGAGCATTAGGGGCTTTTATTTTAGCTTTAAATGCTTTTTCTCATACTCAACCAATTTGCTCTCGATTGTACTAGCTCTAAATTGGAGTTCGGCAGTAGTTTGCTCCTCTCTCTTGCAGGCAATGATGATTTTGTTTATCTTTGCAATAACAGCTCCCCCTATCAAGGACCCCTGAAAATAAAAATGTGAGAATTTAAAGAGTATTGGTCTAATACACTTGAGTATAAAAATGTAGCTCTACTTGATGTCTTTTGACAATGCTGCTCGACACTTAGGTTCAATAGTGGAGCCACCTCCCCCGGCACATAGGCAGCCTGATGCACGAATGTGGTAAAATTGATGTTGTCCTTGGACCAACCTTTCCCTTGCTATTGCAAGAACTTTAACACCTCATTAGAAAGAGTTTTCAAATCTTTCCCTTCTGATGAACTAGGAATCGAGGTGTCCGCCTTTATTCTGCCTTCAGAAGGGAAGGGCTCGGAGGCAACAGTTTGTTAAGATGCCCCCATTACCAAACTTTGAGCTCGAACGGGAGAATTATCAGCTACTTCAATAGGAACTGGTGTAGAAGGAGCCGAGCCTGGAGTGGATGCCGCCGCACTTGCCCCGGGTGTAGTTGTTGAAGGTGCTCAGCTCCCTTCACTCATTTGTCTCTTGGCCCTCATCATTTCGGCCAGGCTGGGACTAGTAATCCTCTTCATAGCTGCAAAAAAATAAACAATGAGGAAATATTAGAATTGAAGAAGATAATAAGGAAATTTACCTTTTTTCTTTACTCAGAATGATTTTGAATGAGGCATTCCACACTGCAATTGTATTTTTATATCAGTTTTGTTTTGAGGGAGCTCCCTCCACTGAGGTAATATGTTTTCTTTTTCCTCTGAGAGGTACAGTGGTTTGTCATTCTTGTTGACAAACCGACCCCGGGAAGTTCAAAACTTAAACTCTTTATCGCTTTCTATTATAAAGAAGCAGTTCCTCTAGTTCTTCAAGGATTCTAAATTCTCTAAAAATACCCCATAATCGGCTCGAGCTTGGATGTATTTTTGATCTTTTATAGCTATCCGAAGTCCCACCACGTGAGTAGCTTTCAATATACGGATAGTTAGATCGATGTCGTGCATGGCTGCCCATATTTATAGTACCGATATGGTTCGCCACACATTGGGATAGACTTGCCAGATAGTCAAGCCATAGTGTTTCAAGAAGTCAAGCTCGAATTTGGTCAATAGAAGGTTCACCCCGGCTTCAAAGTCTATTTCATATACCACTATAGTCTTCTTTCCGAAAAATTTAGCATTAGCTCGGACGTTGGCACTGGGACCGCGGATGTTATAATTGTGAGGTATGCTTAAACTATCATGTAGTTCGACCATTTGGCTACTCCTTATAACCGAACTGATGCTCCCCACCCTGGGAAGTCTTTTGGGTTCTTTTCTTTTCCTCTGTTCTGGCTGGCTGGTGCTTGGAGACCTAGGAGGACTGTTTTCAAGGAGCCCTTCGTCTACCCTAACTCTCTTACTAGAACTCTTAGAGTACTCATTGTAGGAAAAACAAAAGAAAAAAGGAGTACAAACTTGAGATTTTAAAAATGATTTGTGGAAGAAATTTGAGATTGCAGCATCGCGAATCACTTTGGAGATAAAACCTAAAAGCAGCAAACTTGGAGTTGATAAAGAAAACAAAAATGGTAAGAAAACAGAAAGAATAAGAAGAAGGCAAAAGGCACAGAGAAACAAAAGCGATAGTGAAAGCAAAAAGGAAAATGAAAGAGTGAAAATGAAAAAGGGACAGATATATATAAGGAGCCACTGATTGCTAAGCAAGTGGCTTAAGGAGAGTGGCTATGTCAGTCATTATAGCGCCTAGCACGAAAATCGAAGCATTGCATTCATTACTGCAACTGCTCTGGCAACCAAAACGCAACAAACGAGGCACTATCACGTCATCCTTTTAATGTGCCATGCGCCTGGTAGTTACTTTTTGAATTTGAATTGCCGCCCAAATATCTGACATAAATGTCATGCACTGGAGGGGGGATTTATGATAACTAGACACTCGGTTATGGAGTTCAGAGAATCGAGCTCATAGGAATATTCATCTTCAAAGTAGCTCAATTCCTCCATATAGTTTGGTATCTGAATGCTACTAAAAAAGTTTTCACTATTTAAGACACTTTCAAAGTTCTTAGAAGATTTCAATTCCATCAAAACGAAAATTATTTGGGATTTACCTTATCTGATCCTACAAATCAGGAATCAACAAGAATTCTACTTATTTGGGACTTATATTTCTATTCAAATTCTGCTACCTAACTCTATAAATAGGCAGAAATCCAGGTGTGACGCGCGCCGGATCCCCGCGGCCGCCCTTCTGACTGCCCGCTCGAGGGCAATCGGGCAATTGTGGGTCCGTTGACAGCTTGCAATAAATCGCAAGTGCGTCTATGTTGGGCAACAAGGAGGTTTCATGGAGTCGCCACCCAATAGAACATTGGGAAAGTTTCTCTCGCCTCAGAGAGCCTAAGACTGCGCGTTGTATCCATTTTGGGCCAGTCAGAGGAGTCTTAGAAGGTAAACCTCTCGCCCTAAGGAGCCTAGGATTAGCGCTAAAGTCTCGTGGCACAAAAAGGTGTCTTGGAGGATAGACCTCTAGCCTCTTTGAGCCCAAAGACCAGAGCTGGGTTCGGGATTTCTCATCTATTTCTATCTCGATTATTTTATGATCAAATTTTAATTATCATTGATTCGCTCTCTCTCCACATGATGTAATTTAAATTAAAGCGCATTCATCCATTTAAGAGCACAAAATAAAATAGCATTAAAGCATGAAATAAATTTACAATAATACTAAGGGCAGAATACAACCCTCATTTATAAATGTGCGATACATGCATAAAACGGATTATTCATTAACAATAAGGACATTGGTCCTCGCATGCGTTCATTATGGAAAATAATTTTCATGTGATGATTTTATCGGGTAAAAATAGGACATTGGTCCAATTTTATTTAGTAAACATTTCATTTTAGTAGAAAACATTTGTGTGGTGGTTCTTTTTAAGAGCGGTCAAAAAATCATTTATTATTACAAACCACAAATACATAAAATGCAATAAAATAGTAATTACATATTTTTAAATAAATAAATAAATGAATACATAAATAATTGCATAAATAAATAACAATAATAATAACAATAATCAATAATGATGATAATAATAATAATAATAATAATAATAATAATAATAATAATATTAAAACATAAAATTAAATAATCACAAATCAATTAAATAATAACATCAACATAAAATTAACACAAATTAGACAATAATAATAATAATATTAATAATAATAATAATTATTATAATAATAACAATAATAAATAATACTAATAATAAACAAATATAACAATTAATTAACAATAACCATATAATAACAATAATAATAATAATAATAAATAAATATAAAAATAATCAATAATAAATAATAAAATAATATTATATTAGGGAGGAGAGAGAAAAACTCACCGGATTGTCGCCGGAGATTCGCCGGAGCGGCGGTTGACGACACCTCCCTCGCCGCCTCGTCGGGAGTCCAAATCCGGTGGCCACGCGCCGAAATGTGGTGGCGTTTGGCCGGAAAACGCGATAAAGCGTCACTGTTCTTCACCGGCGTTGTGCCTCGACGCGCCCTCCTCCGGCAAGCGGTGGATGATCGGACGATATGGAGAGGTGCGTCTGGACCTCGGCAGTCGAGCGGCGGGGCGCGTGCCTGAATCCGGCGTCGGAGGTGGCCGGCGGAGGCCTCGCCTCCTCCCTCTCTCTTTTCCCCTTTTTTTCTTCTTTTCCGGCGTCGCTTGGTCTGTGGCTGTTGTTCCTCTCTTCTTCTTTCTACTTCCCTTTTATTTCTTTGCTTTTACTTTCTTTTGTTTTCCTTTCTATTTTCTTTTCTTTTTTGTTTTTCTCTTTTGGTTTCCTGGGTTCTTGCTCTCTCTGTATCTTTCTTGCTCTCTCTTTCTTTTCTTTTTCTTTGTTTCTTTGGCCGGCTCTTCTTGCTCTCTCTGTGTCTTTTTTTCTCTTTTCTCTTTCTATTTCCTATTTTTTTTTTCCTTTCTTGTTCCAGCCGAGAGCCTCTCTTCAATTTGCTCCTCTCATTCTTTTTATACCCCTTAAATTAGGGCTAAGGGGTTATCAAGTAATTTCCTCCTCCATAATTCCCTCCTTTTATTAATTAATCTCACTTAATCCAAATTAACACACACATACTAATTAATCAAACATTATATATCAATTACACATCACACATTAATTCATTAATTAATTAAACATTACATACATTACACATTAATATAATTAATCTACTTAATATATAATTTATCTAATTAATTAAACATTACACCATTTAATCTGTTTAAATTATCACATATACATATATTTTATCTAATTAATTATACACTTTAAACTTTAATTTTACATGCACTTTAATCACACAATAATATTAATTACTCAAATAACTAACAACATTAACTAATTAATTTTTAATTTCACACACATATTTATTATATATTATTTTTTCATTTTCTTTTCAGAGGGAATAATCAAGGATCAAAAAAAAAAAAAGTCACAATTTTCATTTTATGCCGGACTCAGGACCCGGTGTCTACACCAGGTATGATTCTAATTCAACTCTTTCTCTTAATTTCTCTATACATTTTCGTCAATTTTCTAACTTGACCATCAGAGCCTCTATTGTCGGAAACCTGCCGGATTTTGTGTATTTTCCGCTGACTCTCTCAAATCAGCAGTCCGAAAAATTCAAACAATAATCAGATACCAAGTTAACAATTTTCTTATCTAAAATTAAAAGATTGTACACTAATTAAAAGATTTATTTATAAGTTAACAACATTATATTAAAAATTATAATATATACAAGTTTGAATATTAGGGAACACATAAACAGCAATAATGTTTATCGGAGAATAAAATAAATACACCAATTTTTAGGACTAAGGGGCAATTTTGCCCTTCATTTGTTTTGAATAGCACAATTTTATCCCTAATTTTTTTTTTGTTATATAATTATAGTCAATTTAACTTTATAGTTACAACAAAATAATTTATATATATATATATAAAGCACAGCCATTATTTTATATTAATAAATAATTTATGTCCAATTTTACGTAAGCAATTGATCGAATGCAGTTTCGCAAATAAAATCAAAAGTCAATTCAAGAAATACCCAAAAAGAAAAGAAAAACAAACACACACATGCATTAACTAAATAAATCCAAAAACAAACGGAGAAGGCAAGCTAGCAGCCCAAAGCCAAGAAACTGCATGCAGAGACATTTCGTGATTGGAAAATTCTTCGCACTGTGTTAAACATTAAAGACCCTACAAACACTTAAAAAAAACAGGGAATTAACAATCACAAATTCCGTTGCTAATATAGCAAATTTCGTCACTGATCGATTTTAACGACAAAACAACTAACTGTCGCAAGGAATTTTGCAATTGAAACATAAAACCGTCGCTAAAAATAAAATATTCTGTCGCTAAATAACCCCTAAGATTAGTCGCGGTAAATATTAAAAAATGTTTAACGACAAAAAATTCCGTCGCTATTCCATCACTAAAAATATTAATTATTTTATTATTATTTTCAATTTAATTTTTTTTATTATTATTACGTCCAAATTTTAATTTATGTAAATAATAATTATACAATATTATTAATAATACTATTAATTTAAAAAATATAATATTATAGAAATACATTAAATTGTACAATTAGGGTTGTGCAAATGATCGGTTTGGTTCGGTTTGATTTTGGACTGAACCGAATAGACCGAAAATCGAACCTATATTCAACAAAATAAAACCATTTAAAATAACTAAAAGAAAAATAACATAAATTTTTCATATTATATTCCTAATAAATACTAAGCAAAATTACACTAAAAAACATACATTAAAAATAAATACAACATAAATTCTAATTAATAATACATTCAATGTCCTCCAATCTTAGTCTAATAGCTTTGCTCTTTAAATTTTTAAATGTTTTCTATGATTTCGTAGCTTGATTAGTCTCAGACTGATTTTGCGTCTCACCTTGAGTGATGCAAGTTCGAGTCTCATCTTGAATAGAAGTATAAAATAATATACATATATATATATAAAGCAAACCAGCAACATATGTAGATTACACAACAAACCCAAATGAATTAATCTACAAAGATTAATAATAAGAACAAAGTAGTATGATGCGGAGTAGATCGATGCAGATTTTCTAGACCGGACTGACCAGCAAAAAGTTTGAAAAACTTGACGGGCCATAACTTTTGATTCGGTTAGAGCTAAGAGAACTGTAAGATGTCAAAATGAAGTGTTTTGGGCGATCTACAAGTGTGACGTATTTACCTGTAATGGCTCGTGGCAGGCCCAAATCGGGCCGTTTGTAGCCGTTTCTAGCTTTCTTTTCATACCACACAAGCAGCTTATTCATACTCTTTGCAGCCACTTTATTGCTCATTATTCATTTGTAATTTATATGTATTAATTCTCTAATATACATATCTCATGCAGCATAACACAATCATGGTTACATCGCAAGAGAGTCTAACTAAATTAATATAACTTATTATGGTTATACGATACCAGTTAAATATTTACCCTTTTCCTTATTTTGAATTATACTATGCATAAATAGCATTTCTATTTTCACAAACATTATAAGCAATCAATCAAATTAATATACTCGTCCTATTTATAAGGTTTCTTATAACCTTGGCAAGGTAACATGTATATTCACACTACTCTATGTAGGCCAAGTGAAAGGATAATTAAAATAACCACTATTATCAATAGTGTAGTCTGAACTCTCTCATTGTAAGATAATAATTACTTTATCTTTTATTGTATACTAAAATTATCAACAATCCCCCACACATGTACATGTATACATTACACATACTTCATATACATACATAAAATCATTTCATCATGTTATTAGATCACACAATCTTTCACTGATGTCACTTAATTAATTAAGACGTTCATTATGAACCGATCGCTTTATTTCTTGTCTATAGTATTATTATGTGGTCATTGTCTTTACATTTAAATTTCTATTATCATGTGGTCATTGACTTTACACTAAAAAATCCTTTAATCACCATTCAATTACCATTATTTTGGTTCCTAAATTCACTTAAATGTCCTCTGATCCAGTACATAGAAACAATTATAAAATAAACATAATACCAATTTGTATATCAAGATTTAACTATCATAAAATTATTTACTACTTAAATCCTAACATTCAAATTAATCTAAATTTCTTCTACTCTTGCAGGTCCTGTACCAATTCATCAAATGCAGAATAATTTACAGTTTTCCTAATTCTTTCCATTCACCCAAAAATTTGTATATTTATCAGTTTTAGTTTTTATTTGGAAAAACCCACACTTTGGTACCTAAAATTTAATGTTTTTTCATATTGAATCCCTATACTTTAAAAACTACACATTAGATCCTTGAACTTGTCGAGAAGAACACATTAAGTCCAAAATGGACGGCACAAACTATTGAAGAAAGACTTGGTCTTTCTTGTACAGTCTGTCGTTAACTTTAATATCCATATCTTTTTGTTAGATTTGAATTTTGTATTTAGCATTTATCTTGGCTTTCTATTTAAGTTCTGTTAGGAGTTTTATTTGTATATATATATTGAGCATTAGCTCATTCAATAGACAGATAGAAAACATTATTTTGCTATTGATTCTTTTATGGTATCAGAGCATTACTACTCAAACGAGTAAAATTTTTCTCTTTTAACCTCATGGCTCTGACCAACACAACAAATCCCGATACCACTCAACTTGTTCAATTCAACCCTGTTAGTCAACTTCCTATCAAGCTTCTTGGCAGCCAAAACTTTGCAATATGGAAAGCTCAGTTTGCCATGCTTATGCATGGACATGATCTTTACTGCTTTCTTGATGGCTCACATCTATCTCCACCTAAAATCATCACCCGAAAAAACACTCAGATCACCAATCCCGAGTTTAAACTCTGGTTTCGTCAGGACCAGCTCATCCAGAATGCTCTTATGGCCTCTATAGATCCAACAATTGTCTCATCAGTTGCCATAGCACCCAACTTGAAAGTTGCTTGGGATTCACTTCACATAGCCTTTGCCAATAGGTCTTATACTCGCATCTTCAGTCTAAGGGATCAACTGAATAAAGTAACCAAGGACAGCAAAACTATTGCTGAATATCTTCGTGAAATTTGATCACTTTCAAATGAATTAGCCAATACTGGAACACCCATTTCAAATGAAGAACTTGTTATCAAAATTCTGAGTGGACTTTGTTCAGACTTTAGAGAAATCTCAGCTGCCATACGAGCACGGGAGTCACTTATTTCCTGAGGAATTATATGATAAGTTACTGGATCATGAACTTTTCTTAAAGCATGAAGAAGTAAAGAAATCATCTGTCACTAGTACGGCAGTTGTAGCTCAACAGAATAATGATTCTTTTAAGTACAACAACAACAACAACAAACCTTAGATTCCTCCTCATTACTAACATCAATCACCATCATATAACAACAACAATTAAAACTTCACAGCCCAATCTCGTTCTTCAGCTGCTCCAAACATGGATTCTCGTGTGAGGTGTCAATTATGTAATCGATTTGGTCATTCAGCCAGAGTTTGTCATTCCAGATCTCACAATCATTTGCAAGCTAAGGCACACTTTATTGCTAGCTCCAATAATAACACTCCTACACCCTGGATTGTTGACTCTAGAGCAAATTATCACATCACTGCTGATGTTCACTCACTTACCAATATACAAGATTACCCAGGTCTTGAAGAAATTGCAATGGGTGATGGTAAAACAATTCTAATTTCTCACGTTGGTAACACTCAATTGTCTACATTAAATTATAGATTTCATCTCTCTAATCTTTTATGCGCTCCTAATATTAAACACAACTTAGTTTCAGTTTCATAATTTTGCACTGATAATCTTACATCCATTGAGTTTTTCCCTTCTAAATTTATTGTGAAGGATCTGAGTACGAGAGCTCCACTGATGTGCGACCGGAATAAAGATAGACTCTATGAGTGGCCATCTAGATTATGTTAAACTCAATTGCCTCCTAAGGTGAATTCAGTTAGCAAATATCTACCTCTTTATCTATGGCATCGACATTGGGTCACCCAAACTATCGTATTTTGCATTTTATTTTAAATAATTTTTCTCTACCTTTTGCAAAGTCAAACATTATTCGTTTTTGTAATTCTTGTTCTTGCAATAAAAGCCACAGGTTACCTTTTTATCATAACACATTAAAAAGTGTTACACCTTTGCAAATTGTTTTCAGTGACATAATAAGATAAACAATCTTATTATGTCATTTTTGTTGATCAATATTCGAAATATATCTGGTTATAGACTCTAAAAAATAAAAGTGACGTTCAAGAAGTCTTCAGAACATTTCAGCCTTTAGTAGAAAGATATTTTAATACCAAAATTCTTTCTTTATACACGGATGGTGGTGGTGAATTTCGAGGGTTAAAATCTTGTCTTCAATCACAAGGCATAGAACATCTTATATCTCCACCTTATACACCCCAAAAAGTTGCAATTGTAGAAAGACGACATCGACATATCATAGAAACAACCAAAACACTACTTCACCAAGCATCTCTACCCTCTAATTTTTGGACATTTGCTTGTCAGCAAGCAACTTACCTCATTAATCGTTTACCCTCTTCACATCTTCACAATAAATCACCTTATGAACTCCTCTTTCATGAATCACCAAACTATACCTCCATCCTCACTTTTGGTTGTCTTTGCTACCCTTGGCTTAAGCCATACACACAAAATAAATTGCAACCTCCATCCTCACTTTTGGTTGTCTTTGCTACCCTTGGATTAAGCCATACACACAAAATAAATTGCAATCGCGTTCTACACCTTGTGTTTATTTAGGATTTTCCCAACAATATCACTGCCACAAATGTTTTGATCCAAAGTCTTCTAAAATTTACTTGTCTCGTGATGTTTTATTTGTGGAAAATAATTTACCATTTGAAAATTTATTTTCAAACATCACTCACAATTTTTCAAATTTAAATTGGGAAATTATTCATACAAAAAATTCATTACCCAATACTTCAGTAATTCCGACACAAGTTTCTCATGAGTTCCCACCTCCAATTGCTATTCAGCCCCCTAATCAGTTGGTAACTCCAATTAATTTGTCTAATTCCCATGTTGCACCAGTTGGAGATTCTACTATTTCAAGTTCTTTTTCTTCTCCACCAACCACTTCTCATGATCAGTTAGGTACTTCCTCTTCCCATTCAATTGAACCACTGCACATCACTAATAACCAAACCTCTACTCGAATAGTTACCAGGTCACAAAATAACATTCATAAACCACAAAAATAATTCGAATACCTTGCCCAAACATCTATTTCATTCACTCTATCCACATACAAACAAGCTAATAAATATGAACACTGGAGAGATGCCATGAAATATGAGTTTAATGCTCTCTTGAATAATCATACGTGGGAATTGGTACCAAAGCATCCTACTCAAAATATTGTTAATTGCAAGTGGCTTTTCAAGATCAAACGCAAGGCAGATGGGTCAATAGATCGATATAAAGCGCGATTGGTTGCTAAGGGGTTTACACAAAGGCTTGGCATTGATTATCACTCTACTTTTAGTCCTGTGGTAAAGCCAACAACAGTTAGGTTGATACTTACTCTTGCTGTCCAAAAACAATGGCATATTCATCAACTTGATGTAAACAATGCATTTCTTCAAGGGCATTTAGAAGAAGAAGTTTCATGTGCCAACCACCAGGATTTGAAGACTCCAAACACCCTACTCATGTGTGTAAACTCAAGAAAGCCATTTATGGCCTCAAACAGGCACCCAGAGCTTGGTATACTGAGTTGAAGAAATTTTTCCTTTCTATGGGCTTCTATAGGTCAAAATCTGATAACTCTCTCTTTTTTTTACAACAATCTCAGATTACGATCTATGTCTTGGTCTATGTTGATGATATTATTGTTACTGGTTCTGATTCAACTATCATCACACAATTTATTTCAGCTCTTTCTAAGCATTTTTCCATTAAAGATTTGGGTTCTCTTGATTATTTCTTGGGCATAGAGGTGCTTCCTTGTCATGATGGTCTTATTCTCACTCAATCCAAGTATATCATGGACATTTTGGAATACACTAAAATGCAAGACAGCAAGGGTGTTCTAACTCCTATGCCATCAAGTGCCTCTCTTAACCTTAACAACCATGCTTCTACTGTTGATGCTTCTGATTATCGAAAGGTTATTGGTAAACTACAATATCTTTCTTTCACAAGACCTGATGTAGACACGGGGTCCTGAGTCAGCCTAAATCGGAGTTACCCAATGATGATAAAGCGCCCTCGCAGGCAAAAATAGTTGGAAGTGACGATCTCCTTGTCAAATTTGCTTTTTTGAATAAAAAAATTAAAAAAATAACAAAAATATTTCAAAAATTAATTTTAAAGATATTTTTATTAATTTTAGTGTTTTTTAGAAATATTTAAAAATATAAAAAATTTAAAAAATATATATTTTTTTTGAGCGTCAGGCCGCGGCAGCCCCCTGCGGCAGCGCGCAGGGCGCGCGCCTGCGTAGGCGCAGCGCCCGCGCACGCCGCGGGGCGCTGCGTGCGAAAGGGCGAAACCCAGCCGCGTCGCTAAAGCGCGCGGCTGCGCGTCGCTATTGCGCGCTGTCTCCCCCATCGGCGAGATTTCTCGCCCATCGGCAAGAAATCCCGCCGCAACCGCCCCCAAACCCCCAAAATTGATTTTTTTATTTTTTTTAGGTCTAAAAATAATTTTTTCTTGTGTTTTTTTTTCATATTTTACTAAAATTTAATAAATATTGGTCAAAATTTGTGGGTATTAAAAAGTCAAAAATAAATAAAATAAATAAAAATTATTAATTGTTAAAATTTGACTTTAGGGATTTTTATGTAGAATTTTTGAGTTTTTTGTTGAAATTAGAGAGAGGAATCTTTGAAAAAATGTGTGAGGGAGCTGGAAAGGGGAAGCGAGTGCAGAAATTATAGGGAGTGGATTTTTACGGAGAGGATTTTCATTTTTGAGAGGAGAGGGAAAAGAGGAGAAAAAAAAGGTTTTTTTTGGCTAAAAATCTTTCTAAGAAGATGGATGTTTTCTAAGAGATCTTGAATGGTGTTCTTGAGAGAATTTGCTGGAAAAAATAAGGAACTTCTTCCTCTTGTAATTTATTTTTTGTTCTAAAGTTTTAAAATTTTCTTCTTTAATTTTCTTGATTTTCTTTTCTCAAATCTAAAATTTTCTTCTTTGATTTCATCTTAATTTTTCTTAGATCTAAAAAATACCTTGTTGATCTTGGAAACTTGAGAAAGGAAAATTAATTTCCTTAACTTGGGTTTTCTCATCAAATCAAACATCAAATACAAAAAAATCATTTTTAATTTTTAGTGTTCTTGAGCTATTTGAGACAAAAACTCAGGATTCTCTTGAATATTTTTGAGTTTATTCTTGAATTAAAAACAAGGAAAATCCGTCATATTGTTCCATCGAATCCGAAATCTGAGGGTAAACATTCTAGACTCGATCTCTTGATTTAATTTTTATTTTTATCATTTTTGCTAATATTTAAATTAGTAAACATGTAGATCTACATATTTGTTGTTGATTTATTTATTTTATGTCATTTTAGATGTAGATCTAACTTTTAATATTGTTCTTAGATGTAGATCCAACTTTTAATTTCGTTATTTGTTCCCATTTTCTTTTAATTGTTCATCCTTATTATCATTATTGTCATTGTTCATCATTATTTTCATTGTTATTATATATTATTGTTGTTCTCATTATTATTATTATTATTATTATTATTATTATTATTATTATTATTATTATTATTTACCTATTTACTTATTTTTTGTTATTATCATCATTATATATGTCATTAGTATATTGTTATTAGTGTTATTTATTGTTACTATCATCGTTTATCGTTATTATTGTTATTATTATTTTTGTTGTTGTTGTTATTGTTATTATTATTACTTTATGTTTTAAATAGTTATATATTAATTTGTTAATTTATTTTAATATGTCATTTAATTTATTTATCACATGATATGCATGTTTCATTTAATTTATGCATTGCTATAAATGTCTAATTGATTTTCTTGTTTCGATTACTAACATTAAGTTTATTTGTGTTTGTTGTCGGTGTCAAATACTTGTGTTCCCCTGTTTGAGCACCCGTACGAATGAAGGAGGAGATCTAAGGAGTTGTTATTTTTTATTGTATTTATTATTTCTTCCTTTATTGGTTTTATTGAGTTATTTGGCATGTAATAATTAATTAAACCATTTATTTTATGCACGCTTAATCAAAAATCACACAAGAAAATATTTCTACAAATAAAATTGGGTTTTCTAATAAAATGGGACCTATGTCCTAGTTTTTCATCCGAAATAAATTGTCATTTTAAAATAATTTTCTTTAATTGTGCATGAGAGGACCAACGTCCTCAACATCAATAAATACCCCGTTTTATGTATGATTTATATTTTATTTACAATGGGGGTTGTATTCCGCCCCTAGTTTTATTGTAATTTATTTTTATCTTTATTTTTATATTTATTTATCGTTTTATATGTGATTGATATGCGCTTTAATAAACTGCATTAATTGTGTGAGATGAAAAATGAAATTTTATAATTTAAAAACTCATTTATAATTAACCAAGGCACCAATAAGTGTGAAGTTCCGGACACCATCTCTGGTTTAGACCGATAAGAGGTTAAACTTTCCCAATTTCTTGTAAATTGGGTGGCGACTCCAAAATACCTCAAAAGTGCCTAAAGGTGTTATGGCGATGGATGGTCCTTTTCAATGTTCTATTGTAAAAGGAGGTGCCGAAAATATCTCATAACACCTAAAATCGGAAAAGACGCGAACCCATCCCTCGAATCCTAAAAGCGGATTCCCGAAGAGGGCCTTGCTGGTTCCGGCGCGCGTCACACCTAACATATCCTTTTGTGTTAATGAATTGTCTCATTTTATGCACTCTCCCAAACACTCTCACTGGCAAGCTGTCAAGAGGCTTCTACGCTATCTTAAGCACACCATCACCTTTGGCTTGAAAATAACTCATCATTGCTCTTCCATGCTCCACATGTACTTTGACTCGGACTGGGCAGGTGATCCTACAGATCGCACATCAACCACAAGCTATATTCTTTATTTTGGTAACACTCCCATTAGCTGGTCATCAAAGAAACAACGCACTGTTGCCCGCTCATCTACCAAAACAGAATGTCGGGCTGTTGCTACTGCTCTAGCGAAAATAAATTGGGTGATGAATCTCCTGCGTGAACTTCGTGTATCTCTTTCTTCTGCTCTAATAATTTTCTATGATAATGTTGGTGCCACCTATCTATGTCATAATCCAGTCTTCCATAGCCGAATGAAACACATCTCCATTGACTTTCATTTTGTAAGGAAGCAGGTACAACAAAAACTCGATGAGGTCCAACATGTTCATGCTATTGATCAAGTTGCTGATACAGTTATGAAACCTTTTGCCAAATCTGCATTTAATCATCATCTCTCTAAGTTAGCTGTTGTTGATACAACCTCTAACTTGCGGGGGCATATTGAAGAAAGACTTGGTCTTTCTTGTACAGTCTGTCATTAGTTTTAATATCCATATCTGTTTGTTATATTTGAATTTTGTATTTAGCATTTATCTTGGCTTGCTATTTAAGTTCTGTTAGGAGTTTTATTTGTATATATATTTTGAGCATCAGCTCATTCAATAGACAGATAGAAAACATTATTTTGCTATTGATTCTTTTACAAACGAAAGTATAATACAAACTCGGTTAAAGGCGCGTGTATTTTAATGGAACAGTATTATTTTTATCGTCCGTTTGGACTTAATGTCACTACAAGAAAACTGTTAAATAGAGACGAAATTTTAGAGACAAAAAAAATTCCGTCTCTCAATAGAGACGGAAAACAGTTTTCATCTCTATTTAGAGAAAAAAAAATTCGTCTCTAAATAGAGACGGAAAAGCAATCCGTCTCTAAATTCGGTCTCAAATGCTTACCATTAGCGACAAAATTTCAATTCGGTCGCTAAAAATGGCGGGATTGAGTTCCCTTCATTTATAGAGACGGTATTAAAGACGGTAACACATTTCTGTCTCTAAAAATAGAGACGGAATGCAATTTTCGTCTCTATTTAGAGACGGAAATCGAGGTCCATCTCTATTTAGAGACGGACAATATCTTTCGTCTTTATTTAGAGACGGAATTAGCATTTTGTCTCTAATTATAGAGACGAAATTGTGTTTCTGTCTCTATATTTAGAGACGGAATTATAATTCCATCTTTAAATATAGAGACAAAATGCTTATTTTGTCTCTAAATAGAGACAAAAATTGCATTCCTTCGCTATTTAGAGACGGAATTAAAATTCCGTCTCTAATTCGTGGGTATAAAAGGAACATTTTCTTTCTTTCTTCTTCCTCTCCTTCTTCTCCTCCCCTTTCCCGATGTGCGCAGCCACCCTTTCACCTCCATCCTCCTTGCGCCGGCGCCGACTCCACCCCGTTCATCGATCCCCACGACCGTTCAGCAGTCTTCGTCCGTTTTCATCCCACTGACGCGCGAATCCACTCCGCCCTCGGACTGCCTCCGTTTTTGCTACCAACCTCCGCCGGTGTGCCGCCTCCTGCCGACGGAACGGTAGCAGCTTTCCGGTGGGTTCTTCAAGGGTAAGTCAAATTTTATTTTTCTGTATTTTTTTATTATTTTAATTTTATTTATTTTTTGTTCATCTTTAATCAATTTTTCTTTTTCCACATTATGGTTGTGTTGTTCCTTTCATTTTGCTAATTTAATTATTTTTTTAATTAATGTCATTTTATTTTGAAATATTATTATTGTTGTTGTTGAATTAATTTATATTGCTAGCAATGTTTTATATCTTATACCAATTTGAGTTCTTGAAGATATATGTTTAATTTCTTTAAAAAAAAGAGATAAATGTTTAATTAGTTGCAGAGATTAAACTATCAGAATCTCTAAATTTAGAGACCACCAAAATAGAGGCGGTATATTTCCGTCTCTATTTCCGTTTCTATTTTTAATTAGAGACGGAATTTCATCTCTATTTTTTTGATTTCTTATAGTGTGTTCTCTCCGAAAGGTTCGAGGACCCAATGTGTAGTTTTTAAAATATAGGGATTCAATGTGTAAAAACGTTAAAGTTTAAGAATCCAATGTGTAGTTTTTAAAGTATAGAGATCCAATGTGAAAAATTGTTAAAATTCAGATTCTAAATCATGGGTTTTTCCTAAAAACAAATAAACAAAAGTGTATAAACTTTGGTGAAAACTCTGGCAAAATTTTGAAGTTCTAAACAATCTTAGGCAATTTGGCGTTCTAAAAGTTGTTGAAAATTGAAATCATTCCAAAAGTTGCTGAATTCTTTGTTTTTTTAGTTTTATTTCTTCTATTTACAAATAAGTATTATTTTTTTCCATCAAAATTAATAGATTTATTAATTATCCTAATTTTTTTACTAATTTGTCCTTAGGGGGAGGATAAGCCATATCCAGAGAGAGGGCGCCTCAGTCGTCATTTTTTCCCTGGGAAAAATTCATAAAAATGTACACATTTGTTTATTTGTTTTTAGGAAAAACCCGTAATTTAGTCTATGAACTTTAACATCTTTACATATTGGATTCTTATACTTTAAAAACTACACATTGGATTTTAAAACTTTTAACGTTTTTACACATTACATCTCTATATTTTAAGGACTATACATTAGGTTCTCGAACTTTTTAAGGAGAACACATTAAGTTCAAACTGACTGTAAAATTAACACTATTCCGTTAAAATATATATGAATTTAACCGTACTTATATTATACTGTCGTTTGTGCCGTCCATTTTGGACTAATGTGTTCTATTCAAAAAGTTCGAAGACCCAATATATAATTTTTAAAGTATAAAAATTCAATGTAAAAAAAGGTTCAAGTTGAGGCATCAAAGTATGGGTTTTTCCTTATTTTTACCATTTGCATATATCTTTTCATACCAACATGTCTATGTGGCAGATAGCAATTCAAAAATTACAATTTTTGAAAGGTCAATTATATACATATATTTTTGGAGCATTTTATTACACACTTATATTTGAAAACATTAACATTTGCACCCTTCTACCTCTAAAAAATGTACCACTTATTCATCTTAATAGACTTTCTCAATTTTTTGAAACACTAGTTTCATTTTTCTATAGTTCAAATTTTATTTATTATTTATATCTGAATTGCCTATAATATTGAACAAAACTATACTATTTTAATCAAAATTACAGATTAATAACCTATATTTTAGGAAAGAGAATAATTGAATTAACATAGAATAGAATAATAGTAGTCAAATTTTGTCTTTTTATTATCCTTATTTTCTTTTTTATAAGAAGAAGACGCAACATAATTCACAACTACCTGATTAAAAATAGTTAAAAGTTCACATTCTGAAAAGGAAAAGAAAATGTATATTAAAATAATTTCTTTACTTTTTATTTTTGAGGAAATTCCTTTACTTTTCTTATATATGTATGCATCTTTCATCTCGTGATTGTTTGGACAAAGAGAAGTGACAAGTAGTTCCTCTAATACTCTTAAAATTTTCAATTGCAAGATAATAAATTTTATGGTTGCTCTCATATTTAGAGCTTTGATTAAGCAGTTGGGATTAAGCAGTGATTGGTCGTAGCTAGTAGCTGATTATGGAAAGAGGTGACACTTCAGAAGTCGAGTAAGAATTTCCTACTGTTATTCTGTTATATGTTGAATGGCCATTAGAGTATTAATTATCCATTATTTTTATAATTATAATGAATTTATTTTTTAGAAATATATATAATTCGTAATTAATTATATGTAATTCAAATATGAATTTTTTCATACAATCCTTTAAAATTGGCCGAGCTTGCTTTCATCGTCAAAGTTATTATATTCAAAATGAAATTAGCAGGGTGTTATTAGTTCAATATACGTTTTTAATGCATGTGTGTAATCAGTTCGTTTTTAATTGAAATAAGAAATGTTTTATTGATATGTTGCAGTGAATATTCAATGGAAGATGGGTTGTTGGTTACGGCGTTGAAAAATGCACAAACTTACAAGAAGACTCTGAACGAAATCCATGAGATACATGACTTTGTCAGAGAATATAAGCCTCGTGTAATTCGGCTAGGCCCGCTCCATAACAAGTCGGATGATGAGCAGCGGCGTAAAGCCATATATCTAAGTGATTTTTGTACTGAAAGAAGCAAAGAAAGCACACAAATACTTTGTAATGGCACTATGCAACTTGAGGCAAGCTTGAGATCTTCTTATGAAGTGGACTTAGAAATGTATCGGAATGAGCTATTGCAATCCTCCCAGGCACTAGTTTCAGATGACCTTCTTGGAATATCAACCAGGTATTTGTTCCTGCAAACTATGGTTGCAGATGGAATTTTTCTTATTGAGTTATTTCTCAGACTATATTTAGGAGATTGGGAAGAAACTGATCGCATCTCTCGAAGCGAATGGACAGATATGAAGCTTGATTTATTATTGGTTAATAATCAACTTCCGTTCTTTTTTCTTGAACACTTGTTCCAGCTATCCCGTCTTAATGAACGTTATCCACAACTTTCAATGCTGAAGCTAGCCAAAAATTTCTTAACAGAGTTCGAATTACTGGATAAGGACACCATAGAGGAAGCAGTGAAGCCAGAACAAGCAAAGCATCTTCTAGAGATGTTTTTAATCAGTATGCAACCATCAGAGCCAAGAAAACCAACAAAATCTGTAAATCTAGTTTCACCAACCATCCAAGAGCTCAATCGTGCAGGAGTCAAGTTCAGACCTGCCTCAACCAAACGCTTGTTTGACTTAAAGTTTCACCTTAAAACTGGAATACTCGAAATTCCAACCTTGAAATTAGATGAAAAAACAGCAATTATCTTTTATAATCTCATCGCGTTTGAAAGGAGATCTGGCTGTGGACATTCCATGAATGATTATATAGGCTTAATGGATTTTCTGATTGATCGCCCGGAGGACATTCAATTACTCGTTCGAAAGGGTATTATAAAAAATTTTCTTCCAGAGGATATTCAATCACTCGTTGAAAAGGGTATTATGGAAAATCATCGTAAAGATGTTGAAGAAACTGCGGCTGAGTTTATAAATAAGCTTGGTAAAGTTCTGAAAATTAGAGGTGATTTCTACTACTCTTCTCTTATCGAAGATCTAAATGCATATTGCCAAACTCCTTGGAGCAAGCTGCATGCAAATGTTGTTTTCAGGTGGAAATCATCCTTAGCTCAACAATATCGCAATAATCCATGGGTGTCCATCTCTATTGTTGTAGGTACTATATTGCTTATTCTCACTATCATACAAACTGTGTGCTCTATCCTTCAAGTAGTTAATTAGTTGATTTTTCTTTCTATTCATGTCTCTTGTAATAATTGTGCTTTTCTATTCATGTTTCTTGTAATAATTCAGTTCATTCTATCCATTTAAGGGATTAATTGCAATCGGATCTCATTAGATTTATGCCTTAATAACTAAAAAGTCAAAAAATAATTTTTTTATGACAAAAAAAAAATCTAAACTTTATAATATTTGCATGACAACTCTATTAAAATATTAATATGGCACATGTGGAGGTGGCAAATGGGTGGGTTGGGCGGGTTTGGATTGGGTCATAAATAGATCAAAAATATATGGGTTAAATGGGTTGGGTGGTTTTGAATCGACTCATTTGATTTTTTTTTGTATGTGCCGCACATGCTACTTAAATTATATACCTTCTAAAAAGTAGCAAGTGGCAGTACATATCAAAAAGCCATGTAATGCTGCTCAAATGGTAAGAAATCGCTTTTATTCTTTCTTTTCAAGTTTCTTTGCCATAATTAAATAGTAAATAGAATGATTGTTAAGGAGAATTTACATTTTTCAAAAGTAGTTTAGGTTTAATGTCATATTAAATTTCTGGTAAAATTTGAAGCATTTTCCCATTAAAATAATTTTTAACATAAAACTTATATTGGGTCAAATGAGTCGTATGGCTCAAACAGGTCTAATGGAGGCCCAAATGGCTGAGATACGGGTCGATGTATTTTTTAACGAAAAATAATTGTAAATATAATAACGAAATATTAAAATGATTACTGTAAAAAAATATTAGGTCAAATGGGTCGTATGGCCCAAATGGGCCCGATAGAGGCCCAAATGGGCAGAGATGTGGGTCGACCCATTTGATCCATTTTCTAACGAAAAATAATTCTAAATATAATAACGGGATACTAAAACTACTATTATAAAAAATATTGACTCAAATAGGTCGGATGGCCCAAACGGGCCGGATATAGATCCAAATGAGCCGAAATGTGGGTCGACTCATTTGACCCATTTGATGACGTGTTTGTCTATGTGTGAGTTCAAAATCAATTCCATAATTCTCAAAATAATAAATTAAGTCTCCACAAAAATTTTTAACTCAATCGAAATCCATTTTCGGAACCAGTTAACTCTAACCGGTCCGATTTGATAATTTTCACTATTACCGTAAAATTAATTTTTCACTGACAAAAGTTTCTAAATATTATTCTAAGTTTATCCATACCATTAAAATAATTTTCGGATATTATTTACTATTTTTAGAGGTCCGATCAAATATTAGTCAAATTGAATCCCTTTAATATGGCCGATAACTTTTTCTTATTTTTAACTTTTTGAAATCCATTTTCAATTTAAATTTTATTATTGGACTCACCGTCATTAGTATTTTTCGATAGCCAAATAAAATATTTTTCGTTCACGGTAGTAATTTTTACTCCGGTTCACCATTCATCTGGGAGGAGAGGGTGAAGAAGAAAAAGAACTTACAAAAATAAAAGAGGAAAAAAAAAACAGTAACAACCCGTTGGATACATGAGATATATCCAAACGAATTGAGATTTAGTTGAATTGTTTTTAAGTTGACTAAAGTGGGCATTTCTTTACTTGAATTGAGTTTGGATAAATTTTTTCTAAACGGATTGAACAGATTATTTGAGTTTGGGCTATGTTTGACTGGCCTAACTCCATATACTTGGAAAAACCATAATACTTTATCATCTAAATAACAAATCACATATATTCGTTTTGAAGTGAAACATACGCGCAACATATCGGATCAATACATTGTCGCGAAGTGCATAATGAAACAAAAAGGGAAATCCTCTGTTTTCTCCTTTCTTAAACTCACACCCCCCAGTGGCTCCTGCTAGTCGCCCATCGCCGCCGGCATCCACCCTCCAACTCTGTCTCTTTTTGTCGCCATCTCTTGTTCTCACAATTTCTCTCTCTTTCCTCATCTCTCTTGGAGCCGACTGTTCCTCCCCTCTCTCGTGCTATTCCTCTTTCCTCACCCAATTCTTCCAAAACCGAGCTCTAGTCCTTCCTTCATCACTTAATGTTTCATCTAAACCCCCAAATTCTGACATTTTTTATCGTCATTTCACCTTTAATTTCATTTCCCCTCTTTTAATTTGACAGAAACTTGAGGATTTTTCAGTTGGGTAATTTGGCATATAGGACCCAAAATACAATCTTGAGTATTTATGGATTCCAGGATTTCAGCTTTAATTTCAATCTCCCTTTGAGAAATTTTGAAGAAATGCTAAAGTTTTTTATGGGTGTTCGAGGGAGAATTTTGGTTCATTCTCATCTCAAAACTGCCGTTCTTGAATCTTCTGATCTAGGTACTGCATTCATCTTCTCATTTCAAAATTTCTTTTTTTAAATGGCTTTTCTTATTTCAATTGCAGAGAATGGAGGCAACACTGATAGATATGTGGGTTGGAGCAATTCAAAGCTGCCACAAGTAGTTCCTTTTCCTATAATTTATATTTTTTTTAAAAAAAATAGATTTATAAGAAAATGAAAGGAATTGTTGTTGACCATAAAATTCGCTATGGGGATGAATTAATGCAGGGGAGAACCAGCCTATGAAATGGGCAATGAGGTTTAGGATAGCTCTGTATTTGGCACAAGCTACGGAGTACTGTATCAGCAAAGGGATGGATTGGATTTTGAGTTCTTGGGGAATAGAACAGGGGATTTTGAGTCCTTGTTTTACAAAATGCACTTTTGCTACTGTAGGCTGGAAATCAAGAAGACATTGAAAAATTCAGTAAGTGAACAGTGAATGCTGGTACTGTTCATCTTGCTGTGGCTCTTTTATGAATGCTCGGCTGTGTATCCTCTGGTAAATAAAGATTTGGACTGCAGGATCATTTGTGCCTTTTCTGATGTAGGTAACAAAGCAGCACAATGAAGATTGTAAAAGCCTTCTAAGACTCACGGGAGTACCAGTAATTGAGGCAAGTACCTCAATTATTTGTCATGAGTTCTAGTATTTGAGTTTTGTCGTGAAACACCTAGATTTTAGAGTTTCATTTATTTTGTGGATCTGTGGCCAACAATGATTGAATAACTGGTTGATGCTTGGGACAATTTTTTTTTTTCTTTTATTGTCAATAATCATCATATGTCGGCAAGTAATGCTTCTATTGATAGAACATGTGATGTTAAACTTCATATGTCGTGCATAAATCAGATGCTGCTATTCAGGTTTATCCTGCAAATATCCATTTGGGGAGTTGGGTAGCTGTTGAAAAATTGATTTCACATGTAAAATAGCAAAATAACAAAACATATTAAAAAAATCATTAATAAGATTTAGCGACGGATTATTGGCAGAAAGTAGACGGTGCTAAACTTAAAAAAGTCATCTCTCTGGGTCTCACGCTCCCTTAATACGTGGATTTCACTTTCTAGTGTAGTAAATTATTAGCAATATCATTGAGTTAGATAGTAAATTATTACATTTTAAAAACACATGTGGTGAATTAAATGACGTTAAAGTATAGATATCAATAATAAAATTAAATATAAGTACATGAAAATTTTAAGTATTAAGCCTTTATTTTATACGTGAATTCAATTATAATTTAATTATTTTTAGAGTATTGAATATATATATATATATATATATATTATGCCCCTTTATGTTACCAAAAGTGATCTTGAAGAAGATTTTCCTTTGCAGATTCTCCGATGTCGTTTCTCACTCTCTGGCTGCTGCTGTTTTTGCCTGTGGCTCCTTGACTCTCACTCCTTCCTCTTTTGGGCTCCGCCTCTCCAAATCAGGGTCTAAATCATCTAAGATATATTTGTGTTTTGAAAAAAATCTCAGTTGAGTTAATTTCATAATTATGTTGCTTTTAGTTCATATGAAAATTATGCTAATTTGAAGCCATTGTTAATGCCAGTTAATTCAAGGCCTTTTGCCTGAGCTTGAAGATATCAGAGATTTCGGAATTTTCTTTTTCTAAGACTATTTCTATTTTTGATTAATTAAATATGCACTAGCTGATCCAAGTGAAAGTTGAGCAAATTGAAGGCCTGAGAAAATCAAAGATAATCCCAGTGGAAACACATTTTTATACATAAAAATAAACAGGCAAAATCAAAATAATGTGAGAAACAAGGCAATTTTAATTTTTTTTTTGTGATCAAATTACTGAACTGAATAATATTGAACCGAATTTCTTAATCTGAAGATTGATTGAATCAAATTCCAATTTTTGGATGAAAATCAATAGAAATTAAAACTTGAGGAAGGGTTTTGGAGTAAAGAGGGAAATGAGACTCCAAACCTCAGAGTTTGGGCTATGCGAAATAAAGATTTGTACAAACGTTAGGGATAAATTTGTATGTTTGGTGAAACGCAATGAGTAAAAATATATTTTTGGCTTTTTTCAAATGTTTAATTCACGTACTGAACACGTTTTACTGATTTATCCAATGGATGTGTGATACGTGTTTCACTCGATTGACGTTAGTGGTTAACTAACGTATTAATGATTAAAATTAGCGGCAATTGACGGTAAGAGAAAAATCTCATATTTTATAAAAGTTAACGATAAATTTACCTTAAAATAAATATTATGAGTAAATTTACACATTTTAAGAAATGTTGGAAAAAAAAAATACACTTTTAGCCCCTAATATATATGCCAACTAATAGATCACACATGATTATTGGTAAAGGACCAAAGTTAACGTGATCGATAGCGAAGCTCAATGATTGAAGGTACATGCGTTTATCAGATTTTAATTACAGTACTAATTAATTAATTAATGAAAAAAGAAAAAAGCAGTACCTGTCAAATGAAAATGAATAATCTTAATTAATTAAGTTGTTGGTGTGCGCTTACTAATTATACAAGCTGGCATTTTCATTTTTAGCACTTTCTGCAGGTTTTTTTCGGGCTTAAGGTGTATTTTTGCCGTTATAGTTTGTCAAAATAGGCAAATTTATCCCTAATATTTATTTTGAGGCAAATTTGCCTTTAACGTTTGTAAAATTGGAGATTTTTGCCTTTACCGTCAATTGCCGCTAACTTTGACCGTTAATACGTTAGTTGACTGCTAGTAGGACACGTGTTATACATTCATTAGACACATGAATCAAACGTTTGGGTGTTAAAGGTATATTTTTGCCCCTAACTTTTTTTTAAAAGGTGCAAATTTGCCCATAACGTTTGTAAAATAGGAGATTTTTGTCTCAACCGTTACTTACTGGTAATTTTGACCGTTAAAACGTTAGTTGACCGCTGATGGCGGGGCAAAAATCTCTAATTTTATAAACGTTAGGGGCAAATTTGCTCCAAAATAAATATTGGAGGTAAATTTGTCCATTTTGACAAACGATAGGGGTAAAAATATACCTTTGGACTTTTTTTTTTTTTTAAAAAAGAAAGTACTTTCTTCAATTCATTTAAATACTAGAGTTGTTGAACCAATGAGAATTGATTAGGTTGTCAGCGCTCTATTAAAAATTACCCAAAATTTTTAATTTGATTCCTTCAATTAAAATTAATTTCTAATTGTAACTAGACAATATACTTTTGTCATAAAAAAAAGACCAGAATTGTTGTATCGCAATAATTATTTTAGAAAAAATGATTAATTTGTTGTGAAATATTTCTATTTAGATGACTATCTATATTGTTTATATCCTTTATTACTTGACTTGTTTTTCAAATTGGTTATTTCCTTTATTACTTGATTTGTTTCCCAAATTCATTTGTTTCCTATATGAACCAAATATTTGTGTCTATAAATACTCTCAATGTTATTGTTTCATAATACAGGAAAATACAAGAGAATACATATTTATCTTTTTTCTACATATTTCTGTTTTGATTATATTTCTCATTTTTCTATATATTTCTGTTTTGATTTTACCTTTTATTTATAACACGTTTTCATCACGATAGCTTCCATTGATTATTGGAAGTCAGTGGTTTACGACAACCCGACTCGAAGGAATCAATAACCCTAATGTACAAGATTAAGCGGTAAATCATCTCAAAATTAATTTATATTATTTTATAAATTTATAATGCCGATTATTATATATAAAGAGGCTTATATATGTTGGTTAGTTGTATCTCTAATTTGCCCTTAAATAAACGTTGGAGGTAAATTTGTCCATTTTGACAAATAATAGGGGTAAAAATATACTTTTGGCCTATTTTTTTTCAAAAAAAAAGAAAGTACTTTCTTCAATTCATTTAAATACTAGAGTTGTTAAACCAATGAGAATTGATTAGGTTGTCAACGCTCTATTAAAAATTACCAAAAATTTTTAATTTGATTCCTTCAATTAAAATTAATTTCTAATTGTAACTAGACAATATACTTTTGTCATAAAAAAAAAGACCAGAATTGTTGTATCGCAATAATTATTTTAGAAAAAATGATTAATTTGTTGTGAAATATTTCTATTTAGATGACTATCTATATTGTTTATTTCCTTTATATATTACTTGACTTGTTTTTCAAATTGGTTATTTCCTTTATTACTTGATTTGTTTCCCAAATTCATTTGTTTCCTATATGAACCAACTATTTGTGTCTATAAATACTCTCAATGTTATTTTTTCATAATACAGGAAAATACAAGAGAATACATATTTCTCATTTTTCTATATATTTCTGTTTTGATTTTACCTTTTATTTATAACACGTTTTCATCACGATAGCTTCTATTGATTATTGGAAGTCAGTAGTTTACGACAACCCGACTCAAAGGAATCAATAACCCTAATTTACAAGATTAAACGGTAAATCATCTCAAAATTAATTTATATTATTTTATAAATTTATAATGCCGATTATTATATATTAAGAGGCTTATATATGTTGGTTAGTTGTATCTATGCATACACGTACAAAGTATATTTTCATTTTTATATTTACACCACATGAATTTATAATTATAACATGTTTATAATCTTAATAATTATATTATTATTATTATTATTATTATTATTATTATTATTATTATTTTATTTCAACTTCGTAAATTAAATGATTCCTAAATAGTTGGACATCTGTATGAGATCCTTAATTTGTATATGTTTAAATGGATTATGTATGTGTTATGAATGATTTAATATTGGTGCACATGAAATGAAGAACTACAATTGAAAAATTTATCTACAATTGCGTGATAATTTGTATTGATTTAATTTTTTTTTGACACTTTGTAGCCTAATTTTAAATTTCTCTTTTCAAGTGTAGTGTATTTACAATGTCAAACCTTACGAAACTTGAATTTATTGCCCTTGATATTTCTGAAAAAAATTATTTATCATGGGTACTTGATGCAGAAATTCATTTGAATGCTATCAATCTTGGAGATTCAATAAAATAAGGAAATAGCGTATCCTTACAAGATCGCGCTAAGGCAATGATTTTCCTTCAACACCATTTACATGAGGAATTGAAAACTGAATATCTCACTATTAAAAACCCATTAGTCCTTTGGAATAATTTAAAGGAGAGATATGAACAAAAAAAAATGGTGATTCTCCCTAAAACTCGATATGAATGGATACACTTACGATATTATAAAACTATAAGTAAATATAATTCAGCTTTATTTAATATTAGCTCTTAATTAAAATTATGTGGAGAGAATATTACTGATGAGGATATGTTAGAAAAAACATATTCAACTTTTCATCTCTTTAATGTGCTCCTGCAGTAGCAATATTGAGAGGGTAGATTCAAAAAATATTATGAGCTAATCTCTTGTTTACTAGTGTCAGAACAAAACAATAAGCTTTTGATAAAAAACCATCAATCTCGTCCAACTGGTTCATCCCCATTACCTGAAGTTAATGTGGCATTTTCTTAAAGCCGTGGAAGAGGTCGGTGTAGAAGAGGTAGTGGTTGTGGAAGAAGAAATGGTTCCAATTCTTCTCCAAATGCTAAAAGCAAAGGTACTAACAAGAAATGGATGAAAGATGAGGAAAACACTGAAAAGAAAATGCAAAACAATGACAATGTTTGCTTTAGATATGAAACTAAAGGTCATTGGTCTCGTATATGTCGCACTCCCAAACATCTAGTTGATATTTACAATAGGGGTGAGCATGATCGGTTAACCGGTCCATGAGTCCCAGTCCATTAATATCGATTTTTTGAAATTTCAGTCCATTACCATCGATTAACCAGTCTATCGGTTTCGGATTTTTGGATCGGTTACCCAATATTTTTCGGTTAACCACTATAATTATAAATATATTCATAAATAAAATTAAAATGTTCAAGATACTTAAAAATTAAAGTTTTTTCACTATAATATAACATTATTGTTATTAAAATAAAAATATTTGGTGGATATAAGCAAATTTGTTTTTAAAAATTAATATTTAATAAGTAAATATATTAACCGGTCCATATTCACTTTTAATTAGATAAATTATTATACTTACTAATAGCCAATTAAAAAAACTTAAAAACTTTAAAATAATTAGTATAATGAAAAAAAAGTACATAATCACCTTTAATTAGGATAAATTGTTATAAATTATTAATAAATTAATAAATTAACTAAAAATTCGGTTTTGATTCGGTTAACCATTCATATGAGTCAAAAACCATTAACCAGTCCATTAATATCGGTTTTTTCAAAACACTAACCATTAACCAGTCCATTACAATCGGTTAACCAGTCCATCGGTTCGGTTTCGGATTTTTTTTTCAGTTAACTGAGTCCATCGATTTTTTTGCTCATTCCTAATTTACAAGGTATCATTAAAGGGAAAAGGAAAAAATGCTGAAGTGAATTTCTTAAAACCTGTTGATCCTGCTAATGATAAAGATTTTTCTTTAGATATTGATTTTGATGTTTCTGATTTTTTTTAGGACGATAGTGGCAAAGTTGATCATTTGATTGGCGATGGAAAGGTCAACTATTAAAATAATTTTATTCTTGATATGTATTTTTGCAATTTAAATAAGGAATAGTTTTTTAATTTTTAAAGTATTTCTTATTTGTTATCATTTTTCTTCTTGTTATTAAATGATGTTTTGTGTTATTAGATAATCTCATATAAACTTGATGTTATTAAATACGACATATGTTTAGTGGACAGTGGCACAACTCACATTATTCTTCGTAATAAAAATTATTTCTTACAATTAACATTAGCTTGAATTAATATTAATACAATATCTAGTTCAACAAATGTAATTGAAGGCTCTGGAAGAGTCTACCTTATGTTCCCAAATGGAACACCATTATACATTGATGGTGTGTTATATTTTAGTATATCCCGAAGAAATCTACTAAATTTTAAAGATATACGTTGCAATAGTTATCATATTGAAACCACAAATGAGGAAACTATTGAATATCTATATATGACTTCCATAAAATTGAACCGAAAGTTCATATTAGAGAAATTTTCTAGTCTCTCAACTGGATTGTATTTTACTAAAATAAAGATGGTTGAATCTAATTATATGACTAGAAGTGCTCAGATCTTAAAAATTTTACACTTTGGCATGATCGTCTTGGTCATCCAGGTTCAAACATGATGCGACGTATTATCGAAAATACAAATGGGCGAGAATTAAAGGATCAGAAAATTATTTTATCTAATGATTTTTCTTGTAGTTTTTGTGCACAAGGTAAATTGATTGTAAGACATTCATCATTTGTGGCCCAATTCATCCATCTTGTGGACCATTTCGATATTTCATTGTATGATTGATGCTTCAACTTGATGGTCACATGTATATTTACTTTCTACTAGCAATATTACTTTTGCTAAACTTCTTGCTCAAATTATAAAGTTAAGGTCTAGTTTTTCTGATCATCCTATCAAAACAGTTCGTTTAGATAATGCATGTGAGTTTTCTTCAAAACCATTTTATGATTTTTGTATGTCAATTGGAATTAGCGTCGAGCATTCTGTTGCACATGTTCATACTCAAAATGGTTTAGTTGAATCTTTTATTAAGCGATTATAATTAATTGCTAAACCCATGCTTATGAAGTCACAACTTCGTACATCTGCTTACGGACATGCAATTGTTCATGCTGCATATTTAGTTCATATATGACCATCCACATATCACAAGTTTTCACCTTTACAACTTATTTTTGATCAACAATCCAATATATCTCATCTTAGGATTTTTGGTTTTATTGTGTATGTTCCCATTGCCTCTCCTCAACGAACCAAAATGTGTCCCCAACAACATCTTAGTATAAACGTTGGTTTTGATTATTCATCTATCATTAGGTATCTAGAACTTTTAACTGGTGATCTCTTTAGAGAAAGATTTTTAAATTGTCAAATTTGATGAATCTGTTTTCCCTCAATTAGGGGAAGATAAAGGTAAAGGGAAAAAATCACTAGAAATTAGTTGGAACACTCCAACCTTGTCCAATAATGATACACGCACAAATCAATGTGAATTTAAAGTTCAAAGAATAATAAAGTTGCAGAATGTTACAAATTAATTGCCAGATATCTTCACAGACACCTAAAAGGACACTAAATCCTATGTTCTTGCTGATAATGTACCTGCAAGATTAATTATCCTTGCAGGATTCCCAGTAGGTATGGTAGCCAAAGAATTTAACATATGCCAGAAGCATGGTAGACCTGTTGGTGCAAAAGATATTATTCCTCGAAAGAAGAGGGAATTAAAAAATATGCAAAATGATGCTTCAAAAGAGGTTAAAAATAACACATATCAACAACTTCATATTTCCAAAGAAGCAATCCCAGAAGTGGTTCCGATACCGAAAAATTATGAGGTCTCATTAAATCTAGTTAAAGGCGTAGTTGTTGATAATGTGTTTGCATATGTAGTTGCTTCTGAGATAATCAATGATAATGAGCCTGAGTCTCAAATTGTAGAAGAATGTCGACATCAAAGTGATTGGCTCAAATGGAAAGAAGCAATTCAAGCTGAGCTAGATTCATTAGATAAGCGTAAAGTATTTGGACCGGTAGTCCAAACACCAGAAGATGTCAAACCTATTAGATATAAATGGGTCTTTGTCTATAAGTGAAATGAGTTAAAATGAAATTGTGAGATACAAAGCACGACTTGTTGCATAAGGTTTCTCACAAAGATCCGATATAGATTATGAAGAAACGTATTCTCCTGTTATAGATGCAATCACGTTTAGGTTTTTTATTGGTAGTGGGATTCCAAGAATTAAGGGCTTAAGGTCCCCAGGTCCTTGGTTCGAATTCCACGGAAGTCAAAAATGCACTAGGGGAGGTGCAAAGACCGTGAGTACGGCGCGGTGAACCGACTCCCGACAGGATATGCTCCGGGGATGGACCCACCAGTTGTTATAATAATAATGTTTGTAAATAACAATTTAATGTTATTCTAAATATCCTAGTCATTTATCACTTAAGGGATAATGTTAAATTAAAACTAGCATGTGTTTGATTGAAAATAATGAGATGATTATATACGGTGATACAAATCAAACTTATAGATACTTATTAGAGAATAAAGTACTAGATAGACCCACTATGAAATCACTACATGAGTTAGTGTCATCAGTGAACTCATACTAGTTATGTTATTGAGCCCTTAGACCTGAGATTATTACAGTTTTCTACATGAGAAACATCATGTTTTGACATAATCAAATGTTGTCTTTAATCGGATAATCATAAAGTTATGATTAAACATGATGAGAATTATGCAGAGGATAGTGAATAATTAAGATGAAATTTGTCATTCTCTTATGAGAGAGATATCTATTGGGGCCCTCGATAAGTAGGACTGAGAAATGCATGGTCGTACTCAAATGAATTGATAGAGTGATCAATGTCATTTGATTTTATCAGTTTACTTAGAGACCGAGAAATTTTATGTTTGAACAACACAATAAGAAATAACACATTTTATGACGCAATAAATCTTCATGAAAAGTTTCATTTTCGTCGTTGAAAGAATAAGATAACGAATTTTCATCGTCATAGAGAACATAATGGTAGCCTCGTAATATAAAAATTTACGTGACAATTTGGTTATTTGTCATCGTAAGTATCATTTTTTGTGACAAAAATTATTATCACCACCTTTTTTTCTTACTTTTCATAACAAAAATAATGTCATAAATAAAATTATATTTCATCACATGATATTGTTTATCTTCACAAAAAATTGATATTTTTTGTAACAAATTTAAAATTCATCACTAAATTAAGTATTTTTAATGATGAAAATCTGCTTATAATTAAAACCATTAAATATTGGCTACATAATTATCGTTACAAATAAATATATTTTTCATCATAAAATAATTCATTTCGTCACTAAATCTAATTCATTAAGTGAAGATAAACGATTTCATCATTAAATTAATGTTTACTAATGGTGAATATAAATCGTCATATTATTTTACAAATCAGTGACGTAAATATGTACAAAAATAATTGTCATAGAAAGATAATTTTAGTGACAACTTTTTATTGTAATTAAATAACACTTTTTTATGACGATATTAATATCGTAATTATGAATATTATATTGTCATTTATCAACTAACAAGTCGACAAATTGTGACAAATATACTTGTCATATATGCGTTGCACTAAAAATAACACATTTTAAATTAAATATTATACAATCAATTAACTTTGTAAAGGAAATTATCAGTCAATTAATATAAAGTATTTATTTCATCAGAATTAAATCCAGCAGAAACTGACAAGATAATAAGAAAATAAAAGAAAAGCTACTTTGCTTCATATTTCATGTAAAGCCTTGTAAATGGTCCTTCAAGTGTTCAACGGTACTGAAAAAATAAAACAAAATATAGTAAGTACCTAATGCAAAAATTAAAATATCATAATCCATAATTCAAAAATAAACTTTGTTCAAACTTCAAAATGTGCATCTTATTTCTAAAAAAAAAAAATCATATATTAGATAAAAAAACAAACTAATTTTATGTGAATGAATAAAATATATATTTTATACTAAGCAAATGGTTGGCAGTTTATAAATAATTTGTTTAATTACCTAATAACTTCATCTTTTATTTATTACAATAAAGCAATTTATGTTATAACTAACGTGTCTCGTAAAGCCACTCTGCCTTAATTACATCATCACCAATGATAGCAGGCATGAAGTCCCTAGAACAACCACAATCGTCAGCAAACATGAAATCCATTCAACAACTCAAATAAAAAATAAATAAATTTGCCCATTTTAACAAAAATAAATTATTGAAGACAAAAGAATTGACATAACTAATTTTGCTTAACATATCTGCACAAATCAAGAAGTCTACGCCACAATCACGATATCATAACCAAATACAGCTATCCTGTGATACGCAACACTATCCTCAGCAACACAAATTGAAATCTAACAAATGGAAAGACATAATGAGAAGCAACATCATTATGTAAGTCCCAAATATATGATCTAGAGGGGGGGGGGGGGTGAATAGATCATTTCATAATTTTTTCGTGATCTGGACAGATTAGAACACATACAGTTTATAAGCAAAATACCATCATCATAATAAATCCATTTCATGCAATTTACTTTAAATAATTTTTTAATTATCTTTTACCATTAAAAACTACACATATGGACGAAATTATTAGTGGCAAAAAATCAGACTTTTATTGGATAGATTAATTTAGAAAATTCAATTTCATCCCGTTTTTCAGAACAGAGGTGATTTTCTGACTCTGTTCTATAGAACACAGAACAGATACAGAACAGCTAATTTCAGCATAAAAATTATAGAGTACAAAATAAAAAGAGAGTAAGGGATAGAGAATTTAACACCGCGATTTATAGAGGTTCGGCCATCGCCTACATCCTCTCCTTAAGACAATCCGTCTTAAGAGTTTCTCTCTTTCTAATGTGACTCTATTTACGGGCAAGAGTCAAAAGCCAGTTACATAATAGCTATCCCAAGTTTTTCTTCCCAAGTGAAAAATCTAAAAATACTTAATCATTTTTCCAAAGTAAAATGATCAAAACACTTAGCCCTTTTTCCCAAGTAAAAGAACCTAAACACTTGCTAGTTTATTTTCCTAGGTTCTAGCAACCTAACCTCACCATTTTATTTCACAAATTTGATAAACCTCACTAACATGATTACAATATAAAAACTATAATCATCTTGAGGAGATGTGATCGTGTAAGCACATGAAGGAATGAAAAACTTACAAGATAAAACACAATTTAGAACAGAAAATCGTTTTTCACTCACTTGATAAAACACACCAACACAATTCCTTTTTATAGCTGAAAATTGTAGTTGTTAGGTGTGAACATAATTTCAAAAATGTTTCTATGATTGAAGAGATCTGATTTGAGAGTGTTTTCTTCTGATTTTATGCTTCTTTGAGTAAGAAGAATCAGTTTTAAAATGAAAGACTTCCTTTCCATTTTCAAAAGCTTTAATTGTGGATTTTTATCTTTTTAGGAAAGAAATAATTTTGTTTTAGGTAATCAAGTGATTTAAAAATATATTTTATGCAGATAATAATGCAATAGACGTGCTGTGAGTGTGTGGGAATCTCAAAGATGATTTTACAAAGTTTATTTCCTAATAAACCTTTAAGACTGCAGGTTTGTTCTGACGGATGTAGAACACAAACACGTTTATTCTGTACTTGGTAGAACACTCTGCATCGTGTTCTGTACTTGGTAGAACACTCTGTATCAGCACTTGAACTTTGGGCCTGCAATATAAATTCTAGAAAGAAATCCAATTGTTAAGTGCAAATGTTTTGTTAATGCATCAAAACCTATAAATTAGCCTTTTGAGCCAACATTCTCCCCCTTTTTGATGATGACAAAACATTTATTTAGTTAAACTAAAGCTCCCCCTAAATATATGCTCAAAAATAATTAATCAACAAAGTTTTAAATGCTTCCCCTGAATATATGCTCAAAAACAATTTAAACAAGAAGATAATCAAATAATGAAGCATAAATATTCAGATATCAATTTCATGCAATAAAGATCAATATCAATTTCATGCAATAAAGATTAACAATACATGACATATGCGTTTCTTTCTCCTGTGCATATCTTCTCCCCCTTTTTGTCATCAACAAAAAGTGTAAGAATAGAACATATATATAAATCACTTTTTGCATAAGATAATTAGCATATCAGCCCTGCATATAATGTATTTTTTAATTTTAAGCACATCAGCATAATCAAGATCAAGCATATCAAGATCAAATAATCATTTTGCATCTGCACAACTTACCCATTTATTCTGCATAGTTGAATGCTCAACTAAAAATTTGATTAAAAATAATCAAGTTAAATAATTAATCATCAAGTCATTATCAATCAATTATCCTCTGCATAAATAAAATCTTGTCCAACCTGCAAATTTCATCCTGCATAATCTAAATTATCTGATCAAAATAATCTGCATACTCAGTATCAAGACCAAGATCAAATAATTATTTTACCATTCTCCCCCTGAATGTATGCCTTTGAAAATATTTCACAAAATCAATATAATGCATAATTCAAAATTGATAGCATGTTGCATAATTTAAATCAATACAGCAGGATAATAAAAATCAAGCATTCTCACAAATTAAGCATATGTTTAATTCAACCTGCATAATGTCATCATTTTTACAATTCAACTTGCATAAGCATAAATCAAACATCTTCAAGCATATTAACAATCAAGCACACAAGATCACACAAAACTAAATGATCATCAATTATGCATAATAATCAAAATATTTTGCTTCAAAGAAATCAGAATCAGATAGGCATTCTAACTAAATATTCAAGATTAGGCATAATCGAAGAAGCAATTCATATTATTAATTATGCATAATATCAGCCTGTACAAAAGTAAGTTTGTATAATCTCAATATCTTTCAGCTCAACATGCAAAAATCAAGTCTACTGCATAATACAATTTGCTGCTCAATTAAAAACTTAAATTTGCACACTTCAAATTAGTTCAACAGCATTTTGTACAAATCAAGCACATTTGATTGCATAACATTATAATCATATATGCATATATTTATTTTTGCTGCATAATAACAAATCTGCATAACATATATTTTGCATTAAAATCAAAAAATCTGCAGCATAATGTCAATATTCACACACAATTCTGCACACAAAAATTCTGCATATCTATCATAAAAATTCTGCACAATTGCACAACTAAAATTCTGCATATAGTTAAAATATCACAACTTTGCACATATTAATTTTTCCCATCTGCACATTTAATTTTTTGCATAAACTAAAATATCATCACAACTCTGCATAATCAAATGAGTAATTCACAATTAAAATTAATCAAGAAAATAATCATTTTCCTCCATTATAATTCTGCATAATCAATTAAAATCAAAATCAATCAAGCCATACCTTAAATAGTACAACCCAATACTTTGTTACCCAATAATCAACTCAATTCATCAGACCCACATAATCAAGAAGCCATTTGAAGCAATCATTGCGCCTTTCCTTTACTGGAGAATTCAAAATAGATCTTATGGTTGGCCAAGAGAGAATTGAATATGAAAAAAATCTGTTTTGACTCAAATTGGCTAGAGGCGACTGAAGTAAGAGGCACGACAGATGATGATCGCTTTGATTTGTGAGCGGCGTCGAAATTAATTCCTCCAGCGAGCAAGTGATTGAAAGTAAATTGGGGTTTGAGGAAGTAAATCGACGAGAGAGAAAAAGAGATAAAAGAAGAGGTGGTAGGTGAAAAAGCTGTACTTTTCAAATATTAAAAGATGGACTTAAAAAAAATAGGAAGTTATTTAAAGAAAAAAATGACTAAAAGGAAAGAAGTCAATTTTTCCTTTTTATGCCCTTAAAATATCTCCATTGAAATAGGATAAAAACTGATTTTCCATAACTGACACTTTTGAAGAAAAAGAGAGTATGAGATCAGTCTGTAAAATTAATTCAACACACTACATATAAAACACGAATAATGCAGACATTTAAAGCATATCATTTATTCAAAACACAAAAAATATTAAACACACGAAAGAAAAATAAATTTTTTTGAAGAGAATATGATTACCTTTTTAAGATGAATTTTCTAACATACCCATGCCCAATTCTCTTCTTAACTTGTAAAATTGTTCTTCCTTCAATGGTTTGGTGAAGATATCAGCTAATTGATGTTCAGTTGAAACATAATTCAATGCAATGTCTCCTCTTTGAACATGATCTCGTATGAAATGATGTCTTATTTCAATGTGTTTTGTTCTTGAGTGCATTACTGGATTTTTTGTGAGATTTATCGCACTGGTATTGTCACAATAAATAGGTATTTCCTTAAGCTCAAAACCATAATCAACTAGTTGTTGCTTAATCCAAAGAATTTGTGTAGTACAACTTCCTGCAGCTATGTACTCTGCTTCTGCAGTTGATAAGGCAACAGAGTGTTGTTTTCTACTAGACCATGTAATGAGAGATTGTCCTAATAATTGACATGTTCCAGAAGTGCTTTTTCTCTCAATTCTGCAACCTGCAAAGTCAGCATCTGAAAAACCAACAAGATCAAAACTTGAATCCTTAAAATACCATAAGCCAATATTTTGAGTTCCCAACAGATATCTTAGAATTCGTTTCACTGCTGATAAATGAGACTCCTTTGGATTTGACTGAAATCGAGCACATAGACATACACTAAACTGTATATCAGGTCTACTGGCAGTTAAATATAATAACGAACCAATCATTCCTCTATAAAGCTTCTGATCCACACTTTTACCTTTCTCGTCAAGATCAAGCTTAATTGATGGACTCATTGGTGTACTGATAATCTTTGCTTCCATCATTTTGTATTTCTTCAGTAATTCTTTTGTATACTTAACTTGACTAATAAAGATTCCATCTTTATTTTGATTAATTTGCAGTCCCAAAAAGAAGGTCAGTTCTCCCATCATACTCATCTCAAATTCTTCCTTCATTAATATTTCAAATTCCTTGCACATTGAGATGTTAGTAGCACCAAATACAATATCATCCACATATATTTGCACAAGCATGATATCAATTTCTTTATGTTTTATAAACAATGTATTATCAACTTTTCCTCTAGTAAAGTCATGCTTTATTAAAAAACTTGAAAGTCTTTCATACCAAGCTCTTGGAGCTTGTTTTAAACCATACAAAGCTTTTGTCAATTTATAAACATGATTTGGAAATTCATTGTTTTCAAAACCAGGTGGTTGTGCAACATAGACTTCTTCATTTAAGTATCCATTTAAAAATGCACTTTTAACATCCATTTGATAAAGTTTAATTTTCTTAAAACATGCAAATGCACATAGGATACGAATGGCTTCTAAACGTGCAACTGGTGCAAATGTTTCATCAAAATCGATACCTTCTTCTTGATTGTAGCCTTGAGCCACAAGCCTTGCTTTATTTCTTGTCACATTTCCTTGTTCATCTAGCTTGTTTCTAAAGACCCACTTTGTACTAATAATTGAATGATTTTTTGGTTTGGGAATAAGAGACCATACCTTATTTCTTTCAAATTGATTTAATTCTTCTTGCATAGCAAGAGTCCAATTGTTGTCATCTTGAGCTTCCTCAATATTCTTTGGTTCAATTTGAGAAACAAAAGCAACGTTACCACAAAATTCTCTTAATTGTCTTCTGGTCATCATCCCTGTTGATGGACTGCTTAGCAAATCTTCTTTTGAATGATTTCTATGAACATTCCACTCCTTTTGTAGATCAGTGTTCTGTTCTGGTTCAACGTGTTCTACTGCATCTAGTAGTTCTGTCTCATCAGTTCTATTTTGATCAGGTTTCAGTTCTGTTTCTGTGTGTTCTACTGCATCTGACAGTTCTGTCTCATCAGCTATAGTCTGATCAGATCTCAGTTCTGTTTGATCTTTCTTCTGAATTTTCTCATCTTTATTTCCTGTCTCATCATCAGAAACACACCTTTCTCCAGTGTAGACATCAATCTCATCAAATTTAACATTAATTGACTCTTCAACCATGTGTGTTTTCTTATTATAGACTCTATATGCTTTTCTTTTATGTGAATAACCCAGAAAAATACCTACATCAGATTTAGCATCAAATTTTCCTAGATTATTTTTATCATTTAAACTAAAACACTTACAGCCAAATGTGTGAAAATAACTGATGTTTGGCTTCCTCCCTTTCCACAGCTCATATGGAGTTTTATTTAGAATTGCTCTAATTAAAACTTTGTTGATAATATAGCTTGATGTGTTCACTGCTTCAGCCCAAAAATATTTTGGCATACTATTTTCATTTAACATGGTTCGTGCCATCTCCTGCAATGTTCTATTTTTCCTCTCTACTACTCCATTCTGTTGTGGAGTCCTTGGTGCCGAGAAATTATGATCTATTCCTTCCCTTGAGCAAAAATCATCAAATTCTTTGTTAACAAATTCACCTCCATTATCACTTCGGATTTTGACAATGTGATATCCCTTCTCATTTTGAATTTTCTTCGCCAGCTTTTTGAAGGCCTGAAACTTCTCATGTTTATGTGCAAGAAAGAGTGTCCAAGTAAAACGTGAGTAATCATCAACAATAACAAATACATAACTCTTTCCTTTTAAACTAGATGGAGAAATTGGTCCGAATAAATCCATATGCAACATTTCTAAGCATTTTTTAGTTGAAATTTCTTTCTTGGATTTAAATGAACTTCTAGTTTGCTTACCAAGTTGACATGCTTCACATATATATTTCTTATCAAAATTAATTTTAGGCAAGCCAACAACTAAGTCCTTTTTCGATAATTTTTCAATAGCATGTAAACTTGCATGACCTAGTCTTTTATGCCATATCCAATTTTGATCATCATTTGAAATTAAACAAGTTGAGTTATTATTATTTTCATTTTTATCCAAACTTACTTGATAAATATTTTCAGTTCTATGGCCAGTAAGAACAATGTTACCTGAGTTTGCATCCTCAACCTTGCAGTCTTTTATTTCAAAGATAACCCTTCTATTTTTATCGCATAACTGACTTACACTAAGAAGATTATATTTCAATCCCTTCACTAGTGAAACATCTTCGATACGTGGGTTGGTTCCAACAGTTCCAACACCAATAATTTTGCCTTTATTTTTGTCACCAAAACTGACAGTCCCTCCATCTTTCATAGAGAGTTCAGCAAACTTCTTTTTGTCCCATGTCATATGTCTTGAGCAACCACTATCAAGGTACCATTTGTTATTCACATTGCTCTTTAGACAAACCTGCAAAATAATGATTAGGTAGCCAATTTATTTTGGGTCCTTAGAGGTTAGTGTTTTTGCAACAAGTGTTTCTAATTCAATCCATTTTACCTTTCCTTTCGTTCTGTGAAAATAATTCTTCGTAAAATGACCATTTTTACCACAAAAAGTATAATCAACTTGGGATAAAAAAAAATGCAAATGAATGATCAGCTAACTTATTTAACCATTTTCTCATTTCTTATTACAGCCTTGGATGAATCTCTTAATATTATTTACTTTTGCAATCTTGACATTTAAATCAGCAACTTTCGTCCAAACTCCACACAATCATATTATTTAATATTAAGTTCATTTTCAAGTTCATTTAATCTTCAAGCAATTTTAGATAATTTTTTATATTCATCACGAGAATAATGCAAAAAAAAAATGACACATGAATCTTGCAAACTTTTATGATCTTATTTCGATGCATGATAGATAACAAAGATATTAAAATTCTCTTCCTTTACTCTATCCTATTTCATGCAAACATCTTTAAAAATATCCTTAAAGAAAATCAAAATTAGAATCACTTACTACATTTTGGTTTTCTTCAACAAATTGATTTGTTCCAGCCATTTGAATGGATCTCTCTAGGTGGTTAAACCTGTAAATAAAGAGACCTGCTCTGATACCAAATGTAAGTCCCAAATATATGATCTAGAGGGGGGGGGGTGAATAGATCATTTCATAAATTTTTCGTGATCTGGACAGATTAGAACACATACAGTTTATAAGCAAAATACCATCATCATAATAAATCCATTTCATGCAATTTACTTTAAATAATTTTTTAATTATCCTTTACCATTAAAAACTACACATATGGACGAAATTATTAGTGGAAAAAAATCAGACTTTTATTTGATAGATTAATTTAGAAAATTCAATTTCATCCCGTTTTTCAGAACAGATGTGATTTTCTGACTCTGTTCTATAGAACACAGAACAGATACAGAACAACTAATTTCAGCATAAAAATTATAGAGCACAAAATAAAAAGAGAGTAAGGGATAGAGAATTTAACACCGCGATTTATAGAGGTTCGGCCATCGCCTACATCCTCTCCTTAAGACAATCCGTCTTAAGAGTTTCTCTCTTTCTAATGTAACTCTATTTACGGGCAAGAGTCAAAAGCCTGTTACATAATAGCTATCCTAAGTTTTTCTTCCCAAGTGAAAACTCTAAAAATACTTAATCATTTTTCCAAAGTAAAATGATCAAAACACTTAGCCCTTTTTCCCAAGTAAAAGAACCTAAACACTTGCTAGTTTATTTTCCTAGGTTCTAGCAACCTAACCTCACCATTTTATTTCACAAATTTGATAAACCTCACTAACATGATTACAATATAAAAACTATAATCATATTGAGGAGATGTGATCGTGTAAGCACATGAAGGAATGAAAAACTTACAAGATAAAACACAATTTAGAACAGAAAATCGTTTTTCACTCACTTGATAAAACACACCAACACAATTCCTTTTTATAGCTGAAAATTGTAGTTGTTAGGTGTGAACATAATTTCAAAAATGTTTCTATGATTGAAGAGATCTGATTTGAGAGTGATTTCTTCTGATTTTATGCTTCTTTGAGTAAGAAGAATCAGTTTTAAAATGAAAGACTTCCTTTCCATTTTCAAAAGCTTTAATTGTGGATTTTTATCTTTTTAGGAAAGAAATAATTTTGTTTTAGGTAATCAAGTGATTTAAAAATATATTTTATGCAGATAATAATGCAATAGACGTGCTGTGAGTGTGTGGGAACCTCAAAGATGATTTTACAAAGTTTATTTCCTAATAAACCTTTAAGACTGCAGGTTTGTTCTGACGGATGTAGAACACGAACACGTTTATTCTGTACTTGGTAGAACACTCTGCATCGTGTTCTGTACTTGGTAGAACACTCTGTATCAGCACTTGAACTTTAGGCCTGCAATATAAATTCTAGAAAGAAATCCAATTTTGTTAAGTGCAAATGTTTTGTTAATGCATCAAAACCTATAAATTAGCCTTTTGAGCCAACACATTATGGTACAGAAAATCAGATTAACCCACTAGTAAAACACAAAGGAACAACAAATATAATTATTTCCAAAAAATCAGTGAAACATTCTCATAATATCCTTGAAGTAAAGTGAAAAACCAGTAGCAAATTCTTCTAGATATTTTCTTTTTAATTCATATCTTCAAGGAAAAAGAAGACAATAAAAACTCGGCAAATCTAACACCATCAAACAATCCACTTCTAATTACAATGAAAAGTGATCCAACACAATCCACTTAAAGATTAATCAAATATACTACAGTTAATTATAAAAAGAAGAACTTACAAAAAGAGAAGCTGAGTCATGGTTTTGTAAAAGAGTAGAGTTATAGGAATTGGGTTGCAAATGACCAAGCATATCATTTACTTTACTTGAAAAAAATACTAACATCAACAAACAGAAAATGAAAAAAAATCAAACAATAGTTACACAACAAAAAATTTTGCCAATCTGACCTTTAAAGGGAGTGTTAAAGAGGCATTGGATCGAGCACAACAAACACAGATCAATGGCACACCCCACTAACAAAAGCAACTATTCAAACAAGAAATCACTCGATACCTAAAAAAAGAAAGAAAATAATTAAATCCATCAACAAACAGAGAGAGGTACAACATGATCGAAGAATGGGCGATTGATATATTGAGAGAGAGGAGCGCGGCGGAGATGGGTACTAATGACCATTTAGGCTTAACTAAACTCTATTATCATCATCACACATATATTCTCCATGTATAAGCGTATAACCCAAGCACATTAGTTACATTAAATAAAACTAAACAATTGAGTAACCATATGATTCACATATTCAATTAAGTTAACATGAATAAACTGTAAAATACATGATCATACATAACTCATACGTGAGAAACCAAGCAAAGGATCTCAAAACAAACAAATAACATAAGCAAAGCAGGGTCACGTCTTTAATTGGCCATAACTTTTGCTACAAGAGTTCGATCGCTTAATTATAATATAATTTTGGAAAGCTTGTTTTGAGCCGGTCAGATTTTACGGGGCATAACCCCTCGTAATGGCCCATTTCGGGCCCAAAAAATAACATTTAGACTTTCATTTTTTAGTTTTAAAGTTTAAGGCATTTTCCTAATTTTATTAATTTGTTTCATACACATGATCTACACTTTATTTTTCCTGCTTAACTAAACATAATAAAAAAAACTCTCCAACTTAATTTATACAAGTCTGCCTTGATATTTTCTAATTAAGCTTGCATGTTGATATTCTAGATAACCAAGGAGAATGACAGTCTAACAGTATACTTCTGAACTAAATCCAGAAGAAGAAATTGTATAACAAGTTTTACTTCACTACATTATGATGCTCTAAAGGAAGTAAAAAATGTCAATTGATGTGTCATGCATTAAAGTAAAACTAAGCTGTTTATGCAAGGTTCAAAGCAGAATTTTTCTTATGCAGCTGTTTTATCCTCGTAAAACAAGATTATCACAAACTGATCGCCTTATGAAAATTAATAATTCTTTGTCCTAATTATAAACATTCCCATAGGAGGGAGCTATTATTTTCTTTGTTTGAGACCTGTAAACCGGATGGCATTTCTTCTGCCTATAGAAGCTACAACCCTCTGCAGATTTGTAATTTTCTTCATATCGTGAAGTCTAATTTTGAGTAATAAAAAAGATAAGGTTAAATGTGAGAATATCCTAAAACCTTAGAAGGATTTTTGCATCTGAAAAAAAAAGAAAAGAGTTCAAAAACTAGCAGGACAACCAACCTGCTCAATTCAGTATCTTTAATGTTCAACAAATTTGCAACATCTACAAGAACTTGAGCTGAAGCAACTACATTTGATGGCAAACTCTCCTGTGTAAGTCCAACATTCTCCAATATCTCTCTAATCCTTCCAGCTAGAGCCATGAAATCCATAAAATAATCATTTCGAAAAACCAGTATTTTAAGAATTTCAAGTTAAAATTCTATTTTGGTAACAGATTCTAGCAATAGAAACACACACACACACACACGTATAGAGAGAGAATAACTCATAAACTGCAAATAAAATATAAACCCAAACTTCCAATACACCCAAAAACTTAAAGAAAAAATATGTTATACCGATTCCAAATTCATTATAACAAATAGATTGGAGAATCTAACTGAACTAGAACAAATCATTATTAGAAACCAAGCAAAATCAAACTGAACTAGAATTAGCAATATTAGAGATGCATACCTCTGATATAGTAAGCCCGAGGTCATCAATGATAGCGGTTTGGGTTGGAAAAGAGTAACCAAACTGCCAAACAGAAGAGAAAGCAATCATCAAAGTGAAAAAAAATCACAAAAAAATAAAATGCAAATTTATTTCTAAAACTTTCATTTTATGAGAGCAACAAGTGCTAAAACAAACAACCAAAACAGAGAGAAAGAGATAGATAGTTAACTTATAGTGAAGCCGAATTGGATAGGACCTAAATTAACGATTATAGAACCCATCCGGTAGCAGCTTCCAGTATGTAGAAACAGTTTCCGGAGATCCCCCCTTGCCTCCTCAGTATCCTCCCTGAAACTCATTATGTGATCTTAATTTACCTTCAGATCCTATAGAGCAGCAGTATCTGTTTTAATTAAAAAATAATGCTTTCTATGTGTATGATAAAATGGGTAAGAGAGAAAATGGAAAATATAAATTATAGAGAAGCAATCATGAATGAATAGAGAGAAGGACAGGTGAGAATAGCGGACGAGGAAGCGAGCTTGGATAATCTAAGAATATTGGAATTCTTGTTGTGTTGTGTTTATACCTAGGGCAGTATTTATAGCTAAGGCAAATTGAAAAATACCAACGAAATTATATTCGGTTGCTATTTTAGCAGCGGCAAACTATTTCCGTTGCTAAAATAGCAACCAAAACATTATTCGATTGCTATTTTAGCAATGAAAATTAAATTCCATTGTTAAAACCAAATTGTTTTCTCTTTATTGGGATCCAAAATACCAACGAAATATAGTTTTCGTTGCTATTATACATAGGGCAAGAAAAATAGAGGAAAAATTATTCCATACCTTGGGACAAAAAATACCAACGGAATTGATTTTCCGTTGCTAAAATAGCAACATAAAAATTACTCGGTTGCTATTTTAGCAACGAAAAATCAATTCCGTTGGCATTTTTGTTCCCAAAATTTTTTTGCCTCTTTGGCAGCAAAAATACCAATGGAATTGATTTTCCGTTGCTAAAAATAGCAACCGAATAATTTTTCTGTTGCTATTTTAGAACCCAATTTTTTAAGGCTGGTTATTTAGCAACCGAAATTTTATTCCGTTGCTAATTTAGCAACGGAAATTATATTCCTTTGCTAAATTAGCAACAGAATATAGTTTCCATTGCTATTTTTCGTTCCAAAATTTTTTTGCCATCTGTTGGCGCATTATTTAGCAACGGTATAGTAATTTCGTTGCTAAATTTTGGTGCTAAATATTCCCTCCACTTTTAGCTATGGAAGATAACCAAATATATTTTCGTTACTAAATCTTCAAAGTTTAATCAATTTTAGCAACAGAAACTCATTTCGGTTGCTATTTTTCACATTTTCTTCTAATGTACAAGAGGCACATAATACGGTTTTCACTATGCATCCAAGCGAAAATAAGATGTATCAGGATTTAAAGTAGGTTTACTAGTGGCTTGGTATGAAGAGGGAAGTAGTGGAATATGTTTCTAAATGTCTAACCTATCAGCAAGTGAAGGCAGAACATCAGGTTCCACATGGTATGTTGAATCCTCTTTCCATTTCATAGTGGAAATGGGACAACATTACAATGGATTTTATTTCTGGATTGCCGTTGATATCAAAGCAGCATGACTCAGTGTGGGTAATTGTAGATCGATTCTCTAAGTCAGCTCACTTTATACTGATACGGTTGGATTACTCCATGGATCGGTTGGTAGAATTATATGTGAAAGAGATCGTCAGACTATATGGTATTCCTTTATCTATGTCAGATAGAGATCTGACGTTTACTTCAAAGTTTTAGAAGGGTTTGCAATCTATATTGGGTACAAATTGAACTTCAGCACGGCATTCCACCCTCAGACCGATGGACAGTCAGAAAGGGTTATTCAAGTATTGGACGATTTGCTTCGAGCCTGTGTATTGGATTTCTCTAAGAGTTGGGATAGGTATATTCCATTAATGGAATTTGCTTATAACAACAGTTACTAGGTGAGTATTGGCATGGCACCATATGAAGTTTTGTATAGCAGGAAGTGCCGGACTCCGGTATGTTGGAATGAACTGAGTGAGTATAGGGTTATTGGGCCTGATTTGGTAAGAGACATAGAAGAAAAAGCAAAGGTTATCCAATTACGGTTAAAAGCTCCTAGTGATAGGCAAAAGTCTTATGCGGACCTAAAAAGAAGAGACATTGAATTTGAAGTGGGTAATAAAGCGTTCTTGAAAGTGTCTTCTTGGAGGAAAGTTCTATGGTTTGGAAAGAAAGGGAAGTTAAGTCCGAGGTTCATTGGACCGTATGAGGTGTTGGAAAGAGTAGGATTTGTGGCTTATTGATTACCATTGCCTCTGGTGCTGACCAATCTCCACGATGTCTTTCATGTGTTAATGCTTTGGAGATATCATTCGAATAAGTCATATGTTATAACTGTGCAAGATATAGAAGTGCAACCGGATTTTTCTTATGATGAGAAACCCAAAGAAATTTTAGCTAGAGAAGTGAAATAGCTTCAAAGTAAAGAAGTTGTATTGGTGAAAGTGCTTTGGCGACACCATGGAATTGAAGAGGTGAGCTGGGAGTTTAAGCAATAATGAGAGATCAGTATCCCAAAAAATTTAATTCAGGTATGAATTTCGCGGACAAAATTCTTTTTAGGAGGGAACAGTTGTAATGGCCTAGTTTATACCCTAGTAGCAATTACACTAATTAGGATGTCTGAGTAAGTTTAATTTTGAGTTTGTTAAAATTAGACTAAAGAGTAACTAAATTGAGGACTTAATTGAGTAAATTAAATAAGTTTGCATGACCAATTGGTAGTTATTCATGATTAGAATTAAGTGAGGTTGATTAACATTAATGGAATCAGATTTTGCTAATTTTGGATTAAGGGCAAATAGTGGAATTTGGGTGGCAGGCTTAGGCTTTGCCAACCCACTAAAATCATGCAATATATGGGAATTAGGAGAGAGAAAGTTTTATTATTCTGCTTTGGTCTTCTTTTTCGGCCACTCTTCTTCATTTTCTATTGGTTTTCTTCTTCTTCATTTGTTAAGATACATAAAATTCTGCTATAAGATCTAGTTGTCCTAAATTGCATGATATTGTTAGTCTTTAAGGTAAGTGCTTAAGCTTTGGTTCTTCATTTTCTTTTACTCCTTTCTTGATTCTGAATTGAGATTGAATTGGTAATTGATTCTTGATTCCAAATTCTAGACTTGGTGATAGCTATAGTTGAAGGATCAAAAAAAAGATAAAGGAAAGGCTAAAATAGGAGAGCCTAGCACCAAGTGAGCTCAAAGGAGCAAAGGATAAAGAGGTTTGGGAACAAACTGATTTGTGTGTGTTAATTGGTTGTGTATGTGTTTTAGATGTATAATTTGTGTATTGAGATATGTTGGGTTGAAGAATTGAATATATTAAGCTATGATGATTGCAATGAGTTTAAATGGCTAAATTGAACCCTAATTTCAAGTATGTAATGAAATGATTGTGTTTATAATCAATAGATTGACTAAGATTTTATAAATGGCAAGATGTGTATATTTGAGTTGAATTGTGTATCTAAGATATGAGAATAATAGAATTGAAGAAATAAGCCTATATGTATTGTATGCTTGTTAACGAGAAGTAGCATGTACTATAATGGTTTTAAGTTGCATTTGAAAGATTGGGATGAGTATGACGCTAATGAAAAGTTGAAGCATAATGAGTTAAGAGTAATGTAGATTTGAAGTGTCTTTTAATCTAATTAAAAGATGTGTTTTTGGTTGGTTAAATTGGCATGTTGTTGAGTGTTAGAATCATAAGTTTGCAAGTTGGAATTTGTGGTTCAAAATGTGTAGGTTGAGTGCTCGAGTTTAGCATTCTGCCTAAAGTTTGGCATATGCCACGGTGACAACCAAATGATTGCCACCATGAGGTATGCGCAGATTGCATTCTGGATTGCAAATTTGCATATGTCATGGTGACAACCAAATGATTGCAATCGTGAGGTATGTATGAGAAGCATTCTGTTTTGAACCTTAGGTATGTCACGGTCCCAACCAAATGGTCGTCACCGTGACGTACCTTCGATTTACATTCTATTTTGAGCTTGCAGGTATGTCATGATCACAACCAAATGGTTGTCACCGTGAGGTACCCCCGAGTTGCATTCTGTTTTGGATAATCATGTATGTCATGGTCACAACCAAATGGTTGTTACTGTGAGGCATATAAATGATGTGTAATTCTTTATAGAACATTGTGTAATGTTATATAATGATATGAAATGTAAGTTATACTACTACTCCAACATTATTTGGAACTATGACATGAATGTGAATTATGTGAATGTGTATATTTGGGAGAGAATATGAACATGTTTGTATATCTACAAGTGTATGAGAGATATTGTGTATTATGATACATCTCGCGTGTGCCTTCTCCGTGCCCTGTCGCGACCTCGCGATGCCTTCCCTTGTTCGCGACAGCTTCTCTTCTTCTCTTCTTTCTCTTCTCTCTTGGTCTTCCCTTAGCGCGTTCTGTCGCGCTCGCGCCAACTATCGCGTTCGCGACAGAAGCTTTTCTGCCTTGGCTCATTTCATTTTTCTTTTCTCTATTTACTCCATATTTTCTCCATTTTTCTCCTACATACAAAACTCAACAAAACACATAAAACATACCTAATTCCAACAAATAAAAACACTTAAAACATTACTTCTAACCACAAAATATAGATTAATTATGAGCTATTTAAGCTCATATCAAACCCCCACACTTAAACATTTGCTTGTCCCCAAGCAAAACATTTAAATAACACAAACACACAATACACAATAAACACAATATATTGGAGCTTATTTAGGCATTTGACAAACATTTGAAAACACCACGCATAGACTTATCCTTCTAACACACTAGCCTCAATATGCAACCATTTAAACATTCCCATCATTCATTAAACTTTAACCTCTACGCACATTTGGAAAACCATGAAATGGCAAAACACAAGGATGTTTGATCTCAAGAAATCAAATATCTTAACACATGTATAGATTATTTCACACAAAGCATTGCCTAAGATAATTTTCACTCAACACTTATTTTGATAAACACTCAATCACTCAAGTATATAAAGGTTAGTGTTTTCCCTCATTCCTTGATTATGCCATTACATACCATAAGCTTGTAAGTAGTAAAAATCTCCACTACTAGTATAAGGTAGTAAAGAGGATCAAAGGGTCTTAAAAGGGTTGTAATGTGGCTTAGGTTAGGGTTGGAAACTTTTGGATTTAAGTAGCTAATATTGTGTAGAGAAAAGCATCAATACAATATAGGAGATTTAACCAAAACAGAATAATAACAAGCATGATACTTTAGTCTAATTCCCTTCTTAAGAATACAAATTTTCGGCTAGCTCTTAATTTTGTACTTTTACTTTTTTTTTTCTCTTTCTAGGATAGCAAGAGAATTTAGCATGGTTGCGTTTTACGCTCCATCCCACACTTAAGCAATTTTTGATGTACATCTTGCTTGTCCTATATTTTTTTCTTTTCTTTTCTTTTATATATTTTTTTATGTATAGGCTAGCATGATTAATACTAAGTACAACAAACAAGGGAATTTTAATTCTTGCTACTTTATGCTTGTCAATAATGACATCTGCAATACTATATCAATACTAAACCCTCCACAATATGGGTAAGCAACAGAAATAGGGCCTTATTTAAGCAAAAAGATTGGGTTATTTATATGTTTAAACAAGAAAAACAACAAAAATAGGATATAGGTTCAAAGTTGTCTACCTAAAGTCAAAAGGTAAGGAATTGAAAAGTAAGCCAAAAATAGTTCATTCTAAGTGCCCTTATCATATCCCGTGTACATCCCATACTAAAATGCAATCTCAAAATTTACCAAAAACAAGTTCTGGAGGATATGGCATAATAAGGCTCTCATACAAAGAAAAATTAGTGTATAAGGCTTCAAAAGCTCACATGGCTATAAGTCAAACTATCATAGGCAACAAATTGGCAAAACGATCTTTATTTACATGTAAAAAGATACCTAACTTAAAAAGAACCTACACCAAAGTGTTTTGCTAAGTCATACCCTTCACTATGTACAACAGAATGCTAAAGTAAAACAATTAATGAAAATGGTCAAAAAGTTACTATCTAGGCTAATGGCCAAAAATATAAAACCTATACATGCTCTAATTCCCAAATAATCATCAAATACTAAACTCCAAAACAATTTAAAGCATACAAGCATAACAATCCATACCTAAATCTAGCAATTCATGCAAAACACAAGCTACAGTACTCATACATAAACAAGAGTATGTATATATACCTGCATAACAACAAAAACAGAATAAAAAGCTTCCCCACCACACTTGAAGGACACAATGTCCCCATTGTGTAAAAAGGAATAAACTAAAAGAACAAACTAACATAAAAACACACAAATGAACACAAGAACAAACAAAACTAAGAAAATAAATAAAAATGGAGAAAAGTGGAGGAGACAAACTCAAAAACTCCCACTAGGGGAGCTTGGTGGAGATAGAGAAATGTCCACGTTTTTCATCCTAAAGAAACTTAAGAGTTTGCGACTCAAACTCTTTTGATTCTTTAGCACCGTCATAACATCATTCTCTAGCAAATCCATTCGCGCAGTAAGACTTTGATTGGTGGCTTCAATGCCATCCAAGCGTTGTAAAACTGGCTCCAAATCGACAGAAGACCCACCAGTAGGCCCTCTCTCAGCAGCGTCATCCCCAGCAGCATCAACTCCAACAGCTGCCTCATCCTCATCCGAGGAGTCATGAGCAACAGCTGCTGAAGTTGATTCATGTGGCACACTTGGACCAGCCATACTAAATGTACCTGTAAAACGATCAACAAACTTTGGGGGCCAAGCTCCCTTGGTTAAAATATTAGAGCGCCGCAAGTAAACAACATCAAGCAATGGAATGGATTCATTGTCAGCCAAGACAAAATTGTTTAAATCACCCATACATCCCAAAATAATACCAGTAACCATATGGCACATCCCCACATATTTACTTCTGGCAATAGAAGCATGGTATAAACCATCTAAAATAAAATCAATTTAATCAGGGGTTTTATGGGATTGTAAAAGGTCTAAGACAAATAAATCCTTGGTTTGAACTTTAGTACTTTCAACCCTCCCAAACATAGCATGGCAAAGAAACTTATGAAAAAGCATCAAGGCATTATCTTTGATTTGCCTATTAGTTGAATTCTTATTATTGAAATGCTCTAAGCCAGACAATATATTCTAAACAGGGGAGGGTTGAAACAGATGGGAATCAAACCGTTTTCCATTTAATGGGAAACCAAACCACGTATTCAAATCATCATAGCTAAAGGTATACTCTGTTCCTTGATGTCTAAATTTCATTTCAATTTTACGTTTATCAACATATCCCAAGGTAACAAAATACTCTAAAGTCCAGTCTTTTCTCACAGGTAACGATAAGGTTATAAATTTTTCCCATTTCATATATTTAAGAAAACGATTTATTTGATCAGTTAATCCCATTGTATTCAAAATAGTTGAGTCTAAAGCCCACATACCAACATACGTTTTCTTGGCAAAATATTGGAGTTTCTCCCCTTCCTTATCAGAAAAAATTGGAAAAGGGCAATCATACCTGTTTTGAAAACGAGTGAAGCAGGAGTTGGTTCATCTCCCTGATTGCTTGACTCCCCCATAGGTCGCTTCCCCTTGCTCTTGTCTCCCACGTGCTTTGTCCTCACCATTGTAAAATCGCTCACAACTAAATAAATCAAGATGAAAAGAAATAGAAGAAAACAGAAGTAAAAGAAAAAGGAAGATAAAGCGTGAGGATTTTGGGGAGAATTTTGAGTAAGGATTTAGAGAAAAGAGAGAAAATATTTGGAAAGAAACCGAAGAGACAAAATAAATTGAAAGAGAAAGAAGTTATTAGGGTAGAAAAGAGGGAAGTTGGGGAATTAAATGAGTTCCCAACGGTTAGATTGACCAACAAATTCAAATCCCGCGTTCTGTCCCGACATCGCAGAAGTAAATTGAAAAATTAGCACACCGGGATATACGTCGTGACATCGCGACAAATAAACTACTTCACCATCGCGACCTCGCGACAGAAAGCAATTGTGAAAAATCAAAAAGAAACTGTCGCGATTACACCAACCGTTGTGCAGTCGCGATGAAATCTATAATACACTTTCCCCTTTCTGTTGCGCTCGCGAAGTTATCGCGCTTGCGATAGAAAGAAAACTGAAAAATCAAATTTCCTTCCCTTTCAAAAACATCACACGAAGGTATATAAAATGAACTTTCATATTAAAAACATCTATAGAACAAAAAGAATTACATTAGTACATATAATTATCACACATAAAATACAACAATTAACTAAAAAGAACAATAAAACCAAGTAACCATCAAACAATTTTTAAAGAAAGAAATGAAACCTCCCTTCCATGAAATGTTTCCTCCAAATACACCTTACATCTTTGACCATTGGCTTTAAATAACTCCCCTTTTCCATTTTTTAGCTCTAAAAACCCTTGATCAAAAACTTGGGTGACTTCAAAGGTTAATTTTTTAGGGAAGAGTTTCAATCTAGAATTATACAATAGAACCTTGTCCCCAATATTAAAATTTTTAATCTGTATATGTGCATCATGCCATTTTTTAGTCCTTTCTTTATAGATTTTAGCATTTTCAAATGCAAGAAGTTTCAATTCATCTAGCTCATTCAATTGTAAACATCTTTTGACACTTGCATCTTTAAGATCATAATTCAAAGTTATAATGGCCCAAAATGCTTTGTGCTCTAACTCCACAGGTAAATGACACGCTTTTCCATAAATCATCCTATATGGTGTCATACCAATTGGTGCTTTGAATGCTGTGCGATATGCCCACAAAGCATCATCTAATTTATGTGCCCAATCCTTTCTAGAAGTAGAGACTGTTTTTTCTAATATCCACTTTAACTCCCTATTGGACACTTCAACTTGACCACTTGTTTGTGGGTGATATGGTGTAGCTACCCTATGATGCACACCATATTTATGCAATAAAGAATCAAAAGAACGGTTAATGAAATGCTTACCTCCATCACTTATGATGGCTCTTGGCACTCTAAATCTTGAGAAAAGTTTCTTCAAAAATTTTATCACCACCTTTGAATCATTGGTAGGTGTGGCTTTGGCTTCAACCCATTTTGATACATAATCAATTCCAACCAAAATGTAGTTTTGACCAAAAGAACTAGGGAAGGGACCCATGAAGTCAATCCCCCACACATCAAACACTTCAACTTCCAATATGTTATTCAAAGCCATCTCATCTCTTTTCCCAATATTACCAGCCCTTTGACATTTATCACATTTGGCTACATACATCTTTGCATCATGAAATAAAGTTGGCCAAAAGAATCCACATTTAAGCACTCTAGATGCAGTTTTATTGGCATCATTATGACCCGAATACAAGGCAGCATGACAATGCATCAAGATATTTTGATAATCCTCCTCACTTACACAACGACGAATTATGCCATCCCCACCTATCTTAAACAAGTAAGGTTCTTCCCAAAGATAATTCTTAACATCACTAAAGAATTTCTTCTTTTGTTGCCATGTTAAATTTTCAGGTACAATTCCAGCAACAAGATAGTTAGCAAAATCAGCATACCAAGGTACATGCATATTCAAAATTGACATTAATGATTCATCCGGAAACGATTCATTAATTTCAATACCATCACCTAAAGTTTGTTCATTGCTTTCTAACCTAGACAAATGGTCAGCAACAAGATTTTCACTTCCCTTTTTGTCTTTAATTACAAGGTCAAACTCTTGCAATAACAATACCCAACGAATCAACCTAGGTTTAGCATCTTTCTTTGCAAATAAATACCTCAATGCAGCATGATCAGTATAAATTATGACTTTAGATCCCAGCAAGTAAGATCTAAACTTGTCACATGCATAAACCACAGCTAACATTTCCTTTTCAGTTGTTGTATAATTAACTTGAGGAGGAGACAAAGTATGACTAGCATAATAAATCACATGCAAATTCTTACCATGTCTTTGACCTAATACACAACCCATAGCAAGATCGCTTGCATCACACATAATCTCAAATGGCAATTCCCAATTAGGAGCAGCAATAATAGGAGCACTTATAAGGGCCTTCTTCAAAGTATCATAAGCATTCATACATTATTTAGAAAATTCAAAAGGGACATCCTTAACTAACAAATTAGTTAAAGGTTTAGCAATTAAAGAAAATCCCTTTATAAATCTTCTATAAAATCCAGCATGTCCAAGAAAAGATCTTACCCCCTTAAGTGTAGTGGGTGGAGGTAACTTCTTAATTAATTCTGTTTTTGCCCTATCAACCTCAATACCCCTACTTGAAATTTTGTGCCCTAAGACTATCCCTTCATCTACCATAAAATGGCATTTCTCCCAATTAAGAACCAAATTATTTTCTTCACATCTAGCCAAAACTTTGTCTAAATTTTGTAAACAATGCTCAAATGAATCCCCATATATAGAAAAGTCATCCATAAATACTTCCATTATATCCTCTATCATGTCTCCAAAAATTGAAGTCATACATCTTTGAAATGTGGCTGGGGAATTACAAAGCCCAAAAGGCATTCGCCTATAAGCAAAGGTTCCTTAAGGACAAGTAAATGTGATTTTCTCTTGGTCACTAGGGTTGATAAAAATTTGGAAATACCCTGGATATCCATCAAGAAAACAGTAATGAGAATGGCCAGCAATTCTTTCTAGTATTTGGTCAATGAATGGTAAAGGAAAATGATCCTTTCTAGTAGCCAAATTAAGCTTCCTATAATCTACACACACCCTCCAACCGGTGGTGGTTCTAGTTAGAATTAAATCTCCATTCTCATTCCTCACTACCGTCATACCCCCCTTCTTTAGAACACAATGTATCGGACTCACCCAATCACTATCCGAAATTGGATAGATGATTCCAGTATCAAGCAACTTAATAACTTCTTTTTTCACTACCTCTTTCATATGAGGGTTAAGCCTCCTTTGTCTATCAGCCTTTGGTTGACATTCATCTTCCATATTTATCCTATGCATGACAACATTAGGACTAATACCCTTCAAATCAAATATTTGCCATCCAATACTTTTTATCCTTTTTCTAACAACTTCTAATAATGCATGCTCTTGTTCTTTATTGAGTTTATTAGAAACAATAATAGGCAAAGTATGATTAGGTCCAAGAAAGGCGTACCTCAGATGATTTGGTAGTTCCTTTAGATCAACATTTGGAGGACTTACAATTGAAGGTGGCAAAGGTGCTTCATTACGATAAAGAGGTTCACGTCTAAAGCTTTCTTGCTCTACCTCTTCATGAACTTCCTCTTCCATTTGGATTTCCTCTTCATCTGCATTTTCTAATACTTCCACAACATATGCATCAATGATATCTATTTTCATGCACACATTTTCATCCATTGGGTATTTTAGTGCCTTATCCATTTAATATTCAACACTATCATCCCCTACTCTTAAGACTAATGTGCCCTCATAGACATCAACTAAAGCCCTACCAGTCCTCATGAAAGGTCTACCCAATATCAAAGGACATTTCTCATCATATGCAAAATCTAAAATGACAAAATCAGCAGGCAAAATAAATTTATCCACTTTTACAAGCACATATTCAACTATTCCATATGGTTTCTTAATAGATTGATCAGCTAATTGCAAAACCATGGAAGTAGGTTTATCATAATCTAAACCCAACTTTTTAAAGATAGAATAAGGCATGAGATTAATACTTGCCCCCAAATCACACAAGCACTTAGGAAACTCAACATCCCCTAAGATACATGGAATGGTGAAACTACTATTATCTTTAAGCTTTGTAGGCAAATTATTTGTGATTACAGAACTACATGCTTCAGTCAATGCAATAGTGGATATATCCTCCCAACTTCTTTTCTTAGAAATTAATTCTTTAAGAAATTTTGCATAGTTAGGAATTTGTGATATGGCCTCAATAAAATTCAAATTTATGTGCAAATGATTCAATTTATCAATAAAAGATTGGAATTGCTTATCTTGGTTTTGTCTCTTTAGACGTTGAGGAAACGATGGGCAAGGTTGCAATGCCTTAGGAGAATCATCTTTTGAAGTCCCTTCTGTCGCGACCGCAACAGGTGTCGCGATCACGACAGAAGGCTCTCCTCCTGCTATCGCGCTCGCGCCTGCAACATTGGTCGGCTTCTCCTCTGTCGCGATCGCGACAGGCGTCTCACTCGCGACAGAAGAGTCATTTTTCTCTTTATTTTCCTGCACATCTCCATTCTTGTTAGTAACAACAAATTCATTGGTGTAAGATTTACCTGACCTCAAATTGATGGCTTTTAGATGTTCCCTTAGGTTCTCCTCCGTATTACTTGGTAAAGTACCTTGTAATCTTGAGGGTAAAGCCTTTGCTAATTGCCCAATTTGCACTTCTAAGTTATGAATGGATGAGGCTTGATTCTTTGTGATCTGATCAAACTTATTTTCTAGCCTCTTTTGGTTCTCCTCTTGTGAATTAAATTTCATATTAATCCCCTCTAAGAACCTATCCATTTTAACCTCTAAGGCCCCAAACCTATCTTGAGGTGGTTGAAAACTTACACTCCTATTTTGATTACTACTATTTCCCCATGAAAAATTTGGATGGTTCTTCCATCCAGGGTTATATGTATTGGAAAATGGGTTACCTCTTCCTTGCCCTTGGATAAAGCTAACTTGCTCCTCCCTACTATTTATGCTCAAATTACATACCTCACTTGGATGTCCTTGTTGTCCACAAATATTGCATCTATTTGGTTGACTACCTCCCATACCCAAATTATTGAGTTTGTGAGTCAATGCTTCCACTTGAGCTTGCAATGCAACCACTGAATCAAGTGAATGAACTCCTCTCACATTAGTAGAATTTGAATCTCTAGTTCTCTCGGTAGGCCACATGCAGTTGTTCATGGACATCTCCTCCAACAATTCAAATGCCGCTTCAGTAGTTTTTCTCATCAAAGAACCTCCAGCAGCAGCATCAATAGTCCCTCTTGTGGTAGGGTTAACTCCATTATAGAATGTTTGCATCAACAGCTCTCTTGGCAAGTTATGGTGGGGACATATCCTTTGTAATTCCTTTAATCTTTCCCAAGCCTCATATAATGATTCATTATCATTTTGAACAAATGTAGTAATATCCTTTATGATTTTTGCAGTTTTGGCTAAGGGAAAGTATTTTGATTACTACTATTTCCCCATGAAAAATTTGGATGGTTCTTCCATCCAGGGTTATATGTATTGGAAAATGGGTTACCTCTTCCTTGCCCTTGGATAAAGCTAACTTGCTCCTCCCTACTATTTATGCCCAAATTACATACCTCACTTGGATGTCCTTGTTGTCCACAAATATTGCATCTATTTGGTTGACTACCTCCCATACCCAAATTATTGAGTTTGTGAGTCAATGCTTCCACTTGAGCTTGCAATGCAACCACTGAATCAAGTGAATGAACTCCTCTCACATTAGTAGAATTTGAATCTCTAGTTCTCTCGGTAGGCCACATGCAGTTGTTCATGGACATCTCCTCCAACAATTCAAATGCCGCTTCAGTAGTTTTTCTCATCAAAGAACCTCCAGCAGCAGCATCAATAGTCCCTCTTGTGGTAGGGTTAACTCCATTATAGAATGTTTGCATCAACAGCTCTCTTGGCAAGTTATGGTGGGGACATATCCTTTGTAATTCCTTTAATCTTTCCCAAGCCTCATATAATGATTCATTATCATTTTGAACAAATGTAGTAATATCCTTTATAATTTTTGCAGTTTTGGCTAAGGGAAAGTATTTTGATAAAAATGCTTGGGCCAATTGGTCCCAAGTAGTTATAGATCCCCTTGTCAATGAATTTAACCAAGCCTTTACTTTATCCTTCAAAGTGAATGGAAAAAGCCTAAGCTTGATTGCATCAGCCGAAACCCCATTGATCTTAAAGGTATCACATATTTCAAGAAAGTTGGCCAAATGAGCATTTGGATCCTCATTTGCCAAACCATAGAATTGTATACTATTTTGAATCATTTGTAACAATGAAGGCTTAATCTCAAATTGATTTGCATTTACCGTTGGCCTTACCACTCCTTGTTGAGCACCACTCAAAGCAGGTGTGGCAAAGTCCATGAGTCTTGGTGGATTTTCGTCGGCCATGATAATTGGTCTCCTATTTTTGTTCTTCTTTCTATTTGACTTTTGGTTACTTGACAAGAATCTTTCAATTTCAGGATTTAAAGGTTCAAGCTCTTCTAAAGAACTCCTTGTACTAGGCATGAACTTCTAAATCCTGTAAAACCAAAAACAAAACACAACGTTAAACTAAATCAAATAAATTAAAACAAAACAAAATATTGTAATCCAAAATCATAAACTAAGTTTCATAATGGCAAAACAACCGTTCCCCGGCAACGGCGCCAAAAACTTGTTGGGCATTTTCTGTATATGCTTATTGACCGCAAGTATACGGTGTACCGCAATAGTACTTAAGATGTCGATCCCACGAGGAACGTTTTTTACACACCATTACTAATCAATTTTAATCTTGTTTACAATGATAAAATGATGGAAAAGTGATTCTAAACTAATCTAACATGTAAACTAATTAAATCGAGTTTATGAGAATCCAAGAAAATAGAAAAGATTATAGATGCTAAGTATAAAGATGGAATTTGAATTAATTGTTCTTAATGATTTTAGCATTCTTATATTGCAAGCCAAGTTGAATAAATTTCCTACTTACTCTCTCAATATAAATAGGACTGCCTAAAACATACACATATAAGTCTAATTCTAAACTTTCATTTAAGAACTAGATGATTATACATGCAAATCTTAGGAATAAAACACAACCTATAACAACCATTTCAATATTATGATTTCTCAAACAATATCTTGATGACGAATTTCCAATTAGATGTAAGAATGAATTTATTTCTCAATTAAACTCAAACTTATAATGATCATAAATAATGTACTAATGAGAAATCCTACAAGTAAGAACACTTAAATTAATATGAACAATAAACTATTTGATATTAACATTCAAGTTCAAAATTTACATCACAAAAATTACAAAGAAGAATTAGAAGATGAGAATTGAAGAAGGAGATTTCTCAACCCTTTCCAAGTCACCAATTGTAGTCTTCTTCTTTGTATGCTATCTTCTCTTTAACACATAAACTCTACTTAAGAAAAACTAAAGAAAAACTATTCTAAGTTACAGAAAATTATTCAAATATTCAATTATCTTTTTTCTATCTCTAAATTATAGTTAGAAATAGCATTTATAATACCACTCATGCCCCTTCAGATACCCTTCTACACAGGTTGTAATTGTTGGTGGAAATGCACAACTCTTAAAGTCCAAATCTGAACTTTAGTGTCTAACGGATCTCTCTGTTGCGATCGCGACGCCTGTCGCGCTCGCGACAGAGCACGCCTTCATTTTCGCTCGCCCTTCCTCGCGTGTGCCTTCTCCACGCCCTGTCGCGACCTCGCGACGCCTTCCCTTGGTCGCGACAACTTCTCTTCTTCTCTTCTTTCTCTTCTCTCTTGGTCTTCCCTTAGCGCGTTCTGTCACGCTCGCGATAGAAGCTTTTCTGCCTTGGCTCATTTCATTTTTCTTTTCTCCATTTACTCCATATTTTCTCCATTTTCCTCTTACATACAAAACTCAACAAAACACATAAAACATACCTAATTCCAACAAATAAAAACACTTAAAACATTACTTCTAACCATAAAATATAGATTAATTATGAGCTATTTAAGCTCATATCAAGAGCGTCGCCCACGTCGTGTGCGCGCAGCGACACCCGTCGCCTGCGCCGACGGGCGTCGCTCATCCAGCGCCCCCAACAACCCCTATGTGCATTTTTTGGCCAAATTTATGTTTTTTCTCCATTTTTTTTGTATAATTTATTTTTTAAAACCTTTTTATATTCTAACCTTTCAAATTCTTCATTTTTTTTTTGTGTTAATGAGAATTAAAATTGGTTTAATTTTTTCATTAAATCTGATTTTTTTTGGGTATAAAATGGGTTTTTTGAGAGGAAAATAGGAGGGATTTTCTTAAGAAAAATATTTTCTTCTTCTTCTTCAAGAACAAATTCTCCATATATTTTAATTTTTTTCCAAGTTAATTCTTGAGACAAAGAGAATAATTCTTTGTTCTTGGGAATTTTCTTCTTCTTTTTTTAACAATTTTTCCTTGAGACAAAAAAATTAATTCTTTGTTCTTGAGATAAAAATTCTCTTTTATATTTTATTTTTTTAATCTTATTGTTATAAATTAAGACAAGGAAATTGATCATCACCTTCATACATCAAATCCAATTCTGAGGGTAAATATTCTGGACTTGATTTTATTTTTATTTTATTATTAATTTTTGTTTATGATTAATTAGCAACCATGTAGATTTTTAAATCTCTTATTGTTGTTTTATTTTTGTGTGATTTTGTTCATAGATTTAACATGTTTTATTTACTTTATTGCTTTTCCTTTTTATTTACTTGATTGTTCATCTTATTATTATTATTATTATTATTATTATTATTATTGTTGTTATTATTATTATTATTATTATTATTATTATTATTTTATTATTATTATTATTATTATTATTATTATTATTATTATTATTATTATTATTATTATTATTATTATTATTATTATTATTATTATTATTATTATTATCTATTATCACTACTATTGTTATTATTATTGTTATTCTTGTTTACTATTATTATTTTTATCATTTATGTTTTTATGCATGTTGAATTGTTGATATGTTAAGTTATTTTATTTATTATGTCATTTAATTAGTTTTGTCACTCATAATGCATTTTATTTTATTTATTTTAATTCATTTTCATATGTTATATGTTTAAATTTATTTTTATTACTAATATCAATTTTATTTGTGTTTTTTATTTCAAAATTTATTTTTTATGTGTGAACTTTTTCAATGGCAAGTGAGAGCCCATAGAGATTTGAAGACAGTTTTTTGATTGATTTCGTCATTTTTATTATTTTGCTTTTATTTGTTTTTTTTTATTATGTAATATGTAATAAATTTTATTTATTTTTATGCATGTTAATTAAAAATCACAAAAAAAAAAATTATATTAATAAATTAGGATTTTTTTTAATAAAATGGGACCAATGTCCTAATTTCAATTCATAAAAACTAATTTTTAAAAAGAAGAGTTAATTTTCTCAAAATAGGATCACTCATCCCGGTTTTATCAATAATGCATAAAAATAACTTTTCGATTTTTTAAGTGAATATGAAGGAACCAATGTTCCTATCTTAAATAATATCCCGATTTATGAATGTTTATTTATTTTTGTTATTCATTTATGTTTTGTTTGGTTTTATTTGGGGGATTGTATTTTTGTCCCAGATTTTAATACCTTTTTTTATTTTATTTTGGGGGATTGTATTTTGTCCCAATTTTATTTGTTTTATTATTTTATTGCTTTATTTACCGCTTTCTTTCGATGCTTGATTTGCGCTTTATTTTAATACATAACCGCGTGAGAAGAGAGATGAAATTTTAAAACTATTTATAATTAACCAAGACATTAATAAGAGTGAAGTTATAAATATTTCTGTGGTTTAGACCCCCGAGGTTAGACGAACTTTTTTAATATCTTATAAATTGGATGGCGACTCCAAAATACCTCAAAAGTGCTTAAAGGATTCATGGGATTAGATGATCTCTCTAGTATTCTATTGGAAGGAGCTGTCCAAAATATCTCATGATTACCCAAGATCAAAAGACAAGAACCCTCTCGGGCCCTAAAGGCGGGCTTCCGGGAACGGGTCGGGTCCAGCGCTCGTCACAGGTACCTACCTTTTGTAACGCAAAAATTTTTGCATAAGCATTTATAAGGATCCCTTCTGTGTCACTAGCCCAGCATTTACCCACTTGTGGGATACCAACATCTTTTTTACGGTCCAAATGCCCCTTAAAGATAAAAGAGGGAATAAATCCTATAGAGTTTTGGTATAACAAACTCTTTTTTATATTTTTTAGATTTTTCCTTGGGCTATTTATAGAGCCTCTTGCTCTAAAATAGGAAATTGATACATAAAGGAAATAAATAATAAAAAGAAGGAAGTTACCCTTTTTATTTGATTTTAAATAAGGAATATTCCCTAATTAAGGGATTTGATATAAAACCATTTCCATATCAATATTATTTCCTTTTTGATATGGATCACTTTCATATATGGATAATTTCCATATTGATATGGATTCCTATCCATATCGGGAGTCATGGACGTATCCAAACTCCATTAGTCGTCGTTCTTTGGGGCAACTCCTGGAGTTCAATTAAACCTTTAGAGCAATCGTTTGCATTCACACAGGAAGAATTTAATCCAATCAAAATTAAGGTGTTAATTTGTTATTTCTGCACATCAATAGGTTGGTAATCATTAAACCTAACTTTAAATCAATTGAATCGCATACATCTTAGTGGGTTTTAATTTTATTTTGCTGCATTTTATATTTCGATAGATGCCTTAAAACCCAACAAACACTACAACCTAGTTATTAGATAGTAGGCAATCTCATCATGTTACTGCAGATTTGAACAACCTCTCTCTTCATACTCCTTATACAGGGTGTTACAGATTTGAACAACCTCTCTCATTATCAAGCACCTACTACAAACACTCCGTCCATACCATCTCAGAGATCATCTCCTAAAATAGTTCAAGATCCTTTGCCTGGAGCGGTTAGAGTGGATGGACGAATATATATTGCCATTGAAGGAAATTAGTGAGTTATTAATTTACAGTTTTGTATTAAATTTTATAATACTTAATTTGAAAACATTATGACATTACTTGTCCATTAAATTTATCCCATCTGGTCCTTACTCCATCTCGATGACTAGTACATTCAAGGAGAGAATTGAATTTAATGGTTATTTATGGAAGGATATCTATTGGGAAAAAATATTTTATTTCCAGGAGTTTGAGGTAAATAAAATCATTTATTTATTCTTAATGATTAAATCTTACTTCATATATTATTTATATTGTAAATTTACTTTATAAATACATAGATTAAGTTAACCATTTTTTTTTACCTTAGAAAGCTTTTTATTGCGATTCAGCAGTTGATCACATTGTGTATGGTGTATGGGAGAGATGGGCCCATATACATTATAAAGACATGGTTAGCAAGATGCACGCGAAAGGTGAATGGCCACGTTATATAAATGAAGATATATGGGCAAATTGGATGCAGTACTAGGCATCAACCGAGGCCCTTTCTATTGCCGATCGAAATTATGCTAATAGGCGGAGAGGACCTGAGGGAGTTACTGTTTCCATGCACACTGGAGGAATATTGTCCCATCGTGAACATGCTATTAGACTTGTAAGTATTCAAATATAAGACTTTATAGAAATAAGCATTTTTTAATTGCAATAAATGCGACTCTTGATAATTCTCAATATATTTAATTGAATAAAAGAGGATGGGAAAAATATTGTGTAATGAGTTTGAATTGGATTTTGTTGGCATAAAACAGTAATATAAATGTATTTTTATGGATTCTATATATGAGGTTTGCTACAAATTTAGTGAAAATTATGCCGAAATTTTATTAACCAATATACAAGTGTTTTTGTGTAATGAGTTATAATTGTATTTGATTGGCATAAAAATATTAATATATAAGTGTTTTTATGGATTTTATACAGTAGGTTTGGTACAAATTTAAGGAAAAGTTTGCCCAAATTTTATTAAGCTATTTAAGTTGTGTACAGGAGACATCTATTGGTAGGACACCTTATCCTCATGAGTTATTTTTGCATACCCATACCCGAAATCATAACGGTGTGACGTTTGTCAGCTATCGAGCTAGAGAAGTTTATGTAAGTTATTTTTATAATTTTTTATTATTTTTTTTATATCATTTAAGTTTTATTATAGTATTAATTATCATTCGAATTAATTTTATGACAGGAGCGAGTATTAGAGAGTATTCAAAGTTAAGAAGCAGATCCTGAGAATGTGGGCTATGCTCGGGTATTTTATGAGGCTGCTGGCGGTAGGTACCGCCGTGGACGAGTTTTCGGTTTGGATTCTTATGCGAATACTTCCTATTTGCATTCCTTATCATCCTCTATAGCTACGTCCAGTACGCGTGCGGGACCTAGTAATGAAGTCGTTGAGCTTCGCAACACAGTCGACATGTTGACGAGCCGTAAAAATAGGTTGGAGGATTTCATTAGCCGAATATTACCTGATGATATGGCACCACAGTCTACTGATCGTCCTCATTCACCCCCTACTTAGTTAGAGTTTTAATTTATTCTACTATATACGTTTAGTTATAGTATTACTAATTATATATACATTAATACATTATTAATTACATTTTTATCAAATTTACTTATTTTAATTAATACTTTTTTCATTATATTATTTTTGCCAATTAAAATTTTAATATTATTCTATATTATATATAGTAAAAAAACCCATTAAAAAATAGAGAGGAAAAAATAATTTCTGTCTTTAAAATTAGAGACGAAAATTAATTTTTCGTCTCTAATTTTAAAGATGGAAATTAATTTTTCATCTTTAAAAATAGTGACGAAAATTTATTTTTCGTTGCTAAAATTAGAGACGAAAAATTATTTTTCGTCTTTAAAAATAGCGACAGACATTTTCGGTCGCTAAAATTAGTGACCTCCGAAATAGCGATGGTTTGCATCCGTCGCTATTTGTATTTATAGATGAAATTCCGTCTCTAATTTCTGTCACTATTTTATGCTTTTCTTGTAGTGTATGTAAACATTTAGTTTACTTTCATGCCTATACAATCTGGTCGAATATAGCCTAGACTAAATTTAAGAATCAAGTTATATTAATGGAGATTTTTTATTTTGATAATTTGTTAATTGTGATGTATTTATCAATTGTTTCCCTAATATAGTTCAAAATCAAAACTTAATTTTTGATAAAATGGATGTAAGAATTTTATGTAAAAATAATAGTTTGAATAATGTATGCATTTAATGCAAGGAAGTTATAATTTTTAAAATTAAATTTGTTTAATGTAGAGTCCATATCAAAAAAATTAACAACTATTAGGCTTGAAAGAAATTTTAACGGTGCAAAATTTATTTATTTTTTTTGTGCTATTAATCATTAATTCTACTCTTTTAATTAGAATAGAATTTCAAATCTAACCAAATTAAATATGTAGAGTGTATAACATTTATGGATAATATTTAATTTAACTTGACTCAAAAAATAGGCCATTAAGGCCTTTTACTATAGTTTCTGCTCAGAAGACACTCCTAGAGTGCTTCTGCATAGAGCATTTTTCTTCTAGGTGTTTAATTAATTTTTCAATTGATCCAATATTATTATTTCAGTCTTATAATATTTATAACCAAATAATATTTTTTTCTTAATTAAAATGAACTAGTTTGGTCCATTATTTTAATTAGATCATGCGTAGAAAGCTCTGAGGACTTTTTCTATGCATGCATAATTAATTAAATTCCTTTAATTGATTATTTCCATCATTTTTTTCTCTATCCATAATAATGTCAAACATTATTACATATGTTTTTTTTACCATTTTACCCTTTTTTTCTATAGGTATGTGACCCATTGGATTTTCTAATCCACTTGTTAGTACAAACATAATTGCAATTAATAAATTGCATGATTTAAACTATTTAAATTATTATATTAATTCTCTAATTAATATTCATATTTATATTCATGTACAAATCGTGAGAGACTTCTAGTCAAGCATCATGATTACTCAAGTAATAGAAAAGTCACGTAATTTTGACTGCACCCTTCCATAGAACAGTTACCGTACAATTACTCATTTCACCATATTTTATCTCATTTAGCTTTTGAGTATGGATTTTATCAACTCATGTAAACCTAAATAAAGTTGTTCTAATAATTTAACATTGTTCCCAAAATGCCCCTTGTGTATCTTATGCAATATGGCATTCTACTCTAATCCGAAATTCTTTGAACAATGATATTATTAAACTTGTGAGATAACTCCCATAATAAATATGGGATGGTGAATTGTTTATTGATCACTCAACTATTTTCAAGTAGGTCATGATATACCTAATCTGTAGCACCCCCACCGTCGCCCCCGTTGGAAGGGCGCCGGCGGGGGTGTTACATTTAGTGGTATCAGAGTGCGGTTTGACGATTCTGGTTGTCTTGTTTGTTTGAGTGTCAAGTCTTGGTATGTTAATTGGGATGTGTCGTGTCTTTGCATGTGAGTCGGTTTGTGTCGTGGCCTAATGCAGATGTGTCGTGTCTTGTGTGGTGTTTAGATGGAGTCTGATCCTAGTGAGAATGTGGGCAAGACAACGGAAAGTGTGAACCCTGTTGTAGCTGATTAGAGTGTTTCTGAGCATCTTTTGGTTGGAAATCCCGATCCTGCTTCCAATGATAGGACATTAGTGCAAGGGTTGGTTCGGATTTTGGATAGATTGACTGCTCCTCGGATTCCTCAGGATTCTATCCGGAGGGTGCCTCAGAAGAGAAAGGTGTCAAGTAGAGAAGTGTCCACGGGAAAAATAATTCAAGAACCTCCGATGTGTCATCAATGTCAAAAACTACATGAGGGAAAGTGTAGGAAGAAGTGGGTACCGCCAATATGTAGACACTGCCAAAAGCGACATCGGGGCCCATGTCGGAAGCTCTCGGGTGCTTGTTTCAGGTGTGGTAGTGTGGAGCATCAGATTGCTTATTGTCCTAAGATGAGGGAGAATCTAGCTCATCAAGCTAGGAAAGATGTGGAGGAATTGCTTCGAGCTGCCCTTGTGCCCTTGGGTTTTGTTGCGCACTGCAATGAAGTAGAGGAGTCTGCAGCACCTTCTGGTAAGTATTCTTTTGATATGTCTGAGTAAAGTTTGTTTGGTATCTTTGAATGCAAGGATCTTTGGATTTTGTAAGGTTTTGGTAGTACTCTGTATACCTGTTAGCTATCTCCAGAAAAGGTTTTTGAACGAAAGCATATTGAATCATGGGGTTGGGACAAAGTGCATCATTATAGCATCAATTACATCATTCTGCATACATGAGTCATCTCAATCTCATGACATCAACATCCCTTTGACCATACATGAAAAGCATTGCATATGTGTTTTGACTGAGGGAAAGCTGACATGGTATACATAGAGTATTTGGTTTGGAAGTTGAATAGAGATTGTTTTGCTGAAAGTGTTTGGTTCGGATATAAGAAAGTGATCTAAGAGTTGAATGTTGAGGATAAGTGCAGATAAGCAGGTGTTTTAAAGTGAAGTGTTCAAGTTTGATGGCAACTTGGAACGTTGGGTTGTGAATCTTTCCGGTGTGAGTGAATTTTGAGGACGAAATTCTTTTAGGAGGGAAGAGTTGTCACATCCTAAATTAGGCCTGATCGGAATTGGCGCGTTAAGTCAGGAATTCAAGGGTATTTCAGTAATTTGTGCTTGAGGTAAATTGGATAATAAGGATTTGATGGCATAGTAATTAATTAAGTATGTTAAGAAGTGAATTGTTAGAGTGTGCTAGTAGTGTATGGAAGTAGGGTATAAGTGGATTAAAGGGTTTTATAGTGTGGGATTGTTGTATGGTGCCTTGGATGTAAGTGGGATTTTAAGGAATGATTGGGTGTGGCTCAAGTTTGGTACCTTGAAGATATTTATTCAAGAAATGGTTGTGTGTGTGGTTTGTATATGGTGCATAGAGTGGTTAAGTCAAGTGAGAGGATGTTTGGTCCAATAGGAGAGTGATAAGTGGCTTGGTGGGTGGGAAATTAATGAGAAAGGAGAAAAAGGAAAAGAAGAAAGAGAGGGAGAGCAGATTTCACGTTGGGCTCCCTCCTCTCTCTCCCGTTCTTCCTCTTCTTCTCTTCTTTCCCGTTTCTTGCATTTCCTCTCTTGATTGGGTGGGTTTGGAACTGATTTGGGAGTGTTTGTAGAGCAAGATTTAAGAGGTAAGTGGTTAGATTTTGGATGTTGTGTTTGGATTTTATTTCTTCTTCTTTCTCTTTGGTTTTATTTAAGTTGGAGTTTTTGGAAAAGTTATTGTGGGTTTTGGTTTTGTGCAAGCTTTGGGTTTCAAGAGAAAGCTCAAGGGTAAAGAGAAGGTGAAGATTGGGTCTTGAAGCTACAAGAAATCAGGTTTGGGAGCTTTGATTTGTGAAATTGTATTTGTGAGTTGTTGTGCCCTAATTCTCACTTAGGACGTAAATGAGTTTGTATTGTTTAAATCTCTGGAATTTTGAGTGTTTTGGCATGTGTATAGGTATGATTGATGTGGATAGATGAGTTAGTAATGCATAATTAGGATTGAATTGAAGGTAAGTGAGTTTGGGAATTTATGTGCCATTTATTTTGTGCATTTTCATGATTTTTGATATCTTTGATGGAATTTCTGAGAAATTGATGTTTAAAGAGGTTCATGTTAGTATAAATGTTATGGGTTTTGTTTGATTTAAGTTGTGATGATTGATTGTTGAATTTTGGAAGTAAAGATTGAAGTTATTGAGTTTTTACCGGGAAACTTCGTGCCCTTGTCACTAGTAGTGACGACTGTCACTAGTAGTGACCACTCTCACGAGTCGTGATAGTAAGCCCCTGTCATTAGTAGTGACGATTGTCACGAGTCGTGACAGTAAGCCAAGCCCTCGTCACTAGTAGTGACGACTGTCACTAGTAGTGACGATTGTCATGAGTCGTAACAATAAGCCAAGTCCTATCACTAGTAGTGACGACTATCACGAGTCGTGACAGTAAGCCCCTGTCACTAGTAGTGACGATTGTTACGAGTCGTGACAATAAGCCAAGTCCTGTCACTAGTAGTGACGACTGTCACGAGTCGTGATAGTAAGCCCCTGTAACTAGTAGTGACGACTGTCACGAGTCGTGACAGTAAGCCCCTGTAACTAGTAGTGATGACTATCACGAGTCTTAACAGTAAGCCAAGCCTCTGTCACTAGTAGTGACATCTATTACGAGTAGTGACAACTTCCTTTCCCGTAGCATGTTTCTAAATGTCTTCTGTCTTGAATTTTGATGTTTTAATTCTTGTCCTTTGTTCATTTTAACTTATGTTCTGGTTTTAATAGTTATTTAACGTCACCTCAGTTTTTAAGTTATATTTAACTGTAATTATCTTTTGTACCTTTGGGTTGATCAAATAGTAATGTAATGATTTCCGTTGTATTAATGCATGATCGGTTATGAACTCTATGTGTGATCGGAAATTTCGCTATGACGAATTAGTGGAATATTATGGTTAATGTCTGATTGCAGTAATATGCCTAGCCTATGAGCTCAATGTGCCTTGTTTATATAATTGGTTTATGCATATTAAATATTATGGCTGTTTATATTGAGCATGTGGTATTAGAAGGTGAATGTTTTGTGATTCTGCATGTCGATGTATGAATTAGTATTTACGATCATTGGTGGTATAATATGGTTCCTTACATGTGATATTGATATTCCTTGAATAATGAACAATGTTAAAGTGTGTGATTGGGTTGCTATATAAATTGTTCAATGCATGACCGGCATTATGAATTTATTTATGAGTCTATCATACTATGAGTTATGTATGATATATATATATATATATATATATATATATATATATATATATATATATATATATATATATATATATATGATGTTATTCGAAACATGATCTGTTTTATGCATGACCTGCGAGAGTCAGTCTAGTGGATAGTTAGGCATGCCTAATAGAGTCTATATAAGTGTAGCTGCAGCGCCCTTTGAACGAACGGACCCTGATTAGGTCCCTGTTTGGTTCCTCGCGAACCCTTTTATGTGTATGGATCTTGTTTAAGATCCCCTTTCGTTAAAATGTTTTCGAATGTGGAAAATGATGTTGTTTTTCTCGATTCGTACCCGTAAGGTGCGCCCGTTCGTACCAATAAGGTACTGTCAGATAAAGTTTATGTGATTACTTCGATTCGTACCCATAAGGTGCGCCCGTTCGTGCCAGCGAGGCACTGTCAGATTTCTCGTTATCCACTATTTTGAGTCAGCAGGTATTCTATTCGCTTTGCCTGATATGAATATGATAATATGATAACCGTTTGGGTAAGATTTCAGTAATGTGAATCAACTATCTTCTGAATGTGATCACGAAAGTCTGAGTGATCTGAATGCGACCCAAGTATGTATTTGTATATGCTTTTACTCCTATATTGTATTGTAAATGGATTTAATTGATCAGTTGGGAAGGTAAGCATGCGAATTAATATGTATAAGTACATTGGCTTGCATCATTGAATATTGTGGTTAAATGTGTGAACGAGTAATTGTCCTATTATGATGCAATGTATGTGGATCGACGTCCGGTAAGTGCTGTGCCATAATGTAATGATATGCTTTATGTCCCTTTGAACTCAGTTATCGAAATGTTTTGGTACGTTGTTGTGTGTTGGTAATTCATGGCATGATATTGTATGGAGTAGAGTTGCGCAGTGGAAGTGTGGTGGTTTGATGCTAAGCACTGGGTTTTATTTAGTGTATGAGTTTTGTGACATAATGAAAGTATGTTTTAGTACCTCTTAGTGATGCATGATAGTTGGGTGTAGTATTGCTTGGTAATTGTGTTGCATGTGAGCAGGTTCTGTTAAAGTAAGGGTACCTTGGTATGATGTTTGCGTGTGTAAAATTTCAAGAGATTGTACGTAGTTCTGCATGATGATAATTGTATTGTGTATGGTATTGCTTTTGCTATGACTTATTTTGACATAAGTATATGGGTATAAATGTGAATTCTCGAATGAATGCCTTTACTATGCAAGTCTGATTATATATGTGCTATGAATATCCGCATTTGTCATTTGAATGTGTTATGCCTTGGCGACCGTTGTGAATGGCTATCCATATTCTGGTGTGTTCTCCCCACTAAGCGTTATCGCTTAGCACGAGATCTTTTCCCGTGCAGGTGGCAGGTTGTGTTCGGATCGAGTCGCGCATCTGCAAGGTCGGCCACATAGGAGTTAGAACTTTTGTATTTTGTTCAGCTTCTGTATTTTGAAATTTTGTAATTCTGTAGTCCTTTGTATATGTAATTATATGTAAGAATCTTGATGTAATATTTTGGGCTAAGTATATGTTATTATATGTATATATTAAATTATCCCTTCGTTTTATCTTTCGCCTTATACTTCCGTTGAATGATTATATGTTCGTATATGAAATATTGTATGTTCAGTTTTTTGTTCCTTTAAAGTTTTAATTTCCTCTGTATTTCCATATGCATGTCAGGTATGAATGTATTCTTTCGCTTAGTGTATGTGTGTATGTGTGTGAGTGAGTGTCGGGTAGCGCGCCCGCCGGCGCCCTTCCAACGGGGGCGACGATGGGGGTGTTACATAATCTCTTAATTATATTCACCCCTCAATGAATGTAAGTAGTTATGGAGTTAAAATATATCACTTATGACTTAAGATAATTTTGGTTATCTCAAGTCTGAGGATACTTGCACCAATGCTATGTAGAGATTTCTCATTGACATAGATTTAATACTCATGTGAAAATTCTCATGATAGGTTTTCAATATACTTGTTCTTCTAACAAGCATTCACATGTCAGTTTTGATAATCTCCATTATCACAGTTATGAGAACAACTATGTACTTGAATCTTTCAAGAAGCAAAACATGTGTTAGTCTATCCGTATTAACAATGCCATGTCTTGTTATTACTATAACTAAGGATACTTAGGTATTAACACATTTACATGCAATAGACATCTCACATCGTGAACTCTTTCATGATTGCCTTTGCATTGTGTTTATAATACCAAAAATTACATTTATTAATTTATGACATAATATCAAGCCATAAGTAGTCATAACATAGCATTAATAAATGAATATAGCCTTCTCATAAATTAAAAATAAGTTCATATTAATGATATAATTCCCTATTCTACATGAACTGTAGGGCATACTCCTAAAAGGAACAATCAGGAGGTAAGTGAGATGTACTTTACCTTCATTTTATACCCATTCTTAAGGACTTTAAGTTGCTTGATATCTTCTTCTAGTTGTAGTGGAATAGGCTGAAGCTCTGAATATATCTTAAGAAATTTGCATCATAACTCTGTAAAAAATAAGAAATACATTTTGACATATCAAACTACCAAACAATATGACTAAAGATAAAATGAAAGTTGAATTTGTACATCAACCAAAGTATCAATCAGAAGCACAATCTACATAGCCGAATAAGAATCAGACAATCAAGCATAGAAAAAAATGGGATTAATTCATCCATGGTCATACTATTATAGCTCTTATAATGCTATGGCACAAAATTTGATTTGTACCAATAAAACAAGTTAACTATTATTTTGTATTCAATAGACTCATAATGCAGGAATTAGTGAACTTCGGTCACTAGATTGATAACTCAGCATAATTATTTTGGAAGAATACTGATGTGGTAGCTACATCATGAAGTCAACATGGCAGCTATAATAACAGTCAAAAAATTTAAATTTCACCCATGGTCATATAACTATGGCCATTATAGCATCGTGATTACAAAAAATTGATTTGTATCAATCTAATAAGCCAACTATTATTTTCTACCCAATAAAGCTAGTATGACCGAAATTATGAGACATCAGTTATGGCTTTCAAATTTTTTTCCTCAAAATCTAAATCTAAATCCAAATGTACACAGTTTTCTTAAAGATTTTAGCACCATAGATACAACAAAATCCCAATAAAAGAATAAAATTTAGAAAAAGAATAAAAAAAAGAGAAAACTAGAAATTGCTTCTCTTCATTTATGTTTGAAGATAATTCAAGGAAAAAGAAAATTCAAACCTTAAAATTTATGAAATCCTCAAGGAGATGAAGAAATCAAAAGGGAAAAAGGTGGAAGAGCACGTTTGCTTTTGCTTCTATTTCTACCGTGAATTTGTTGAAAAAAAAAAGAACATGAAGTAATTGTCAATTTTTTTTTTCTCTTCTTTACTATTTTCTTTCCGTTTTATGATGCCCAACCTTTTTTGAATTTAAATTTGCATAAAGAACTCAATTGTACAAAAACTTGCAAAGTTTCGATCATACAAACTTTACTAGACAAATTAATAATTGACCTATTTTATAAATACAAATCAATTTTTGTGAACAAATCGTTATAATGGCCAGTTATATGACTACGGGTGAAAATTTAACTTTTTTAACTACCACACCAGCATTTTTCTAGAATAATTATGCCACATCATCGATCTAGTGACTAAAGTTCAGTAATTTTGACCATTTTGACTTATTAGATGCAAAATTATAGTTTGTTTATTTTATTGAAACAAATAAAATTTTGCAACGACACCATTATAAGGGCCATAAATATATGACTATGAATGAAATTAACCCTACTGATAGAGTTGGGATATGCCCATGACTCTAATATGGATAGAGTTCATACATAATTGAGTAATTTAATATGAATGTAATGATCTGATCCTATCTCAAAAAGGGTTTGAGTTACACTAGAAATTGGTCTTTAAGTTTTAGGATCTAGGATCTTTATAAATAGATATTAAATATCAGATTTTGGTGACAAAAATCAAATAGCAGTAGCTACCAACTATTAATGCTACATGGAAAGACAGTGCCTTCATCCGGCAATAATTCTCGAATTTTTATCATTCTTGGGGACAAGAATGTGTGAACGGGGAGGGTATTATTAGGTATACCAAGAGGGTAAAATTGTAAAATTAAGAAGAAATTAGTTAAGTTAGTTATTGGCTGATTAAGAAAGGGAATTTATAAAATTATTTAGATTTCTTTTGCTGGATGCACATGCCATTTGGCTGTTTGCACACATCAGCAAATTAGTTATGCTTTTTCCTATATGTAATAGCCCTTTTGGGACCATAATGATTATGAAATGATTACTTAATATTTCCTCTGATTTTCTCTCTCTTTCTCTTTTCCCTCTTAGTTTTTTCTACTCTTCACTATTCTATTCTTTTTCTTCTTTCCCTAAAGATCTATTCTGTACTCTCTTTATTTTGGAAATCTCTCCAGAACATTCCAATCATTCTTAAAGTTAGGATTAAATCCTAACACCTTTCAAAAGTCCAACTGTACAGTTAAATTGATGAATAGAATAATAAAAGAAATCAGTTGGTATAAGCTGAAATTTACAAACCATAAATAGCATTATATTTAATTAAGTGGTCCTACAATTATTATGAGTTTTGACAATATAGGGGCTGGTTAAATTGGAAAAGTCATAGGGAAGGAAATAGAATTGAACTAAGGAAGAAATCTCTTTCTTTTGGATTTTAAGAGTTTTATGCATACTTATCTTGTTTGAGCTGTATGTATTTCTTAGCAATTATAAATTTCTCTAAATTTGTATGTTTAATAACCACTACCTTACTTGTTAATGAATGAGTGTCTTAGAATTAATAGGGGCTCTTGAGCTATTATTTTAGTTTGGCAAAATTTGATTTTGCAATAAAAGTATGAACTCAAGTCTAATTAGGAACTGCCGAGTTTGCTATGATGTGTGGAGTAAATGATAAAAAGAATTTAGATTTATTATGTTTTTAGTATAGTAGTATACAAAGTATAATTTTTCATAATCTTATCTATATGCCAAATCAATAGCTATTATTAATAAAATATGGTTCAACAACCTAAATTGAGCTTAAGTGCCATCAAAGCATAAAGTTGTTTATTGTAAAATCTTGTGATACATTTGATAAAAGAAATATGTTAATTTGGATGCTATAGCTTAATAAGGTTTAAAACTTTATATTTAGTGTGCTTGTGCTGAAATTGGGAATAATAGGTCCATTGGAGTAATTTAATTGACTATAAATTGGAACTTGCACTAATGCTTGTTGGCTCAAGGCCACATACTAATTTTGATGATAATCAAATCTTAAATAAACTCTATTATAAATTCTTCTTTAAGCAATTTTTGCAAGAATTATCTATATGTTTTCTAATGCAAAATACTTTTTGGATGGATATTAAAGATAAATCTGAAGATTACCTTAGTTTATTATAAATTAGAATACTAAATTGTAAGATCAAATTGAGGCAAATCATTTTCATTCGCACATGCATATTATAGCTTTAAAATTGCATAAAAATATTTTTAATTTAGAAAATGAGCTTTTGATCAAAACTAGTTTTCGCCATAAAATGGTCCTTTAGAAAATGAATTTCTATCTATCAATTTTTCAAATGAATATCTGACAGCATTAGACTTCTGGACAAAAATCTAGATTTCACTATAGGACAAGATAAACGGCTAGTTTTTTCAGATTTCTCCCCAATAGCTAAACGGCTAGTTTAGGTTTCAAATACTTAGAACTGAATTTTTAAGTATAAATACATGTTATTTCACCTATTAGAAGCTTAGAGAAAAGTTGGGAAGAATTTTCTATCTCTTAAGAGAAAAAACTTTACTTTATTCATCTCACATTCCACATATTTTGCACTTCATTCTTTACATATTCTCCTCAATTTGATTATAGCTTCATTTGTAATTGTTTGTGAGGAAATTCTATTTGTAAAAGATTGTGAGTTGGGTTGGCTAGAACCTAGGAGAAAAATTCTAGTAAGTATTTTACATCTTTTACTTTGGAAAAAGATTATGGGTAGACATACAGATTTAGGATTATATATTGGCTTTGACTCTTGCCCTTAAAAGAGTTAATAATGGAGAGAAAAGCTCAAGTAGTGAATCTTAAGGAGTTGATGTAGGCAAATTGGCCGAACCACTATAAATTCTAGGTGTTTGCTTTTCTGCTCCCTTTTCTGAAACTCTGCTTTTCTATTACTCTGTTTTAAAATTCTGGAATTTGTGTTTTCAAAATTGTTCCTTAAAATAATTGTTGAAATATTCACAACAAATTTTACTCATACTTTTCAGAATTATTTTTGAGATTTTGTTTCAAAAAGATCTTGCAAAAATCTGAATATTATTTGCATTGCTTTTTTATATTCATAGTCAGAATTCTTCATTTCCATAGATTTTTGTTCCATTAGAAAAATAGCCAGAAAAGTTTGAGACACTCAATTCATCCCCCTCTTGTGTGTCTTTGGGACCTACATTTGGTATCAGAGCAGTTCTCATTTTCCTAAGGCTTAACCTCCTTGAGTGATCCTAAAAGATGGCTGATACTCCAGTAGCTACTCCTTTCAAAGAAGGACATTCTGTTCATCGTCCTCCTATGTTTAATGGTGAAAATTATCCCTTCTGGAAAGTTGTTATGAGGCATTTCATTCAATCGCAAGATATGGATTGCTATGATATTATTAAAGATAGATATGAGCTTCCACAAAAGTAATCAACTGAAGAAGGAGCTTCTATCACTGCTACTGTGCTAAAAACTAGAAAAGAATTTTTTGAAGCTGAAAAGAAGCAAGTGCAGCTGAATTCTAAAGTTATGTCTATTCTATTCTGCTCATTGCAAACAAATGAGTTCAACAGAGTCTCTAGATGTGAAATTGCTAAAGAAATCTAGGACAAGCTACAAGCCACTTATTAAGGTACGAATCAAGTCAACCATACTAGACTTCATGTTCTCATGGTACGTTATGAATCATTTAAAATGATACCAAAAGAGTAAATTTCTGAGTTAATCAACAGGTATGTGAAACTAACTAATGAAATTAAATCTCTTGGTAAAAAACTTGATAAGCATAATAAAATTGCAAATCTTGTTAGAGGTCTCACTCTTAGGTGGGAATAAAAAGCTTCAATATTATTAGATAAAGGCCTTAATACTCTTAAATTTAATAGTGTTTGTGGATCGCTTATTTCTCATGAACTTTACATTAAGTCTCAAGATGCAGAAAAAGAAAAAGACAAAATATTAAAAGCTATTGCTCTCAAAGTAGAATTTGGAAGTGACTATTCTATAGGTGATGATGAGATGGCATTGATCACTAAGAAGTTCAAAAAGCTGTACAGAAAAGGAAAGAACCCTATAGCAAATAGCATAAGAATTTCCCTCATCATAAAGTGAAAAATTCATCAAAATCTACTGGAGACATTATTTGCTATAAATGCAACAAACCTGGTCACGTCAAATCGAAGTGTCCAAATTTAAGAAGAAAGGAGAAAAGATTCAAAAAGAATACTATGAAGGCTACATGGAGCAACAGTGAAGAATATAGCACAAGTGAACCAGAATATGAAGATTCTGATGATATTGATCTGATGGCAATTTTTGATTATGAGGAGCAAAATTTGTAACACCCTATACCCGCAAATGGTATGGATATCGGATGTTACCATACTATACTGTAATGCACTTATCAGATTCAGTGAAATTTTATTTTATTTCAACAATAACAATCATACATATACAATAACATAATAATTACACTATCACACCATTCATATACTTATCCTGTACAATCTCATGTTCACCCATTGCAGACGTATACATGCCATGCTTAATTCTCCTTACCTTTGCTTTCAATTCCCATCTTCACTGCCATCAAACCTCGGCCACTTTAAACTTTCTATCTTTTTATAACGTGTACATAGTAATAACACTATGCGCTGAGCATTAAAATGCCCAGTGGTGGATACATATCCTAAATTTTTCGTACTATTACTACATGCATGCACACACAAGCATATATCTTTATTTCTATTATATGAACATTAATTCTTAAGACTTTTAGGTAATTTATATGTCAAATAAAATAGCCATGCCATTATTTCACATCAAAACACATCAAAATCACATTTTTACATGTATATTCAATTTGGCCAACATGTACATCATCCATCATGTGAATTTTTCTTTCTCTAATTCATTCCATTAGCTAGATTACATGCTAATTTATCTAGTTATACTATTAAATCACATTAAAACACATAAAAATCTCATTTTTACATACATATTCCATTCGGCCTACATGTTGTCCATGGCATATATTTTATTTCTTTTCATTTTAATCATTCAAAATCTCATTTTTAACCTTTCTAAGCATGACTATATGGTTTAATTCAATTAAACATGCATATTTCACATACTTTATCTTTAAACATAACCAAAAATCATACTTTTAACCTGGAAAAGGGAGGATATTGTATCCACTAACCTTATTTTCTTTCTTTCCACACTTAGATCTTCCTTTCATAGCCATGACTCCTTAAAACACCATCACTTTCCTTATGCTCCAATAGTGACCGAATATAAACACCAAAGAAAACACCATAAATTTGCTTCTTTTATGCCAAATAATTACACAATCATACTCTAGACATCCTAAAATACCTATTTAAACCTTTGAACTAATTTAAAAATATCAACTTTACATACCTCAATTTGACACATAAGATTTTCTACTTATTTTCTCCCACTTCTACCACTCCAAATGGACTCTAATCACCATCACCAGATTCTAGAGAGGTTTAACTTTGTTTATGAGGCTTGGATGTGGGGAGAGATTGAAAGAAAAATGAAGAAAATGGAGGAAGAATGGAGAAACATCACTTTGGCCAAAAGGAGGAGGAGGGAGATCGGTTTCTTTATAGTTTTTCTAGATAAATCTGGTGAATAGATGTATTTATATGGGTAAAATTGAATCGTACCAGGTCCAACCGAAGTGGTCGAACCGATTTGGGTCAATTTTCGGTTTTCAGGTCATTTTTCACTGTTTTAAGGTATCTATAATTTTCTGAACTTATTTTCACTCCAAATCAATTCTATCATTCTTAAAATAACAAAAATAGCCTTTACACAAAATTTTAGCTCAATCGGAGTCCATTTGGGGCCCGGTTCACTTAAACCGGTCCGGTTCAATACTGTTCGGTTCTACCGTAAAATACAAATCTAATGCTGTCAAAAAATTTTAAAAATTATTTTATGCCTTTACACCTCCCACATTGCACCCTTTTGAGCTCAATAACTAATTTTAAAAATTCAGTCAAAATCCAGTCAAACCCTAGCTCAACTGAACTGAACCGAACTAGAGGCAAACTTCAGTTTAACTTTCAGAGACCTATTTGACCTCATTTTTTCACCAAATTATACCACCAAACTCCTTATAACTTGTACTTTCCAATGGTCCAATAAAATATTTTTCACTACCAGCTTTCGGAGAGGTCACCCATCAGGGGCTTCCCTGACCTGAGCACGTTTAATCTTTCTTCTCTATCGTCTTTTAAGGCACAATGACTGATATTTTCATATGTAATTTACACTATAGACTTTACAGATTTCACTGATCACCACTAACCTGATATTTGGGCCATTACAAAATTCTTCTTCTGATATAGAACAGAAAGTTTCAGCTGATGACTTAGAAAAATCTGAGGTAAGTGATTCTGAGTCAAATTTTGATTCAATTGCAAATGGTGATAAATAAGAAAGAATGCTTGATTGTTTAGAAAATTTGCATCACAAATATTGTATGTTTAAAAAGACGCATATTAAAATGAAAAAGAATTTTGATGCATTAAATTAGGAACATGATAATGTTAAGCAATCAGAAATTAAGTTGAAAAATGAATGCTCTAATTTGAAAAGAAAGTGTATATCTTTACATGTAATAGTTATGCTGTTGAAAATCTGAATACAAAATCTGTTCATGCAAGCACATCAAAGGGTTATCACAAGAGAAATTGCACCCAGAAAAAGCTTGATAAAGTTCTATCTTATGGTAAAATGGCGATTATCTCTTCTACTACATGTTTTTATTGCTATAGAAAATAACATATATCAAAATTCTGTTATTATAAGAAGAATGCTAATTCTGTCAAACAGAAATGGGTGATTAAATATTCTGGAATTGTTGTTATTAACCGTGAAGGACCCAAAAAGGATTGGGTAACTAAAAATACTTGAATTCGTTATAGGTTTGCCTAAGGAGTGACAAAATAAAAAAGTGGTATATGGACAGTGGCTGCTCTAGGCATATGATGTGGGACAGAACTAAGTTTTCTAAGTTGAAAAAATCTGAATGTGGTTCTGTCAGCTTTGGTTATACTAGAAAAGGAAAAATTATTGGTATTGGATTTATTATTTTTAATTTAGTTATTAATGATGTCTCTCTTGTCGAAGGCTTGAAATACAACTTATTAAGCATAAGTCAACTTTGTGATAAGAAGAGAAGAGTAATTTTTGAAGTAGATCATTACAGAGTTAAAGATGTTGAAACAAGAAAATCAGTTCTAAAGGGTCAAAGAGTGAGGCTAAATTTTTATTTCTAAAGAAAATCTAAGTATTTTGTGGCATAGAAAATTGGGTCATGCTAACTTTCATGCAATAGAAAAACTGGTCAAAAAATATTTAGTGAATGGAATGCCAAAAATGAAGATTGATAAAGATCATGTGTATAAGGCATGTCAACTTGGAAAACAAACCAGAAATTCCCATAAATCTAAAAGTGGTGTTTCCATCGAGAAGGCTTTAGAACTTCTTTATATGGATTTATTTGGTCCTATAAGTCCTTCAAGTATTGGTGGAAAATCTTATGTTCTAAATATGGTGGATGACTATACTAGATACACTTGGATATTGTTTCTTGCTCATAAGGATGAAGCATTTGAGGCATTTAAGAAATTGAGTAAGAAGGTTCAACATTAAAAAGGATACAAGATCACAAGTATAAGAAGTGATTATGGTGGAGAGTTAGAGAATTAGAAGTTTGAAGAATTCTATAGCAGTTCTGGAATAAGTCACACCTTTTCTGCTCCAAGAACACTTAGTAGAATGGTGTAGAAGAAAGGAAGAACACAACTCTTCAAGAAATGGCCAGAACAATGCTGAGCGAAAACAATCTTCCTAAGTCTTTTTGGGCTAAGGCGATCAACACTACATGCTACATTCTGAATAGAATTCTGACCAGATCAGTGTTAGAAAAGACTCCATATGAGTTGTGCAAAGGCAGAAAACCCAACATCAATTATTTTCAACCTTTTGGTTGTAAGTGTTTTATTTTTATTGATAACAGTAATTTAGTTAAATTTGATGCAAAATCTGATAAAGGTATATTATTAGGTTAGATCAACACTACATGCTGCATTCTAAATAGAATTCTGACCAGATCAGTGTTAGAAAAGACTCCATATGAGTTATGCAAAGGCAGAAAGCCCAAAATCAATTATTTTTAACCTTTTGGCTGTAAGTGTTTCATTTTTAATGATAAGAGTAATTTAGCTAAATTTGATGCCAAATATGATAAAGGTATATTCTTAGGTTATTCTTTAAATTCTAGAGCATATAGAGTCTTTAATAGAAGAACACTTAAAGTAGAAGAGTCAATAAATGGTAAATTTGATTTTTCTAATGTTAATTCTAGACAAAGGGATTCTACTGATGATGAAATAGGTTTTGAGAAAGAAAAAGATAAAGATCAATAGAATGCTAAGATAGAAAAGTCACTAGATCAGCAACTAGATCCGGATGACAGAATTCTGGAACGACATGTGGATGAAGAAAATGATTTAGAAGTTCGGATGGAAAATGAACCAGAAAATCAGATATGATAGCAATCTAAGCAATCAACAAAATTGCCTAAAGATTGGAGATTTCACAAATATCACCCCAAAGATAATCTATTAACCAATCTCTCTACGATAATGATGACAAGAAGAGCCATGCATGAATATTGTGGTAATGTTGCCTTTGTCTCTCAACTTGAACATAAAAATTATACTAATGCTCAAAATGATGAAAATTATATTATTACTATACAAGAAAATTTGAGTCAGTTTGAAAGAAACAAAGTTTGGAATTTGGTTACTAGACCCTCAAATTGTTCTATTATTGAAACAAAATGGGTGTTTAGAAATAAGTTGGATGAGCAAGGTAATGTTGTAAAAAATAAGGCCAGATTAGTGGCTCAAGGCTACAATCAAGAGGAAGGTATAGATTTCGATAAAACTTTTGCACATGTTGTTAAAATAAAGCAAGTAGAATTTTGTGTGCATTTGCATGTTTTAAAAATTTCATATTATATCTAATGGATGTTAAAAGTGCTTTTTTAAATGGTTTATTAAATGAGGAAGTTTATGTTAAACAACCTCCAGGTTTTGAAAATTCTGAACATCAAGATTTTGTTTATAAACTTAAAAAGGCTTTATACGGTTTAAAGCAAGCTTCTAGAGCTTGGTATAAAAGATTAAGTTTTTTTTTGCTTGCACATGGTTTCAATAGAGGAAAAGTAGATGGGTTAATTACGTATGTGGTCATCGAATTTTGGTGCTTATAACCAAATGGTCATAATAAAATAATTTGTAACACAAAAGTCATCAAACTTTTATTTTTTTCAATTAAGGTAAAGATGACCGAAAAATTAATTTTTCATCACTACACAAATATGCCAATATGGCCCGCCTACATGGAGGAATTGACACGTTAGTAAGTACACGTCAGTAAAACTTTTATTTGTCGTTTTGTACAGGTTGATATAACACGTATACTTGCTGACGTGTCAATTCCTCCATGTAAACGGGCTATATCACATGCTGATTGGACACATTCTAGAAGATTACTGATGACGTGGCATATTTGTGTGGCCCTCTGGTGACGAAAAATTAATTTTTCTATCATTTTTACCTTAATTGAAATAAAATAAAAATTTGATGACTTTGGTATTACAAATTATTTTATTATGACCATTTGGTTATAAGCACCAAAATTCGATGGCCACAGACATAATTAACCCAAAAGTAGACACTACTCTTTTCATAAAGCATAAATCATCTCATATTTTAATTGTTCAAATATATTTTGATGATATTAGTTTTGGATCTACTGACATTTCCTTGTGTAAAGAATTTAAAGCTATTATGAAAAAGGAATTCGAAATGAGCATGACGGATGAGTTAACATTCTTTTTGGGACTCCGAATTAAGCAATGCGTAGATGGTATTTTCATAAGTCAAGCGAAGTACGCAAAGGAATTGCTGAAAAAAATTAAAGATGTCTGATGCAAAATCTACTAGTACCCTCTATGAGCTCAACTATAAAGATTGACAAAGATGAAAGGGGAAGAAATATTGAAGAAAAATTATATAGAGGCATGATCGGGTCATTGCTGTATTTAACAACAAGTAGACAATATATTCATTTTAGTGTATGTTTATGTGTATATATGTTTTCAATAAGCTCCAAAAGAATCACATTTGTCTGCAATTAAGAGAATTCTGAGCTATCTACGTGGAACTCAGGAATTAGGACTTTGGTCTCCAAAGAACACATCTTTTGATTTTATTGGATATTCAGATGCTGATTATGCTGGCTGTAGAATTGACAGAAAAAGTAATTCAAGTGTTTGTCATTTTCTAGGAAATTCACTTATCACGTGGTTAAGCAGAAAACAAATTTCTGTGCCATTATCTGCAGTAGAGGCGAAATATATAGCAACTAGTGGATGTATAGCTCAAATTCTATGGATCAGACAACAATTAAAGGATTATGGGATAGAATTTGACAATATTATAATATTCTGTGATAACACAAGTGCTATAAATCTAACCAAGAATCCTATTCTGCATTCAAGAACAAAGCGCATTGAAATTAGGCATCACTTTATTCGAGATCATATGCAATAGGGAAATATTTTGCTAGAATTTGTTCTTACTGAAAATCAGATAGCTGATATCTTCACCGAGCCTCTTAAAGAAGATAGATTTTGTCAACTAAGAAGAAAGTTGGGCATGGGTACATCAGAAAATTGATTTTTTGTTATGGTACATTTCTAATAAAAATCTAATTGATGACTTGGAAATCTATGTGATTATGCATATTAAATTTTTAATCTCTTGTTATCTTACATAAAATTAACGTGATTTGATGGATTGAGTGCTGCAACTAACAAATTGTTGGAATTGCCTTAGTTAACCCTATTATCTATTTGAGTGGATTCAAATTTTTTATAGGTAACTTTGTCTTTTTGCTTTTCTCGCTCCTCGGTACTTGCAAAATTGAAGTTTCCCTATAGGAGTTTATCTATCGGTACACGTTCAACCTCCCGTCCTCTCAACTCCCTTTTTTGCTTTAAATTAAATTTATATTAAGGGTTTTTATCTCATCTCTTCAAACTCATTTTTTTATATATATTCTCCTTGTTTCTCTCTTTTTTGAAATCCTTAGCACCGACACAATGGAAACGAGGTCCTCGCAGTTCTCCATCGCCAACTGCCTCCCCCAAATTCGGTGACCGGCAGACTCAAATAATTCCCTTACCCAAAGCCACCAAACCTGAAACCATTCCTTCAAAATCGATAGCACCCATAACCAAAATCACTCATTTATTGCCCTCAAGAATCATAGTATGGGAGGATTTGCTAAAAGCGGCTCTCGATGTAGCCCTATATGCTGAGAAGCAAAATTGGAAGCGATTTACGCCATTTCAGAGAAACAAGTTTTACCCCAACCTTGTCCATGATTTCTACATATCCAAACACGAGGTAAAAGTTGATAGTTTTTAAGTGATTCTTAATGAAGCTATTTATACTGTAGCCCTTCCTTAATAGCAAAAGCTTTTTCTATGAGATTAGAGGGTCAATATCTACTAGAAATGATAGTAAAATTCTTGACTTTGTTGATTTAGATAAGGATAAGTGTTTGAGTAGTATTTCTAGCAATGGTAATGGTGCATCCAAATGCCCCTTGTCTTCAAATCTATTACCCCAGTTCAAAATCTTGAGCAAACTCATCAGTCAGTACATTACTCCAAGGGCAGGTAGTATGTCTTACCTTTTCGATTTTGATATTGTTTTTTTTATGGTATTACCATACTCACAAATCTTTTAATCTACCATATCTGATTTTCAATCATATAGCAACAAGATCTATTGATGAGAAAAAGCCCTATGGGCTAATTCTGACTAAATTGTTTGAACATTGACATTTGATTAATGATGATACACCTGCTGAACCATTTTTGCTCGAGAAAGTCAGTTTTGTGTTTTATAAAGATATTGGCAAGAAAAAGATAGGTAAAAGAAAATTGGATGTGCTGACTATTGTTAAATCTACGTCTATGGATACATCTGGGAAGGTAAAAGAATTAGCTGATATTGGATTTGTGCAAATGTACGAAACTATGAAATCTACATATTTGGACTTTCTTGCCTGGATGAAAACTTCATCTACAATTTCTATCAAGGAGCGACAGGCTGAGGCAAAAGCTCAGAAATCTAAATCTGGACATTTTGCTTCAGTATCTAGCAGGGCCAAGTCCATTTCTTTCACAAAATCTAGTAAACTTTCTGAATCCCTTGAGAATTCTAATGCAAATTATGATGTCAAGTCTGTAGAAAAGTGTAGTTAAAAATCTGGATCCAGTTCTAGTCAGAAATCAGGAAGCATCTCTGCTAGCTCTTCTCAAGCAAAATTTGCTTCTTAGTCTCGTTCAAGGTCTGGAGCAAATAAGCCTTTAAATCCTCCTATTCCAGTAGTTGAGAAATCCTCAAGCTCTCAGACTATCTCCAAATCGACTGAGCCACCTACACCCTCTGTTGCTGAACCAGATGCTAGCAAATACTCTGTTGCAAATCAAGTGCAACTTCAAGAATTTCAATCTCAATTCCTACAAGCATCAAAATTTTTTGGACAACTAACTGAAGTTTATGGTAAGATGGCTACAACAATTCCTTAATTAATTAACTTTCCTATTGATCCTACTTTGTCTCCTCATCAATCATCTGTTCCTCCTGCTGCTTCACTAGCACCTGTTCCTCTTACTGCTTCACCTACACATGTCCCTCTTGTCCTCCCTCAACGCAAGTCATCACGGAATGCTATTCTAAGGATCAAAAACCCTCCCTAACCAGGTCAGCTTGGCAGTAGTTCTCATCCAATAGATGTTCCACCATAAGTATTATCTGCTTCTTATAACTCTTTTTTATTTAGTATGCTTGTCTTTTGGTATTGTTCTTTAGGATGCTTGCCTTGCTTTCTTCTCCATTTTTTTTGCTGATGATAAAAAGGGGGAAAATAGATTATGTTATGTTATGTTTGGAATTTCAATTTTTAGTTATACTACTATGATTGTGTCTGGTTTTTTTTATGATTAGCATTATTGGGTTATGATTGTGCCTGTACTTGATATAATGCTATTTTGTTGATATACTGATATAATATTTAAGTCAGAAAATGAGCTTTTGATCAAAACTGGTTCGTCAGGAAATGGTCCTTTAGAAAATGAATTTCTATCTATCAATTTTCTAAATAAATTTTTTGTAATATTAGATTTCTGGACGAAAATCTTGATTTCACTATAGGACAAGATAAACGGCTAGTTTTGTTACCAGATTTCTCCCAAAAGGCTAAAACGGCTAATTTAGGTTTCAAACACCTAGAATTGAATTTTTTAGTATAAATACATGTTATTTCACCTATTAGAAGGTTATAGAAAAGTTGAAAAGAAATTTCTATCTCTTAAGAGAAAAAGTTTTACTTTGTACATCTCATTTTTCACATCTTTTGCACTTCATTCGCTACACATTCTTCTCAATTTGATTATAGCTTCAGCTGTAATTGTTTGTGAGGAAATTCTATTTATAAAAGATTGTGAGTTGGGTTGACTAGAATTTAGAAGAAGAATTCTAGTAAGCATTTTACATCTTTTACTTTGGAAAAAGATTGTGGGTAGATATATAGGTTTAGAATTATATATTGGCTTTGACTCTTAAAAGAGTTGAGAGTGGAGAGAAAAGTTCAAGTAGTGAATCTTGAGGAGTGGATGTAAGCAAGTTGGTTGAACCACTATAAATTTTGTGTGTTTGCTTTTCTGCTCCTTTTTTGAAACTCTACTTTTCTATTACTCTGTTTTAAAATTCTGGAATTTGTGTTTTCAAAATTATTACTTAAAATAATTCTTGAAATATTCACAACAAATTTTACTCACACACTTTTCAGAATTATTTTTGAGATTTTGTTTGAAAAAGATCTTGCAAAAATCTGAATATTATCTGCATTGCATTTCTGTGTTCATAGTCAGAATTCTGCATTTCTAAAGATTTCTATTCCATTAGAAAAATAGATTGAAAAGTTTGAGACACTCAATTCACTCCCTCTTGTGTGTCTTTGGGATCTACAATGCTAAGTCTTGGCTAGGTATAGTGTCTGTAGAGACTTTAAAGTTTTAATGATAAAAAATAGCCAATTAGTTCGTGACGAATTCATGGTTAATTGCTAGTAAATTAAGATATCGTTATGTCTTTTAGGATCTTTGAGATTCCTTCTCTTAATAAAATGTTATAAATGAATTTTCTTACAAAAAGGGTAAACGATTAGTTGATGCGTATGGTTTGAAAACAAATTTATGAATCCTTGACGTGCTTGATTTTTATGATTTATTAAGAGCAAAGCGTAGTGAAGAAACTAAGTTAGGGGATCTTAACTACATGATATTATCATATATCAATTCATTATTGCACTATATTTTTTTTTTATTAATATTCAAATGTTAAGTTGTTCCATATGGTGGGTCCAACAAAGGTCTAGTTACGAACCATCTGTTGTGGAAACTCGGGTTAATTTCCACTAAATTCACCTCAAACACTATTGAGCAAGTGAATAAAGCGTAAACGATTATACTGAAAAACCACATAAGGTAAAATTCATAAGAAAGACTGGAGGGGTCACAAATGGTCCCACTTAAAATCCAATCTCCTTAGACAGAATTTCTCTATGTAATTTAATAGCACAATAATTTACTACACTATAAGAAAAATTGAAAATAGAGACAAAAATTAGTTTTCGTCTTTAAATAGAGACGGAAAGATCTATCCGTCTCTATTTAGAGACGAAAAAACTTCCGTCTCAAATTATTATATTTTGCGACGGACATTAGATTCAATCGCTAAAAATGGCCAGATCGATTTCCCTCCATATTTAAAGACGGTATTTAGAGATAGAATATTATTTCCGTCTCTATTTAGAGAAGGAATACAACTTTCGTCTTTAAATAGAGATGAAAATCAATGTCCGTCTCTAAAAATAGAGATGGACGTTGTTATTCCGTCTCTAATTCCATCTCTATTTAGAGACAGAACTTGTGTTTCGTCTCTATTTAGAGATCGAACTTGTGTTTATTCCGTCTCTATGTTTAGAGACAAAAAAAGAATTTTGTCCCTAAATAGAGACGGAATAAGTAGTCCGTCTCTATTTGGAGACGAAATTTTTAATTTTGTCTCTAAATTTTAGGGGTATAAACCCCCCCCCCCCTTTCCTCTTCTTTCCCCCTTCTCCTTCTTTCCCCCCTCTCCCCCTCTTCCAAATCCCAGTCGCTGCCCCCTCCCCCTCCGAAGCCCTTCACCGTCCGGTTACCACACCACCGACGAGTCGACGCCGGCAATCTTCTCCGCCCCATTGCCTGCTCCGGTGTACCCTGTCCTCTGGCGAGATCTGCAATAGGTATTTTTTTTGAATTATTAAATGTAATATTATATTTAAATGTAGAATGTTATATGTTGTTGTGTATTTTTTTAATTTCGTTTTATTTAACTTGTATTTAAATTATTTTATAAATTTTAATTGCATTAGAAATTTTATAAATTGGTTATGTAGTTATTTTTTATGTTATAGGTGTATATTGAATTATAAGTTTTTGAATGTGTATATTTATTGTGTTATTTGGGTTTATTGAATTATATTATTTTTAATGTATGTTTTTTGGTTTTAAATTTTCGGGTTGTTTATAATTTATGTTATGTTTATGTTATTTATAATTTTGTTGTGTAATGGATTTGTATTTCTTAGGCCTGTCAAACTTGGCCAAGACCCAAAAACCCCACCCAATCCGCCCAGAAAAAACTTACCCAAACCCAACCCAACTAAAATTCTACCCATCTGGACCCGTCCAAAACCAAACCACTAAAATCTTGACCCATTCGGGTTTGCCTTCAATGCCCAACGGGCCTATAGGATTTGCCCAAAATTAGTGATTTTGTTTCTGCCTCTCTCTCTCCCTCTCCATCCAGTCCTCCCTGCCCCTTTCCACTCTCTTCGCTTCGCTCCCTCTCCACCATCCACTCGTCGCCGGCTACCAGCTTGTTAGTCATCGTTTGGGATCATGTATTGTACAATCCATCCCCTTCCAATTTGTATCCTTGTCTTTCAATATCCAACATTATCTCCGAATCGTAATTTGCAAAAGAGTAGGCAGAGTACATCACCGGCAGTGAAGACGAGGTTGGTAGAGACTGACCGATAGAATATCTTCCGAAAAGAGTACAGTCTCTAATCTCTTCAAATCCCATGGAACTCTTATTGTTGATGTCGATATTATCTGTTGTGTATGCTCACTTTCTTTTTTTTACATGTATTTCCATATTTATCAAAGAATTAGCTTTGAAATTTTATAGCCACTGAAGGTTAGAAATTCTTTTTATCATTAGTATTTGATTTAGCGATTAGCTTAGTTAATGGAAATTTTAGAGTTTGGCTCTGATTGGAGCTTGAAAGTTTTGATTTTGTTTGAATTATATGGTAGCTAATATAATCGTTCCTGTGTGAGGTTTTCTCATATAGTGGTAATCTTCAAGTAGCAGAAGTAGATTGCGAGTCTTTTTAGGTGATATTTTTTTTTTCAAATAACTGGATTGGGATTACTATTTTTATTTTCATATCTAATTGCTGTAATCATAGCACATCAAAGATCTAAACTTTTTTGAAGAATAAGATGTATTTCACATATTTTAGTTTGTCTTTTTCTATTGATTCTGTTGATTTGGCATCTCCTTTTGGATTTTCGTTAGGATACAACACCAGTTTGATCACCACCTTCAAAACCAGTTGATTCATGCTTGTTATCTCTATAGTTTTTGACCTTCTTTAATAATTGGGAGAATGACTTGATTTTTAATATGTAGTGAGCAGGCAGTGAATTTGTTCTTGATCTTATATCATATGGGTTCTATTTGGGATCTGGATACAGAGTTCAATCTTCCATTGATTGAATTAATTTAGAGTTCGTTCTTCAATTAATTGATTGAATAGCTTAGTAATTTCTTATATATATATATAAGCCTGTGATGACAGCAGAACCATCAATATTAGTTCGACAATTGAAGCCACGAGATGAGTTCTTAATATTTGCTTCAGGTGGCTTGTGGGGGCAACTGAGCTAGTACAATTATTAAGAAAAAGATAAAACATGTTTATCATTTTCAGGCTTAAAGTTTTTATCCAATTGGTTGAATTTGTTGGATGAGTTATCTTGATCCCATTGACTTGTTAAGTTGGAATACCCTTAGATAAAGCATTGTGAAACAGCGAGTCGATTATGCCATATGAACTTATAGCATTACCATGAATTCAATTGACAAATTGAATTTGGCTTTCTGTTAAGTTAAAAATAATATTATATACAATTATCACATGTAAATAGTTATTAAATTTTAATTAAATTAATGTTACAATTGATAGCAAATTTGAAAAAGAAAATATAAATGAAAAGTTAAAAGGATCAAATTGGCTACCATTCGATCCATTTTATTATCTCATTATTATAACGAGAATTATTTTCATTAAAAGAATTGATCAAATTTTTAATCTATGGGTCGATCCATTTCGCCTAACCCATTTGGGCATTTGACCGATTTATGATCCATACTTTATTTGGATCAATATTTTTATGGTAGTTATTTTAGATCTGTTATTGTATCGAGAATTATTTTTCATTAAAAAAATGTGTCAAATACGCCGATCCACATATTGGCCCATTTGGGCCTCTATCTGACCTATTTGGGCCACCTTATCCATTTTGTCCCATTTGGGCCATCACTTGACCCATTTAGGCCAATATTAGCTGTTTTTTTATATCCCATTATTATAACAATAATTATTTTTATTAAAAAAATGATCAAATTTTTAGCACATTAGTCGATCCAACCCGCCCAATCCATTTGGACATTTAACCCATTTATGATCCATACTTCATTTGGGCCAACATTTTTATGGTAGCTATTTTAGTAACCGTTATTATATCGAGAATTATTTTTTATTAAAAAAATGTATCAAATGGGCCGACCTACATATCGGTCCATTTGGACCTCCATCCGACCCATTTGGGCCACCCGATCCATTTTGGCCCGTTTGGGCTACCACTTGACCCATTTAGTCCAATATTAGTAGTCTTTTTTATATTTCATTATTATATCAAAAATTATATTTTCATTAAAAAAATTGATCAAATTTTTAGCCCATGGGTCGAACCAACCCGCACAACCTATTTGGCCATTTGACCCATTTATGACCCATACTTTTTGACCCATTTGTGACCCGTCCATTAATGACCCAACCCAAACCTGCCCAACCCACGCAATTTGCCACCTCTAGTATTTGTTATTAAATCGGTATATTATTTGTGTATATATATGGTGTTTTGTGTGTGTATATTATATTTTATTAAAATGTTTATTATGTTATTATAATTTTTTCGAAATTGTGGCATATTGTTAATGTTTTATTTTTGGTATTAAATTGGGGTATATTAACTTTTTTGTTGTATATATCTAATATTTTATTATGATTGTTGTTATGTAGATATTTTTTTATGGCATGCTTGTTAAAATTATATGTATTATTAATTTAAATATGTGAGATATATGTGTTGTGTGATTTTTTTTTCTTTGAAAATTTTTTGTATTATATGTATTGTTATTATAGTTCAAATATTATGGTATTAAATTTGTGTACATATATTATTTTGGTGTATATATATTTTTTTATGATTTTTATTATGTTGATATAGTTTTTATTTTTTGTTTTATGGGATGTTTGTTAAAATTATATGTACTGATGTTTTAATTATGTGTTATATATATGTATGTCTTAATTTTTTTTTATGTATACTGTTTGTATTGTGTATAATGTGGTATAATTGTTATTATACTTAGTGTTGTGTAAATTTGTATTATGTTTAATTTTATTTGAAGTATGTATTATGTATGTTGTTAAACCAATAGATAATATTTATAAATTATATTATATTTGTTATTGCATTGACCCGTAACCGCCGCAACCGGTTTCGCATTTAGCTGTTCTGTGTGCCGAATCTCCGCCTGTTACCGGTTGCTTCACCTGAGGTAAGTTTGATATGTACTTAAATTAGGTTGTTAATAATATGTATATATTCAAATTAAGTTGTCTTAATTAGAAAATTTATTTGTGTTAATATTTATTGTTCTGTGTATATACATTTCATGACCGTGTTGTAATTTGACTATAATGACTGTGCGAAAATGATACTATAATAACGTCATATGGTGCCGTAGTGATGATTAAATTAAATGTTGTAGTTCTATGTCGGTAATTGTGCCTAGTATTTTCTTTTGGACATTGTATAACTTAAAAGGATAAATTCACAACTGTTGGTGAATTTATCCTTTTTATGCATGTTTGAGGTGAAAGGGAAAATTTGATATTGTATTGGTTTATTTATAGAGTTGAGATGTGTTGATATGTTATAGAACTGTGAAAATTGCTATTGTTTAACAGGGGATAGGGACCCGTACAAGGGAAACTCTGTCTGTTTTTTCACAGAATTTTAATGTAATTTGTCATGTATGAATGCAATTATATATAGATGTCAGTGTAAATTTAATTTTTTTAAATTAAATTACATATCTTATTGCATGTATCCCACCGTTACCGGTCTCCACCATCGTTTAGTTCCCCTGCACGCGTCTTTCCGATCCCATCCCTCCGACTGGTATCTTGACTAAAAGTCAGTTTTTCGATATCAAAGTGATTTTGATAATAATAAATATATATGTGTATGAGATTTTTATTTAGGTATTTTAATCATGTTTATATTTTGTGTTGTACATATATATGTTGATAATTTCTATTATATATATAATTTGGTTAAATATACTAGCATATTGTTTATGTTTTAATTCCACATTATATTTATCTATATTTATTTTATGTGTATTTGTTTTAAGTTGTACTTGTTATTATGTTTAAAATTTTGTAAGAGGGTATTAAATGTGAGAACTTATTATAAAACTAATTATGAATTAATTTGAAAAAATATAATATAGAATTGAATTTAATTTAATTATGAAAATTGACACGCTTCGGTACCAATTATGTATTTATGATTGTTGCACAACAGTTTAACGATAATGACTAATTTAGACAGAAGTTGGATGTATAGAAGACTAACGCCTGATGGTTACATTAATCTTGAGTTTGCCGAAGGCATTCAATCCTTTATTGAGTATGCAAGCTCTCAACCTGTACACATGGATGGTTTGAAAATTAGATGTCCATGCAAAAAGTGAAAAATAGGTGTTATATTCCTACGGAGGATGTGTATCTACATTTGCTGAAAAAAGGATTTGTGCTAAATTATTTTTAATGGATAAGGCACGGAGAGCCAATAACTTGTAGCACATCCAGAAGTTCGAAATTTGGACCAGATACAGTTGAACCTGAATTGCATTCGAAATTTGTACCAGAGATGGTTGAATCTGAGTTGCATGGGGGGGGGGGGGAGATTTGATGATAAGCAATGTTCCTCGTAATGATGATAGAGGCAAAACAAGTACAAATGATGGAAATTTGGCTATATTCACATATCCTAGTCGATTACACGGACGTGCTACCAGAAGAATGCTTACAGATGAGGAATTAGAGGCTGCACATGGTTATATCTTACTGAATTGCCAAGAAATTCAACCATATGTGCAGTAAGTGTAACTGATCGTGATTATGATTATTTATTTAATACCATCAATATCATATGTAAGTTATATTGTTGTCGGCTGCAGTTTATATGAGGAATGGTTACGGGAGCTTATGCCACATATAACACAAAATGACATCAATAAGGAACTCGAAAAGCACTTCTATTTATGGTTAAAGACATATGTAAGTGTTGACTTCAAATATATATAAGAGACATATTCAATTTTTCTTGAATTTATTAAATGACGAAATACAATTACATTCTGTAGGCGTCAAAGCATACAATTGAAAACAATTTCATCTCTGATGTGGCTAAGGGACCATTGCGTACTGTTAAATCTTATCTGGTATATTTTGTTAATGGATAAAAATATCATACGCAATCTCATGGTCATAATACGGCTACTACAAATAGTGGAGTTTGCATTCAGGGTGAATTGATGAATTATTATGGCAAAATTACAGAGATATTGGAAATTGAATACCCCGCTTTGCCAATAAAATGTTGTGTGCTATTTAAGTGTGAATGGTTTGATCCAACGTTTAATGTCGGAACAAAAGTACAAAGCAGCTACAACTTGGTTGAGATAAATCAAAGAAGAAGACTTCCTAATTTTTAACCTTTTGTGTTGGCCATGCAAGCAATTCAGGTGTATTACCTTCCTTTTCCTAGCCTATGACGAGATAAGAAAGATTGGTTGGCAGTTTGCAAAATAAAACCGAGAGGCTTATTTGAAATGAAAGCCACACGACAAAATAAATGAATTGAAAGCGAAGCATTTCAGGAAGATGAAGTGGCGGGTCATGAAGTAAATGAATGCATGCCATATGAAGATAATGAGCCTTTGAACAATGTTGACAATGAATTTGTTGATATTGCATCGGACGAGGAATCCAGGTCTACATCTGAATTGGAAAGCGAATTTGATTCTAATTATTCAGAAAATGAAGACGACAGTGATAATGAATTATATTTAAGTGATGATAGCGAATAATTCTTTGCACATGTGAGTAAAATCCATATGAGTCGTATATCATTTATTACTTTCTGTTTGATTTAATTCACAAATAACAAAATTTTGTATTATTGTCACATATAATCATGATTATATAATAGTCACCTGATGTCTAATCATATTCAATAAAATTTTCAAAAAAAAAAATGAATAATAAGAGGAAGACTGGTACTATGCAACCACCTAGACTGAGGATGCGTTCATCAGTATCTGGAGCTGTGAGTCGAGGGGAGGCATCATCGTCTCCTGTGTCTGCACCTCCCCGTATGGGCACAAAATCTACACCCCCAATATATCCAGGCCCATCACATATATACTGCTGGTATGTCATCTACTGAAGCGCCACCTACAGAGACTCCATCTGAACCATCTCAGAGATATCCTGAAACAATTGAGGGTCCTTTGCCCGGATCGGTTGGTGTGGATGGACAGATATATATTGTCATTGAAGGACAACAGTGAGTTATTAATTTTCGTTTTAATATTTACTATGTTATGCTGAATTCGAACATTTTATGATATTTTTGTTGTCCATTAGATTTATCCCATCTGGTCCTTGCTCCCGCTCCATGACTGGTATATTTAAGGAGAGAATTGAACTCAATGGTTTTTTTATGGAAAAATATCTCTCAGGAGACAAAAATGTTTAATTTCCAAGAGTTTCAAGTAACTAATTTAATTGATTTATTTTTAATTATTGCACCTTAATTCATGTATTATTTAAATTTTAAACGTAATTTACAAATACATACATTATGCTTAACCTTTTTGTTTTTGTTTTAAATCTCTCAGAAAGCTTTTTATTGGAATTCATCGCTTGATCGCCTTGTCTACACTGTATGGGAGAAAGGAGCTTGGGTACGTTACAATGACATGCTTAACAAGTTGCACACCAAAGGTGAATGACCACGGCACATAAATGAAGATATTTGGGTAAATTGGATGCAGTACTGGTCTTCAACGGATGCCCTCTCTATTGCCGATTGAAATTCTACCAATAGGAGGGGAGGACCAGAGGGAGTTAATGTTTCTTTACACACTGGAGGAATATTGTCCCATCGCGAGCATGTTGATAGGCTTGTAAGTATTCAAATATCTTAATTTATACATGCGACTTTTTATTGCAATTGTGTATCAACTATTTAGAGCATTAGGAATGTTTTAACTGCAATACATGCACCTCTTGATAATAGGCCAAATATTTCATTGAATGAAAGAGGATGGGAAAAATATTGTGTAAGGAGTTTGAAATGGATTTTGATTGTGGATAATACAATTATAAATATATTTTCATGATTTTTAAACAGGAGGTTTGTTACAAATTTAGAGGAAACTCTGCCGAAATTTTATTAATCTATAGACAAGTGTTATTGTATTATGAGTTAGAATTGTTTTCGGTTGCTATTAACATAGTAATATATATAAGTACTTTTGTGGTTTTTGCATATTAGTTTTGATACAAATTTAAGGAAAATTCTATTCAAAAGTTATTAACCTATAATTTGTTTACAAGAGTCTAGTATGGGTAGAACACCTTATCCTCATGAGTTATTTTTGCATACACATATGCGAAATCATGACGGTGTCACATTCGTCAGCGACCAAGCTAGACAAGTTCATGTATGTTAATTTAAAATTTTACTATTATTTTATTATATGTTCTTAGTTTTAGTTTGGTATTAACTAACATTCGAATAATTTTTATTAACGGAGCGGGTACTAGAGAATCTTCAAAGTCAGTAGGCAGATGGTGAGAATGTCGATCATGCTAGAGTATATTATGATGCAATTGGCGGTTGGGACCACCGTGGATGGGTCTTCGGTTTGGACTCTTATGCGAATACTTGTTATTCGCATGCCTCCTCTTCCTCTACGGCAACGGCTAGTAGACTTACGGCGACTACTAATAAGGTTGTTGAGCTTCGCAGCACATTCGACATTTTAATAAACCGTATTAATAGGTTAGAGGATTTCATTAGCCGAAGATTATCTGATGATACGCAAGCACCGTCGGCTGATCGTCCACATTCACCTCCAGCTTAGTTACTGTTTTTAATTTTTTCACGTACTTTTATTTGTAGTCTTACTAAATTACATATATATAATACATTACTAATTATATTTTTATCAAATCTACTTAATTTTTATTTAATACTTGTTTCATTATATTTATTTTGGCAATTATAGTCTTATTATTATTTGTTAATATTAAATAATAATATTTTTAAAAAAAATAAAAATTAGAGATGAAAATGTACTTTTTGTCTCTAATATTAGTGACGGAAAGCTATTTTCTGTCTCTAATATTAGAGACAAAAAATTTCTTTTCGTCTCTAAAAATAGAGACAAAAAAGAATTTTCCGTCTCTAATTAGAAACGGAACGAAATTTTTCGTCTCTAATATTAGAGACGGAATAGTGTTCCGTCTCTAAAAATAGAATTTTTCGTCTGTAATTAGAGACGAAAAGTTCTTTTTTGTCTCTAGTATTAGAGACGAAAAGTAGATTTTCGTCTCTATTTTTAGAGATGGAACACTATTCCGTCTCTAATATTAGAAACGGAGAGCACATTTCAGTCTCTATTTTTAGAGATGGAAAGAAATTTATTTTAGAGACGGAAATTTTTTGTCTCTAAAATTAGAGAGGGCCAAAATAGAGATGGTATATTTCTGTCTCTATTTATGTTTAGAGACGAAATTCCGTCTCTAATTTGCGTTTTCCTTGTAGTGCTAGCAATATACCCGACAATAGCTATTAAATAGACAAATAAAGAATACTAGAATTTAACGAGGTTCAGCTAATTATAACTACGTCCTCGGACAATATCAAATTTTATTTCACTATTTTAAAGAAATAATACAAGTGAAGTATTTACTAAAGAGAGGGAATATTTGCCTTAGAAAAGATTGACAATTTTTGGATGGGAAAAACAAAATGAGGTGGGCTATATTTATAATAGGATAAACCTATTGAAATTCAATAGGTTTTCGATGTGGGATTCCTTTGTTAATAAAATAAAATACTTTGTCAACAAAGGTGGGTGGATGAGCCACCAAGTCAACAAATCTCCACCTTGGCGAACTCCACATCTTCAAATCTCTCACAAAACTCAATTTTAGTAGTGTCACTAAATGCGCTTCAAAGCGCCCAACTTCAACGTTTAACAATATTGATCAAGTCCAAATAATGTTGCAACTTGACCGCAATCACCACTTTTGTCAACATGTCAGCAGGATTCTCAGTGGTCATAATCTTCTGGATTGTTACTCCACCTTCTTCCAGAACCTCTCGTACAAAATGATAACGAACATCGATATGCTTCGTTCTTGCATTGTAAACTTGGTTCTTTGCCAAAAGAATAGCACTCTGACTATCAACATAGCGAGCAGGCTTTTTGATTGTCCTCTTTGGCTTACTTAATGTAATTGATTCAGGTTGATGTGGAGGTTCTTAGGTTAAAACCTCTTCTTCATCTGACTCCACATCTACCATAGGATTTCTACATCTGCTTCATCATTTGCTAGGCTGACAATTTTCCTTTCAAACTCCACCTGTTTTGGAGTACCATCTATCTGCTTAATACTTTCATTTGTCAACTTTCTCAATATGGTAGATTCATCAAAGGTAACATCCCTGCTGAAGATTATTTTCTTTGACTCTAGGCATCAAAGTCAATATCCTTTCACACCAGAGGTGATCCCCATGAAAATTGATATCTTTGCACGTGGATCCAACTTTGATTCCTTAATATGATAGTATGTAGTGGAACTAAACACATGTAACGAATTATAATCTATAGCAGGTTTTTCAAACCATTTCTCTAATGGCGTTTTACCACCAATAGCACTAGATGGCAGGCGATTAATGAGATGGCAAGCATATATAACAGCTTCAGCCCAAAATTCTCTGCCCAACCCAGTATTGGACAACATACACCGAACTTTCTCCAGCAATATCCGGTTTATGCGTTCTGCCACCCCATTCTGTTGTGGTGTATTTCTAACTGTGAAGTGTCTGACAATGCCTTAATTTTCACACACTTTCATAAATGGATCACTACTGTATTCCCCGCCATTATCTATATGGAGATGCTTGATCCTTCGGCCTGTTTGAGTTTTCATCATCTTTTTCCATTTGAGGAAAACTCCCAGCACTTCATCCTTAGTCTTCATAGTATACACCCAAATTCTCCAGAAAATATCATTAACAAAGGTCACATAGTAATGTTTTCCTCCCAAAGAAGCCGTTTTGGAAGGTTCCCATACATCAGAATGAACATAGTCCAAAATACCCTTAGTATTGTGGATTGTTGTTCCAAACTTCACCCTTGTCTATTTCCCTTTGACACAATGCTCGCAAAAATCCAATTTGCAAGTCTGAATTCCTTTCAACAATCCTTATTTCACTAGGAGATTCAATAATTTTTCACTTGTATGCCCCAAGCTCATATGCCATAACCCGGTTGCTTCTAACTCCTTTTCATCAGTAGAAGCCACTGCTGCTATACCAATAACAGTAGTACCTTGGTAGGGGTACAATCTGTTATTCTTTCAAATTCCCTTCAACACCACAAGTACACCAGAGATTATCTTCATTACTCCATGTTTTGCTTGCACCTCGAAACCCTTTTCTTCTAGAGCTCCCATAGAAATGAGATTCTTTGACAAACTGGGCACATAACGAACATTCTTCAGGATTCTGATTGATCCATCATGGTTTTTCAAATGAATGGAACCAATTCCATGTGTGGTGAGAGAGACATCATTTGCTGTATAAATAACTCCATCTTCTAGTTCTCTAAATTCATAGAATCAATCCCGATTGGGACACATATGATGACTGCAGCCTGAATCAAGTAGTCATACACTAGAAGAGCTAGTTGATGATGTAACAGCAAGTGAGAAATCTGAGTCTTCATTATTACACTCAGCTACATTTGAATCTGCAACAGCCTTTCTCTTATCATGTTTGCCTTTATTCTTCAGTTTAAGACAATCTTTCTTCCAGTGCCTTTTTTTTCAACAAAAGGCATATTCGTCTTTGCCCAATTTAGGCCTCGACTTCAATCTCCCTTTCTTTCCTTTAGTCTGGCTCTACAACCGACCTCTCACTACTAGAGCTTCTGTAGCTCCACTTGTGCTTTCTTTCTTGTCCTTCTTTCTTAGTTTATAACTATACAAGGCAGCACAAACTTTATTGAGTCACAGCAGCCTTTCCATAAAGTAGATTCATTTTAAGAAACTCAAACTCCTTAGGAAGGGATCCCAACAACATCAAAGCTAGATCTTTATCTTCAAATATCACATCCATATTCAATAAATCAGTGAATAATTGATTAAAACTGGTGATGTGATCATTTAATGTGGTACCCAAAACATAATTGAAACAAAACAATCTTTTCTTCATGTGGAGCTTATTCTGACTGCTTTTTTTCAAGAATTTTTCCTCCATTACCTTCATCAATTTACTTGCAAAAGTTTCTTTCGAGAAAGCATACTTTTGCTCTCTAAAAAGGCATGATCGAATTGTACCACATGCCAAACGATTAAGTCGCTTCCATTCTTTCTCATCAACATCATCTGGTTTCTTTTCTTTAAGGGCAATGTCTAGATCTTACTGAAAGAGAGTGTCTAAAATCTCACTTTTCCACATGCCAAAATGACCCGTACCATCAAAAATTTCCACCGCAACTCTTGCATTTGCCATTAAATTGGACGGGGAAGAAGCAGTGGATGGATTTGTCATTTCTGCTACAATTACTATTCAATAGCCGTCGATGCAGAATGCCAATAGCCCAAGGAAAAATCTTTTCTGATGTGGAAGATTAGACTACGTTGTAACCACGAAGCATACTAAGAAAGAACCTAAGCTCTGATACCAATTATTGTGGAAACTCGGGTTAATTTCTACCAAATTCACCTCGAACACTATTCAGCAGGTGAATAATGCGTAAATGATTGTACTGAAAAACCACACAAGATAAAATTCTCAGAAAAAGGCTGGAGGGGTCACAAATGGTCCCACTTAAAACCCAATATTCTTAGATAGAATTTTTCTAAGTAATTTAATAGTACAATAATTTACTAGTAATATACCCAATAATAGCTATTAAATAGACAAATAAAAAATACCAAAATTTAATGAGGTTCGGCCAATTATACCTCGTTCTCGGATACTATCAAATTATATTTCACTATTTCAAAGAAATAATACAAGTAAAATATTTACTAAAGAGAGAGAATTTTTGCCTTAGGAAAGATTGGCAATTTTGGGATGGGAAAAACAAAATGAGGTGGGCTATATTTATAATAGGATAAACCTATTACAATTCAATAGGTTTTCGATGTGGGATTCCTTTGTTAACAAAATAAAATACTTTGTCAACAAAGGTGGGTGGATGAGCCACCAAGTCAACATCGTCTAACTTGATGATAAGCATTATGTTGTGTGGTCATGCCTATCATAAGAGAATATTAAATAAATTTTGGTATGCAATTGTGATGTGTAATATACACTAGAGCTTGATATAGAATCTCATCTGAACTCGAAATTAGAGAACTACATGGTTCTAATTTTCTGGTAGAGGGATACGTAGAAAGCTTTGAATTGTTTATCTCAAGTCCAAACCAAATAAAGATAATTGCAATATGCAAATAAAGTTAAAGATGTTGTGCTTATATGAATATGTGAAAATAAAATTGTGTGATGTGGAATATGAATATTGAAATAAATGTGATGTCTGTGAAATTGTATGAGAATGCTCTTATGTAAGTGAAATCAATGTATTCCTCTGGTTCTTTCCTTTCTCTCTTTTTTGTTTGTTTGTTAAGAAATCAAAGCTTAATGAGTTGAAGGTTAAACAACTTACTATAAATGTTGTGTTAAAGGGCATATCTTTATTTTAATCTATTGTGTTATGTTGTTACAGTGAGTTGTTATTCTTTAGTACTTGGAGGAATGGATTAAACTCTTAATTTGATTTATTCTCATTAGTTTGTTTTAAATTAAAATATACTGATTTTTTTCTTTTTTGCTTAAATTTGTATATATCTCAATCAAATGAAATTGAATTGGATGAAGACTTTGCCTCAGTAGAACCATTTAAGATACCCGCTCTGCGGGAGCATGAGGCCAATACACATGAAGAGTAAAGCACTCCTACAGTGGTCTTAAAGAAAAGAAAGGTACCCCAAAAAAGATCTATTGTTTGGAAATATTTCACTTGAATTTATGATATTAACAACTGAACAAGATTGTTGATTCCTTCCAACATCAAAAAATCATTATTGGATAGTATGTCAGTAATATAAGTTTTCAGTTGATTGTCAAGTGAAAGAAGTTGTATCGGTGAAAAATCACAAAGATAAAATTGAGCTAGTCGAATCAACTATTTTTTGTCAAGAGGAAAATGCATTATTTGGACTTAAACAAGCCACATATAAAAACAACTCAGTATTCATCTCAATGGAACGATTGTTAAGCCCTTGAAATTGCAAATCAATGTCAGCATAGAGCAAATTTACTTGATAATAGTGCAAATTTGTGACTTGTTGAATTCTATGCCGTGACTGCCTTTAACTTGAAATAAGTCATTCATATTACAAATAGAGACATGTGTTTCAGAAAAGAGACAAATCTCATTCAACAAAGAATCTCAACCATCATTCCTCATCTTCTGTAGCCTTTTTTTTTTTGATATTGCAACTAATTGCATAGCATTAACAATATCTTGATCTTTTCTTTGCAAAACTTGTGATAACTCATGTGTGATTTTCAAAATCCCTTTCATTAAGTGCAAATTAAATGCAAAATCAAAACATTGTATTACTTCTAATAAAGCATAAGTTTTACCTCTTTCTTTAGAGTTAGTCCCATCCTCAACAATGTTATCAAGTACGTCTACTACAAATGCAAACATACTTATTAAATTCAAGATTAATTGTACCATAATGAGAACTCCAACGTGTGTCACCTGCTCATTTAAGACTAGTTTCTTGATTTAATCTTCGACCACTTGCTAATTCACCATTTCTCAATGCTTCAGAAACTTTAGTAGTTTGACTTTCTCTCAAAAGATCTCGACATTTACACGATGCTCCAACAACATTCAACAAATTAAAAAGAGATGTAATATTGATATCATTTTTTGCAACCACGATAAGTGTTAATTGGAGTTGATGAGCAAAACAATGAATATAATAAGCAGATTCAATCCATTGAATTCTCCTCTCATGTTAGTAGCCCTATCATAACATTGCCCTCTTAATTGTGACATACTTAAACCGTACTTATCAAACAACAACTTGATTGAAATTCTAAGAGAAGAAGCACTAATATCATGAACATCAACAATACTAAGAAATCTTTCAACCACATCACCCTTATTATTAACATAACGCAAAACAACAGTCATTTGTTCTTTCATCGATACATCACGAGATTCATTAATCAAAATTGCAAATATATCATCACCTAAATCCTTAATGATGGCATTAATAGTCTTAGTAGCACAAGCATTTATAATCTCATTTTGAATAGTAGGAGATGTTAATTTGAGATTATTTGGAGCATTTTCACTAACAACATTATCAATACTTTCATTATGCTTAGCTAAAAACTTTAGAGATTCATTGAAATTACCTTTTTGTTTTTAACCATAAGATTCATCATGACCACGAAAAGGAAGCCCTTATCGCAAAAGAAATCGAATGCAATCAATCGAAATAGTTAACCGAGTTCTATATTTCTTTCTTACTTAATCTGTATGTCTATTGAAAACAACTTCTATATTTTGGTCTTGTTTTATCAGTGCTTCATATTTTCTCCAAGCTACATTATAAGCACTATTAGGACCTCCCACATGAATATCTACCCTCTCCTTTTTATTCCAAGCATGAAACCATCTGTAATAAATGAATCACCTCCTCCTTGCTTCCCAATCTCAATTCTAAAAAGATAACAACATAAGCAAAATGCTGCTTCTTTTTGTATACTATAATCCAATCAATTAAAATATTCCTTGTACCACTTAGGATTAAAACGATGAAAAATATTCCCAATATTTTATTGTTTAAAATTATGGTTTTGTGGTTGATAAGATCCTTTTTGAAGATATGCTCTTCTTATTTTATCCTGATCATTAGGATGATATTCTGATATTTTAATTCTCAATTCAAGATCAGTAGGAAGATTATCTAAATTAATCTCATGACTAGCTTTTCTTAAACTGCTTTCTTGATCTTTATTTTTAATTCCTTGTTCAATTGGTTACTCAAAGGGTGATTTTCTCTTAATCACAAATTTATCCATAAATGTTTAAAAAAAATAAAAATGTCTATTTTAACTACAAATTTACAATCCTGCCTATTTCATATATTGAAAATTTTGAACCCAACTCTAATTAAAATTAAACTTAATCCTATTTACACAATATCACACTACAATAAAATTAAATTGCTCATCTACTTTTATAAAACAAATTACAATTTATATAAATTAACTGATAAGGTTCAACTGAATCAAAGAATTGCAAACAATTAGTATTTTCATGCATTGAGGTTTGAGAACAAAACTATAATTAAAGGAAAGAAAAATTATATTATTGTATACCTTTACAAAATTAAAGTGAAATTTGTAATCAAATTTTGCTCCTGTTTTAGTTTTGGCATTTTTCCTGCTAGCTGTTGACTGTTGTCCTTCTCTCCTATTTTGCTTTTGTTGTTGGCCTTAAAACATTACTTTTGTTTTGCAGTTTTGCTAGCCATTATTCTGTTGGCATTTCATATTCTATTTTTATATTTTTTCATTTACGTGCTTTGACATTTTTTTTATTTCTTTTACATTTATATGCTTTGACCTTGACGTTATTGTGACGTGCGCCGACGGTACCCAGCAAGGGCCCTCGCTTGTGAATCCGCCTTCGGGATTCGAGGTATTGGTTTGCGTCTTTTTTATCATGGGTGTCATGAGACATCATCGGTGTATTCCTCCCAATAGGACATTGGGGAGAACCACCTAGCCTAATGATGCCTAAAGGCACCTTTGAGGTATTTGGAGTCGCCACCCAATTTGCGAGAAATTGGAAAAAGTCTCTCACCTCTAACGGTCTAAACCAAAGATTCGGCGTTCGGAACTTCCCTCTTATTTATGCTTTGGTTAAATATAAATGGATTTTTAATTTCTTAAAATTATATCTTTCATCTCACGTGATCGATGTATTTAAAATTAAAGGCACAATGAAAGCACGTAAAAAAATAAATAAATGAAAGCGATAAAAGCGATAAACGAGGTAGATAAGGAAAGCGGTAAACACGCAAGCACACAATTACAAGAGAAATAGGGGCGGAATACAACCCCAATAAAAGGAAATTAAAAATGTAAATGGGACGGAATACAATCCCTAAAAATAAATAAAGTTGCCCCAAAATTAATTACAAGGGCCCCAAAAGAAATGAACTTAAATTTAAAACACTCACACAAGATCGAAATAAAAAGACATGCATAAATCGGGACATTATTTTAGGAACATTGGTTCCTTCGCACTTGTTCGAAATTTAGGAACATTGGTTCCTTCGTATTAATTTAAAGAGGGTTTGAAGAGTCGTTTTGATTTTTTAAATTGGAAAACCGAGATGAGTGATCCCATTTTTGGAGAAAAGTTGACTCTTCGTTTTAATTGTGATGTTTTTATTGTTAGACTAAAACAAGGGACATTGGTCCAAATTTTATTAGTAAAAATTACAATTTAATTATAGAAATATTTTTGTATTTTTTATCGTACGCGTGCACAAATAAAAAAATTATTTACAAATAAACGCAACAAAAGGATAGGAAATTAGATTGATCTCACCGAATCGATGTGACCCTCCTCGCGTCGCGACCCATCCGGGGAGTCGCGGGGATGCTCCAATAACCCAACTCAAGTTAAATCTCAGACAAAAAATGGCATCAAAAATATTAGTAATGGTTCTAAAAATTAAAACATTAATCAAGAGAAGATAAAACTAATATTGGGCACAATAACAAATAATAATAGTAATAATAGTAAAAATGATGATGATAAATGCAACACAACAAAGTGATAACAGTAAATGTGATAGCAACAATAAATAATGATAATGATAATAATAATAGCACAATAATAACAATAAAAACAATGATAATGATAATAATAATAATAATAATAATAATAATAATAATAATAATAATAATAATAATAATAACGATAACATGGTATTAATAACTATAATAGAGATGAACACAAATATAGTAAAAATATAATAATGATAAAAACTAATAATAATAATAACAATAATGAAAACAGAATATCAAATAAACACCAAATAAATAATAATAATAATAATAATAATAATAATAATAATAATAATAATAATAATAATAATAATAATAATAATAATATAAGTAGTAGCATAAAAATACCAATAATAAATAAACAAGGCAATAATAATGATGCATGATATTGAGTGACAAATAATAATAGCATTATACGATAAATAAACGTAACATAAAGGTAATAACAAAAATAATAATGGATAAAAACAATAATAATGATAATAATGGTGAATGAACATAAAAATCGAATTGCAAACAAATAATATATTAATAGTGATATTAACACATTAAAAAGCTAAAAGTAAATCATAGACATGATAATAATAGCAAAAAAAATAAAATTGACAACAATAAATAATATACGAAAAAAATAAATAAGAACAAGTCCAAAAATGTTTACCTTCAGAATTTTTTTAGATCGGAGAAACGGTGTCTCGATTTATTTTTGTTGTCGAATTTGTGGTGATGAAGATTTGAAGAAAATATAGAAATCAATATTTTGAAATAAAATCAAGAGAATATTTTGATAAAAAATATTTTTTGTGGGTGATTTGAGCAAAGGAAATTAATTTTCCAAGCTCAAATCACTCAAGAAATGAAATATGTTTTTTGAAGAAAAATAAATAAATTAAAACTTGAGAGAAAGAAAAAGAAGAACTTGAGAAAATCTTGAAGAACTTTTTGCTGGAGAGTCAAAGGAAAAAGGCTAGAGAAAACCCAAAAAAATCCCTCTGAAGAATGGTTGTCGTCCCTTTGCCAATGAAAATTGAATCCCATTTGACTGTGTGCTTTTGCTCAAAATGGAAAGAGACAGAGGAGTTTTATTTTAGTTTATCTAAATTAACAAAAAATGGTGAAAGAAAACCGGTAAGCGCGGTCTGAAAAACAGGCTGAACACCAAAAAAAGCTGGCCAAAGAGGCGGCCGCGCGGTGGCCAAGTGGCCACCACGCGGCCGCTTTGGCAATTAAAAAGAATGGCCGCGTGATGGCCATTTTGCCATCACGCGGCCATTATCATGGTAAATGGCCAAAATGTGGCCATTTACCACGTTTTTTCATATTTTTTATTTTTTTATTTTTTTAACTTTTCAAATTTCTTCTATTCTTAAATTAAATTAATTAAATAATTTGATTCCTCTTTTCCTATTAATTTGATTAATTAATTTAATTTAATTCAATTAAATTAATTACTTGATTTAATTTCTCTTTTCCAATTAATTAATTAATTTAATTTAATTCAATTAAACTAATTAACTAAATTAATTCCTTTTTTTTTTAAATATCAAAAATAACATTTTCCAATAATATTAATTTAATTGATTAATTAATTTTTTGTGATAATATATTTATATATATATGTGTTTATTTCTTATTAAAAAAAACGGGGGTCTCGACAAGGGAAACATCATTTCTGATGCCTCTGCCTGTAAGCCGATATCATTTTCATCATCAGGTAATTCTAATTTTGGACCGCCTCAGGACCCAGTGTCTACAGTTGCCCCCAATTTTGGGTAACTTAGAACCTAGGTGCCTAAGTGAGCCAAAATTCAGAAAAGAAGGGAAGAGACACGTACCTGAGGCGGTCGCTTTCCCAGACCGAATGGCACTATTGCAGTTTTCGGTGTGTTGGTTATTGCTGTAGCGGTAATGTCGTGATCGTGCAAACCCTCCGTGGAGTGGTAGTACCGTCATTGCGCAAATTGTTCTGAATTGGTAGTACCGTTGTCGTGCAAACCTTTCGTAGAATAGTAGTACCAGCAGCGTGCAAACCTTTTGAAGCAGTAGTACCGAGATCGTGCAAACCCTCCGTGGAGCAGTAGTACCGTCCTCGTGCAAACTGTTCTGAAGTGGTAGTACCGTTGTCGTGCAAACCTTTCGTAGAATAGCAGTACCGGCAGCGTGCAAACCCTTCCGAGATTTGAAGTAGTAGTACCGAGATCGTGAAACTTCTCCATGCAGTAGTAGTACCGTCCTCGTGCAAACTGTTTTGAAGTGGTAGTACTGTTGTTGTGCAAACCTTCTGTAGAATAGTAGTACCGGCAGCGTGCAAACCTTTTGAAGCAATAGTACCGAGATCGTGCAAACCCTCCGTGGAGCAGTAGTACCGTCCTCGTGCAAACTGTTCTGAAGTGGTAGTACCGTTGTCGTGCAAACCTTCCGTAGAATAGTAGTACCGGCAGCGTGCAAACACTTTCGAGATTTGAAGTAGTAGTACCAAGATCGTGTAAACCCTCCATGGAGTAGTAGTACCGTCCTCGTGCAAACTGTTTTTGAAGTGGTAGTACCGTTGTCGTGCAAACCTTCCGTAGAATAGTAGTGCCGGCATTATGCAAACCCTTTTGAGATTCGAAGTGGTGCCGTCTGTGAGCCCTTTGGTTAATTGTTTGTTTGGTCTGAATCGATGTTTTGATTGATGTTGTCGCTTCCCTTTCGTCGGAATTGGCGTTAATTCTTTTTTTCTGCAAGACCTAGAAAGCAAATATGCAGGTATAAATGGTGAGCATGCATATGAGATGCATATGTATGCAGGAATGCAGGATAAGAGTTCTTCCAAGTGGATTCGGAGGCATCGGATGGCTTGGTTGTCAGTTCCGGTTGGCCTGATGCCCTCTGAAATTGCTTTTGAGTTTCATGCCTTTAGGGGATTATGAGGTTCTCTTCTGATACCTGTAGTCATTATTTGAAGGTAGTGTGTCCCTCATGGATTTTCACACTAGCTTTTCTTAGCAGGAGATACGTCCTTGTCGGATTTTGACATAACCTTGTGCCTTATTTTTTACCTGGAATGGACCCAACCCAATCCAGCGGCTTTTATTCATTTTATTTTTTGTAGGGCAGACTGCCTGTTGTCAGGTTTTCACCCTGTCCTTTGGTCTAACTTTTGCTTAGAGCGCCAGTCATGGTTTTCATCTCTAACGGCCTCTTTTTTTTTATTTTTTTTTTGGGTGTGAGAGAAGATGGAGTTGTTGCGAAAGATCTTTCGGGTATGATTGGCATGTGCTTATGTCTCAGATTTTAGTTGTATGAGCTTGGTTTTTTTTTTTTTTTAGGAAGGAGCTATAGGGTTGGCTTCACAGTGGGTAGCTGGATAAGTCGACTGAAGTGCATGAGTAGCGAGGATGGTAGAGGGTAGATAGTAACAATATGCTGGTTTTATATCTAACTCAGACCTCTTTGAGTGTGCAAGATGAACTGCTCTGGTCATACCAATACATCTTTACATAAATGCATATATTTCAATCTGATTTCATAACACATGATCACTATTTGGCATTAACTCGAAAAATATGAGACCTCATCTAATCTCGGGATAGATCTTGAGAGCATCAAACTCCTGTTATCAATCAGCCCTCGCGGGTTTTCTTGATTGAATATTTTCTCTCTCTTTTTTCTTTTTTTTTCTTCTTTATTTAGCCTCTGCCATGGACCCTCCTTCAGTTTGTCAATGTTGGTTGAATTTGCTTTTATCTCCATTAGCCGGAGAGACCACTGCTTCTGGGAGTGGTTCCTCTTGATATCAAAGTTTTGGTCTTAGCTCTTGTACAGACTGGTTGAGGTGATGGGTTCCTTATTTGGGGCTTGAATGTGAAATCTCACACTTGGCCTTTATTGGCTTTGGCGGTTCGAGCCCTGGCTTTTATTGGCTTTGGTGGTCCAAACCCTGGAATGGCTGTTCAATGGCTGTGCTAGGGCGACAGGTTGGGCTTGAATGATTTGGGTCATTTTTATTGGCCTTGGTAGTTTAAGCTTTCAAAATGGTTTTCGACGGCTGGGATTGGGTGGATGGTTTGTGGGCTAGCCTTTTTGGCCCTTTTCAGTAGCTAAGAAGAATGGCAATGTGCAGGCATGTGTAGATCAACGGGATTTGAATAAAACTTGCCCCCAAACAGCATTCCCTTGCCCCCTGACCAATTCTCTCTTTTCTTCTCTCTTTTTTTTATTTATCAGATTTTTTTTTCTTTTAATAATTTCTTTTGTTTTTTTTTTTGCACCCCAATTTTCTTTCTTTTAACAAGCTTTGCTCAAATCCTAAAGTTTACATATATGTGCACTTTTTATCTTAACCACTGGGACCATTGTTGTTCAATCTGGTCGGGCATGTAAGTTTTAGTAAGGAATTTGGCTACAAGGGTTCTGGATGGTTAAGGGTCAGTTATAATTGGTTTTGAGGGTGCGCATTTCGAAAGGGTCGAGAGGAAAAAGGTCATATTGCTGGGTTCTGATGGGTTGTATATTTCTCGTGATGGTTTTGAGTTTTATTTGTCCGACTTTTGATGTAACTTTCGAAGTTCGATTTTATTCGGCAGCACCATATGTAGCTCAGGTGTTGTGGATGCAAAGAAGTGGCTTTCAAAATTCGGTTCGTCGTCATGTTGGCAAGTGGAAGTGGCGCGGTCTTCAGAATGTCCTTGTCAACTTTCGGCATGTCATACCAGGTCTAGGCAAAGGCTTTTTTATTATTATCTCTCAAAATTATCCTCTCTTCAAAAGTTATATCAGATGCCATCAAGATTTTGTTTGGATTCCCAAAGTTTCGAGATTAGATGGAGCCGTATTAATTGGGTTAATGTCAAAATGAATGGATGCATCGTGATCATGAGAAATGAAATCATAGAAATACCATATAAATAAACAAAAATCGTCCATCATATTGAAATAACCAAATTGTCATAAAGAGTTCAGAAAATAAAAGGAAACAAAGCATTAAAAATATAGTCTTCTTCTTGCAGCTCTGGCAAAACATGCCACTCAGGTGAGTTGGGCCCGATCACATCTTTGGTGGAGGGATAGCATTGCATCCTGCCTTCTTCTTTTCTCTCTTCTTGGGGTTCGTGATCTGCTTGGTGTCGATGAGGTCCTGGATCTTATTTCTCAAAGTTCGGCAGTAATCCGTCAGGTGCCCGGTGTGCTAATGGAAGGCACAGTACTGGTCATCCCTATGCCCCGGCTGTTCTTGAGTTGCAGCTGGCCTAGGTGTTAGTGGTCTCAGTTTACCTTCCTTGGTCAACCTCTCCAGTACCCAGGATAGAGAGCGGCCCAAATTAGAGCAGTACCTCTGACCTTGCCCCACTCCGGTGGCTGAGACCTCGGCTGTCTTAGCATTTTTCCCATTACTGCTTCCAGCCCCTCCTGACTTATAGCCTGACTGGTTCCCAAAGTTCCTCCCAGCAGAGTTATTTTGGCTTGCCTTCTTTGCTAGGTAGGCTGCCTCGGCTTCCACAGCAATGTCTTTGAGCGACTCCCAATCCCTGAGTCCCTTGAAGCTAAGCAAGTCCCTCAAGTAGGAGTAGGAGTTCCTGATGAATAGCCTAAACTGATCAGCAGTGTCAGGCTTTCGTTTCATTTCCATAACCCGGTTCCTCCACCTAGTGAGGTACTCGTGGAATGATTCATTATGTTTCTATTGAAGAAGCTCGAGGTCCTTTAGAGTGACCTCCATCCTGGTGCTGCAGTCATATTGCTTCATAAACTCGTCAATCAGGAGGTCCCAGTCCTCTTTTAATCTCCTGTCAAGGCCATGATACCAGTCCACTACCGGACCCGCTAGGCTTAGACAGAAATAGTCCACCTTTTACCTCTTAGTCAGACCTGTGCCCTTCATCACCAGGGTGTACTGCTTAATGTGTGCGGACGGGTCCGATGTCCCATTAAATTTTGGCAGCTCGGGCATCCTGAACATCTGGGGCAGTAGCTCCTCATCCCCCAAATCTCTGTCCTCGGGGTTGATTCCCTTACCAGCTAATAATAAGCGAGTTATTACCTCAATTTGTTGCCTTATCCCTCTCATGGCTTCATTTTCTGCCCTGGGTGCTCTACCCCTCACGACTTGATGGGCTGCTATCTCTTCAACCTCCTCTTCTATCAAAAAATCCTCATCAGGGTCACGGACCCTTGCCCTTCTTGGCTCGATAGGCACAGCAGCAACTTTAGGCTCTTCTACAGGTTGATGGGCAACACCTCCAATGAGGGGAGCCTCCCCACCAGCAGGCGGTTGGCTTGCCCCCGAGGAGGGGCTACCGGTGGTTGTGGAGCAACTGGTGCTTGTGGAGCAGGAGGCTGAGCAATCCTTTCGGCCATTGCTCCCATCATTTCTAGCATTCTCCGTTCAAAATCCTCTAGTCTCCTGGCAAGGTCTTGGGTGGTTAGGTTTTTGATCTCTTCTGCGATTGAGGATGATTCGCTACTTGTTGAGAATGACTCAGAGTCCCAAAAAGGCACTAGTTCTCGCAATTCGAAGGGCGAGTCTGTTCTCACTAGCCGGCCGTCAGAACCCCTAGTCCACTTGTATGAATCTATGATGGCTGAAAAGCTCAAATGGTTAGCATGATGCATGGATGACATTTAAAGATGCATAATCGTGAGTTATGCAGCATTTCGCAACCACATGCAAGCAGATAGATCCTTCCAACCTTATTTCTCCCACACACGAGGTCGTGCGATCTCTTTCCTAGGTGGACTTCATCCGAGGGCTAACAGGGAACCCATCGGACACGTATGGCACACGGTGGAAAACTGGCAGCATAACAGTCTTAACCTAATGCGCATTCGTATGAGTTTTGGCCATTACGTATTTGGACAATTCAATCAAGTTATGGTGGGCTTACCGGGGCATGAAAACCTTTGATAAAGGACCACTTAATTTGGTTGATTTTGTCTAATACGTGATGACCCACATCACAAGCATTGTATTAAGGAGCATGCTACCTAGGGGAAGTTTTTACTTGCCATTACATGGGCTTTGGTCAAGGTGATAAAACTTTAGGGCTACCCAAGCATGGTCCCTGCCAACGGGTCTACCTCATCACGAGCATAGCGACCAATCGAGTCTCCATTTGATATACCAAAAGGTACAAGGCTTGGGCTGGTGATTATCCTTAACACTTCCCTATAATGAGTAAAAGTAGGGTCGTGCTTTGGAAATGCACCGAGGTAAGAAGGGATCAACTAGCGTAATTCTAAGGCTCTAAGATGCAATGCAAATTTTTGAAAAGAGATAGAATTTTAAGTTTTAAAAACCCAATTATACATTTTAAGAAAAGCACTTTCGGAGCAAAGTCTCAAACACAAAGTCCCCAGTGGAGTCGCCACTGTAACGCGCGCCGACGGTACCCAGCAAGGGCCCTCGCTTGTGAATCCGCATTCGGGATTCGAGGTGTTGGTTTGCGTCTTTTTGATCATGGGCGTCATGAGACATCATCGGTATATCCCTCCCAATAGGACATTGGGGAGAACCACCTAGCCTAATGACGCCTAAAGGCACCTTTGAGGTATTTGGAGTCGCCACCCAATTTGCGAGAAATTGGAAAAAGTCTCTCACCTCTAACGGTCTAAACCAGAGATTCGGTGTTCGGAACTTCCCTCTTATTTATGCTTTGGTTAATTATAAATGGATTTTTAACTTCTTAAAATTGTATCTCTCATCTCACGCGATCGATGTATTTAAAATTAAAGGCACAATGAAAGCACGTAAAGAAAAAATAAATGAAAGCGATAAAAGCGATAAACGAGGTAAATAAGGAAAGCGGTAAACACACAAGCACACAATTACAAGAGAAATAGGGGCAAAATACAATCCCAATGAAAGGAAATTAAAAATGTAAATGGAACGGAATACAATCCCCAAAAATAAATAAAGTTGCCCCAAAATTAATTACAAGGGCCCAAAAAGAAATGAACTTGAATTTAAAACACTCACACAAGATCGAAATAAAAAGACATGCATAAATCGGGACATTATTTTAGGAACATTGGTTCCTTCGCACTTGTTCGAAATTTAGGAATATTGGTTCCTTCGTATTAATTTAAAGAGGGTTCGAAGAGTCGTTTTGATTGTTTGAATTGGAAAACCGGGATGAGTGATCCCATTTTTGGAGAAAAGTTGGCTCTTCGTTTTAATTGTGATGTTTTTATTGTTAGACTAAAACAAGGGACATTGGTCCCAATTTTATTAGTAAAAATTCCAATTTAATTATAAAAATATTTTTGTGATTTTTTATCGCATGCGTGCACAAATAAAATAATTATTTATAAATAAACGCAACAAAAGGATAGGAAATTAGAGAGATCTCACCGAACCGATGTGACTCTCCTCGCGTCGCGACCTATCCGGGGAGTCGCGGGGATGCTCCAATAACCCAACTCAAGTTAAATCTCAGACAAAAAATAGCATCAAAAATATTAGTAATGGTTCTAAAAATTAAAACATTAATCAAGTGAAGATAAAACTAATATTGGGCACAATAACAAGTAATAATAGTAATAATAGTAAAAATGATGATGATAAATGCAACATGATAGAGTTGGGATACGCCCATGACTCTATATTGGATTGAGTTCCAATTAAGATTAAATTGAGTTATTTAATATAAATTAAATTACCAAATCCTATCTCAGAAAGGATTCTGAGTTAGACTAGGGTTAAGACTCTAGCCTTTAGGACCTCTATAAATAGAGGTGAGGTCCTCATAATTTGGTAACGAGAAAACTTATACGCCGCAAGGCTGCTCTTTCCCACTCACTTTATTTTGTGTTAATCTTTCAGGGACTTCTAGATTGTGATCTAACTGCTATTATCCCGAGTGGGTAAAAGCCAGACCGGTGACCAATAAAAGGAGATCCTTGTAACGCTTCCGCAACGAGATTTACCGCGCTACAACAAGTATGTATCTATACTTCTCTTCTTTTATTCTATTCCCTTCATTGGTATAAGAGCCACGTTTTATTGCGTCCTGGCATGCGGCTTAAAAATTGATCTAAAATTTTATGAGTAAAATTTGTAGATCTAGGAAGCATGAAACGCAACAAAAATTTGTTTTTTGTGTGAAAAATATATATGTGTGTATATTTTGGCTCAATTCCGTGTATGTGTACACCGAAACCCGAGGGATAAAATTGAATATTCAAAACGCTAGTCTAGAAATTTGATTTTTTGTTTTGACCATTCCACTGTGTTCACAAACCCCGAAACCCCCGGCCGGCCGAAATCCAGAGAGCTGAATCAGCCGGGAAGGTGGCGCGTATCTTGTACGCGCCACCACACGTTGGGCGCGTGCGCGTGGGCGGTGGCCCACACACACGCAAACACGTGTCAAGGAGTGACACGTCCTTGACACGTGGCCCAATGATCGTGAGCCACGTGGCAGACTGAGGTCATGCCACGTGGCTCCGACGTGTCCCCTGGTGTCACGTGGGCGCCAGGTGGACCAATAGGGGGTCGACACGTGGCAAGGCTGGGACCTACCACGTGTCATGATGACATGTCATCATCGTCCATGTGTACCAATCAGCGTCTGCCACGTGTCAAGCCATGTCACTGCCACGTGGCATGACACGTGTCCATATGGTGCCACGTGGGCCAATAAGAGTCGGACACGTGTCACACTATGGTGTTGACACGTGTTCGGCCAGGGGAAGTCGCGCGTGTGACACGTGGGGGCGCGTGAGCGCGTCCCCCTCCCTCTCTTCGGTGCGTGTAGGCGCGTGGGGGCTTCTCCGGCCTCCAAATCAGCTCCAATTTTTTGCGAAAATATTTTTCATAATATTTCTGATTTTTTGGTCTATTTTTTAAAATTTTTTGATGACCATAAATTATTTTTGTTTATTTTTGAAATAAATATTATAAAATAATTATGGAAAATGAGTTTTCTATTTTTAAAATATTTTAAAAAATTTTTATATGATTATTTGTCCTTATTTGTTGATTGAAATGTGTTTCAATCATATGTGTTTATACATGAGTGTATTAACCATTTGAATTTCTGTAATGTGTTTCAGAAATAATGATAAGGACACCTATGATTCCTAAAACCCCGCATGGGATTGCTTTAAGAAATGCAAGAGTGCGTTCACTAAGCAAAATGAGAATGCGGAGGAACATTCGAGCTGATGATATTGATGCTATAGTGCGTCATATATTAACTATGCATAAACAAATGCAGGAGTGCATTTGGATTGGAGGTTTAAGCTTAGGAAGGGATGACAGAGATAAAATCAAAGCGTTGGTTAACTTTTTTGAATATCTTCAAGCCCTGAGAGAGCTTTTGGAAACTACTTGGTACATAGGAGATAGAGTTTATAAGAAATCTATCATCCATTTTTTAGCTAGAGTTGCCAAAAGAGGAGTGTTGAGGAGCAACATTCCATCTGTGATGAAATTAAGCAGTGGACGAAAAGTGTATCGTCCATGGCTTCATCAGCGAACTTATGAGTTCCCTTATGAATTGATGAAGTTGGTCAAAGAATCAGTCCCTGTGTTTGTGAAGGTCTTGAGAAGATCTAGTTTTCTAGATTAGTTGACATGAGTGTCAATTATAGTTAGCGTTTGATTTTATAGGATTTATGTTCCCTATTATTATTATTATTATTATTATTATTATTATTATTATTATTATTATTATTATTATTATTATTATTATTATTATTTTACATGTGTGTCTTATTTGAGAATTATTGAATTTATTTATTGGTTGAATGAATGAGTTTATTCCTTATGGCTTTTAATTTTTTTTAATAAATGTGTTTATTTTAAAATGTTAATTGCCCTTGCAATATTTTATGAGTAAAATGTTTGCATGTTTATTAAGTAGAGACTTAATAAAATAAAAACCAATAAAATATCCCTCAAAAGTTTAAGAACTTAAATAATTCAATAATTCTGATTTACTATACATGAAATCTTAACCTATAAAGTTGGACATTAGAACTTAGAAGGTAATTGGTACTTTAAGTATACTTTTCGAATTTGAGTCTAATAGAAAACTTTATTAGGTTATTATTTCAGGTGTATAGTAAATTGCATGTATTGCCTAATCTCCCACTAATAACGTGCAACTTTGTTCCATTTGAATCAGAGGATACAAATGGCATCTGCTTCCAAATCAATTATCGCTGAATTAAACAAAGACTTTAAATTAAATGGCGACAATTATGAAATATGGAGCATGAAGATCCAGTATGTGCTAGAGGAGCAAGAGGCTCTTGAAACCTTGAGTTCGGTTATGGCTGAACCCGAGGATGGCAACACGGCCCAGCATAGGCGGGACCGAGAAGTATATCTGGCATGGAAGAAAAAGAATTCCACTGCTCGTGTCATTCTCCTGAGTGCTATGGAGGATGATATAACTAAGCAATTTTGCAAGTATCAGAACGCAATGGATCTGTGGATCTCTTTGCGGGAGAAGTTTGGCGGAGTGACTCTAACTAAGCTCCGATCTTTAACAATCAAGTTTGATACTTATCAGAAGAAGGCTGATCATTCGATGCGAAAACATCTCAGGGAGATGGAAAATATGATGAGCGAGCTTAGTGAATATGGTCATAAGTTGACCGACGAGCAGCAGGTGCAAGCTGTCATCCTTTCCTTACCCAAGAGTTGGGAGCATATGAAAATGCAACTAACTCATATAGACAGTGTGAAGACATTTGAGGATGTCGCAAGACATTTGGAGCTAGAAGAGGACAGATTGGCATCGATTAAGGTCAATGCCGAGGTGCATGTGGCACAGTCCCGTTCTGGTGGAATGAGTTCCAACCAGAACAAAAGAAGGAGCTTCAAAAATCGGGATAAGGAACCTGCCAAGAAGAATAAAAGGCAATAAAAGGAGAAGAATTCTAAAAGGTCCAAAGGCAAGAAAAAGATAAACATTTCAAAAGTGAAATGTTTTAACTGCCAACAGAAAGGACACTATGCAAGAGACTGCACTGTGCCCAATCAGGTACACTATTCTAACTCAAGAGTGAGTGAAATTTGTGTATCTAGTTCTGTATTTTTAACTGAATTTCATCTTTTGTGGGTGGTTGATTCAGGAGCAACGGACCATGTAGCAAAGGATCGAAATGCCTTTGTAGAGTTCCGACGAATACCATATGGAGCAAAATATGTATATGTGGGAAACGACGCAAGAGTGCCGGTTAGAGGGATTGGCGCGTGTAGATTAGTCTTACGCAAAGGCCGAACCTTACTCCTACATGATGTGCTTTATGCTCCAGATATTTGTAGGAATTTAGTTTCTGTTCTTGTGTTATTAAAACTTGGTTTTGATTTACACTTTAAAGATGACAGTGTGAGCTTATGTTTGGATGATGTCTATTATGGTTCTGGTTTTATTTCGAACAATTTCATTGTTTTGGATATCGATCCTAACTTTATGAATAATAATAGTTTTTCTTTAATCTCTTCTACTTCACATAATAATGAGAATCATGTGAAATTATGGCATGCTAGATTAAACCATATTGGACAAAATCGAATGAGTCGGTTAGCCAAAGCTAGTTTACTAGGCGATTTGAATGAGGTCGAATTACCTACATGCGACATTGTCTAAAAGGAAAACTAGTGAGAAAACCGTTCGGAAAAGGAACTAGAGCTGAATTTCCATTGCAATTAATTCATTCTGACGTTTGTGGTCCAATGAATGTGAGGGCAAGGCATGGGGCCTACTACTTCATCACTTTTATAGATGACTATACAAGGTATGTTCATGTCTACTTGATTTCTCACAAGTCAGAAGCATTGAATTGCTTCAAAACTTTTATGAACTTAGTTGAGAATCAATTGGATAAAAAGATCAAAGCTTTAAGGACTGACCGAGGTCGGGAATATCTTTCAGATGAATTTAAAGCTTTGTGTGATGAAAAAGGGATTGAACATCAGTTGTCCATTCCCAGAACTCCACAACAAAACGGTGTTGCGGAAAGGAGAAATAGGACTCTCCTTGATATGGTTAGATCTATGATGGCAGAAGCAAATTTGCCCATCTCCTATTGGGGAGATGCTTTACTTACTGTCACATATGTTTTAAATCGAGTGCCCTCAAAATCAGTCGCATCCACACCTTACGAGTTGTGGACTGGTCGACAGCCTGACCTAAGCCATCTACAACCTTGGGGTTGTGCTGCTTACGTCCATGATACCTCAAGTAAATTTGGTAAATTGGGACCAAGAGGTAAAAAGAGTATCTTTGTGAGATATTCTGAAGTATCAAAAGGATACGTATTCATGGGTGAGCAAGAGAATGGTTCTGTGACTGAATTTGAATCACGAGACGTCATATTCTTGGAAAATGAGTTTCCAAAGTTGGGCGAAGTGAATCAAGATTTCACTTTCTATGAAACTCAGGAAGATGAACCATCAGGATCACTCCATCCGAGTGGGAGGGAATTAGAGGAAGAAGGTCAATATCTTTCTCCTCTACATGATCCGGATGTTCGATTTGAGTGGGAGCATTCCTGACTCCAGTGGGAGTATGGAACATGGTCCCAGTGGGAGTATTCCGAATTACGATGAATATATGAGACATGTTTATCAAGATTCGAAACTGCGTAAGTCTAAAAGGATAAGTGTTCCTCGCCGACGATTTGAGATCGAAGGCTTGAACATAGCCCTTTTAATTACCCCACAAAACGAGGAAGAGCCTAAAAACATAAAAGAGGCCTTCTCATGCCCAGCTAAAGAAAAATGGATCAATGCAATGGAAAAAGAAATAGCATCTATGAGGTCAAACCGTGTTTGGGAACTGGTTGATCTACCCGAAGGACGCAAACCGATTGGGAACAAATGGATTCTCAAGATAAAGCGAAAAGCTGATGGAAGTATCGAAAGATACAAAGCTCGGTTAGTCGCTAAGGGGTTTACACAGCAGGAAGGGATTGACTGTGAGGAGACTTTCTTCCCTGTTGTGAGATTTACGTCTATAAGGTTAATTCTTGCCATAGTGGCGAGTTTAGACCTAGAGCTACATCAAATGGATGTAAAGACTACTTTTCTCAATAGAGAATTGAATGAAGAAATCTACATGGAACAACCTGTAGGTTTCATCGAAAAAGGCAGCGAACATAAGGTTTGCCAATTGAAAAGATCAATCTATGGCCTTAAACAGTCTTCACGACAATGGTATTTGAGATTTCATGATACAATCATGTCAAATGGATTTAACATGATTGATGAAGACCATTGCGTGTATAATAAAAGCTCTAAAAATAACTTTGTCATTTTAACATTGTATGTAGATGACATACTAATAGCTGGAAATGACAAAGTGTACGTAAATCAAATTAAAGATTGGTTATCGTCCAACTTTGAAATGAAAGATATGGGTAATGCAGACTACATTCTTGGAGTTAAGATTTCAAGAGATCGTTCGAGAAGGTTGTTGTCCCTTTCTCAAGAGACATATATCAACAAAGTCCTTGAACGATTCAATATGCAAAACTGTAAACCCATAAACTGCCCCATTGCCAAGAATCAGTTTCTTAGCAAAGAGATGTGTCCTAAGATGCCAGATGAAATGGAGCGTATGAGAGACGTTCCTTATGCCAGTGCCGTGGGTAGTCTTATGTATGCTATGTTGTGTACGAGACATGATATTTGCTATGCAGTGGGCATGGCAAGTAGATATCAATCTAACCCGGGTGAAGCACATTGGAAAGCAGTTAAGAGGATACTTAGATACCTCAAAGCTACAGCAGATTATTCTCTCTGTTATGAAGGCAAGGATCTGCAATTGAGAGGATGCACTGATACTGATTGGGCTAGAGATGTGGACGAGAGGAAATCCACTTCAGGTTTCATATTCTTGCTTGGCAAGGGTGCCATCTCATGGAGTAGCAAGAAACAAACCTGTGTAGCCTTATCAACGATGGAAGCTGAATTTGTAGCTTCCGCAGCTGCAGTATAAGAGGCAGTTTGGCTAAAACGGTTGATGGACCATTTAAGAGTAACTACCTCGGAGGGACAAGTAACAGTCTATAGTGACAGTCAATCATCGATAGCTTACACAAAAGATCCGAAATTTCATAGTAGGACTAAGCATATCGACATAAAGTATTATTATATAAGAGATATAGTTGATGGGGAGATGTGAACTTACAGTACATATCTACGCATGATATAATAGCAGATCCGTTAACTAAACCTGTAACGAAAGATGTGTTTGAGAGACACATTAGAATTCAGGGTTTGCGTAGAATTTGATGTGTACTGACTTTATTTTTGTAATCCCTTAACATTATTATTTATGAATAATAATAAAGTTCATTGTTGGCAATACATGAGTGTGAATGTTTAATATGTGAACATTTACTATTAATTGTTTGAGTTTGAGCATGTCAGACAGAGAAGTAGCCCACTCACAAGGGTGTTTACCTTAGTTTTGTCGATGAGTTGGCAAAGACTAAGATGAGGCAATTTTTGAACAAATGAGGATGCTCGAGAGCCTGTTCAAAATGAAAGTGTCGTCTTGTAGAAATTACAAGATATGTCTTATTAAGGTGCAAGATAAAGTCATACATAAGGTTGTATGCTTTGGATTGAGATCCAAAATTAGGATTGTATGGAATCCGATGGTTAGTTATGTGTAACTACCATATTTTGTCTTAAAAGCGAGAAGTAGTTCTTAAGTAAGCGAACTAAAGTTGGGTGCTTCGGTGCATCGCAGCCTTACGCTTCTGTATGGTGTTTTATGTACACATTATTTAAATGTGAGACATGCACTCCTTTAAGGGAAGGAAAGAACACCATAACACATGTTTTATACCGTGTGTGCTTTAGTGACCAAAGGGATGGGAATTTAATACAATTGATCTCAACTTTCCCTATTGTGAGACCCTGTTAATATATCGACCCTTAGAACCCTTAACTTATCCCTGAAGTATGGTTCAATGTGGCTAGCTTGGTTAGTCTCCAAGAGGTCTGGGAAAAATTTAGGCCTAGCGGATCTAACTAGAAAAACGAGTTGAATCGTGATGGATGGCATATAGTAAGAGGGGAAGATAACCTTTTAATCACATTCATAAGAATTCGTGGTTCACCGACATGTCTATTATTGTTTCTATGAGTTGAAACATAATAGTGAACACGAATGACGTTTTATGAGATCATGAGTCAAAACGGTGATTGTGAGAAGGTGGTCTAGGGTTAGGCATACGTGGAATAAAAGGATCGTCTTTTTCGAGAAGCTATATATCCCTAACAGGTGTATAGCAATAGTGCTCTCGAGATATGCTGGTCACACAATCTATTAGTTTGTATAACTGAAGATTATAAATGGAATGTGTTCCGTCATGTGCGAGTGGGAGATGATAGAGTTGGGATACGCCCATGACTCTATATTGGATTGAGTTCCAATTAAGATTAAATTGAGTTATTTAATCTAAATTAAATTACCAAATCCTATCTCAGAAAGGATTCTGAGTTATACTAGGGTTAAGACTCTAGCCTTTAGGACCTCTATAAATAGAGGTGAGGTCCTCATAATTTGGTAACGAGAAAACTTATACACCGCAAGGCTGGTCGTTCCCACTCACTTTATTTTGTGTTAATCTTTCAGGGACTTTTAGATTGTGATCTAGCTGCTATTATCCCGAGTGGGTAAAAGCCAGACCGGTGACCAATAAAAGGAGATCCTTGTAACGCTTTCGCAACGAGATTTACCGCGCTGCAACAAGTATGTATCTATACTTCTCTTCTTTTATTCTATTCCCTTCACAACACAACAAAGTGATAACAGTAAATGTGATAGCAACAATAATTAATGATAATGATAATAATAATAGCACAATAATAACAATAAAAACAATGATAATGATAATAATAATAATAATAATAATAATAATAATAATAATAATAATAATAATAATAATAATAATAATAATAATAATCATGATGATGATGATAACATGGTATTAATAAAGATGAATAACTATAATAAAGATGAACACAAATATAGTAAAAATATAATAATGATAAAAACTAATGATAATAATAATAATAATAATAATAATAATAATAATAATAATAATAATAATAATAATAATAATAATAATAATAATAATAATAATAATAATAATAATGAAAACAGAATATCAAATAAACACCAAATAAATAATAATAATAATAATAATAATAATAATAATAATAATAATAATAATAATAATAATAATAATAATAATGAAAACAGAATATCAAATAAACACCAAATAAATAATAATAATAATAATAATAATAATAATAATAATAATAATAATAATAATAATAATAATAATAATAATATAAGTAGTAGCATAAAAATACCAATAATAAATAAACAAGGCAACAATAATGATGCATGATATTGAGTGACAAATAATAATAGCATTATACGATAAATAAACGTAACATAATGGTAATAACAAAAATAATAATGGATAAAAACAATAATAATGATAATAATGGTGAATGAACATAAAAATCGAATTGAAGCAAACAAATAATATATTAATAGTGATATTAACACATTAAAATGCTAAAAGTAAATCATAGACATAATAATAATAGCAAAAAAAAAAAATAATATTAATAACAATAAATAATATAGGAAAAAAATAAATAAGAACAAGTCCAAGAATGTTTACGCTCATAATTTTTTTAGATCAGAGATACGGTGTCTCGATTTATTTTCCTTGTCGAATTTGTGGATGAAGATTTAAAGAAAATATAGAAATCAATATTTTGAAATAAAATCAAGAGAATATTTTGATAAAAAATATTTTTTGTGGGTGATTTGAGCAAAGGAAATTAATTTTCCAAGCTCAAATCACTCAAGAAATGAAATATGTTTTTTGAAGAAAAATAAATAAATTAAAACTTGAGAGAAAGAAAAAGAAGAACTTGAGAAAATCTTGAAGAACTTTTTGCTGGAGAGTCAAAGGAAAAAGGCTAGAGAAAACCCAAAAAAATCCCTCTGAACAATGGTTGCTGTCCCCTTGCCAATGAAGATTGAATCCCATTTGACTGTGTGCTTTTGCTCAAAGAGACAGAGGAGCTTTATTTTAGTTTATCTAAATTAACAAAAAATGGTGAAAGAAAACCGGTAAACGTGGTCTGAAAAACAGACTGAACACCAAAAAAAAGCTGACCAAAGAGGTGGCCGCACGGTGGCCAAGTGGCCACCATGCGGCCGCTTTGACAATTAAAAAGAATGGCCGCGTGATGGCCATTTTGCCATCACGCGGCCATTATCATGGTAAATGGCCAAAATCACGCAGCCATTATCATGGTAAATGGCCAAAATGTGGCCATTTACCACGTTTTTTCATATTTTTTATTTTTTTATTTTTTTTTTAACTTTTCAAATTTCTTCTATTCTTAAATTAAATTAATTAAATAATTTGATTCCTCTTTTCCCATTAATTCAATTAATTAATTTAATTCAATTAAATTAATTACTTGATTTAATTCCTCTTTTCCAATCAATTAATTAATTTAATTTAATTCAACTAAACTAATTAACTAAATTAATTCCTTTTTTTTTAAATATCAAAAATAACATTTTCCAATAATATTAATTTAATTGATTAATTAATTTTTTTGTGATAATATATTTATATATATGTGTGTTTATTTCTTATTAAAAAAACGGGGGTCTCGACAAGGGAAACATCATTTCTGACGCCTCTGCCTGTAAGCCGGTATCATTTTCATCATTGGATAATTCTGATCTTGGACCGCCTCAGGAACCGGTGTCTACAATTATCTTCTTTAATTCATTTGTTTTTGTTGTACAACAGTACAAGTAATGTTTTCGCATTTTGTTTTTTTTCTTTTATTTTTTTTCTTCTATATATATATATATATATATATATATATATATATATATATATATATATATAAAATTCAATTACACACTTTACTATCAATTGTCCTAAAATTTATTTATATTATTGTTGTTATAAAATATAAATTTTATTGAGATTAATTTTTAATGAAAATGTTTAAATATATTAGTGGGATCATTTTTTAATGGGATCAAAAGTTAATGGGGTCATTTAGTGAGTTAATTTTGAAAAAAAAAATTATCAAGGGTATTTTAATTTTTTTTTAATTGAGTGAGGTCAATTGACCCCATTTAATATAATGTCCCTACGCTTCTGGGTACCACTAAACTTAAGAACCATATGAATAAATTGTAAAATGCATCCACATAGTGTAGAAACAAGACAAACACAATTATCTTTACAACCAACTTCTACTATTGATGGTAACTTTATTACAATATTAACTAATTTGGAATTTCATGAAGAGTATAGTAGAAAATTTCTTGCTTTTTATGATTATACTTGTTGAATTTCCATTTAGTTTTGTTGAGGGAGAAAGATTTAGGAAGTTTGTTGCTAGTTTATGTCCTTGGTTCAAAATGACGTCTAGATGGACTGTGGCAAGTGATGCTAATCAATTGTTTATCGATGAGAAAAAAACTTTAAAAGCATTTATTAAAGAGCACGCTCAGTCTGTTTGTATAACTACTGATACATAGATTTTCGTACATAATATCAATTACATATATGCGACTGTTCATTTCATTGACAAGGATTGGAAGTTGCAAAACAAGATTGTAAATTTTTGTGCAGTTGGTAGTCACAGGGGTAAGACACTTGCTCAAGATCTTGAAAAATATTTGAAGGAGTAGGGGATTTATGACAGTGTTTTTCATTATAACTAATAATGCAAAAATAAATGACAAAATGGTTGCAACTTTAAAAAATAAGCTCATTGCAAAAGGGATTGCTATTTCAGAAGGTAAATACCTTCATGTGAGATGCATTGTTCACATACTTAGCATTGTTGTGCAAGAAGCATTAAAAGATGCTGGCCTTTATGTTAAAAGGGTTAGGAATGCTTGTAAATTTATTAGATCATCACCTGCTAGATTAAAGAGATTTAAGGAATCTTGTGTGGCTGGAGGAGTTGAGTGTTGAAAATAATTGTGATTAGATGTGGTAACTAAATGGAACTTCACATATTTGATTTTAAGCAGTGCACTTAAATATGAAAATGTATTTGATGTTTATGAGACTGTGGATCTATACTTTAAAATTGAATTAGACTCATGGATGTCTTCGGGTTTGGATGGTGCACCTACTTGGGTTGATTGGCAGGTGGTAGATAGAATTACAAGTATATTGAAATAATTTTATATAGCTACCTTGCGCATTTCTAGTTCTACTTATGTCACATCTTACACATACGAGACTGAAATTTGTGATTTGTATGCTAAGTTGTGTGATTGGAAAACAAGCAATGATGTTGAATTGATGGAAATGGGATTGAAAATACAAACTAAATTTAACAAGTATTGGAGAGATTATGATAAATGAACAAACTTATTTACATGGCTTATGTCCTCGATCCTAGGGAAAAACTTAAATACATAGAAGCTATTATTATTACCATTTATCGTGATGAAAAAGGAAAGTATCTATTTGATGGTGTGAAAATTGCCATGCATGAGTTATTTGATGAATATAAGAGAAAATTGCAACTTGATTGTAGTTATGGAGTTAAAAGTCAACCAAGCTTGATTTTAACTAAATTCGATGTCGGGGAAAGAGGAATTTTAAAACAAAGAATTAAGCGAGTAAGAGTAGAAAGTGGTGTCACAGGAGATAGAAAAACTGAGTTGGACTTGTACTTAAATGAGGCCGTGTATGAAGATGAAAAGGGGAATTTTGACTTGTTGAAATGGTAGAAGTTGAATTTAGAGCGATTTTTTATCCTTTCTCATATGGCTAGAGATATCCTAGCAGTCCCAATTTCTACCTTTGTTTCAAAGTCAGCATTTAGCACTAGTGGGAAAGCGATTGATCCATTTAGAAGTTCATTGACGCCTAAAATATTGAAAACTTTGATATGCATGCAAAATTGGCTTCGAGAATATAATGAACACATAAAGGTTGAAGAAGATTTGGATGTCATTGAAAAACTTGAGGATGGTATGTATTGTTTATTTTTTTCTCGTTTAATATCTTATATTATTATAAGTTTTTATTGATTTTATTACTGTTTATCCAATTTATAGAGCTGGAGAAATTTAATCAAAGTGAAGTTCAAACTAATCAAGAGACATCATCAAGTGTAAACCAAGAAACACCATCAAATTTGGAGAGCATAACTCTAGATGATTGAGTAATTAATAATATGGTAAATTGTTAGTGTAAGCCCTAGCCCCAATACATTGTAATAAAACACTTTAGTTAATAAATGAGGCATTTGTTTTACCAATTGTATTCCTGTGCATATCAATTGATAGAATTGTCCAAGAATGTCGTTTCAGTTTAAGTTATCATGTGTGAGGCACATGGTTGTAAGACCTTGAAACAAATGAGACTTCATTCTAAATATCCCTAGTCAGTCATTGTTATGGGAATAACAAATGAATTAAGACTAGTATGCTCTCTCTGATTAGTTGAGTTCTGTCTTACGGATCATAAGGACAAAAGTGTCAATCAGAGATCATAGATACATGTTTATAACATGGTATTTGGATACGATCCACACATGAGAACACTACATGGTACAAGTCATAAGTGTTTCTCATATGCAAGTTTTGTATCGAAGTTCTTAGACCTAAAATCTCTATGAAACTCTTTATGAATTACTGTGTACTTTGACATACACCTAACGTGCTCGTAACTGAGTGACAAGTATGGGTATGCTTGGGTATGCATTGATTCATATTAGAGAGCATGAGAGAAGTGAAGGGATTACCCCTCTCTATAAGAGAGAAAAATATCATCGGCCACTTGATCAGTGAACTGAGAAGTGTATGGCCATACCGAGATGTAATAATGTGCAATCATTATTTATCTGAGAGTTCAGTGTCACTGGAATATCAAGAAAGGAATTAACTTACACATGAGGATGACTTGTTCCATGCCTTATGTTAATTCTGATATTTATGGGTAAGGGACTATACAAAATTGCATTAGGTCACCAAATGCCATTTGCATTTTCATTTAATTTGGAATGCTATAAATATCTTGCTAGAGAATATATATAGCCTTTGAATTAATTCATTAATTCAATTGCCAATATTAAATGGACCTATAGGATCGCACACAAAGCATTGGGCTTAAAATATTTAAATAAGGCATTGAGCATTAATTTGGGCTTTTGATAAAAGTCAAGCTAATGTATGTAATGGGTATTAAATTGCTATTGGACCTTGGTCCATGAGAGAGGAAGATTTCGGCCCACATGGTTTAATGTCAATTAATTTAATAATATTGATTAAGTTAATTGAGTATTAAATCCTAATTGAATTTTAAATTCAAAAGGGTTTAAATTAATGTTTGTTACTTATCTATAGGAAGTGTTTAAGGTTGAATAAACTACTTTTAGCTAGTAAAATTCTGAATAACACTTGCCATAAGATGAGGATAAAGATTAAAAAGAAAAAACCCTAGTGCAAAATAAAAGTAGGCGTGAACTTCCCTCTCTCTCTCTCAAAAATCTTTTCTTGGCCGAAATACACAAGGAGAAGAATTCTTTCTTTCTTTTTTGTGTGATTAGGCATTAATAGCACCAAAAGAAAGTGCAAGATCAAAAATCTTGTAGCTTTAACCCTTGCCATTACACAATACTTATATTGAGAGCTAGCATTATCGGTTTTAAGCCTTGCTTGAAAGTGTGTGTGTGAGCATAGAGAGGATTGGCGCAAAGGCTATTCCTTGGCATTGGTGGTGAAGATCAAAGGTGGACAATATCATCTTACTTGCTGGTCATCATCAAATTCATTTAGGAATAGGCATCTAAAGTTGTAAGTTTTTTAAAAAAAAACCCTAAAAGTGCATGTTTCGATTCTTGTCGTGGATTTGTTTAATGTGTATGATCGTTTTTCGATATTTTTCCGCTGCGTTATCTACATACACATACCATGACATCTTCCATCAGTGGTATCAGAGCCTAAACATGCTTATTTTAGTGCTTAAGAAGCATGAAATAATTAATTAAAAATCGTTACTTTTAATACATGCAATGCTGAAATTTTCTGTTTTGAGTTTTTTGCATTATTTTGGTGTAAAAACGATTTTAATTGATTAGATAGGTATTATAATTAATATGACATGTTAAGATAATGTCCTAAGATGTTCTAGGAGCTGTTATTAGTCAGATTTAATTGGTAATACCTGATGGTATATGTTAATATTAAAACTAGGTGCTTTTTAGCATGTTAATTGTTAGTTTAACAACTAGTTTTGAATATTAAATGTAAAAACGTTTTTTGGCATGTTTGTAAGTGGTTTTTAATGATTAAATATCAGTTCTGGACATTTTTAAATTTTGGTTTTAATTCTGGTCCATGACAATTTAATTGATTAATTTTAATATCACTTAAAACAATGACTAGTTTGTGTTTGTTACATGTTTAATCAACATTGTTTGTTTGGGTTTGATTAAAATGGTAAAAACACATTTAGATCAGATTGGTACAATATATTAAATCATTTTTATGACCTTATTTGAATTATTAAATGACTCATAAAATTGATTTAAGTATTTGTGCATTTTTGTGGCATCACATAAGAATTAAACAACTAGTTTTGTTGTTTGTTTGTTTTTATATGTATGCCGTGTATCATGTATATGTTCTTCATGTTTTTTTGTTTTAATCCATGTCGGTATATATTATATGTATTTTTAATGTTTATGGGCAGTATGACATAAAATTAAAAATGGCAAAATTAGAAATTATACTAGAGTTGATTTATAGTACAAATCTAACTAGTTTGTGTTTTGGGCTTTTAAGAGAACTTATTCAATAAGAGGATTTAGTCCATTGGGCCTCGGCCTAGGCCCATCATAGGGTCATCTTTTAAAGGTTCAAGTACACAATTTCCATTAATGGGCTTGGCTAATTTAATTAAAATTGGACTTTGTTTGATCCATGAATGTTATGTATATTAATTTGCTTGTTTGGTGTGATGAATGGATATGCATGGTGCATTCATGGGCCCTGGGTTTTTGTAATTAATTATGGCCTGCGAGCCATTATGTATTATTGTAAAAGTTTCATTTATTTCTTAGAATAGAATTTACTTGAAGACTTTGTAAGTCAAGATGAAGCCCACCGGAGTAAAGAAGCCCAACTCGAAGATTCTTATGTAATAGTATAGAATCTTAGTTGTAGGTTTTTGGGCCCATGTTTGTCACGCTTTACTTTATGCAATTATTTATATATGCATGCTATAAATGGATGACAAAGCATATGCCATGTAAGCCGTAATAAAATGAATCCCTAATAATAATAGTAAGTCAAAAAGTTGCCTTCCTAATTCGAAACATGTCAAGGCATCGATCATCGGTAACGTAGACTAGGAGTCCTAGATGCGCCCGATTATCTTTGTGAGGCATGAGTTGTGAATGTAGGTTGGACTTAACATGGAAAGGGATGCCCGGACCTAGGCAACTAATAAATGGGTTTGTGCTATAACATCTTAAGATGTTAGCCCATTTGATCCAAGAGTCATGTACGAGTCATGATTGGAGTTATCCTACCTAAGTAACTTAACTTGTTAGGTGTACAAGCTCAGCTTGACAAATAAGGTTGTTGTGAAAAGTGGATCTTGGCCCACTTAAAATCACTAATGCGAATTATTTAAAGGGATATTAATTCGGTTTGCGGGATTATTAATAAGACCTCATTTAATCTTGCTAAATTTTATTGTAGATTGAAAAAAATGGCATCTTCAAACAACAATTTCTCATTGCGATCGGTCCTTGAAAAGGACAAATTGAATGGCACCAATTTCATAGACTGGTCTCGAAACTTAAGGATAGTTCTTAAGCAAGAGAAAAAGTCGTATGTTTTGGATGCATCCTTGCCTCAAGAACCTGATAGGAACGCCTCTGCAGTTCAAAGGGAAACTTTTGAGACCAAGAAGAGTGACTCCAATGATGTGACCTGTTTGATGCTGGCCACTATGGTGCCTGACTTGCAAAAGCAATTTATGGACCAAGAGGCTTATGCGATCATGGTGCACCTAAAGGAGATGTTCCAAGAGCAAGCTCGTCACGAGAGATTTGTGACAACAAAGGCCTTGATTTCCTGTAAGATGGCTGCGTGTACTCCTGTTAGTACACATGTACTCAAGATGAAAGGGTATCTTGATACTCTAGAAAAGCTTGAGGTACAAGTGCCAAAGGAATTGGCCACTGACTTGATATTAGGATCATTGACTGATGATTATAATCCATTTGTAATGAATTATAACATGCATGCAATGAACAAGTCAGTCACTGAGATTCATGGGATGCTTAAGAATGCTGAAGAGAACATTCGAAAGACCAATCCCATACTGATGGTTCAAGGGGGCATTAAGAAGGGACCGGCTAAGGGAAACGGAAAGGGAAAGGCAAAACCCAAGAATGACCTGGCTCGGTTCAAGTCAAATGGGAGTGCACCTCAGGCCCAATCCAAGCCCAAGGCGCAAAAGCCCAAGGAGAGCGAAAGCACTTGCTTCCATTGCAACAAAATAGGGCATTGGAAGAAGAATTGCGCTCTCTTCAAGGAAGAACAAAAAAGGAATGGAGCCAAGGCGTCCAGTTCAGGTATTTTTGTTGTTGAAATTAACCTTTCTATCTCTACCACTTGGGTACTAGATACCGGTTGTGGTTCTCACATTTGTTCAAATGTGCAGGGGCTAAGAAATAGGAGGTTACTTGGGAAGAATGAAGTGGACCTCCGTGTGGGGAATGGAGCACGAGTTGCTGCCATGGAGATAGGCGACTATCAACTCACTTTACCTTCCGGACTTTGTTTAATTTTGAAAAATTGTTATTATGTACCTGCTATGAGCAGAAACATTATTTCAGTTTCATTATTGGATTTGGATGAATTTGATTTTGTTATTAAAAATGGCAATGCTCATATTCGTCGCCAAGGCATTTCATATGGCAATGCCATGTTGCAAAATGGCCTTTATATCCTTGATCTATCAAACAAAGAGTCCATATACAACATTAATACAAAGAGGGTTAAATCAAACGAGTTAAACCCTACTTACTTCTGGCATTGTCGTTTAGGACATGCAAACGAAAAACGCATTTCAAGACTCCACAAAGCTAGAGTGCTTGGGTCATTCGACTTAGAGTCTTATGATACATGCGAGCCATGTTTGCATGGAAAAATGACAAAAAGTCCTTTTAATAAGAAAAGTGAGAGGACTAATGGCTTATTGGAACTAATACATACCGATGTATGTGGATCATTAAGTACACAAGCTAGAGGTGGTTTTAGCTACTTCGTAACGTTCACAGATGACTTCAGTAGATATGGCTATGTCTATCTAATGAAGTATAAATCTGAAACTTTTGAGAAATTCAAAGTGTTTAAGAACGAAGTAGAAAAACAACTTGGCAAAAGTATAAAAGCCATTCGATCTGATAGAGGTGGCGAATACTTAAGCCAAGATTTTGACGGTCATCTAAAAGAGTGTGGTATTATTTCACAGCTCACTCCTCCTGGAACACCACAATGGAATGGTGTGTCCGAAAGGAGAAATCGAACTCTATTAGACATGGTTCGATCTATGATGAGTCAAGCAAATCTTCCTATCTCTTTTTGGGGCTATGCATTAGAAACTGCTGCGTTTCTACTAAACCGTACTCCAACTAAAGCAGTTGAGAAGACACCATACGAGGTATGGACTGGGAAAGAACCCAATATGTCATTTCTTAGGATTTGGGGCTGTGAAGCACATGTTAAGAAATTAACATCTGACAAACTAGAGTCCAAATCCACTGTCTGCTTATTTGTGGGTTATCCCAAAGAAACAAAGGGATACTACTTTTACTCACAAGCCGAGAACAAAGTATTTGATGCTCGCAAGGCTGTTTTCTTGGAAAAGGAGTTCCTTCTCAAGAAAGATAGTGGGAGTAAAGTAGAACTTGGAGAAATTCAAGCGCCACAAATTCCTATAGAGGATGAGTTGGAAATGGGATCAAGTTCACAACCACTTGTGGAACAAGAACCCATTACATAAGTACCTAGAAGGTCCGGTAGGGTACGTCAGGAGATTCAGAGATATGGATTTCTAATCACCGACAGTGACACTATTGAGTTAGTAGATCGTGAGGATCCTACTACCTACCGAGAAGCTATTGAAAGCCCAGACTCGAAAAATTGGCTTGAAGCCATGAAATCCGAGATGCAATCAATGTACGATAACCAGGTTTGGACCTTGGTTGATCCACCGGAAGGTGCTAAAGTAATTGAATGCAAGTGGCTATTTAAACTCAAAGCTGATAAGACCTACAAAGGTAGACTAGTAGCGAAAGGTTTTCGACAAACTCATGGTGTAGACTATGATGAAACCTTTTCGCCTGTAGTCATGCTCAAATCCATTAGGATCTTGCTTGCCATAGCTGCATATCATGATTATGAGATATGGCAAATGGATGTCAAAACTGCTTTCCTTAACGGAAATTTACTTGAGGATGTGTATATGACACAACCTGAAGGTTTTGTCAATCCCAAGCATCCTAAGAAGGTTTGCAAGCTTCAGAAATCCATTTATGGATTAAAGCAAGCATCCCGAAGTTGGAATCTTCGTTTTGATGAGGCAGTCAAAGAATTTGACTTCGTCAAGAACGAAGATGAGCCTTGTGTATACAAGAAGGTTAGTGGGAGCATAGTAGTATTTCTGGTCCTGTATGTGGACGACATCCTTCTCATTGGGAATGATATTCCAACATTGCAAAAGGTTAAGCAATGGTTGGGGAAATGTTTCTCGATGAAAGACTTAGGAGAAGCTGAGACAATACTTGGTATTCGGATCTATAGAGACAGATCGAATCGGCTTTTGGGACTAAGTCAAGAAAAGTACATAGATAAAGTACTAAAGCGTTTTAGTATGGGAGACTCAAATAAAGGGTACATACCTTTGGCTTTGGGAGTTCCTTTAACTAAAGAACAGTGCCCTAAAACCAAAGAGGAAAGGGACAACATGAGTAGAATCCCATATGCATCTGTTATTGGATCTATCATGTACGCTATGTTATGTACTAGGATGGATGTTGCTCATGCACTGAGTATAACCAGTAGGTTTCAGCAAGACCCTGGTGAAAAGCACTGGTCTGCTGTAAAAGGGATTCTAAAGTACCTGCGAAGGACTAAGGATCACTTATTGGTGTATGGTGGTCAGGAAGAGCTCGTCATACAAGGCTATGCCGATGCTGCTTTTCAAACCAGCACTCAGGACTCAAGATCGCAATCTGGATTCATTTTTGTTTTAAACGGTGCTGCTGTCAGCTGGAGAAGCTCAAAGCAAGAGACCGTTGTCGACTCAACTACAGAATCTGAGTATATTGCAGCAAGTGAGGCTGCAAAAGAGGCTGTTTGGATTAGAAATTTCATTTCTGGATTAGGAGTGGTCCCAAGCATTCTAGATCCATTAGAAATTTTTTGTGACAACAACGGGGCCATTGCACAGGCCAAAGAGCCCCGGTCACACCAGAAATCCAAACACATACTCAGGAGGTACCACCTGATCAGAGAAATCATTGATCGTGGGGACGTCAAGGTCAGCAAGATAGCAAGTGAAGACAATGTAGCAGATCCTTTGACGAAACAGTTGCGCCCAAATCTGCATGAAGCTCATTTGAGAGCATTCGGTCTTAGGGCTATGCCCAATTGGGACTAGTGCTAGTGGGAGATTGTTAGTGTAAGCCCTAGCCCCAATACATTGTAATAAAACACTTTAGTTAATAAATGAGGCATTTGTTTTACCAATTGTATTCCTGTGCATATCAATTGATAGAATTGTCCAAGAATGTCGTTTCAGTTTAAGTTATCATGTGTGAGGCACATGGTTGTAAGACCTTGAAACAAATGAGACTTCATTCTAAATATCCCTAGTCAGTCATTGTTATGGGAATAACAAATGAATTAAGACTAGTATGCTCTCTCTGATTAGTTGAGTTCTGTCTTACGGATCATAAGGACAAAAGTGTCAATCAGAGATCATAGATACATGTTTATAACATGGTATTTGGATACGATCCACACATGAGAACACTACATGGTACAAGTCATAAGTGTTTCTCATATGCAAGTTTTGTATTGGAGTTCTTAGACCTAAAATCTCTATGAAACTCTTTATGAATTACTGTGTACTTTGACATACACCTAACGTGCTCGTAACTGAGTGACAAGTATGGGTATGCTTGGGTATGCATTGATTCATGTTAGAGAGCATGAGAGAAGTGAAGGGATTACCCCTCTCTATAAGAGAGAAAAATATCATCGGCCACTTGATCAGTGAACTGAGAAGTGTATGGCCATACCGAGATGTAATAATGTGCAATCATTATTTATCTGAGAGTTCAGTGTCACTGGAATATCAAGAAAGGAATTAACTTACACATGAGGATGACTTGTTCCATGCCTTATGTTAATTCTGATATTTATGGGTAAGGGACTATACAAAATTGCATTAGGTCACCAAATGCCATTTGCATTTTCATTTAATTTGGAATGCTATAAATATCTTGCTAGAGAATATATATAGCCTTTGAATTAATTCATTAATTCAATTGCCAATATTAAATGGACCTATAGGATCGCACACAAAGCATTGGGCTTAAAATATTTAAATAAGGCATTGAGCATTAATTTGGGCTTTTGATAAAAGTCAAGCTAATGTATGTAATGGGTATTAAATTGCTATTGGACCTTGGTCCATGAGAGAGGAAGATTTCGGCCCACATGGTTTAATGTCAATTAATTTAATAATATTGATTAAGTTAATTGAGTATTAAATCCTAATTGAATTTTAAATTCAAAAGGGTTTAAATTAATGTTTGTTACTTATCTATAGGAAGTGTTTAAGGTTGAATAAACTACTTTTAGGTGGTAAAATTCGGAATAACACTTGCCATAAGATGAGGATAAAGATTAAAAAGAAAAAACCCTAGTGCAAAATAAAAGTAGGCGTGAACTTCCCTCTCTCTCTCTCAAAAATCTTTTCTTGGCCGAAATACACAAGGAGAAGAATTCTTTCTTTCTTTCTTGTGTGATTAGGCATTAATAGCACCAAAAGAAAGTGCAAGATCAAAAATCTTGTAGCTTTAACCCTTGCCATTACACAATACTTATATTGAGAGCTAGCATTCTCGGTTTTAAGCCTTGCTTGAAAGTGTGTGTGTGAGCATAGAGAGGATTGGCGCAAAGGCTATTCCTTGGCATTGGTGGTGAAGATCAAAGGTGGACAATATCATCTTACTTGCTGGTCATCATCAAATTAATTTCGGAATAGGCATCTAAAGTTGTAAGTTTTTAAAAAAAAAACCCTAAAAGTGCATGTTTCGATTCTTATCGTGGATTTGTTTGATGTGTATGATCGTTTTTCGATATTTTTCCGCTGCGTTATCTACATACACATACCATGACATCTTCCATCATAAATTTAATTTAAGTACACTTTAAATTTTATTTTATTTGCTATTCATTGTTAATTTTATATTTTATTGTTTCTCATAATTTTTAAATTATGTGGTATGTGAAGAAATTAAAGATCGAAGATGATGGCATTCTTTTATGAATTGTATTGATAATTATTTTTATTGTTGTTGTTAGTGGTTAATTATTATGTAATATATGTTTGAAGAATTTTTAAATTGTTAGTTCGTTGTAATTTTTAAATATTTTATAAGGTTAACATGAAGGTTTTTATCTTATTGTTTATTTGGGTTTAATTACATGTAAATTTAAAGAGGAAAAATTATTTTTAATTATGATAAGAATTTGGTTTGGTAGGCTATTTTGGGTCGGGTCTCGAAATATTCGAGTTATTCGGATCGAGCCTCGAAAAATGGTTAGGGTTGGTTCAAATTGGAGACATAGTAAAGAATTAGATTTCGGGTTGATTTGATTTGATCAGGTTTGATCCGAACTCGACCGATGCACACTTCTATTGGAAGAGTTGTTGATGTAAATTTTATCTATGAATTATCATAACTATGAATAATACATGATGGTGCGAGCGTACGCATGTTGTGAATGGTGTGTAATAAGTTATTGCACATAAAGCATGGACGAGGTTTATGACCTAATAATAGTGAATTAGCTAAGTATTTTAAAAATCATGGTCATACTTCTATTATTATGGAACATTATTGTTCAAATTTTCATTTATACTTGCTTATGGACGAGATTGTATTTAATTTGTCTAAAAAGTATGGAAGGAATTTTAATGCTTAGAGCTTTATGGTAGTATGAGAATTGTAATGGATAAGTGTAATATAGTTATTGGTATATGATATTTTAGTGATGTTTATGCATAAAGTGTTTATATTATATACAGTCAATCTAGAAACGAGCATATTGTACTAAGAAAAGGTAATATATTTTGGATTCTATATTTTATATACAATTGATATTAAGTATAGATGGCTGATGAATATACGTATTGCTTGAAAATGTTTTCCTTTCATTAAGAATGGAGGTTGGGATGACACCTTTTAGATATGTGATTTTATAAACTTTTGTTTCTTCTTATAGGGGGATAATTACTTGTATATGGGAAATTCTGCCAAAATTTTTAGTACATAAGTATTAACTATTTAGAATTTCTAGATAAAGAAATTTTGTTATTTATATATATTTTTAGCTCATAGTATATATCAATAGCATTCGATATCCGGGTCACTCATCAAATCAGCATAAAGTGTTACAGTTGTTGCACAAGTAGTTTGCACAAGTAGTTGGGATCTATCAACTATCATTGTCAAGTGGATTAATATTGAAGCTTCATAATTGTTATAATGTTCTAGCATTATCAGCAAACATTATTTCCATATCATGTCTTTTAGATCATGGATTTGATGTTTCCTTGCATAAGGATAGGGGCAGTTTTTTGTTTAAGAAAAACATATTTTATTGTCAAGGTTTGTTTGGAAATGGAATATTTCTTCTTAATCTTGAAAAGAAAATTCATAATATGAATACCAGAAGAGCAAATAAAGATAATATGATATATATAATTGGACCTAACAGGGAGGGATCAAATTGTAGAGACGGTGAAAGCTATTAACCGAAAAGTTGTGTTAAGTATCACACATCGGCTACTTGTAAAAATGAAATATATTTTATAAAAGTTTAGACGATCTTTACTTCAAAAATTAGGATTTAGTTAGTGTAGATGTTTAGTCCTATAAATTTTATGCTTCAGGTTTTGGTTCAGTCCTATAATTTTATACTTCAGGTTTTTACTTGTGTAGCTCAAGAAATGTGTTAAGTATGTTGTAGACTTTCTAGTTTTAAGGGAGTAAACTCTTAATTCTTTTTCTATTCAAGTAGTTGTGAATCATTTGCACCTAATTCATATAAATAATAACAATTACAAAAACAAAGACTAGTAATTATAGACTCCTTATTTTTTTTCCCTTCAAAATGTAAACTCTTTAATTAATTGGTATCATTATTCAAAAGTAGATGCACAAAGATTGATATGGACAGGTGGACTTAACTTTATTTATTTGAGGGGAGAGAAAAGAGAAGAGAGGAAAAAGTAACATACGTTAGTGGATGATTGGAAAAAAAGGATACCATTTTCATGTCATCACAAGTGGAGAGATGTAAGAAATAGAGTGGCTTATAATTGTAGTTGATTGGATATGAGTGAGTTCCACTGCAGTGCTAGCAAATAAAGTTATTTAAAATTAATGATTTTTTTTTACCGAAGACAAATTTACTCCAATTTTGAAATATCGAGAGTAACACTAAACCAAAATAGATATTGTGGGCAATTTTACATATTTTACTAAATTTAAGAGATATTTTTGCAATTTTGGCCAATAAAATAAGACTAAAACTAAACTGCACTAAATTGCATAATTTTCAACCAGTAATGGCTGGATTGGACTAAAACGCTACGACTAATCGACAAAGAAACTCCATTTGTGTGCGTGAGAGCAATCGGCCGAGCATTTCTAAAAGAGTAAAGTTGTTTTGATGGGCTGGTAACTCCTTTTTTTAGGGTTTTTTTTTAAAGTGGGGCGGAAATCAAAAGAAATTGGGAAAATGGTGCTACAGTGAACTTAATTAGAGAAATGGGGTGCCGGAAACCGGCTTCCTGGGTAGCCGGTTTCCATTTGCTAGAAACCAGCTCCTATTTGAGACGGTTTCTGATCGGGCAGTCAGAAACCGGCTCTCCTTAGAGCCGATTTCTGACACAATTGCTCCAGAAACCGGCGCCAAGGTGGACCGATTTCTGGAACATATGTGCCAGAAATCGGCCCAATAGGAAGCTGGTTTCTGGCAGAAATGTGCCAGAAATCGGCCCAATAGGAAGCCGGTTTCTGGCAAAAATGTGCCAGAAATCGGCTTCAAGGAGAGCCGGTTTCTGACAATTTTGGCTCCACAGATCTCCACCCGTCAAACAAAATTCAAACCAACATACGCAATAGTGCAAATCTCAAGCAAAAAAATTGCAAATCTAATCCTGTCTTCCTCTCCTTCAAACACACTATTGAAAACAGAATTAGCAGCTCATTACAAGATATTGCAAATCAAAATTTGACATAAAACGCGTTGCATTAAAGGTAATGTATGTTTAAATCATATGTCCGTGAAGAAAATTCGTTAGTTATATTTATGTTATATTATATAAATGTTAATGTGCTGGTATGAGTAATTGTGAAAGTTAGCTATTTCGACGATAAAGACATATAATATTTAATATTTAATTTGTGAAAAAAGTTTGGAATTTAAGTGTAATTGTATGTTATAAGTGCTTGTTAATTTAAATAAACGATGTATTTAAGTATATTTAAGATTAGTTGATAAATATGGCAATAAGAATTCATGTTATGTGTGCATATCATGTAGGAAAAATGTCAATTCCAACAACTTTTATAATTCATACCGGAGGGCAATCGACGTTTGGCGTATCTGGGTTTAATTATGATGCTTCGAGCCCTTCAGCTAGATCGAGAAGAATGAAACTAAGGTATAAACCGACATTTGCTGAACTTATTCACAAATTGTCAGTTAAATTGGAATTGGCTGCAGATGTGAGAATATGTAGGGTGATATATAAGTGTCCAGTTTACAGTCAGGGAGCGATTTGCTGGGCTACAATGGATGTAGTGGATGATAATGATATTGAGCAAATTTATGAAAATTTTAATAATTTTCCTGGATACAGTATTGTGGAGCTAATAGTCTTGACGGAAGAAATAGCAATTGGCGATCCCAAAAATGAGTTGAATAATTTTAATCAAACGGGAAGTGGAGGAGAAATAGGGGGTGGACCATCTATGGACGAAGTAAACGAGTTGGGTGGTCATACACAGTTTCCAACTGTTAGTCAGTTCGAGTTCTGTACACAGTTAGAGGTACCAACAGAATGTGAAAATATTGATGAAACTAGGACAATAGATGCAAGTCCGATTAGAGAGTTAGAGTTAAGGATTGCTTTAAGAAATGCAAGAGTGCGTTCACTAAGCAAAATGAGAATGCGGAGGAACATTCGAGCTGATGATATTGATGCTATAGTGCGTCATATATTAACTATGCATAAACAAATGCAGGAGTGAATTTGGATTGGAGGTTTAAGCTTAGGAAGGGATGACAGAGATAAAATCAAAGCGTTGGTTAACTTTTTTGAATATCATCAAGCCCTGAGAGAGCTTTTGGAAACTACTTGGTACATAGGAGATAGAGTTTATAAGAAATCTATCATCCATTTTTTAGCTAGAGTTGCCAAAAGAGGAGTGTTGAGGAGCAACATTCCATCTGTGATGAAATTAAGCAGTGGACGAAAAGTGTATCGTCCATGGCTTCATCAGCGAACTTATGAGTTCCCTTATGAATTGATGAAGTTGGTCAAAGAATCAGTCCCTGTGTTTGTGAAGGTCTTGAGAAGATCTAGTTTTCTAGATTAGTTGACATGAGTGTCAATTATAGTTAGCGTTTGATTTTATAGGATTTATGTTCCCTATTATTATTATTATTATTATTATTATTATTATTATTATTATTTTACATGTGTGTCTTATTTGAGAATTATTGAATTTATTTATTGGTTGAATGAATGAGTTTATTCCTTATGGCTTTTAATTTTTTTTAATAAATGTGTTTATTTTAAAATGTTAATTGCCCTTGCAATATTTTATGAGTAAAATGTTTGCATGTTTATTAAGTAGAGACTTAATAAAATAAAAACCAATAAAATATCCCTCAAAAGTTTAAGAACTTAAATAATTCAATAATTCTGATTTACTATACATGAAATCTTAACCTATAAAGTTGGACATTAGAACTTAGAAGGTAATTGGTACTTTAAGTATACTTTTCGAATTTGAGTCTAATAGAAAACTTTATTAGGTTATTATTTCAGGTGTATAGTAAATTGCATGTATTGCCTAATCTCCCACTAATAACGTGCAACTTTGTTCCATTTGAATCAGAGGATACAAATGGCATCTGCTTCCAAATCAATTATCGCTGAATTAAACAAAGACTTTAAATTAAATGGCGACAATTATGAAATCTGGAGCATGAAGATCCAGTATGTGCTAGAGGAGCAAGAGGCTCTTGAAACCTTGAGTTCGGTTATGGCTGAACCCGAGGATGGCAACACGGCCCAGCATAGGCGGGACCGAGAAGTATATCTGGCATGGAAGAAAAAGAATTCCACTGCTCGTGTCATTCTCCTGAGTGCTATGGAGGATGATATAACTAAGCAATTTTGCAAGTATCAGAACGCAATGGATCTGTGGATCTCTTTGCGGGAGAAGTTTGGCGGAGTGACTCTAACTAAGCTCCGATCTTTAACAATCAAGTTTGATACTTATCAGAAGAAGGCTGATCATTCGATGCGAAAACATCTCAGGGAGATGGAAAATATGATGAGCGAGCTTAGTGAATATGGTCATAAGTTGACCGACGAGCAGCAGGTGCAAGCTGTCATCCTTTCCTTACCCAAGAGTTGGGAGCATATGAAAATGCAACTAACTCATATAGACAGTGTGAAGACATTTGAGGATGTCGCAAGACATTTGGAGCTAGAAGAGGACAGATTGGCATCGATTAAGGTCAATGCCGAGGTGCATGTGGCACAGTCCCGTTCTGGTGGAATGAGTTCCAACCAGAACAAAATAAGGAGCTTCAAAAATCGGGATAAGGAACCTGCCAAGAAGAATAAAAGGCAATAAAAGGAGAAGAATTCTAAAAGGTCCAAAGGCAAGAAAAAGATAAACATTTCAAAAGTGAAATGTTTTAACTGCCAACAGAAAGGACACTATGCAAGAGACTGCACTGTGCCCAATCAGGTACACTATTCTAACTCAAGAGTGAGTGAAATTTGTGTATCTAGTTCTGTATTTTTAACTGAATTTCATCTTTTGTGGGTGGTTGATTCAGGAGCAACGGACCATGTAGCAAAGGATCGAAATGCCTTTGTAGAGTTCCGACGAATACCATATGGAGCAAAATATGTATATGTGGGAAACGACGCAAGAGTGCCGGTTAGAGGGATTGGCGCGTGTAGATTAGTCTTACACAAAGGCCGAACCTTACTCCTACATGATGTGCTTTATGCTCCAGATATTTGTAGGAATTTAGTTTCTGTTCTTGTGTTATTAAAACTTGGTTTTGATTTACACTTTAAAGATGACAGTGTGAGCTTATGTTTGGATGATGTCTATTATGGTTCTGGTTTTATTTCGAACAATTTCATTGTTTTGGATATCGATCCTAACTTTATGAATAATAATAGTTTTTCTTTAATCTCTTCTACTTCACATAATAATGAGAATCATGTGAAATTATGGCATGCTAGATTAAACCATATTGGACAAAATCGAATGAGTCGGTTAGCCAAAGCTAGTTTACTAGGCGATTTGAATGAGGTCGAATTACCTACATGCGAGCATTGTCTAAAAGGAAAACTAGTGAGAAAACCGTTCGGAAAAGGAACTAGAGCTGAATTTCCATTGCAATTAATTCATTCTGACGTTTGTGGTCCAATGAATGTGAGGGCAAGGCATGGGGCCTACTACTTCATCACTTTTATAGATGACTATACAAGGTATGTTCATGTCTACTTGATTTCTCACAAGTCAGAAGCATTGAATTGCTTCAAAACTTTTATGAACTTAGTTGAGAATCAATTGGATAAAAAGATCAAAGCTTTAAGGACTGACCGAGGTCGGGAATATCTTTCAGATGAATTTAAAGCTTTGTGTGATAAAAAAGGGATTGAACATCAGTTGTCCATTCCCAGAACTCCACAACAAAACGGTGTTGCGGAAAGGAGAAATAGGACTCTCCTTGATATGGTTAGATCTATGATGGCAGAAGCAAATTTGCCCATCTCCTATTGGGGAGATGCTTTACTTACTGTCACATATGTTTTAAATCGAGTGCCCTCAAAATCAGTCGCATCCACACCTTACGAGTTGTGGACTGGTCGACAGCCTGACCTAAGCCATCTACAACCTTGGGGTTGTGCTGCTTACGTCCATGATACCTCAAGTAAATTTGGTAAATTGGGACCAAGAGGTAAAAAGAGTATCTTTGTGAGATATTCTGAAGTATCAAAAGGATACGTATTCATGGGTGAGCAAGAGAATGGTTCTGTGACTGAATTTGAATCACGAGACGTCATATTCTTGGAAAATGAGTTTCCAAAGTTGGGCGAAGTGAATCAAGATTTCACTTTCTATGAAACTCAGGAAGATGAACCATCAGGATCACTCCATCCGAGTGGGAGGGAATTAGAGGAAGAAGGTCAATATATTTCTCCTCTACATGATCCGGATGTTCGATTTGAGTGGGAGCATTCCTGACTCCAGTGGGAGTATGGAACATGGTCCCAGTGGGAGTATTCCGAATTACGATGAATATATGAGACATGTTTATCAAGATTCGGAACTGCGTAAGTCTAAAAAGATAAGTGTTCCTCGCCGACGATTTGAGATCGAAGGCTTGAACATAGCCCTTTTAATTACCCCACAAAACGAGGAAGAGCCTAAAAACATAAAAGAGGCCTTCTCATGCCCAGCTAAAGAAAAATGGATCAATGCAATGGAAAAAGAAATAGCATCTATGAGGTCAAACCGTGTTTGGGAACTGGTTGATCTACCCGAAGGACGCAAACCGATTGGGAACAAATGGATTCTCAAGATAAAGCGAAAAGCTGATGGAAGTATCGAAAGATACAAAGCTCGGTTAGTCGCTAAGGGGTTTACACAGCAGGAAGGGATTGACTGTGAGGAGACTTTCTTCCCTGTTGTGAGATTTACGTCTATAAGGTTAATTCTTGCCATAGTGGCGAGTTTAGACCTAGAGCTACATCAAATGGATGTAAAGACTACTTTTCTCAATAGAGAATTGAATGAAGAAATCTACATGGAACAACCTGTAGGTTTCATCGAAAAAGGCAGCGAACATAAGGTTTGCCAATTGAAAAGATCAATCTATGGCCTTAAACAGTCTTCACGACAATGGTATTTGAGATTTCATGATACAATCATGTCAAATGGGTTTAACATGATTGATGAAGACCATTGCGTGTATAATAAAAGCTCTAAAAATAACTTTGTCATTTTAACATTGTATGTAGATGACATACTAATAGCTGGAAATGACAAAGTGTACGTAAATCAAATTAAAGATTGGTTATCGTCCAACTTTGAAATGAAAGATATGGGTAATGCAGACTACATTCTTGGAGTTAAGATTTCAAGAGATCGTTCGAGAAGGTTGTTGTCCCTTTCTCAAGAGACATATATCAACAAAGTCCTTGAACGATTCAATATGCAAAACTGTAAACCCATAAACTGCCCCATTGCCAAGAATCAGTTTCTTAGCAAAGAGATGTGTCCTAAGATGCCAGATGAAATGGAGCGTATGAGAGACGTTCCTTATGCCAGTGCCGTGGGTAGTCTTATGTATGCTATGTTGTGTACGAGACCTGATATTTGCTATGCAGTGGGCATGGCAAGTAGATATCAATCTAACCCGGGTGAAGCACATTGGAAAGCAGTTAAGAGGATACTTAGATACCTCAAAGCTACAGCAGATTATTCTCTCTGTTATGAAGGCAAGGATCTGCAATTGAGAGGATGCACTGATACTGATTGGGCTAGAGATGTGGACGAGAGGAAATCCACTTCAGGTTTCATATTCTTGCTTGGCAAGGGTGTCATCTCATGGAGTAGCAAGAAACAAACCTGTGTAGCCTTATCAACGATGGAAGCTGAATTTGTAGCTTCCGCAGCTGCAGTATAAGAGGCAGTTTGGCTAAAACGGTTGATGGACCATTTAAGAGTAACTACCTCGGAGGGACAAGTAACAGTCTATAGTGACAGTCAATCATCGATAGCTTACACAAAAGATCCGAAATTTCATAGTAGGACTAAGCATATCGACATAAAGTATTATTATATAAGAGATATAGTTGATGGGGAGATGTGAACTTACAGTACATATCTACGCATGATATGATAGCAGATCCGTTAACTAAACCTGTAACAAAAGATGTGTTTGAGAGACACATTAGAATTCAGGGTTTGCGTAGAATTTGATGTGTACTGACTTTATTTTTGTAATCCCTTAACATTATTATTTATGAATAATAATAAAGTTCATTGTTGGCAATACATGAGTGTGAATGTTTAATATGTGAACATTTACTATTAATTATTTGAGTTTGAGCATGTCAGACAGAGAAGTAGCCCACTCACAAGGGTGTTTACCTTAGTTTTGTCGATGAGTTGGCAAAGACTAAGATGAGGCAATTTTTGAACAAATGAGGATGCTCGAGAGCCTGTTCAAAATGAAAGTGTCGTCTTGCAGAAATTACAAGATATGTCTTATTAAGGTGCAAGATAAAGTCATACATAAGGTTGTATGCTTTGGATTGAGATCCAAAATTAGGATTGTATGGAATCCGATGGTTAGTTATGTGTAACTACCATATTTTGTCTTAAAAGCCAGAAGTAGTTCTTAAGTAAGCGAACTAAAGTTGGGTGCTTCGGTGCATCGCAGCCTTACGCTTCTGTATGGTGTTTTATGTACACATTATTTAAATGTGAGACATGCGCTCCTTTAAGGGAAGGAAAGAACACCATAACACATGTTTTATACCGTGTGTGCTTTAGTGACCAAAGGGATGGGAATTTAATACAATTGATCTCAACTTTCCCTATTGTGAGACCCTGTTAATATATCGACCCTTAGAACCCTTAACTTATCCCTGAAGTATGGTTCAATATGGCTAGCTTGGTTAGTCTCCAAGAGGTCTGGGAAAAATTTAGGCCTAGCGGATCTAACTAGAAAAACGAGTTGAATCATGATGGATGGCATATAGTAAGAGGGGAAGATAACCTTTTAATCACATTTATAAGAATTCGTGGTTCACCGACATGTCTATTATTGTTTCTATGAGTTGAAACATAATAGTGAACACGAATGACGTTTTATGAGATCATGAGTCAAAACGGTGATTGTGAGAAGGTGGTCTAGGGTTAGGCATACGTGGAATAAAAGGATCATCTTTTTCGAGAAGCTATATATCCCTAACAGGTGTATAGCAATAGTGCTCTCGAGATATGCTGGTCACACAATCTATTAGTTTGTATAACTGAAGATTATAAATGGAATGTGTTCCGTCATGTGCGAGTGGGAGATGATAGAGTTGGGATACGCCCATGACTCTATATTGGATTGAGTTCCAATTAAGATTAAATTGAGTTATTTAATCTAAATTAAATTACCAAATCCTATCTCAGAAAGGATTCTGAGTTAGACTAGGGTTAAGACTCTAGCCTTTAGGACCTCTATAAATAGAGGTGAGGTCCTCATAATTTGGTAACGAGAAAACTTATACACCGCAAGGCTGGTCGTTCCCACTCACTTTATTTTGTGTTAATCTTTCAGGGACTTTTAGATTGTGATCTAGCTGCTATTATCCCGAGTGGGTAAAAGCCAGACCGGTGACCAATAAAAGGAGATCCTTGTAACGCTTTCGCAACGAGATTTACCGCGCTGCAACAAGTATGTATCTATACTTCTCTTCTTTTATTCTATTCCCTTCACAACACAACAAAGTGATAACAGTAAATGTGATAGCAACAATAATTAATGATAATGATAATAATAATAGCACAATAATAACAATAAAAACATTGATGATGATAATAATAATAATAATAATAATAATAATAATAATAATAATAATAATAATCATGATGATGATGATAACATGGTATTAATAAAGATGAATAACTATAATAAAGATGAACACAAATATAGTAAAAATATAATAATGATAATAATAATAATAATAATAATAATAATAATAATAATAATAATAATAATAATAATAATAATAATAATAATGAAAACAGAATATCAAATAAACACCAAATAAATAATAATAATAATAATAATAATAATAATAATAATAATAATAATAATATAAGTAGTAGCATAAAAATACCAATAATAAATAAACAAGGCAACAATAATGATGCATGATATTGAGTGACAAATAATAATAGCATTATACGATAAATAAACGTAACATAATGGTAATAACAAAAATAATAATGGATAAAAACAATAATAATGATAATAATGGTGAATGAACATAAAAATCGAATTGAAGCAAACAAATAATATATTAATAGTGATATTAACACATTAAAATGCTAAAAGTAAATCATAGACATAATAATAATAGCAAAAAAAAAAATAATATCAATAACAATAAATAATATAGGAAAAAAATAAATAAGAACAAGTCCAAGAATGTTTACGCTCATAATTTTTTTAGATCAGAGATACGGTGTCTCGATTTATTTTCCTTGTCGAATTTGTGGATGAAGATTTAAAAAAAATATAGAAATCAATATTTTGAAATAAAATCAAGAGAATATTTTGATAAAAAATATTTTTTGTGGGTGATTTGAGCAAAGGAAATTAATTTTCCAAGCTCAAATCACTCAAGAAATGAAATATGTTTTTTGAAGAAAAATAAATAAATTAAAACTTGAGAGAAAGAAAAAGAAGAACTTGAGAAAATCTTGAAGAACTTTTTGCTGGAGAGTCAAAGGAAAAAGGCTAGAGAAAACCCAAAAAAATCCCTCTGAACAATGGTTGCTGTCCCCTTGCCAATGAAGATTGAATCCCATTTGACTGTGTGCTTTTGCTCAAAGAGACAGAGGAGCTTTATTTTAGTTTATCTAAATTAACAAAAAATGGTGAAAGAAAACCGGTAAACGTGGTCTGAAAAACAGACTGAACACCAAAAAAAGCTGACCAAAGAGGTGGCCGCACGGTGGCCAAGTGGCCACCATGCGGCCGCTTTGACAATTAAAAAGAATGGCCGCGTGATGGCCATTTTGCCATCACGCGGCCATTATCATGGTAAATGGCCAAAATCACGCAGCCATTATCATGGTAAATGGCCAAAATGTGGCCATTTACCACGTTTTTTCATATTTTTTATTTTTTTATTTTTTTTTAACTTTTCAAATTTCTTCTATTCTTAAATTAAATTAATTAAATAATTTGATTCCTCTTTTCCCATTAATTCAATTAATTAATTTAATTCAATTAAATTAATTACTTGATTTAATTCCTCTTTTCCAATCAATTAATTAATTTAATTTAATTCAACTAAACTAATTAACTAAATTAATTCCTTTTTTTTAAATATCAAAAATAACATTTTCCAATAATATTAATTTAATTGATTAATTAATTTTTTTGTGATAATATATTTATATATATGTGTGTTTATTTCTTATTAAAAAAACGGGGGTCTCGACAAGGGAAACATCATTTCTGACGCCTCTGCCTATAAGCCGGTATCATTTTCATCATTGGATAATTCTGATCTTGGACCGCCTCAGGAACCGGTGTCTACAATTATCTTCTTTAATTCATTTGTTTTTGTTGTACAACAGTACAAGTAATGTTTTCGCATTTTGTTTTTTTTCTTTTATTTTTTTTCTTCTATATATATATATATATATATATATATATATATATATATAATTCAATTACACACTTTACTATCAATTGTCCTAAAATTTATTTATATTATTGTTGTTATAAAATATAAATTTTATTGAGATTAATTTTTAATGAAAATGTTTAAATATATTAGTGGGATCATTTTTTAATGGGATCAAAAGTTAATGGGGTCATTTAGTGAGTTAATTTTGAAAAAAAAAATTATCAAGGGTATTTTAATTTTTTTTTAATTGAGTGAGGTCAATTGACCCCATTTAATATAATGTCCCTACGCTTCTGGGTACCACTAAACTTAAGAACCATATGAATAAATTGTAAAATGCATCCACATAGTGTAGAAACAAGACAAACACAATTATCTTTACAACCAACTTCTACTATTGATGGTAACTTTATTACAATATTAACTAATTGGGAATTTCATGAAGAGTATAGTAGAAAATTTCTTGCTTTTTATGATTATACTTGTTGAATTTCCATTTAGTTTTGTTGAGGGAGAAAGATTTAGGAAGTTTGTTGCTAGTTTATGTCCTTGGTTCAAAATGACGTCTAGATGGACTGTGGCAAGTGATGCTAATCAATTGTTTATCGATGAGAAAAAAACTTTAAAAGCATTTATTAAAGAGCACGCTCAGTCTGTTTGTATAACTACTGATACATAGATTTTCGTACATAATATCAATTACATATATGCGACTGTTCATTTCATTGACAAGGATTGGAAGTTGCAAAACAAGATTGTAAATTTTTGTGCAGTTGGTAGTCACAGGGGTAAGACACTTGCTCAAGATCTTGAAAAATATTTGAAGGAGTAGGGGATTTATGACAGTGTTTTTCATTATAACTAATAATGCAAAAATAAATGACAAAATGGTTGCAACTTTAAAAAATAAGCTCATTGCAAAAGGGATTGCTATTTCAGAAGGTAAATACCTTCATGTGAGATGCATTGTTCACATACTTAGCATTGTTGTGCAAGAAGCATTAAAAGATGCTGGCCTTTATGTTAAAAGGGTTAGGAATGCTTGTAAATTTATTAGATCATCACCTGCTAGATTAAAGAGATTTAAGGAATCTTGTGTGGCTGGAGGAGTTGAGTGTTGAAAATAATTGTGATTAGATGTGGTAACTAAATGGAACTTCACATATTTGATTTTAAGCAGTGCACTTAAATATGAAAATGTATTTGATGTTTATGAGACTGTGGATCTATACTTTAAAATTGAATTAGACTCATGGATGTCTTCGGGTTTGGATGGTGCACCTACTTGGGTTGATTGGCAGGTGGTAGATAGAATTACAAGTATATTGAAACAATTTTATATAGCTACCTTGCGCATTTCTAGTTCTACTTATGTCACATCTTACACATACGAGACTGAAATTTGTGATTTGTATGCTAAGTTGTGTGATTGGAAAACAAGCAATGATGTTGAATTGATGGAAATGGGATTGAAAATACAAACTAAATTTAACAAGTATTGGAGAGATTATGATAAATGAACAAACTTATTTACATGGCTTATGTCCTCGATCCTAGGGAAAAACTTAAATACATAGAAGCTATTATTATTACCATTTATCGTGATGAAAAAGGAAAGTATCTATTTGATGGTGTGAAAATTGCCATGCATGAGTTATTTGATGAATATAAGAGAAAATTGCAACTTGATTGTAGTTATGGAGTTAAAAGTCAACCAAGCTTGATTTTAACTAAATTCGATGTTGGGGAAAGAGGAATTTTAAAACAAAGAATTAAGCGAGTAAGAGTAGAAAGTGGTGTCACAGGAGATAGAAAAACTGAGTTGGACTTGTACTTAAATGAGGCCGTGTATGAAGATGAAAAGGGGAATTTTGACTTGTTGAAATGGTAGAAGTTGAATTTAGAGCGATTTTTTATCCTTTCTCATATGGCTAGAGATATCCTAGCAGTCCCAATTTCTACCTTTGTTTCAAAGTCAGCATTTAGCACTAGTGGGAAAGTGATTGATCCATTTAGAAGTTCATTGACGCCTAAAATATTGAAAACTTTGATATGCATGCAAAATTGGCTTCGAGAATATAATGAACACATAAAGGTTGAAGAAGATTTGGATGTCATTGAAAAACTTGAGGATGGTATGTATTGTTTATTTTTTTCTCGTTTAATATCTTATATTATTATAAGTTTTTATTGATTTTATTACTGTTTATCCAATTTATAGAGCTGGAGAAATTTAATCAAAGTGAAGTTCAAACTAATCAAGAGACATCATCAAGTGTAAACCAAGAAACACCATCAAATTTGGAGAGCATAACTCTAGATGATTGAGTAATTAATAATATGGTAAATTGTTAGTGTAAGCCCTAGCCCCAATACATTGTAATAAAACACTTTAGTTAATAAATGAGGCATTTGTTTTACCAATTGTATTCCTGTGCATATCAATTGATAGAATTGTCCAAGAATGTCGTTTCAGTTTAAGTTATCATGTGTGAGGCACATGGTTGTAAGACCTTGAAACAAATGAGACTTCATTCTAAATATCCCTAGTCAGTCATTGTTATGGGAATAACAAATGAATTAAGACTAGTATGCTCTCTCTGATTAGTTGAGTTCTGTCTTACGGATCATAAGGACAAAAGTGTCAATCAGAGATCATAGATACATGTTTATAACATGGTATTTGGATACGATCCACACATGAGAACACTACATGGTACAAGTCATAAGTGTTTCTCATATGCAGGTTTTGTATCGGAGTTCTTAGACCTAAAATCTCTATGAAACTCTTTATGAATTACTGTGTACTTTGACATACACCTAACGTGCTCGTAACTGAGTGACAAGTATGGGTATGCTTGGGTATGCATTGATTCATATTAGAGAGCATGAGAGAAGTGAAGGGATTACCCCTCTCTATAAGAGAGAAAAATATCATCGGCCACTTGATCAGTGAACTGAGAAGTGTATGGCCATACCGAGATGTAATAATGTGCAATCATTATTTATCTGAGAGTTCAGTGTCACTGGAATATCAAGAAAGGAATTAACTTACACATGAGGATGACTTGTTCCATGCCTTATGTTAATTCTGATATTTATGGGTAAGGGACTATACAAAATTGCATTAGGTCACCAAATGCCATTTGCATTTTCATTTAATTTGGAATGCTATAAATATCTTGCTAGAGAATATATATAGCCTTTGAATTAATTCATTAATTCAATTGCCAATATTAAATGGACCTATAGGATCGCACACAAAGCATTGGGCTTAAAATATTTAAATAAGGCATTGAGCATTAATTTGGGCTTTTGATAAAAGTCAAGCTAATGTATGTAATGGGTATTAAATTGCTATTGGACCTTGGTCCATGAGAGAGGAAGATTTCGGCCCACATGGTTTAATGTCAATTAATTTAATAATATTGATTAAGTTAATTGAGTATTAAATCCTAATTGAATTTTAAATTCAAAAGGGTTTAAATTAATGCTTGTTACTTATCTATAGGAAGTGTTTAAGGTTGAATAAACTACTTTTAGCTAGTAAAATTCGGAATAACACTTGCCATAAGATGAGGATAAAGATTAAAAAGAAAAAACCCTAGTGCAAAATAAAAGTAGGCGTGAACTTCCCTCTCTCTCTCTCAAAAATCTTTTCTTGGCCGAAATACACAAGGAGAAGAATTCTTTCTTTCTTTTTTGTGTGATTAGGCATTAATAGCACCAAAAGAAAGTGCAAGATCAAAAATCTTGTAGCTTTAATCCTTGCCATTACACAATACTTATATTGAGAGCTAGCATTCTCGGTTTTAAGCCTTGCTTGAAAGTGTGTGTGTGAGCATAGAGAGGATTGGCGCAAAGGCTATTCCTTGGCATTGGTGGTGAAGATCAAAGGTGGACAATATCATCTTACTTGCTGGTCATCATCAAATTCATTTAGGAATAGGCATCTAAAGTTGTAAGTTTTTTAAAAAAAAACCCTAAAAGTGCATGTTTCGATTCTTGTCGTGGATTTGTTTGATGTGTATGATCGTTTTTCGATATTTTTCCGCTGCGTTATCTACATACACATACCATGACATCTTCCATCAGTGGTATCAGAGCCTAAACATGCTTATTTTAGTGCTTAAGAAGCATGAAATAATTAATTAAAAATCGTTACTTTTAATACATGCAATGCTGAAATTTTCTGTTTTGAGTTTTTTGCATTATTTTGGTGTAAAAACGATTTTAATTGATTAGATAGGTATTATAATTAATATGACATGTTAAGATAATGTCCTAAGATGTTCTAGGAGCTGTTATTAGTCAGATTTAATTGGTAATACCTGATGGTATATGTTAATATTAAAACTAGGTGCTTTTTGGCATGTTAATTGTTAGTTTAACAACTAGTTTTGAATATTAAATGTAAAAACGTTTTTTGGCATGTTTGTAAGTGGTTTTTAATGATTAAATATCAGTTCTGGACATTTTTAAATTTTGGTTTTAATTCTGGTCCATGACAATTTAATTGATTAATTTTAATATCACTTAAATCAATGACTAGTTTGTGTTTGTTACATGTTTAATCAACATTGTTTGTTTGGGTTTGATTAAAATGGTAAAAACACATTTAGATCAGATTGGTACAATATATTAAATCATTTTTATGACCTTATTTGAATTATTAAATGACTCATAAAATTGATTTAAGTATTTGTGCATTTTTGTGGCATCACATAAGAATTAAACAACTAGTTTTGTTGTTTGTTTGTTTTTATATGTATGCCGTGTATCATGTATATGTTCTTCATGTTTTTTTGTTTTAATCCATGTCGGTATATATTATATGTATTTTTAATGTTTATGGGCAGTATGACATAAAATTAAAAATGGCAAAATTGGAAATTATACTAGAGTTGATTTATAGTACAAATCTAACTAGTTTGTGTTTTGGGCTTTTAAGAGAACTTATTCAATAAGAGGATTTAGTCCATTGGGCCTCGGCCTAGGCCCATCATAGGGTCATCTTTTAAAGGTTCAAGTACACAATTTCCATTAATGGGCTTGGCTAATTTAATTAAAATTGGACTTTGTTTGATCCATGAATGTTATGTATATTAATTTGCTTGTTTGGTGTGATGAATGGATATGCATGGTGCATTCATGGGCCCTGGGTTTTTGTAATTAATTATGGCCTGCGAGCCATTATGTATTATTGTAAAAGTTTCATTTATTTCTTAGAATAGAATTTACTTGAAGACTTTGTAAGTCAAGATGAAGCCCACCGGAGTAAAGAAGCCCAACTCGAAGATTCTTATGTAATAGTATAGAATCTTAGTTGTAGGTTTTTGGGCCCATGTTTGTCACGCTTTACTTTATGCAATTATTTATATATGCATGCTATAAATGGATGACAAAGCATATGCCATGTAAGCCGTAATAAAATGAATCCCTAATAATAATAGTAAGTCAAAAAGTTGCCTTCCTAATTCGAAACATGTCAAGGCATCGATCATCGGTAACGTAGACTAGGAGTCCTAGATGCGCCCGATTATCTTTGTGAGGCATGAGTTGTGAATGTAGGTTGGACTTAACATGGAAAGGGATGCCCGGACCTAGGCAACTAATAAATGGGTTTGTGCTATAACATCTTAAGATGTTAGCCCATTTGATCCAAGAGTCATGTACGAGTCATGATTGGAGTTATCCTACCTAAGTAAATTAACTTGTTAGGTGTACAAGCTCAGCTTGACTAATAAGGTTGTTGTGAAAAGTGGATCTTGGCCCACATAAAATCACTAACGCGAATTATTTAAAGGGATATTAATTCGGTTTGTGGGATTATTAATAAGACCTCATTTAATCTTGCTAAATTTTATTGTAGATTGAAAAAAATGGCATCTTCAAACAACAATTTCTCATTGCGATCGGTCCTTGAAAAGGACAAATTGAATGGCACCAATTTCATAGACTGGTCTCGAAACTTAAGGATAGTTCTTAAGCAAGAGAAAAAGTCGTATGTTTTGGATGCATCCTTGCCTCAAGAACCTGATAGGAACGCCTCTGCGGTTCAAAGGGAAACTTTTGAGACCAAGAAGAGTGACTCCAATGATGTGACCTGTTTGATGCTGGCCACTATGGTGCCTGACTTGCAAAAGCAATTTATGGACCAAGAGGCTTATGCGATCATGGTGCACCTAAAGGAGATGTTCCAAGAGCAAGCTCGTCACGAGAGATTTGTGACAACAAAGGCCTTGATTTCCTGTAAGATGGCTGCGGGTACTCCTGTTAGTACACATGTACTCAAGATGAAAGGGTATCTTGATACTCTAGAAAAGCTTGAGGTACAAGTGCCAAAGGAATTGGCCACTGACTTGATATTAGGATCATTGACTGATGATTATGATCCATTTGTAATGAATTATAACATGCATGCAATGAACAAGTCAGTCACTGAGATTCATGGGATGCTTAAGAATGCTGAAGAGAACATTCGAAAGACCAATCCCATACTGATGGTTCAAGGGGGCATTAAGAAGGGACCGGCTAAGGGAAACGGAAAGGGAAAGGCAAAACCCAAGAATGACCTGGCTCGGTTCAAGTCAAATGGGAGTGCACCTCAGGCCCAATCCAAGCCCAAGGCGCAAAAGCCCAAGGAGAGCGAAAGCACTTGCTTCCATTGCAACAAAATAGGGCATTGGAAGAAGAATTGCGCTCTCTTCAAGGAAGAACAAAAAAGGAATGGAGCCAAGGCGTCCAGTTCAGGTATTTTTGTTGTTGAAATTAACCTTTCTATCTCTACCACTTGGGTACTAGATACCGGTTGTGGTTCTCACATTTGTTCAAATGTGCAGGGGCTAAGAAATAGGAGGTTACTTGGGAAGAATGAAGTGGACCTCCGTGTGGGGAATGGAGCACGAGTTGCTGCCATGGAGATAGGCGACTATCAACTCACTTTACCTTCCGGACTTTGTTTAATTTTGAAAAATTGTTATTATGTACCTGCTATGAGCAGAAACATTATTTCAGTTTCATTATTGGATTTGGATGAATTTGATTTTGTTATTAAAAATGGCAATGCTCATATTCGTCGCCAAGGCATTTCATATGGCAATGCCATGTTGCAAAATGGCCTTTATATCCTTGATCTATCAAACAAAGAGTCCATATACAACATTAATACAAAGAGGGTTAAATCAAACGAGTTAAACCCTACTTACTTCTGGCATTGTCGTTTAGGACATGCAAACGAAAAACGCATTTCAAGACTCCACAAAGCTAGAGTGCTTGGGTCATTCGACTTAGAGTCTTATGATACATGCGAGCCATGTTTGCATGGAAAAATGACAAAAAGTCCTTTTAATAAGAAAAGTGAGAGGACTAATGGCTTATTGGAACTAATACATACCGATGTATGTGGATCATTAAGTACACAAGCTAGAGGTGGTTTTAGCTACTTCGTAACGTTCACAGATGACTTCAGTAGATATGGCTATGTCTATCTAATGAAGTATAAATCTGAAACTTTTGAGAAATTCAAAGTGTTTAAGAACGAAGTAGAAAAACAACTTGGCAAAAGTATAAAAGCCATTCGATCTGATAGAGGTGGCGAATACTTAAGCCAAGATTTTGACGGTCATCTAAAAGAGTGTGGTATTATTTCACAGCTCACTCCTCCTGGAACACCACAATGGAATGGTGTGTCCGAAAGGAGAAATCGAACTCTATTAGACATGGTTCGATCTATGATGAGTCAAGCAAATCTTCCTATCTCTTTTTGGGGCTATGCATTAGAAACTGCTGCGTTTCTACTAAACCGTACTCCAACTAAAGCAGTTGAGAAGACACCATACGAGGTATGGACTGGGAAAGAACCCAATATGTCATTTCTTAGGATTTGGGGCTGTGAAGCACATGTTAAGAAATTAACATCTGACAAACTAGAGTCCAAATCCACTGTCTGCTTATTTGTGGGTTATCCCAAAGAAACAAAGGGATACTACTTTTACTCACAAGCCGAGAACAAAGTATTTGATGCTCGCAAGGCTGTTTTCTTGGAAAAGGAGTTCCTTCTCAAGAAAGATAGTGGGAGTAAAGTAGAACTTGGAGAAATTCAAGCGCCACAAATTCCTATAGAGGATGAGTTGGAAATGGGATCAAGTTCACAACCACTTGTGGAACAAGAACCCATTACATAAGTACCTAGAAGGTCCGGTAGGGTACGTCAGGAGATTCAGAGATATGGATTTCTAATCACCGACAGTGACACTATTGAGTTAGTAGATCGTGAGGATCCTACTACCTACCGAGAAGCTATTGAAAGCCCAGACTCGAAAAATTGGCTTGAAGCCATGAAATCCGAGATGCAATCAATGTACGATAACCAGGTTTGGACCTTGGTTGATCCACCGGAAGGTGCTAAAGTAATTGAATGCAAGTGGCTATTTAAACTCAAAGCTGATAAGACCTACAAAGGTAGACTAGTAGCGAAAGGTTTTCGACAAACTCATGGTGTAGACTATGATGAAACCTTTTCGCCTGTAGTCATGCTCAAATCCATTAGGATCTTGCTTGCCATAGCTGCATATCATGATTATGAGATATGGCAAATGGATGTCAAAACTGCTTTCCTTAACGGAAATTTACTTGAGGATGTGTATATGACACAACCTGAAGGTTTTGTCAATCCCAAGCATCCTAAGAAGGTTTGCAAGCTTCAGAAATCCATTTATGGATTAAAGCAAGCATCCCGAAGTTGGAATCTTCGTTTTGATGAGGCAGTCAAAGAATTTGACTTCGTCAAGAACGAAGATGAGCCTTGTGTATACAAGAAGGTTAGTGGGAGCATAGTAGTATTTCTGGTCCTGTATGTGGACGACATCCTTCTCATTGGGAATGATATTCCAACATTGCAAAAGGTTAAGCAATGGTTGGGGAAATGTTTCTCGATGAAAGACTTAGGAGAAGCTGAGACAATACTTGGTATTCGGATCTATAGAGACAGATCGAATCGGCTTTTGGGACTAAGTCAAGAAAAGTACATAGATAAAGTACTAACGCGTTTTAGTATGGGAGACTCAAATAAAGGGTACATACCTTTGGCTTTGGGAGTTCCTTTAACTAAAGAACAGTGCCCTAAAACCAAAGAGGAAAGGGACAACATGAGTAGAATCCCATATGCATCTGCTATTGGATCTATCATGTACGCTATGTTATGTACTAGGATGGATGTTGCTCATGCACTGAGTATAACCAGTAGGTTTCAGCAAGACCCTGGTGAAAAGCACTGGTCTGCTATAAAAGGGATTCTAAAGTACCTGCGAAGGACTAAGGATCACTTATTGGTGTATGGTGGTCAGGAAGAGCTCGTCATACAAGGCTATGCCGATGCTGCTTTTCAAACCAGCACTCAGGACTCAAGATCGCAATCTGGATTCGTTTTTGTTTTAAACGGTGCTGCTGTCAGCTGGAGAAGCTCAAAGCAAGAGACCGTTGCCGACTCAACTACAGAATCTGAGTATATTGCAGCAAGTGAGGCTGCAAAAGAGGCTGTTTGGATTAGAAATTTCATTTCTGGATTAGGAGTGGTCCCAAGCATTCTAGATCCATTAGAAATTTTTTGTGACAACAACGGGGCCAGTGCACAGGCCAAAGAGCCCCGGTCACACCAGAAATCCAAACACATACTCAGGAGGTACCACCTGATCAGAGAAATCATTGATCGTGGGGACGTCAAGGTCAGCAAGATAGCAAGTGAAGACAATGTAGCAGATCCTTTGACGAAACAGTTGCGCCCAAATCTGCATGAAGCTCATTTGAGAGCATTCGGTCTTAGGGCTATGCCCAATTGGGACTAGTGCTAGTGGGAGATTGTTAGTGTAAGCCCTAGCCCCAATACATTGTAATAAAACACTTTAGTTAATAAATGAGGCATTTGTTTTACCAATTGTATTCCTGTGCATATCAATTGATAGAATTGTCCAAGAATGTCGTTTCAGTTTCAGTTATCATGTGTGAGGCACATGGTTGTAAGACCTTGAAACAAATGAGACTTCATTCTAAATATCCCTAGTCAGTCATTGTTATGGGAATAACAAATGAATTAAGACTAGTATGCTCTCTCTGATTAGTTGAGTTCTGTCTTACGGATCATAAGGACAAAAGTGTCAATCAGAGATCATAGATACATGTTTATAACATGGTATTTGGATACGATCCACACATGAGAACACTACATGGTACAAGTCATAAGTGTTTCTCATATGCAAGTTTTGTATCGGAGTTCTTAGACCTAAAATCTCTATGAAACTCTTTATGAATTACTGTGTACTTTGACATACACCTAACGTGCTCGTAACTGAGTGACAAGTATGGGTATGCTTGGGTATGCATTGATTCATGTTAGAGAGCATGAGAGAAGTGAAGGGATTACCCCTCTAATGTATGTAATGTATTTAAATAAGGCATTGAGCATTAATTTGGGCTTTTGATAAAAGTCAAGCTAATGTATGTAATGGGTATTAAATTGCTATTGGACCTTGGTCCATGAGAGAGGAAGATTTCGGCCCACATGGTTTAATGTCAATTAATTTAATAATATTGATTAAGTTAATTGAGTATTAAATCCTAATTGAATTTTAAATTCAAAAGGGTTTAAATTAATGTTTGTTACTTATCTATAGGAAGTGTTTAAGGTTGAATAAACTACTTTTAGGTGGTAAAATTCGGAATAACACTTGCCATAAGATGAGGATAAAGATTAAAAAGAAAAAACCCTAGTGCAAAATAAAAGTAGGCGTGAACTTCCCTCTCTCTCTCTCAAAAATCTTTTCTTGGCCGAAATACACAAGGAGAAGAATTCTTTCTTTCTTTCTTGTGTGATTAGGCATTAATAGCACCAAAAGAAAGTGCAAGATCAAAAATCTTGTAGCTTTAACCCTTGCCATTACACAATACTTATATTGAGAGCTAGCATTCTCGGTTTTAAGCCTTGCTTGAAAGTGTGTGTGTGAGCATAGAGAGGATTGGCGCAAAGGCTATTCCTTGGCATTGGTGGTGAAGATCAAAGGTGGACAATATCATCTTACTTGCTGGTCATCATCAAATTAATTTCGGAATAGGCATCTAAAGTTGTAAGTTTTTAAAAAAAAAAACCCTAAAAGTGCATGTTTCGATTCTTATCGTGGATTTGTTTGATGTGTATGATCGTTTTTTGATATTTTTCCGCTGCGTTATCTACATACACATACCATGACATCTTCCATCATAAATTTAATTTAAGTACACTTTAAATTTTATTTTATTTGCTATTCATTGTTAATTTCATATTTTATTGTTTCTCATAATTTTTAAATTATGTGGTATGTGAAGAAATTAAAGATCGAAGATGATGGCATTCTTTTATGAATTGTATTGATAATTATTTTTATTGTTGTTGTTAGTGGTTAATTATTATGTAATATATGTTTGAAGAATTTTTAAATTGTTAGTTCGTTGTAATTTTTAAATATTTTATAAGGTTAACATGAAGGTTTTTATCTTATTGTTTATTTGGGTTTAATTACATGTAAATTTAAAGAGGAAAAATTATTTTTAATTATGATAAGAATTTGGTTTGGTAGGCTATTTTGGGTCGGGTCTCGAAATATTCGAGTTATTCGGATCGAGCCTCGAAAAATGGTTAGGGTTGGTTCAAATTGGAGACATAGTAAAGAATTAGATTTCGGGTTGATTTGATTTGATCAGGTTTGATCCGAACTCGACCGATGCACACTTCTATTGGAAGAGTTGTTGATGTAAATTTTATCTATGAATTATCATAACTATGAATAATACATGATGGTGCGAGCGTACGCATGTTGTGAATGGTGTGTAATAAGTTATTGCACATAAAGCATGGACGAGGTTTATGACCTAATAATAGTGAATTAGCTAAGTATTTTAAAAATCATGGTCATACTTCTATTATTATGGAACATTATTGTTCAAATTTTCATTTATACTTGCTTATGGACGAGATTGTATTTAATTTGTCTAAAAAGTATGGAAGGAATTTTAATGCTTAGAGCTTTATGGTAGTATGAGAATTGTAATGGATAAGTGTAATATAGTTATTGGTATATGATATTTTAGTGATGTTTATGCATAAAGTGTTTATATTATATACAGTCAATCTAGAAACGAGCATATTGTACTAAGAAAAGGTAATATATTTTGGATTCTATATTTTATATACAATTGATATTAAGTATAGATGGCTGATGAATATACGTATTGCTTGAAAATGTTTTCCTTTCATTAAGAATGGAGGTTGGGATGACACCTTTTAGATATGTGATTTTATAAACTTTTGTTTCTTCTTATAGGGGGATAATTACTTGTATATGGGAAATTCTGCCAAAATTTTTAGTACATAAGTATTAACTATTTAGAATTTCTAGATAAAGAAATTTTGTTATTTATATATATTTTTAGCTCATAGTATATATCAATAGCATTCGATATCCGGGTCACTCATCAAATCAGCATAAAGTGTTGCAGTTGTTGCACAAGTAGTTTGCACAAGTAGTTGGGATCTATCAACTATCATTGTCAAGTGGATTAATATTGAAGCTTCATAATTGTTATAATGTTCTAGCATTATCAGCAAACATTATTTCCATATCATGTCTTTTAGATCATGGATTTGATGTTTCCTTGCATAAGGATAGGGGCAGTTTTTTGTTTAAGAAAAACATATTTTATTGTCAAGGTTTGTTTGGAAATGGAATATTTCTTCTTAATCTTGAAAAGAAAATTCATAATATGAATACCAGAAGAGCAAATAAAGATAATATGATATATACAATTGGACCTAACAGGGAGGGATCAAATTGTAGAGACGGTGAAAGCTATTAACCGAAAAGTTGTGTTAAGTATCACACATCGGCTACTTGTAAAAATGAAATATATTTTATAAAAGTTTAGACGATCTTTACTTTAAAAATTAGGATTTAGTTAGTGTAGATGTTTAGTCCTATAAATTTTATGCTTCAGGTTTTGGTTCAGTCCTATAATTTTATACTTCAGGTTTTTACTTGTGTAGCTCAAGAAATGTGTTAAGTATGTTGTAGACTTTCTAGTTTTAAGGGAGTAAACTCTTAATTCTTTTTCTATTCAAGTAGTTGTGAATCATTTGCACCTAATTCATATAAATAATAACAATTACAAAAACAAAGACTAGTAATTATAGACTCCTTATTTTTTTTCCCTTCAAAATGTAAACTCTTTAATTAATTGGTATCATTATTCAAAAGTAGATGCACAAAGATTGATATGGACAGGTGGACTTAACTTTATTTATTTGAGGGGAGAGAAAAGAGAAGAGAGGAAAAAGTAACATACGTTAGTGGATGATTGGAAAAAAAGGATACCATTTTCATGTCATCACAAGTGGAGAGATGTAAGAAATAGAGTGGCTTATAATTGTAGTTGATTGGATATGAGTGAGTTCCACTGAAGTGCTAGCAAATAAAGTTATTTAAAATTAATGATTTTTTTTTACCGAAGACAAATTTACTCCAATTTTGAAATATCGAGAGTAACACTAAACCAAAATAGATATTGTGGGCAATTTTACATATTTTACTAAATTTAAGAGATATTTTTGCAATTTTGGCCAATAAAATAAGACTAAAACTAAACTGCACTAAATTGCATAATTTTCAACCAGTAATGGCTGGATTGGACTAAAACGCTACGACTAATCGACAAAGAAACTCCATTTGTGTGCATGAGAGCAATCGGCCGAGCATTTCTAAAAGAGTAAAGTTGTTTTGATGGGCTGGTAACTCCTTTTTTTAGGGTTTTTTTTTAAAGTGGGGCGGAAATCAAAAGAAATTGGGAAAATGGTGCTACAGTGAACTTAATTAGAGAAATGGGGTGCCGGAAACCGGCTTCCTGGGTAGCCGGTTTCCATTTGCCAGAAACCAGCTCCTATTTGAGACGGTTTCTGATCGGGCAGTCAGAAACCGGCTCTCCTTAGAGCCGATTTCTGACACAATTGCTCCAGAAACCGGCGCCAAGGTGGACCGATTTCTGGAACATATGTGCCAGAAATCGGCCCAATAGGAAGCCGGTTTCTGGCAGAAATGTGCCAGAAATCGGCCCAATAGGAAGCCGGTTTCTGGCAAAAATGTGCCAGAAATCGGCTTCAAGGAGAGCCGGTTTCTGACAATTTTGGCTCCACAGATCTCCACCCGTCAAACATAATTCAAACCAACATACGCAATAGTGCAAATCTCAAGCAAAAAAATTGCAAATCTAATCCTGTCTTCCTCTCCTTCAAACACACTATTGAAAACAGAATTAGCAGCTCATTACAAGATATTGCAAATCAAAATTTGACATAAAACGCGTTGCATTAAAGGTAATGTATGTTTAAATCATATGTCCGTGAAGAAAATTCGTTAGTTATATTTATGTTATATTATATAAATGTTAATGTGCTGGTATGAGTAATTGTGAAAGTTAGCTATTTCGACGATAAAGACATATAATATTTAATATTTAATTTGTGAAAAAAGTTTGGAATTTAAGTGTAATTGTATGTTATAAGTGCTTGTTAATTTAAATAAACGATGTATTTAAGTATATTTAAGATTAGTTGATAAATATGGCAATAAGAATTCATGTTATGTGTGCATATCATGTAGGAAAAATGTCAATTCCAACAACTTTTATAATTCATACCGGAGGGCAATCGACGTTTGGCGTATCTGGGTTTAATTATGATGCTTCGAGCCCTTCAGCTAGATCGAGAAGAATGAAACTAAGGTATAAACCGACATTTGCTGAACTTATTCACAAATTGTCAGTTAAATTGGAATTGGCTGCAGATGTGAGAATATGTAGGGTGATATATAAGTGTCCAGTTTACAGTCAGGGAGCGATTTGCTGGGCTACAATGGATGTAGTGGATGATAATGATATTGAGCAAATTTATGAAAATTTTAATAATTTTCCTGGATACAGTATTGTGGAGCTAATAGTCTTGACGGAAGAAATAGCAATTGGCGATCCCAAAAATGAGTTGAATAATTTTAATCAAACGGGAAGTGGAGGAGAAATAGGGGGTGGACCATCTATGGACGAAGTAAACGAGTTGGGTGGTCATACACAGTTTCCAACTGTTAGTCAGTTCGAGTTCTGTACACAGTTAGAGGTACCAACAGAATGTGAAAATATTGATGAAACTAGGACAATAGATGCAAGTCCGATTAGAGAGTTAGAGTTAAGGATTGCTTTAAGAAATGCAAGAGTGCGTTCACTAAGCAAAATGAGAATGCGGAGGAACATTCGAGCTGATGATATTGATGCTATAGTGCGTCATATATTAACTATGCATAAACAAATGCAGGAGTGAATTTGGATTGGAGGTTTAAGCTTAGGAAGGGATGACAGAGATAAAATCAAAGCGTTGGTTAACTTTTTTGAATATCATCAAGCCCTGAGAGAGCTTTTGGAAACTACTTGGTACATAGGAGATAGAGTTTATAAGAAATCTATCATCCATTTTTTAGCTAGAGTTGCCAAAAGAGGAGTGTTGAGGAGCAACATTCCATCTGTGATGAAATTAAGCAGTGGACGAAAAGTGTATCGTCCATGGCTTCATCAGCGAACTTATGAGTTCCCTTATGAATTGATGAAGTTGGTCAAAGAATCAGTCCCTGTGTTTGTGAAGGTCTTGAGAAGATCTAGTTTTCTAGATTAGTTGACATGAGTGTCAATTATAGTTAGCGTTTGATTTTATAGGATTTATGTTCCCTATTATTATTATTATTATTATTATTATTATTATTATTATTATTATTATTATTATTATTATTATTTTACATGTGTGTCTTATTTGAGAATTATTGAATTTATTTATTGGTTGAATGAATGAGTTTATTCCTTATGGCTTTTAATTTTTTTTAATAAATGTGTTTATTTTAAAATGTTAATTGCCCTTGCAATATTTTATGAGTAAAATGTTTGCATGTTTATTAAGTAGAGACTTAATAAAATAAAAACCAATAAAATATCCCTCAAAAGTTTAAGAACTTAAATAATTCAATAATTCTGATTTACTATACATGAAATCTTAACCTATAAAGTTGGACATTAGAACTTAGAAGGTAATTGGTACTTTAAGTATACTTTTCGAATTTGAGTCTAATAGAAAACTTTATTAGGTTATTATTTCAGGTGTATAGTAAATTGCATGTATTGCCTAATCTCCCACTAATAACGTGCAACTTTGTTCCATTTGAATCAGAGGATACAAATGGCATCTGCTTCCAAATCAATTATCGCTGAATTAAACAAAGACTTTAAATTAAATGGCGACAATTATGAAATCTGGAGCATGAAGATCCAGTATGTGCTAGAGGAGCAAGAGGCTCTTGAAACCTTGAGTTCGGTTATGGCTGAACCCGAGGATGGCAACACGGCCCAGCATAGGCGGGACCGAGAAGTATATCTGGCATGGAAGAAAAAGAATTCCACTGCTCGTGTCATTCTCCTGAGTGCTATGGAGGATGATATAACTAAGCAATTTTGCAAGTATCAGAACGCAATGGATCTGTGGATCTCTTTGCGGGAGAAGTTTGGCGGAGTGACTCTAACTAAGCTCCGATCTTTAACAATCAAGTTTGATACTTATCAGAAGAAGGCTGATCATTCGATGCGAAAACATCTCAGGGAGATGGAAAATATGATGAGCGAGCTTAGTGAATATGGTCATAAGTTGACCGACGAGCAGCAGGTGCAAGCTGTCATCCTTTCCTTACCCAAGAGTTGGGAGCATATGAAAATGCAACTAACTCATATAGACAGTGTGAAGACATTTGAGGATGTCGCAAGACATTTGGAGCTAGAAGAGGACAGATTGGCATCGATTAAGGTCAATGCCGAGGTGCATGTGGCACAGTCCCGTTCTGGTGGAATGAGTTCCAACCAGAACAAAATAAGGAGCTTCAAAAATCGGGATAAGGAACCTGCCAAGAAGAATAAAAGGCAATAAAAGGAGAAGAATTCTAAAAGGTCCAAAGGCAAGAAAAAGATAAACATTTCAAAAGTGAAATGTTTTAACTGCCAACAGAAAGGACACTATGCAAGAGACTGCACTGTGCCCAATCAGGTACACTATTCTAACTCAAGAGTGAGTGAAATTTGTGTATCTAGTTCTGTATTTTTAACTGAATTTCATCTTTTGTGGGTGGTTGATTCAGGAGCAACGGACCATGTAGCAAAGGATCGAAATGCCTTTGTAGAGTTCCGACGAATACCATATGGAGCAAAATATGTATATGTGGGAAACGACGCAAGAGTGCCGGTTAGAGGGATTGGCGCGTGTAGATTAGTCTTACACAAAGGCCGAACCTTACTCCTACATGATGTGCTTTATGCTCTAGATATTTGTAGGAATTTAGTTTCTGTTCTTGTGTTATTAAAACTTGGTTTTGATTTACACTTTAAAGATGACAGTGTGAGCTTATGTTTGGATGATGTCTATTATGGTTCTGGTTTTATTTCGAACAATTTCATTGTTTTGGATATCGATCCTAACTTTATGAATAATAATAGTTTTTCTTTAATCTCTTCTACTTCACATAATAATGAGAATCATGTGAAATTATGGCATGCTAGATTAAACCATATTGGACAAAATCGAATGAGTCGGTTAGCCAAAGCTAGTTTACTAGGCGATTTGAATGAGGTCGAATTACCTACATGCGAGCATTGTCTAAAAGGAAAACTAGTGAGAAAACCGTTCGGAAAAGGAACTAGAGCTGAATTTCCATTGCAATTAATTCATTCTGACGTTTGTGGTCCAATGAATGTGAGGGCAAGGCATGGGGCCTACTACTTCATCACTTTTATAGATGACTATACAAGGTATGTTCATGTCTACTTGATTTCTCACAAGTCAGAAGCATTGAATTGCTTCAAAACTTTTATGAACTTAGTTGAGAATCAATTGGATAAAAAGATCAAAGCTTTAAGGACTGACCGAGGTCGGGAATATCTTTCAGATGAATTTAAAGCTTTGTGTGATAAAAAAGGGATTGAACATCAGTTGTCCATTCCCAGAACTCCACAACAAAACGGTGTTGCGGAAAGGAGAAATAGGACTCTCCTTGATATAGTTAGATCTATGATGGCAGAAGCAAATTTGCCCATCTCCTATTGGGGAGATGCTTTACTTACTGTCACATATGTTTTAAATCGAGTGCCCTCAAAATCAGTCGCATCCACACCTTACGAGTTGTGGACTGGTCGACAGCCTGACCTAAGCCATCTACAACCTTGGGGTTGTGCTGCTTACGTCCATGATACCTCAAGTAAATTTGGTAAATTGGGACCAAGAGGTAAAAAGAGTATCTTTGTGAGATATTCTGAAGTATCAAAAGGATACGTATTCATGGGTGAGCAAGAGAATGGTTCTGTGACTGAATTTGAATCACGAGACGTCATATTCTTGGAAAATGAGTTTCCAAAGTTGGGCGAAGTGAATCAAGATTTCACTTTCTATGAAACTCAGGAAGATGAACCATCAGGATCACTCCATCCGAGTGGGAGGGAATTAGAGGAAGAAGGTCAATATATTTCTCCTCTACATGATCCGGATGTTCGATTTGAGTGGGAGCATTCCTGACTCCAGTGGGAGTATGGAACATGGTCCCAGTGGGAGTATTCCGAATTACGATGAATATATGAGACATGTTTATCAAGATTCGGAACTGCGTAAGTCTAAAAGGATAAGTGTTCCTCGCCGACGATTTGAGATCGAAGGCTTGAACATAGCCCTTTTAATTACCCCACAAAACGAGGAAGAGCCTAAAAACATAAAAGAGGCCTTCTCATGCCCAGCTAAAGAAAAATGGATCAATGCAATGGAAAAAGAAATAGCATCTATGAGGTCAAACCGTGTTTGGGAACTGGTTGATCTACCCGAAGGACGCAAACCGATTGGGAACAAATGGATTCTCAAGATAAAGCGAAAAGCTGATGGAAGTATCGAAAGATACAAAGCTCGGTTAGTCGCTAAGGGGTTTACACAGCAGGAAGGGATTGACTGTGAGGAGACTTTCTTCCCTGTTGTGAGATTTACGTCTATAAGGTTAATTCTTGCCATAGTGGCGAGTTTAGACCTAGAGCTACATCAAATGGATGTAAAGACTACTTTTCTCAATAGAGAATTGAATGAAGAAATCTACATGGAACAACCTGTAGGTTTCATCGAAAAAGGCAGCGAACATAAGGTTTGCCAATTGAAAAGATCAATCTATGGCCTTAAACAGTCTTCACGACAATGGTATTTGAGATTTCATGATACAATCATGTCAAATGGGTTTAACATGATTGATGAAGACCATTGCGTGTATAATAAAAGCTCTAAAAATAACTTTGTCATTTTAACATTGTATGTAGATGACATACTAATAGCTGGAAATGACAAAGTGTACGTAAATCAAATTAAAGATTGGTTATCGTCCAACTTTGAAATGAAAGATATGGGTAATGCAGACTACATTCTTGGAGTTAAGATTTCAAGAGATCATTCGAGAAGGTTGTTGTCCCTTTCTCAAGAGACATATATCAACAAAGTCCTTGAACGATTCAATATGCAAAACTGTAAACCCATAAACTGCCCCATTGCCAAGAATCAGTTTCTTAGCAAAGAGATGTGTCCTAAGATGCCAGATGAAATGGAGCGTATGAGAGACGTTCCTTATGCCAGTGCCGTGGGTAGTCTTATGTATGCTATGTTGTGTACGAGACCTGATATTTGCTATGCAGTGGGCATGGCAAGTAGATATCAATCTAACCCGGGTGAAGCACATTGGAAAGCAGTTAAGAGGATACTTAGATACCTCAAAGCTACAGCAGATTATTCTCTCTGTTATGAAGGCAAGGATCTGCAATTGAGAGGATGCACTGATACTGATTGGGCTAGAGATGTGGACGAGAGGAAATCCACTTCAGGTTTCATATTCTTGCTTGGCAAGGGTGCCATCTCATGGAGTAGCAAGAAACAAACCTGTGTAGCCTTATCAACGATGGAAGCTGAATTTGTAGCTTCCGCAGCTGCAGTATAAGAGGCAGTTTGGCTAAAACGGTTGATGGACCATTTAAGAGTAACTACCTCGGAGGGACAAGTAACAGTCTATAGTGACAGTCAATCATCGATAGCTTACACAAAAGATCCGAAATTTCATAGTAGGACTAAGCATATCGACATAAAGTATTATTATATAAGAGATATAGTTGATGGGGAGATGTGAACTTACAGTACATATCTACGCATGATATGATAGCAGATCCGTTAACTAAACCTGTAACGAAAGATGTGTTTGAGAGACACATTAGAATTCAGGGTTTGCGTAGAATTTGATGTGTACTGACTTTATTTTTGTAATCCCTTAACATTATTATTTATGAATAATAATAAAGTTCATTGTTGGCAATACATGAGTGTGAATGTTTAATATGTGAACATTTACTATTAATTATTTGAGTTTGAGCATGTCAGACAGAGAAGTAGCCCACTCACAAGGGTGTTTACCTTAGTTTTGTCGATGAGTTGGCAAAGACTAAGATGAGGCAATTTTTGAACAAATGAGGATGCTCGAGAGCCTGTTCAAAATGAAAGTGTCGTCTTGCAGAAATTACAAGATATGTCTTATTAAGGTGCAAGATAAAGTCATACATAAGGTTGTATGCTTTGGATTGAGATCCAAAATTAGGATTGTATGGAATCCGATGGTTAGTTATGTGTAACTACCATATTTTGTCTTAAAAGCCAGAAGTAGTTCTTAAGTAAGCGAACTAAAGTTGGGTGCTTCGGTGCATCGCAGCCTTACGCTTCTGTATGGTGTTTTATGTACACATTATTTAAATGTGAGACATGCGCTCCTTTAAGGGAAGGAAAGAACACCATAACACATGTTTTATACCGTGTGTGCTTTAGTGACCAAAGGGATGGGAATTTAATACAATTGATCTCAACTTTCCCTATTGTGAGACCCTGTTAATATATCGACCCTTAGAACCCTTAACTTATCCCTGAAGTATGGTTCAATATGGCTAGCTTGGTTAGTCTCCAAGAGGTCTGGGAAAAATTTAGGCCTAGCGGATCTAACTAGAAAAACGAGTTGAATCATGATGGATGGCATATAGTAAGAGGGGAAGATAACCTTTTAATCACATTTATAAGAATTCGTGGTTCACCGACATGTCTATTATTGTTTCTATGAGTTGAAACATAATAGTGAACACGAATGACGTTTTATGAGATCATGAGTCAAAACGGTGATTGTGAGAAGGTGGTCTAGGGTTAGGCATACGTGGAATAAAAGGATCATCTTTTTCGAGAAGCTATATATCCCTAACAGGTGTATAGCAATAGTGCTCTCGAGATATGCTGGTCACACAATCTATTAGTTTGTATAACTGAAGATTATAAATGGAATGTGTTCCGTCATGTGCGAGTGGGAGATGATAGAGTTGGGATACGCCCATGACTCTATATTGGATTGAGTTCCAATTAAGATTAAATTGAGTTATTTAATCTAAATTAAATTACCAAATCCTATCTCAGAAAGGATTCTGAGTTAGACTAGGGTTAAGACTCTAGCCTTTAGGACCTCTATAAATAGAGGTGAGGTCCTCATAATTTGGTAACGAGAAAACTTATACACCGCAAGGCTGGTCGTTCCCACTCACTTTATTTTGTGTTAATCTTTCAGGGACTTTTAGATTGTGATCTAGCTGCTATTATCCCGAGTGGGTAAAAGCCAGACCGGTGACCAATAAAAGGAGATCCTTGTAACGCTTTCGCAACGAGATTTACCGCGCTGCAACAAGTATGTATCTATACTTCTCTTCTTTTATTCTATTCCCTTCACAACACAACAAAGTGATAACAGTAAATGTGATAGCAACAATAATTAATGATAATGATAATAATAATAGCACAATAATAACAATAAAAACATTGATGATGATGATAATAATAATAATAATAATAATAATAATAATAATAATAATAATAATAATAATAATAATAATCATGATGATGATGATAACATGGTATTAATAAAGATGAATAACTATAATAAAGATGAACACAAATATAGTAAAAATATAATAATAATAATAATAATAATAATAATAATAATAATAATAATAATAATAATAATAATGAAAACAGAATATCAAATAAACACCAAATAAATAATAATAATAATAATAATAATAATAATAATAATAATATAAGTAGTAGCATAAAAATACCAATAATAAATAAACAAGGCAACAATAATGATGCATGATATTGAGTGACAAATAATAATAGCATTATACGATAAATAAACGTAACATAATGGTAATAACAAAAATAATAATGGATAAAAACAATAATAATGATAATAATGGTGAATGAACATAAAAATCGAATTGAAGCAAACAAATAATATATTAATAGTGATATTAACACATTAAAATGCTAAAAGTAAATCATAGACATAATAATAATAGCAAAAAAAAAAATAATATCAATAACAATAAATAATATAGGAAAAAAATAAATAAGAACAAGTCCAAGAATGTTTACGCTCATAATTTTTTTAGATCAGAGATACGGTGTCTCGATTTATTTTCCTTGTCGAATTTGTGGATGAAGATTTAAAGAAAATATAGAAATCAATATTTTGAAATAAAATCAAGAGAATATTTTGATAAAAAATATTTTTTGTGGGTGATTTGAGCAAAGGAAATTAATTTTCCAAGCTCAAATCACTCAAGAAATGAAATATGTTTTTTGAAGAAAAATAAATAAATTAAAACTTGAGAGAAAGAAAAAGAAGAACTTGAGAAAATCTTGAAGAACTTTTTGCTGGAGAGTCAAAGGAAAAAGGCTAGAGAAAACCCAAAAAAATCCCTCTGAACAATGGTTGCTGTCCCCTTGCCAATGAAGATTGAATCCCATTTGACTGTGTGCTTTTGCTCAAAGAGACAGAGGAGCTTTATTTTAGTTTATCTAAATTAACAAAAAATGGTGAAAGAAAACCGGTAAACGTGGTCTGAAAAACAGACTGAACACCAAAAAAAGCTGACCAAAGAGGTGGCCGCATGGTGGCCAAGTGGCCACCATGCGGCCGCTTTGACAATTAAAAAGAATGGCCGCGTGATGGCCATTTTGCCATCACGCGGCCATTATCATGGTAAATGGCCAAAATCACGCAGCCATTATCATGGTAAATGGCCAAAATGTGGCCATTTACCACGTTTTTTCATATTTTTTATTTTTTTATTTTTTTTTAACTTTTCAAATTTCTTCTATTCTTAAATTAAATTAATTAAATAATTTGATTCCTCTTTTCCCATTAATTCAATTAATTAATTTAATTCAATTAAATTAATTACTTGATTTAATTCCTCTTTTCCAATCAATTAATTAATTTAATTTAATTCAACTAAACTAATTAACTAAATTAATTCCTTTTTTTTAAATATCAAAAATAACATTTTCCAATAATATTAATTTAATTGATTAATTAATTTTTTTGTGATAATATATTTATATATATGTGTGTTTATTTCTTATTAAAAAAACGGGGGTCTCGACAAGGGAAACATCATTTCTGACGCCTCTGCCTATAAGCCGGTATCATTTTCATCATTGGATAATTCTGATCTTGGACCGCCTCAGGAACCGGTGTCTACAATTATCTTCTTTAATTCATTTGTTTTTGTTGTACAACAGTACAAGTAATGTTTTCGCATTTTGTTTTTTTTCTTTTATTTTTTTTCTTCTATATATATATATATATATATATATATATATATATATATATATAAAATTCAATTACACACTTTACTATCAATTGTCCTAAAATTTATTTATATTATTGTTGTTATAAAATATAAATTTTATTGAGATTAATTTTTAATGAAAATGTTTAAATATATTAGTGGGATCATTTTTTAATGGGATCAAAAGTTAATGGGGTCATTTAGTGAGTTAATTTTGAAAAAAAAAATTATCAAGGGTATTTTAATTTTTTTTTAATTGAGTGAGGTCAATTGACCCCATTTAATATAATGTCCCTACGCTTCTGGGTACCACTAAACTTAAGAACCATATGAATAAATTGTAAAATGCATCCACATAGTGTAGAAACAAGACAAACACAATTATCTTTACAACCAACTTCTACTATTGATGGTAACTTTATTACAATATTAACTAATTGGGAATTTCATGAAGAGTATAGTAGAAAATTTCTTGCTTTTTATGATTATACTTGTTGAATTTCCATTTAGTTTTGTTGAGGGAGAAAGATTTAGGAAGTTTGTTGCTAGTTTATGTCCTTGGTTCAAAATGACGTCTAGATGGACTGTGGCAAGTGATGCTAATCAATTGTTTATCGATGAGAAAAAAACTTTAAAAGCATTTATTAAAGAGCACGCTCAGTCTGTTTGTATAACTACTGATACATAGATTTTCGTACATAATATCAATTACATATATGCGACTGTTCATTTCATTGACAAGGATTGGAAGTTGCAAAACAAGATTGTAAATTTTTGTGCAGTTGGTAGTCACAGGGGTAAGACACTTGCTCAAGATCTTGAAAAATATTTGAAGGAGTAGGGGATTTATGACAGTGTTTTTCATTATAACTAATAATGCAAAAATAAATGACAAAATGGTTGCAACTTTAAAAAATAAGCTCATTGCAAAAGGGATTGCTATTTCAGAAGGTAAATACCTTCATGTGAGATGCATTGTTCACATACTTAGCATTGTTGTGCAAGAAGCATTAAAAGATGCTGGCCTTTATGTTAAAAGGGTTAGGAATGCTTGTAAATTTATTAGATCATCACCTGCTAGATTAAAGAGATTTAAGGAATCTTGTGTGGCTGGAGGAGTTGAGTGTTGAAAATAATTGTGATTAGATGTGGTAACTAAATGGAACTTCACATATTTGATTTTAAGCAGTGCACTTAAATATGAAAATGTATTTGATGTTTATGAGACTGTGGATCTATACTTTAAAATTGAATTAGACTCATGGATGTCTTCGGGTTTGGATGGTGCACCTACTTGGGTTGATTGGCAGGTGGTAGATAGAATTACAAGTATATTGAAACAATTTTATATAGCTACCTTGCGCATTTCTAGTTCTACTTATGTCACATCTTACACATACGAGACTGAAATTTGTGATTTGTATGCTAAGTTGTGTGATTGGAAAACAAGCAATGATGTTGAATTGATGGAAATGGGATTGAAAATACAAACTAAATTTAACAAGTATTGGAGAGATTATGATAAATGAACAAACTTATTTACATGGCTTATGTCCTCGATCCTAGGGAAAAACTTAAATACATAGAAGCTATTATTATTACCATTTATCGTGATGAAAAAGGAAAGTATCTATTTGATGGTGTGAAAATTGCCATGCATGAGTTATTTGATGAATATAAGAGAAAATTGCAACTTGATTGTAGTTATGGAGTTAAAAGTCAACCAAGCTTGATTTTAACTAAATTCGATGTTGGGGAAAGAGGAATTTTAAAACAAAGAATTAAGCGAGTAAGAGTAGAAAGTGGTGTCACAGGAGATAGAAAAACTGAGTTGGACTTGTACTTAAATGAGGCCGTGTATGAAGATGAAAAGGGGAATTTTGACTTGTTGAAATGGTAGAAGTTGAATTTAGAGCGATTTTTTATCCTTTCTCATATGGCTAGAGATATCCTAGCAGTCCCAATTTCTACCTTTGTTTCAAAGTCAGCATTTAGCACTAGTGGGAAAGTGATTGATCCATTTAGAAGTTCATTGACGCCTAAAATATTGAAAACTTTGATATGCATGCAAAATTGGCTTCGAGAATATAATGAACACATAAAGGTTGAAGAAGATTTGGATGTCATTGAAAAACTTGAGGATGGTATGTATTGTTTATTTTTTTCTCGTTTAATATCTTATATTATTATAAGTTTTTATTGATTTTATTACTGTTTATCCAATTTATAGAGCTGGAGAAATTTAATCAAAGTGAAGTTCAAACTAATCAAGAGACATCATCAAGTGTAAACCAAGAAACACCATCAAATTTGGAGAGCATAACTCTAGATGATTGAGTAATTAATAATATGGTAAATTGTTAGTGTAAGCCCTAGCCCCAATACATTGTAATAAAACACTTTAGTTAATAAATGAGGCATTTGTTTTACCAATTGTATTCCTGTGCATATCAATTGATAGAATTGTCCAAGAATGTCGTTTCAGTTTAAGTTATCATGTGTGAGGCACATGGTTGTAAGACCTTGAAACAAATGAGACTTCATTCTAAATATCCCTAGTCAGTCATTGTTATGGGAATAACAAATGAATTAAGACTAGTATGCTCTCTCTGATTAGTTGAGTTCTGTCTTACGGATCATAAGGACAAAAGTGTCAATCAGAGATCATAGATACATGTTTATAACATGGTATTTGGATACGATCCACACATGAGAACACTACATGGTACAAGTCATAAGTGTTTCTCATATGCAGGTTTTGTATCGGAGTTCTTAGACCTAAAATCTCTATGAAACTCTTTATGAATTACTGTGTACTTTGACATACACCTAACGTGCTCGTAACTGAGTGACAAGTATGGGTATGCTTGGGTATGCATTGATTCATATTAGAGAGCATGAGAGAAGTGAAGGGATTACCCCTCTCTATAAGAGAGAAAAATATCATCGGCCACTTGATCAGTGAACTGAGAAGTGTATGGCCATACCGAGATGTAATAATGTGCAATCATTATTTATCTGAGAGTTCAGTGTCACTGGAATATCAAGAAAGGAATTAACTTACACATGAGGATGACTTGTTCCATGCCTTATGTTAATTCTGATATTTATGGGTAAGGGACTATACAAAATTGCATTAGGTCACCAAATGCCATTTGCATTTTCATTTAATTTGGAATGCTATAAATATCTTGCTAGAGAATATATATAGCCTTTGAATTAATTCATTAATTCAATTGCCAATATTAAATGGACCTATAGGATCGCACACAAAGCATTGGGCTTAAAATATTTAAATAAGGCATTGAGCATTAATTTGGGCTTTTGATAAAAGTCAAGCTAATGTATGTAATGGGTATTAAATTGCTATTGGACCTTGGTCCATGAGAGAGGAAGATTTCGGCCCACATGGTTTAATGTCAATTAATTTAATAATATTGATTAAGTTAATTGAGTATTAAATCCTAATTGAATTTTAAATTCAAAAGGGTTTAAATTAATGTTTGTTACTTATCTATAGGAAGTGTTTAAGGTTGAATAAACTACTTTTAGCTAGTAAAATTCGGAATAACACTTGCCATAAGATGAGGATAAAGATTAAAAAGAAAAAACCCTAGTGCAAAATAAAAGTAGGCGTGAACTTCCCTCTCTCTCTCTCAAAAATCTTTTCTTGGCCGAAATACACAAGGAGAAGAATTCTTTCTTTCTTTTTTGTGTGATTAGGCATTAATAGCACCAAAAGAAAGTGCAAGATCAAAAATCTTGTAGCTTTAACCCTTGCCATTACACAATACTTATATTGAGAGCTAGCATTCTCGGTTTTAAGCCTTGCTTGAAAGTGTGTGTGTGAGCATAGAGAGGATTGGCGCAAAGGCTATTCCTTGGCATTGGTGGTGAAGATCAAAGGTGGACAATATCATCTTACTTGCTGGTCATCATCAAATTCATTTAGGAATAGGCATCTAAAGTTGTAAGTTTTTTAAAAAAAAACCCTAAAAGTGCATGTTTCGATTCTTGTCGTGGATTTGTTTGATGTGTATGATCGTTTTTCGATATTTTTCCGCTGCGTTATCTACATACACATACCATGACATCTTCCATCAGTGGTATCAGAGCCTAAACATGCTTATTTTAGTGCTTAAGAAGCATGAAATAATTAATTAAAAATCGTTACTTTTAATACATGCAATGCTGAAATTTTCTGTTTTGAGTTTTTTGCATTATTTTGGTGTAAAAACGATTTTAATTGATTAGATAGGTATTATAATTAATATGACATGTTAAGATAATGTCCTAAGATGTTCTAGGAGCTGTTATTAGTCAGATTTAATTGGTAATACCTGATGGTATATGTTAATATTAAAACTAGGTGCTTTTTGGCATGTTAATTGTTAGTTTAACAACTAGTTTTGAATATTAAATGTAAAAACGTTTTTTGGCATGTTTGTAAGTGGTTTTTAATGATTAAATATCAGTTCTGGACATTTTTAAATTTTGGTTTTAATTCTGGTCCATGACAATTTAATTGATTAATTTTAATATCACTTAAAACAATGACTAGTTTGTGTTTGTTACATGTTTAATCAACATTGTTTGTTTGGGTTTGATTAAAATGGTAAAAACACATTTAGATCAGATTGGTACAATATATTAAATCATTTTTATGACCTTATTTGAATTATTAAATGACTCATAAAATTGATTTAAGTATTTGTGCATTTTTGTGGCATCACATAAGAATTAAACAACTAGTTTTGTTGTTTGTTTGTTTTTATATGTATGTCGTGTATCATGTATATGTTCTTCATGTTTTTTTGTTTTAATCCATGTCGGTATATATTATATGTATTTTTAATGTTTATGGGCAGTATGACATAAAATTAAAAATGGCAAAATTGGAAATTATACTAGAGTTGATTTATAGTACAAATCTAACTAGTTTGTGTTTTGGGCTTTTAAGAGAACTTATTCAATAAGAGGATTTAGTCCATTGGGCCTCGGCCTAGGCCCATCATAGGGTCATCTTTTAAAGGTTCAAGTACACAATTTCCATTAATGGGCTTGGCTAATTTAATTAAAATTGGACTTTGTTTGATCCATGAATGTTATGTATATTAATTTGCTTGTTTGGTGTGATGAATGGATATGCATGGTGCATTCATGGGCCTTGGGTTTTTGTAATTAATTATGGCCTGCGAGCCATTATGTATTATTGTAAAAGTTTCATTTATTTCTTAGAATAGAATTTACTTGAAGACTTTGTAAGTCAAGATGAAGCCCACCGGAGTAAAGAAGCCCAACTCGAAGATTCTTATGTAATAGTATAGAATCTTAGTTGTAGGTTTTTGGGCCCATGTTTGTCACGCTTTACTTTATGCAATTATTTATATATGCATGCTATAAATGGATGACAAAGCATATGCCATGTAAGCCGTAATAAAATGAATCCCTAATAATAATAGTAAGTCAAAAAGTTGCCTTCCTAATTCGAAACATGTCAAGGCATCGATCATCGGTAACGTAGACTAGGAGTCCTAGATGCGCCCGATTATCTTTGTGAGGCATGAGTTGTGAATGTAGGTTGGACTTAACATGGAAAGGGATGCCCGGACCTAGGCAACTAATAAATGGGTTTGTGCTATAACATCTTAAGATGTTAGCCCATTTGATCCAAGAGTCATGTACGAGTCATGATTGGAGTTATCCTACCTAAGTAACTTAACTTGTTAGGTGTACAAGCTCAGCTTGACTAATAAGGTTGTTGTGAAAAGTGGATCTTGGCCCACATAAAATCACTAACGCGAATTATTTAAAGGGATATTAATTCGGTTTGTGGGATTATTAATAAGACCTCATTTAATCTTGCTAAATTTTATTGTAGATTGAAAAAAATGGCATCTTCAAACAACAATTTCTCATTGCGATCGGTCCTTGAAAAGGACAAATTGAATGGCACCAATTTCATAGACTGGTCTCGAAACTTAAGGATAGTTCTTAAGCAAGAGAAAAAGTCGTATGTTTTGGATGCATCCTTGCCTCAAGAACCTGATAGGAACGCCTCTGCGGTTCAAAGGGAAACTTTTGAGACCAAGAAGAGTGACTCCAATGATGTGACCTGTTTGATGCTGGCCACTATGGTGCCTGACTTGCAAAAGCAATTTATGGACCAAGAGGCTTATGCGATCATGGTGCACCTAAAGGAGATGTTCCAAGAGCAAGCTCGTCACGAGAGATTTGTGACAACAAAGGCCTTGATTTCCTGTAAGATGGCTGCGGGTACTCCTGTTAGTACACATGTACTCAAGATGAAAGGGTATCTTGATACTCTAGAAAAGCTTGAGGTACAAGTGCCAAAGGAATTGGCCACTGACTTGATATTAGGATCATTGACTGATGATTATGATCCATTTGTAATGAATTATAACATGCATGCAATGAACAAGTCAGTCACTGAGATTCATGGGATGCTTAAGAATGCTGAAGAGAACATTCGAAAGACCAATCCCATACTGATGGTTCAAGGGGGCATTAAGAAGGGACCGGCTAAGGGAAACGGAAAGGGAAAGGCAAAACCCAAGAATGACCTGGCTCGGTTCAAGTCAAATGGGAGTGCACCTCAGGCCCAATCCAAGCCCAAGGCGCAAAAGCCCAAGGAGAGCGAAAGCACTTGCTTCCATTGCAACAAAATAGGGCATTGGAAGAAGAATTGCGCTCTCTTCAAGGAAGAACAAAAAAGGAATGGAGCCAAGGCGTCCAGTTCAGGTATTTTTGTTGTTGAAATTAACCTTTCTATCTCTACCACTTGGGTACTAGATACCGGTTGTGGTTCTCACATTTGTTCAAATGTGCAGGGGCTAAGAAATAGGAGGTTACTTGGGAAGAATGAAGTGGACCTCCGTGTGGGGAATGGAGCACGAGTTGCTGCCATGGAGATAGGCGACTATCAACTCACTTTACCTTCCGGACTTTGTTTAATTTTGAAAAATTGTTATTATGTACCTGCTATGAGCAGAAACATTATTTCAGTTTCATTATTGGATTTGGATGAATTTGATTTTGTTATTAAAAATGGCAATGCTCATATTCGTCGCCAAGGCATTTCATATGGCAATGCCATGTTGCAAAATGTCCTTTATATCCTTGATCTATCAAACAAAGAGTCCATATACAACATTAATACAAAGAGGGTTAAATCAAACGAGTTAAACCCTACTTACTTCTGGCATTGTCGTTTAGGACATGCAAACGAAAAACGCATTTCAAGACTCCACAAAGCTAGAGTGCTTGGGTCATTCGACTTAGAGTCTTATGATACATGCGAGCCATGTTTGCATGGAAAAATGACAAAAAGTCCTTTTAATAAGAAAAGTGAGAGGACTAATGGCTTATTGGAACTAATACATACCGATGTATGTGGATCATTAAGTACACAAGCTAGAGGTGGTTTTAGCTACTTCGTAACGTTCACAGATGACTTCAGTAGATATGGCTATGTCTATCTAATGAAGTATAAATCTGAAACTTTTGAGAAATTCAAAGTGTTTAAGAACGAAGTAGAAAAACAACTTGGCAAAAGTATAAAAGCCATTCGATCTGATAGAGGTGGCGAATACTTAAGCCAAGATTTTGACGGTCATCTAAAAGAGTGTGGTATTATTTCACAGCTCACTCCTCCTGGAACACCACAATGGAATGGTGTGTCCGAAAGGAGAAATCGAACTCTATTAGACATGGTTCGATCTATGATGAGTCAAGCAAATCTTCCTATCTCTTTTTGGGGCTATGCATTAGAAACTGCTACGTTTCTACTAAACCGTACTCCAACTAAAGCAGTTGAGAAGACACCATACGAGGTATGGACTGGGAAAGAACCCAATATGTCATTTCTTAGGATTTGGGGCTGTGAAGCACATGTTAAGAAAATAACATCTGACAAACTAGAGTCCAAATCCACTGTCTGCTTATTTGTGGGTTATCCCAAAGAAACAAAGGGATACTACTTTTACTCACAAGCCGAGAACAAAGTATTTGATGCTCGCAAGGCTGTTTTCTTGGAAAAGGAGTTCCTTCTCAAGAAAGATAGTGGGAGTAAAGTAGAACTTGGAGAAATTCAAGCGCCACAAATTCCTATAGAGGATGAGTTGGAAATGGGATCAAGTTCACAACCACTTGTGGAACAAGAACCCATTACATAAGTACCTAGAAGGTCCGGTAGGGTACGTCAGGAGATTCAGAGATATGGATTTCTAATCACCGACAGTGACACTATTGAGTTAGTAGATCGTGAGGATCCTACTACCTACCGAGAAGCTATTGAAAGCCCAGACTCGAAAAATTGGCTTGAAGCCATGAAATCCGAGATGCAATCAATGTACGATAACCAGGTTTGGACCTTGGTTGATCCACCGGAAGGTGCTAAAGTAATTGAATGCAAGTGGCTATTTAAACTCAAAGCTGATAAGACCTACAAAGGTAGACTAGTAGCGAAAGGTTTTCGACAAACTCATGGTGTAGACTATGATGAAACCTTTTCGCCTGTAGTCATGCTCAAATCCATTAGGATCTTGCTTGCCATAGCTGCATATCATGATTATGAGATATGGCAAATGGATGTCAAAACTGCTTTCCTTAACGGAAATTTACTTGAGGATGTGTATATGACACAACCTGAAGGTTTTGTCAATCCCAAGCATCCTAAGAAGGTTTGCAAGCTTCAGAAATCCATTTATGGATTAAAGCAAGCATCCCGAAGTTGGAATCTTCGTTTTGATGAGGCAGTCAAAGAATTTGACTTCGTCAAGAACGAAGATGAGCCTTGTGTATACAAGAAGGTTAGTGGGAGCATAGTAGTATTTCTGGTCCTGTATGTGGACGACATCCTTCTCATTGGGAATGATATTCCAACATTGCAAAAGGTTAAGCAATGGTTGGGGAAATGTTTCTCGATGAAAGACTTAGGAGAAGCTGAGACAATACTTGGTATTCGGATCTATAGAGACAGATCGAATCGGCTTTTGGGACTAAGTCAAGAAAAGTACATAGATAAAGTACTAACGCGTTTTAGTATGGGAGACTCAAATAAAGGGTACATACCTTTGGCTTTGGGAGTTCCTTTAACTAAAGAACAGTGCCCTAAAACCAAAGAGGAAAGGGACAACATGAGTAGAATCCCATATGCATCTGCTATTGGATCTATCATGTACGCTATGTTATGTACTAGGATGGATGTTGCTCATGCACTGAGTATAACCAGTAGGTTTCAGCAAGACCCTGGTGAAAAGCACTGGTCTGCTATAAAAGGGATTCTAAAGTACCTGCGAAGGACTAAGGATCACTTATTGGTGTATGGTGGTCAGGAAGAGCTCGTCATACAAGGCTATGCCGATGCTGCTTTTCAAACCAGCACTCAGGACTCAAGATCGCAATCTGGATTCGTTTTTATTTTAAACGGTGCTGCTGTCAGCTGGAGAAGCTCAAAGCAAGAGACCGTTGCCGACTCAACTACAGAATCTGAGTATATTGCAGCAAGTGAGGCTGCAAAAGAGGCTGTTTGGATTAGAAATTTCATTTCTGGATTAGGAGTGGTCCCAAGCATTCTAGATCCATTAGAAATTTTTTGTGACAACAACGGGGCCATTGCACAGGCCAAAGAGCCCCGGTCACACCAGAAATCCAAACACATACTCAGGAGGTACCACCTGATCAGAGAAATCATTGATCGTGGGGACGTCAAGGTCAGCAAGATAGCAAGTGAAGACAATGTAGCAGATCCTTTGACGAAACAGTTGCGCCCAAATCTGCATGAAGCTCATTTGAGAGCATTCGGTCTTAGGGCTATGCCCAATTGGGACTAGTGCTAGTGGGAGATTGTTAGTGTAAGCCCTAGCCCCAATACATTGTAATAAAACACTTTAGTTAATAAATGAGGCATTTGTTTTACCAATTGTATTCCTGTGCATATCAATTGATAGAATTGTCCAAGAATGTCGTTTCAGTTTAAGTTATCATGTGTGAGGCACATGGTTGTAAGACCTTGAAACAAATGAGACTTCATTCTAAATATCCCTAGTCAGTCATTGTTATGGGAATAACAAATGAATTAAGACTAGTATGCTCTCTCTGATTAGTTGAGTTCTGTCTTACGGATCATAAGGACAAAAGTGTCAATCAGAGATCATAGATACATGTTTATAACATGGTATTTGGATACGATCCACACATGAGAACACTACATGGTACAAGTCATAAGTGTTTCTCATATGCAAGTTTTGTATCGGAGTTCTTAGACCTAAAATCTCTATGAAACTCTTTATGAATTACTGTGTACTTTGACATACACCTAACGTGCTCGTAACTGAGTGACAAGTATGGGTATGCTTGGGTATGCATTGATTCATGTTAGAGAGCATGAGAGAAGTGAAGGGATTACCCCTCTAATGTATGTAATGTATTTAAATAAGGCATTGAGCATTAATTTGGGCTTTTGATAAAAGTCAAGCTAATGTATGTAATGGGTATTAAATTGCTATTGGACCTTGGTCCATGAGAGAGGAAGATTTCGGCCCACATGGTTTAATGTCAATTAATTTAATAATATTGATTAAGTTAATTGAGTATTAAATCCTAATTGAATTTTAAATTCAAAAGGGTTTAAATTAATGTTTGTTACTTATCTATAGGAAGTGTTTAAGGTTGAATAAACTACTTTTAGGTGGTAAAATTCGGAATAACACTTGCCATAAGATGAGGATAAAGATTAAAAAGAAAAAACCCTAGTGCAAAATAAAAGTAGGCGTGAACTTCCCTCTCTCTCTCTCAAAAATCTTTTCTTGGCCGAAATACACAAGGAGAAGAATTCTTTCTTTCTTTCTTGTGTGATTAGGCATTAATAGCACCAAAAGAAAGTGCAAGATCAAAAATCTTGTAGCTTTAACCCTTGCCATTACACAATACTTATATTGAGAGCTAGCATTCTCGGTTTTAAGCCTTGCTTGAAAGTGTGTGTGTGAGCATAGAGAGGATTGGCGCAAAGGCTATTCCTTGGCATTGGTGGTGAAGATCAAAGGTGGACAATATCATCTTACTTGCTGGTCATCATCAAATTAATTTCGGAATAGGCATCTAAAGTTGTAAGTTTTTTAAAAAAAAACCCTAAAAGTGCATGTTTCGATTCTTATCGTGGATTTGTTTGATGTGTATGATCGTTTTTCGATATTTTTCCGCTGCGTTATCTACATACACATACCATGACATCTTCCATCATAAATTTAATTTAAGTACACTTTAAATTTTATTTTATTTGCTATTCATTGTTAATTTCATATTTTATTGTTTCTCATAATTTTTAAATTATGTGGTATGTGAAGAAATTAAAGATCGAAGATGATGGCATTCTTTTATGAATTGTATTGATAATTATTTTTATTGTTGTTGTTAGTGGTTAATTATTATGTAATATATGTTTGAAGAATTTTTAAATTGTTAGTTCGTTGTAATTTTTAAATATTTTATAAGGTTAACATGAAGGTTTTTATCTTATTGTTTATTTGGGTTTAATTACATGTAAATTTAAAGAGGAAAAATTATTTTTAATTATGATAAGAATTTGGTTTGGTAGGCTATTTTGGGTCGGGTCTCGAAATATTCGAGTTATTCGGATCGAGCCTCGAAAAATGGTTAGGGTTGGTTCAAATTGGAGACATAGTAAAGAATTAGATTTCGGGTTGATTTGATTTGATCAGGTTTGATCCGAACTCGACCGATGCACACTTCTATTGGAAGAGTTGTTGATGTAAATTTTATCTATGAATTATCATAACTATGAATAATACATGATGGTGCGAGCGTACGCATGTTGTGAATGGTGTGTAATAAGTTATTGCACATAAAGCATGGACGAGGTTTATGACCTAATAATAGTGAATTAGCTAAGTATTTTAAAAATCATGGTCATACTTCTATTATTATGGAACATTATTGTTCAAATTTTCATTTATACTTGCTTATGGACGAGATTGTATTTAATTTGTCTAAAAAGTATGGAAGGAATTTTAATGCTTAGAGCTTTATGGTAGTATGAGAATTGTAATGGATAAGTGTAATATAGTTATTGGTATATGATATTTTAGTGATGTTTATGCATAAAGTGTTTATATTATATACAGTCAATCTAGAAACGAGCATATTGTACTAAGAAAAGGTAATATATTTTGGATTCTATATTTTATATACAATTGATATTAAGTATAGATGGCTGATGAATATACGTATTGCTTGAAAATGTTTTCCTTTCATTAAGAATGGAGGTTGGGATGACACCTTTTAGATATGTGATTTTATAAACTTTTGTTTCTTCTTATAGGGGGATAATTACTTGTATATGGGAAATTCTGCCAAAATTTTTAGTACATAAGTATTAACTATTTAGAATTTCTAGATAAAGAAATTTTGTTATTTATATATATTTTTAGCTCATAGTATATATCAATAGCATTCGATATCCGGGTCACTCATCAAATCAGCATAAAGTGTTGCAGTTGTTGCACAAGTAGTTTGCACAAGTAGTTGGGATCTATCAACTATCATTGTCAAGTGGATTAATATTGAAGCTTCATAATTGTTATAATGTTCTAGCATTATCAGCAAACATTATTTCCATATCATGTCTTTTAGATCATGGATTTGATGTTTCCTTGCATAAGGATAGGGGCAGTTTTTTGTTTAAGAAAAACATATTTTATTGTCAAGGTTTGTTTGGAAATGGAATATTTCTTCTTAATCTTGAAAAGAAAATTCATAATATGAATACCAGAAGAGCAAATAAAGATAATATGATATATACAATTGGACCTAACAGGGAGGGATCAAATTGTAGAGACGGTGAAAGCTATTAACCGAAAAGTTGTGTTAAGTATCACACATCGGCTACTTGTAAAAATGAAATATATTTTATAAAAGTTTAGACGATCTTTACTTTAAAAATTAGGATTTAGTTAGTGTAGATGTTTAGTCCTATAAATTTTATGCTTCAGGTTTTGGTTCAGTCCTATAATTTTATACTTCAGGTTTTTACTTGTGTAGCTCAAGAAATGTGTTAAGTATGTTGTAGACTTTCTAGTTTTAAGGGAGTAAACTCTTAATTCTTTTTCTATTCAAGTAGTTGTGAATCATTTGCACCTAATTCATATAAATAATAACAATTACAAAAACAAAGACTAGTAATTATAGACTCCTTATTTTTTTTCCCTTCAAAATGTAAACTCTTTAATTAATTGGTATCATTATTCAAAAGTAGATGCATAAAGATTGATATGGACAGGTGGACTTAACTTTATTTATTTGAGGGGAGAGAAAAGAGAAGAGAGGAAAAAGTAACATACGTTAGTGGATGATTGGAAAAAAAGGATACCATTTTCATGTCATCACAAGTGGAGAGATGTAAGAAATAGAGTGGCTTATAATTGTAGTTGATTGGATATGAGTGAGTTCCACTGCAGTGCTAGCAAATAAAGTTATTTAAAATTAATGATTTTTTTTTACCGAAGACAAATTTACTCCAATTTTGAAATATCGAGAGTAACACTAAACCAAAATAGATATTGTGGGCAATTTTACATATTTTACTAAATTTAAGAGATATTTTTGCAATTTTGGCCAATAAAATAAGACTAAAACTAAACTGCACTAAATTGCATAATTTTCAACCAGTAATGGCTGGATTGGACTAAAACGCTACGACTAATCGACAAAGAAACTCCATTTGTGTGCGTGAGAGCAATCGGCCGAGCATTTCTAAAAGAGTAAAGTTGTTTTGATGGGCTGGTAACTCCTTTTTTTAGGGTTTTTTTTTAAAGTGGGGCGGAAATCAAAAGAAATTGGGAAAATGGTGCTACAGTGAACTTAATTAGAGAAATGGGGTGCCGGAAACCGGCTTCCTGGGTAGCCGGTTTCCATTTGCCAGAAACCAGCTCCTATTTGAGACGGTTTCTGATCGGGCAGTCAGAAACCGGCTCTCCTTAGAGCCGATTTCTGACACAATTGCTCCAGAAACCGGCGCCAAGGTGGACCGATTTCTGGAACATATGTGCCAGAAATCGGCCCAATAGGAAGCCGGTTTCTGGCAGAAATGTGCCAGAAATCGGCCCAATAGGAAGCCGGTTTCTGGCAAAAATGTGCCAGAAATCGGCTTCAAGGAGAGCCGGTTTCTGACAATTTTGGCTCCACAGATCTCCACCCGTCAAACATAATTCAAACCAACATACGCAATAGTGCAAATCTCAAGCAAAAAAATTGCAAATCTAATCCTGTCTTCCTCTCCTTCAAACACACTATTGAAAACAGAATTAGCAGCTCATTACAAGATATTGCAAATCAAAATTTGACATAAAACGCGTTGCATTAAAGGTAATGTATGTTTAAATCATATGTCTGTGAAGAAAATTCGTTAGTTATATTTATGTTATATTATATAAATGTTAATGTGCTGGTATGAGTAATTGTGAAAGTTAGCTATTTTGACGATAAAGACATATAATATTTAATATTTAATTTGTGAAAAAAGTTTGGAATTTAAGTGTAATTGTATGTTATAAGTGCTTGTTAATTTAAATAAACGATGTATTTAAGTATATTTAAGATTAGTTGATAAATATGGCAATAAGAATTCATGTTATGTGTGCATATCATGTAGGAAAAATGTCAATTCCAACAACTTTTATAATTCATACCGGAGGGCAATCGACGTTTGGCGTATCTGGGTTTAATTATGATGCTTCGAGCCCTTCAGCTAGATCGAGAAGAATGAAACTAAGGTATAAACCGACATTTGCAGAACTTATTCACAAATTGTCAGTTAAATTGGAATTGGCTGCAGATGTGAGAATATGTAGGGTGATATATAAGTGTCCAGTTTACAGTCAGGGAGCGATTTGCTGGGCTACAATGGATGTAGTGGATGATAATGATATTGAGCAAATTTATGAAAATTTTAATAATTTTCCTGGATACAGTATTGTGGAGCTAATAGTCTTGACGGAAGAAATAGCAATTGGCGATCCCAAAAATGAGTTGAATAATTTTAATCAAACGGGAAGTGGAGGAGAAATAGGGGGTGGACCATCTATGGACGAAGTAAACGAGTTGGGTGGTCATACACAGTTTCCAACTGTTAGTCAGTTCGAGTTCTGTACACAGTTAGAGGTACCAACAGAATGTGAAAATATTGATGAAACTAGGACAATAGATGCAAGTCCGAATAGAGAGTTAAGGGTTCCAAATGAAGTAAATTTTAGGCAGTTTTATTGTGTTGATCGTGCAAAAACAGCAGGTCAAAATACAGATGGACCTGTAGCCAGAACGACCGATAACGGTTATTTATATCCAAGTTGCGATCCTGAAGATGATGATGAAGAAATAGATTTAAATGAAGTTGATCAAGGCAATGGGGACGAAGGAGATGATGACATTATTCCAAGCAGTTCAATACATGTGACAGAACGCATACAGAATCTGCAATTAAATGAACAAGGTGGGCGGGTAAATGGGCAGTCAAACCTTTCACAGTTTCAGTTTTCATCCGTTCACCATGCATCCGTTAATTTTGATGAAGCAGAGATTAACATGTATGGTGATTTTCCAATAATAAGATGGGATGGTGTTTCAGAGTTATGCGAAGGATTGGCCTTCACATCTAAAGACGAAGTCAAGGCATGCGTGAAAAAGTTCTCCATTCTTAATAATGTGTCGTAAAAGTAGTAGAGTTGAAACCAACTTACTGGGCGGTATGCTGTACACGCACTGAAGTAGGTTGTATGTGGAGGATGCGAGCAATAAAAAAAAGGACTTGTCCCTATTGCAACATTAGTGTTTATAAGGGACCTCACAATTGTAATGCTTCAGCGGTATCACAACACCATAGACAGCTTAATTCGCAAATTATTTGTGATTGTATACTTGAAATGGTTAGTGTTGCACCTGATCTTAGAGTTAGCGTCATAATTGCTGATATGAGAAATCGGTTTAATTATGATATCTCGTACAGTAAAGCCTGGTATGAAAAAACTAAGTCTTTGGAGGAGATTTTCGGTAATTATGAGGGTTCTTATGGTAGGTTGCCGGGATACATGAAAGCAATGGAGACATACAATCCTGGAACTGCATATGACTTTATTGTTGAGGAAAGTATGAGGCCCAATTGCAAACAATTCAAAAGGCTCTTCTGGGTGTTCAAGCCATGCATTGAGGGACTACGTCACTGTAAGCCAGTGTTACTAATTGATGGAACCTTTTTGACAGGAAAGTTTCATCAAACTTTACTGATTGCAACGTCCGTAGATGACAATAATTTCTTATACCCAGTAGCATTTGCTATTGTCGAGAGCGAGAATAAGTCGAGCTGGTCTTGGTTCATGATGTGCATTAGGCGATACGTGACAAGGCAATCAGGGATAACTGTTATATCCGACCGGCATGCCGAGATAATGGCCTTATTTCGCGACGATAGTAGCGGTTGGAAGGAGCCATTAGCTTTTCACAGATTTTATCTCCGTCATTTCGTAAGCAATTACAACACTGCTCACCGGAATTCAGCAATTAAAGACATGTTATATAATGCCAATATGTATAAGATGTCTTTATTAATTATTATATAATTATGAAATGCTAAGTAAATAGTTAAATTTATTAATATATAATTATTAAATGGATAGTGAATATATGAAAAAAATTTATATGTATGTATGTATATATATATATATATATATATATATATATATATATATATATATATATATATATATATATATATAGTTGTGGAGGAACACCCAGCGTCAGGTGTTCCTCCACACTTTAACATATATATATATATATTTATTTTGTTTCCTTTATAATATTTTTCTATTAATTTGTAAATTAATAATAACATGTTAAGTAATATCATTTTCTTACATATTTAATGAAGACTTATGTTATTATATATTGTACTGTTCAAGTACAACATTGGGCTGGTCATTAATATTTGTCACCCGCAATGTAGGCAAAAATTTTCAACCAAGAAAATTTACAAAAATGATGGATGAGATTAAGGCGCTTGACATTGACTCTTACAACTGGGCAATGCAAAACTCATTATACAAGTGGACTCTATCACATGATAATGGACACAGGTATGGTCACGCTACGACGAACATTGTTGAGAGTGTAAATAGCGCGTTAAAGGGTGTAAGGATGATGCCTGTTTGTTGTATTGTTGAGCACGTATTTGCCAGACTTGTCAAGTTTTTTGATGACAGAAGGTACATGTATCGCGCTCAAATGGCAACCGGCAATACGTACACCCAGAATTGTGTGGAGGAGATGGCAAAACGCGCACAAAAAGCTAGTGGCCGCAGAGTGGAGAGTTTTGATAGGAGAAGGGGGATTTTCACAATCAGGACCAGAAATCAGAAAAGTAAAAGGAAAGGCAATAACACGCAATCTGTTAATTTGGATTGTCGTCGGTGTGAATGTGGTAAATTTGAAGGGACCAAAATGCCGTGTTCACATGCTATAGCAGCTTGTATGCATGTACATGTCGACTTGTGGTCATATGTCGACAAATGTTATAAACTAACAGAAGCATTGAGCTGTTACAGTGCACACTTTCAACCGCTTGCACACCGTGATTACTGGCCGTCATATGTTGGTCCAACTCTTATCCCTGATCCAGAGCTGATACGGAAAAAAGGGAGACCAAGAACTTCGCGCTATCGGAATGAAATGGATAGGAGAGATCGATCCAAGCCTAACCGATGTACTTTATGCAGAACTAAGGGACATAACAGGAAAACTTGCCCGAACGCAGCTGGACCATCGAATTACACCGACTGACATGGATATATTCTTAGTCCAACTAGTTTAATCATGTGAATAATTTGTAGTCATTTGAAATATTTGTATGATGCATATGTATTCTGATACTAATTCCAACTATGGACAGCTTTATTTTTTTACCCAATTATTAATCACAAATCTTCTAAAAATAGAAGATTGTATATATATATATATATATGTATATATATATATATATATATATATATATATATATATATATATATATATATATACATATGTATATATATATATATATATGTGTATATATATGTACATATATATATATATATATATATATATATATGAACATATATATATAAATATATATATATATATACAAATATATACATATATACATATATATATATATATATACAAATATATATATATCTTTATTAATATTTGTTAAAATTAATATTTATTTATATTTATTACATGTATTTATTAATATCTGTTTCATTATGTGTTTCATACCGACTAATACTTATTTATATTGTAATGGACAAGTTGAATATTAGTGTGTCGAAAATAGAATATCTATTCTTATTTTTTCCGACCATTATAAAAATTTATTATGAACATTTCGATTATATATGTACATATATGTTCCAAAAACTTCTTCAAATTTCTGCACATCTAATTTATGAAATGTGACCCTGTACCACATCTCGTCGGCCTTCTATTTCTGCCGGGATAACGCCGTTGCCCTTCCCCTTGCTGTGCATCACCCTTCTCTGCATTACTTGGTCCAACATCACCCCCCATCATATTATTATGGAAATTACCGAATGAAGGTCCTTCGGAACTTGATTGCGGATTGACCTGTTCTGGTGTTCCGAATAATTGTTGGAAGAATTCATTTCCATACACATCTTGCGTTGGGGTACTGCGTATTAAATGCTAGAAGTGTGAATGCTGGAAGTGTAATGCATCAGGTGTTTGCTCTATCAGAGCTGACATTGGTATCCCATGGTATGAGCTACTGGGACCATCGGTATCTCCAAGTGTGTAACTGGTGCCCCCCATTTCAAAATGATGAGCAACTCCCGAGTCCTGATAAGGCCACGCCATGGGTGGTGGAATTTGCATTACCTGTGGATCATAATAAGTTTGCTCAACATTTTTGCGCCTGTCAAGCATTCCAGTCCGATGTCGTCGTGTACGGAAATCTTGGAATTGTTGTTCCATAGGGGCGACATTCACAGGTTTTGGACACGGTTGTCGCTGATATTCATTCGACACTCTATCCTCATGACCAACTGCACCCAGGATGCTTTCAAATATCCTATTGTTATCCACATATCCGGGGTGTTCGTGGTAGACTCTCTCAATACCATCAGCCTACATAGTGTAAATTTTTTGTCAATATATTTCTACAACATTATTCAAAATTCAGTATCATACGTATATAGTAATTGTGTAATATAAAATAAAGAAGAAAACTTACAGTAGCTCCTCGTCTCGCACCAATTGGGGTTATCCACCGTCTAGTTCTCTGCACGTACCATTGCATATATTCAGATCGAAGATGCAATGGCCGTCTTCTAAGTTGGCCAACAACAACACGACCATGCCGGTTATTCCATTCATTTATAAACGCTGCAAACTCTATCGCCCAATTCAGCTCATTTTGTCCGCGCATATCAATTGTATGCAGATTATCTTGTATGAGTGGGGGCGATGGGATTTGCTGGTTGAAACCGAATTAACGCATGACCCTGTCAGGATGGTGCCACTCTATGATATAGAAACATATCAGCGGAACAACAGCCATCCAACTTTGTTGCCCACTCCTACATACATCCGAAAGCAGTTGAATTACATTATTGTACGGCTCCCATTCAAACTGCATAGCAAATTATCACACGTCATCTTAAATATTCATTAAAATAATTTTTAAGCATAATTTAATCTACCAACATATGTACATAAATTAAATTAAATTCACTAACTACCTCTTCAACTCCTTGAGTATCTAATATTTCCCGATACGTCCATATGTCTCTTCTGAACATGATATTTCTGTTCAATGCAACACTCCACCTACGCAAACAAAATGTTCAGTTATCAGATCGCGTTGTTTTAATTAATATCACATAATAATTTAATTCAAATACATATTAATAAATTATATTTTACCTGATCCCGTAAGGCAGGTCCCTATTTAATGGTTGTGCATCCACATGTTCAAGCCTAAACATGGGTAGTCTCTCCCACACCCATAGTTGTAAGAGTTGCATATATCCAGCAACTCCCTTAGCATTTGGACATGTCGCCCTACATAGTTCTCTATACAACCAGGCTAGGCATGCTGACCCCCAGCTATATCCTCCAACAGAATTCAAATCCTCCAACATCGGTAAAAACATCAGATGCACCGTGCTGGATGATTGTGACGAAAATAACATTCCACCTAAGCATCGTAATATCCAAGCACGGGCATATTGTTGCAATATTAAGGGTGTCGCATCATCGAGAATATCACCGAATACCCTATCCAACCAAGTCATTTTTATTTGTCCCCCCCCCCCCCCCCCCCCCCCGCATGTCCGCTGCGGAGGGAACCACCCCAAGCAAATTGTAACACACATCCTCCTAGTCATTATTGGTTCTTCCTGTCACAGGCCGACCCTCAATCGGTAATCCCGTTAAAATCCCTACGTCCTCAAGTGTTATTGTTGCTTCACCGCACGTGAAGTGGAATGTATGTGTTTCTGGTCTCCATCGTTCAATTAGTGATGTGATTAGATTCCAGTCGACACTTATAACCCCAATTCGGGCAATACCTAATAGCCCTGCCGATCTTATATATGGCATCATTCTGTCATCAATTTGTCTGTAGTGCCCTTCCAAACTGCCTCTCCTAGTTCTCAGAACATCTCTTTCAACCTTTGCATAATTTTATCAGATAACATGTGAATAAATACATAATTTCATCCATAATCTACAACACACATATATACATTAAAAAAAATTATAAATAATAATTTATGAAAAATGTTATAATATATATACTTGACAAATATATATGCATACAAAATATATATACATTCAAAATATATACACATAAAATATATATACACACAAAATATATATACACAATCATATATAATTTCATCAAAAAATTATATATACACAAAATTTTAATAATCTACAAAATATATATAATAAAAGAATTACCAAATTATGCCATATCGCATCAGATCGATGCTTTCCTTGTAGTGTTAGTAGCTCTCCATTGATAGGACCCGGGTTAATTCGTTCAGCTCCTAAATGGTAAGGATCTATTTCCAAAGTTGCAATTTCAAACAAATAAAATTAAAATATTAACAACGATTCATGCTAATTAGAATTGTCTAAATAATTTAAATGTACACAATTTATACATATAATTAAATTTTCAAAACATTTTAAAGTTTAACTTGATCATTTTATCTGCCACAAACAACATTTACATCTTAATCATTTTTTCAACTTAAAAATGTTTCCCTGCAATTAATGCATTTTTTCCCTCTACATTCAAGTATTCATACATATATATGCTATAACTAATTAAAATAAACACAAATTATTCAATAACAAAATAAATTTATATAATCTTACCTTTAATTTAGCAAGTAATTTGACTTCAAAAATTTAACCACCTACAAATTCAACATTAATATCATATTATTAACAAAAAAAACCTCACATACACAAAAAGAAAAAACAAAAATTTTTAAATTTATCGGAAACTTACCTTCACTCAAGCAAATAAGGTAAAATATTAACACCAAAAATGAAATAGACGATGAAAGGAGAATGAAAGAAATGTTTCAAATAAAAATAGAAAGAAGGAGAGCAAGGCAAAGGCAAATGCAACCAACAGCTTGAAAACTTGAAAATGAATGAAAGATCAGCTTGAAAAATAGCAAATGAATGAAATAGCAATAAGAAAACTTTTTGAAAAAAAAAATTAAATTTGAATGGATGCATTTTCACGTGAAGCTGCAGTGCTGTAACTTCACGTGACCAAGGCTGCACTGCACTGCAAAATGCAGTGCAGCCTGTGCTGCCAGAAACCGGCTCATAGAAGAGCCGGTTTCTGGCACTTTATGTCAGAAACCGGCGCAAGTACGCCGTGGTTTCTAGCAAATGGAAACCGGCTACCCAGGAAGCCGGTTTTCGACACCCCATTTCCCTAATTAAGTTCACTGTAGCACCATTTTCCCAATTTCTTTTGATTTCCGCCCCACTTTAAAAAAAAGCCCCTTTTTTTAATGGCTTTCTACAAAATTATATATAAAATAAAAAATAACAACAAAAAAAATAACCCATTCTCCCATTATTTCAATTATACAACATTTTAAATTTTTAATTTCATTTATACAACTCTCGTTTACACATGTATCACTTTTTCATTTTTATTTTCAAAAATACATTTTTTTATTATTAAATCCCCTCCAATTTTTCACTTTTTTCCTCTCTCCTTTCCTCACTCCCCTTGATCCGTAGATTTGGTGTGCCGTCGTCCCCACCTACCGATCGTCCCCTGCTGTAGCTCGCTACCTCCGCCGTCACCCCCACCCGCCAATCGTCTCCCTTGCGCTCTGCCTCCCTCCCTTGCGTTCTGCCTCCCTCGCTCGCCGCTGCCGCTTTTGCCGCTTCCCCCATGCCGCTCTCGCAGATCACCCCTCGCCGGTCTCCCGAAGTCACTTTCGCCATTGCCACTCCCACTCAGTTAGTTTCATTTTTCTGCCTTTTTTTTTTTGATTTGTTGTTTCAAGTGTAATCATTTTTATTCATTTGTAATATTTTTTAATTTTATATAGTGTATTCTGCAGAAAAATTGATTTGCTTTGAGATTCTATGGATAAACCCTTTTAATTTGTTTAAAATAAAATTTCACCTTTGTAATTCACCAAGCATGAGTTAAAGTCCACAAATGAATATAAGAAGAAATTATAAACTCTTGGCTTCACGATTCTGAAAGTGATTGAGAATATATGATCTGAGTCTTAGAGCTGAATTTACTCTGAATTTTATGGTGTTTTTACAGGTTTAAAAAATTGAGTTTTAAGAAATTATCATGAGTGGAATTATAAATCAAAGTGGCTGCATTTGAATGTGAAACGAACAATGGGTATTTCGTATACAAACATATTTGTCAATCATAGTCTCTAGAAGAAGGAACAAGAAAAGAAAAAAAAAAAAGAACATCCATCCATCTAACAGTTTGTGCTTTTTATGGTGCTTGAATGTTCTTAACTTTGTTTATTATTTTTTTAAGAAAGAATTCTCTGATTTTTTTATTTTTTCCCCCAATGGAATTTATAACATTTTTCATTTTGGATAGATACTGGCTGCTTTGGACATAGTCCGACAAGGTGCAGATGTGATGCCAAGGAGCCAGCTGAACCGAGTTTTGGATTCTGAATTGGGATCTGACTGGTCAGCCAAATTAACTAGTTTTGATTATGAACCAATTGCTGCTGCAAGTATAGGCCAGGTCTACATTTTCTTAGTATTATTATTCACTACTTACAGTATTCAATTTGCATCAAGCTTTTCAATCTTTGTGAATTAAGTAACAATAAAGATACACAACTATGTAATAAGCTTGTGTTACCAACTACAGCAACATATGTCTTATTTGGTTGTCTACTTAATCTGATTTTGCTGCATATGTTTGGTTGTCTGTCACCTTTTATACTGCAAATATTCAGTTGCTAGTTAAGTTTTATTTATAATTGTTTTTTGTGGTTGTAATTGGCAATTTTTTGAACTTGTGGAGCATGCTTCTATAATTTATAATGCTATGCAACATGCATATATTCTGCTGCATGTGATTTGCCACTTGTTTCCCTACCCTACATAGCTGATACATATGGTATTTATAAAGTTAAATGTTTGTTGTAGTTTGTGCTGTCCTATTTTTACTACTCTTGTATCATATGAGGATATAATTATCGTCCATTGTCCATATACTTCTGTACTGTTGTGGCATAGTATGGCCTAACTATTTGAATACAATTATAGGTGCACCGTGCATTTACAAGAGATGGTATGGAAGTTGTAATGAAAACTCAGTACCCTGGTGTTGCCAATAGCATTGATAGTGACATTGAGAATGTGAAACTTCTTTTAGATTATACAAATCTAATTCCAGAAGGACTTTTCCTTGAGAGAGCTATAAAGGTGTGTACTCATATTTATTTCTAGATGCACATGAGTATATTAGATGTATATTATGTGTATATTAGATGCGTATTAGATGTATATTGTCTGTATATTAGATGTATATTGTGCGTATATTAGTTGTGTATTATATGTATATTGTTTGTATACAAGATGTATATTATGTGTATATTAGATGTATATTGTGCATATATTAGTTGTTTATTATATGTATATTATGAGTATATTAGATATATATTATGTGTATATTAGATGTGTATTAGATGTATATTGTCTGTATACTAGATGTATATTGTGCGTATATTAGTTGTGTATTATATGTATATAGTTTGTATACTAGATGTATATTATGTGTATATTAGATGTGTATTATATGTATATTTTGCGTATACTGGATATATATTATGTGTATATTAGATGTGTATTAGATGTATATTAGATGTGTATTAGATATATATTAGATGTATATTACAAGTATATTAGTTGTGTATTATATGTATATTGTGCGTATATTAGATGTATATTATGTGTATATTCGATGTATATTAGATGTATGTCGTGCATATATTAGTTGTGTATTATATGTATATTGTTTATATACTAGATGTATATTATATGTATATCAGATGTGTATTATATATATATTATGCGTATATTAGATGTATATTATTTGTATATTAGATGTGTATTAGATGTATATTATATGTATACCAGATATATATTATGTGTATATTAGATGTGTATTAGATGTATATTAAATGTATATTAGAAGTATATTAGTTGTGTATTATATATATATTGTGCGTATATTAGATATATATTATGTGTATATTAGATGTGTATTAGATGTATATTATCTGTATATTAGATGTATATTGTGTGTATATTAGTTGTGTATTATATGTATATTGTTTGTGTACTAGATGAGCAGTTTGCAGCTTCCTTGAGGATTTCTCGAGTTGAGTTACAGTCAAAAGTGATAGTTTGTTCTTTGGTGAGAGAGAAACTGGCAATGAGTAATGTCCGTCTTGTTATGTCTATAGCTTAAAGATATGATCACATGGGGGCTAAAATGTCTGACCTTGTTCAGGTAAGATTCTTTCTCATTTCTAGGATGATATATTGGTCACAAATTAATGAACACTATGTAGATTTTTGAGAAAAAGCCATTTAGATGCAAAGCTTGCGATTCTTCTCATGCAGGGAGGTCTGATTGGATTGTTACGTGGTATTGAGAAATTTGATTCTTCAAAGGGGTTCAAAATCTCAACTTATGTCTATTGGTGGATACGTCAGGTAAGGCTGCTGTTTGATTTTATTTTGTAATGTGTAAACCACTTGGCATTGGGTAGAATAACCAACTACTTTTGTATGGACATCCCTTGCTGATAATCGCAGAGAAACCATCTCTATTTTGGTTTAATATCCATGATTTATCTTTATGAAACCGATGCAGAACTGATTATCTTATTATTAAACATTTATATAGAGTTTTCTATTATTTTCTGTTTCTGCCGTGTTGCTCTCTTTCTCGCCTTTTCTGTTTGTCAATACCACTGATGTTATTCTTCTGATTGACTAGGTACTCAAACAACTGCAAGGAACAATAGAGCTGCTGCAGGCACCTCATAAGAATTAGAGGTGCTATGAAAGATTGTTTTGTTTTCAAATTTGTCAATTTGCAAACCAGAATATTTGGTTCAATGTGTAATGGTTGTTACTTATCATATCTTAATCATTGGAGAGTTACAAATGTTTACTGTTGTGTTATGATTTTTGATTTGGTATTACCTTCTCTTGCACACATGGAATGAAATGTTTAATGGTTGTATTGTTTTGAGCTAATATGATCTCCTTTGATTGGAAATCATGACATATATGGGACAGGAAACAAAATTTGTTTTTCTTGTTAGTCAATGATTTGAAAGTTCATGGTTGTTGGTAAATGATTATGTAATTTAACTGATGATTTTGGTGGCTGAAATTTATAAGGTCATGGAATGATATTTGGATGTCAAGTTATTGCCATTTGATCTTTCTCTGGAATAGGGAACAAATTTTTATGTGAATAAAACGAAGGCAGCACCGTTTATATGTTATGTTATACGAAATTGGATTAAAAATAGAAAATTAATAAATCGAAAATCACATATAGCTTAAAAAATTAAAAATCTAATTACTTTTTGAATTGAAAAGAATTTAAATTCAATCCTTTCCTATCAGCTAATAAGTAAAGCTAAATTGTGGTAATTTCATCTATTTATTTTTAGTTTTTTAACATTATGTTTGGGGTTGTGGTGATTTTTGGATTTCTGTTGTTTTAAAAAAAAAAAATAAACGTGTTCGATTGATGTAAACAAATTTTGTTTTTATTGAATTAAATAGAAATGGTTTTACATAATTTACAAAACCTCAAAATGGAGTTTTTATTTTTAGTTTTTTGGATTATATAATATTTTTCTTTAATGTTTGAGAAGAAATAAAATAAAAAAATTTGAAATTATAAAAAATTAGGATCTAATAAAATGAGGAATAATATCACTTAATAAATATAGCTTAAAAGTATTGAGTAATACCATAAAAAAAATAAATTATATCTCAGCTATAAGAGAACAAATTAAAAAAAAAATCACATTTTACAAAACTTAATTTTGGTTATGTATATTTTGATTAAATTTCAATCAGTTTCTTTTTAATAGAATAGAGGTTGAGAGATTTAAATCAATTTGGTGTTTTGTTTTATCATGTAAAGTGTAAAATTATGAGATATGAATAAAGTTATATTTTTGAAAATGAAAATTTAAAAAGTGGCATTTGTGAAAGTTTTTAAAAAATAGTATATTTTTGAAAGAAAATTTAAAAAGATGACATTGGGGGTAATTTCCTCTAAAATAAAACTTTATGGGCTCAAGTTTTAAAGGCTAAATATGATTGGAGTCTTTTAGGCCCATTAATTACTTTTTCTTTGGTATAAACTTTTGGAGGTTTGAAACTTACCACTTTGAATAATTTGGATTCATCATAACGAATCTATAAAAAGAGTACACTGTCAAACTCAAACTCAGAATTTTGCAGTTACATTACAAGAAAAAAAGAAATTCCCGACGGAAAATAAGGAATTTTCGTCGGGAAACAAAATTGCCGACGGAAATTCATTCCGTCGGCATATTAGTCGTAGGCAAAATTCCCGACGGAATTTTTTTTCATTTTCCATCTGGAATTTTTACAAATAAAAAATAATAATACTAATAACAATGCCAATTAGCATACCCAATTAACAATTGTTGAGAATAATCGCTATAAAACACAGGAATATGAACAAACAATTAGAAATTAAATAACACAAGATTTAACAAGATTGGGCAATGTGCCTACGTCCTCGGGAGCAAAGCGGCGGCTATATTTTATTATATCTGAAAAAACATAACTTAGGTTACAAAACAATGTATTTTATAACCTCTTGGTACAATTAAAAAAATACCCAGCCCCCAACCCACTTAATACGTAGCCCGAACACTAACTACGAAAACCCCCATCTGTCCCTTTGTATATATATGAGCCATACACAACAACAACAACAATAATAATAATAATAATAACTAAAATTAACACAACTTCTTAATAAAAATAATAACAATAATTAGCATTTTAATGTTTAACATCATGATAAGCAGAACATCCACATAACACAATTCTTCATCGTGAGAATCACATGGAGCCTCAACTTGTCAGTAACTAAATTAGCATTGAACTCTAAGCAAATAACAATAAATCGACCAATATTTTACTTCCATTGCAATTCTTGTAAGCCTCATCAAATTTGTTCACCAATAGAGATTTACCTTACCAAAATCAGCATTTCTTAAAGCATCACTGTCAATCTCAACTCCGCCAACACCTGCATAAAATGACAATAGCTTTCCATTCAACTTACAAAAGCAGAACAATTTAATCATATAAACAAATGAGCGAATAACAAAAAAAAAATAACCTACAGAAGTACTATTGTGAAGAACTTCCATCGTCTTACTACCAGAAATTATATGTAAATTCACTTCAGATAATTTTGAAAATCGAAACGATAAATAGATTCAAATCTGAAAATTTGCTTTCTTCCAATACTGAGACTTTCATGAGCCAATTTAGTTTATTAAACCGTACAGGAACTGATTTAGCATATCTGTCCAAGTAACATCATATGCAAAAATACGAAGAAAGTTGAGAAATTTAGGGTTCAATACACACGAAGATATCAAGCTTTCCGAACTGAGTTCTAATAACATGTTTACAGCCAGTAGGCATAGTGCTGTAAGTATCTAATTTAAACTAAAATCAATAGATTTATCATTTAACTAATACATCAAACTAAAATTAATAGAAATTATCCATTTCTCTCCCATTTTCTTTAACAAAGTGCACTTCCTAAGCATTGTATGTATTAATTGTAGATTAGAAGTTCTAATCTAACATCCTAACTTCATTACTTGCGTTCTCTAAAACATCATAAGCATAATTATCTAACAGAATAAAAGATGGTCATGTCCTACCACCTGAATTGAGGTTTTAAAGTAAAAATTCTACTTTGAGTCAACAGTAGCTTCTTGGGTGGGATTTTTTAGACGATGGTGAGCATTTAAAACCAAAAACACTTGCAAAAACTATTGAGTTTAATGGTCAGCTTGTACCAATTGTGAGTAAATGTATCTGCCTTTTGTTTTGCTATTGCTACCAGTCACATGTCCAACAATTACAAATTAAATTAAACATAAAAGGTTTCAATTCCAATCCCAAAATCTGTACTTAAAATCAGCAAACAGCATCACCATTTCTATAAAAACTAAAAGTTTTTGAACTCAAAATACTTCAAAGACAAGTCAAACTCCAACAGACCAAACAGACATAGACAATTTTAATATATCATTAAAGATGAAAACAGACCACTTTGTTTTACTCTAACAAAAGCACGAATCATGGAAATTTAGATTTCCGACGTTACAAATTGTAAACTAAAAAAATAAATTAAAAAAACAAAAAAAGAAAAAGAAACTAACTTGTAGATCCAGCGGAGAAGGAGGGGCAACGCGCACAAAAGGAGCCAGGTGAGCGGATCTGAGAGGGGGGAAGGGGCGGCGCGCGATCTGAGTGGGGGGAAGGGGCGGCGCGCGCGGAGGAGGAGGGGGGCGCAAGCGTTGGGGCGGCGCAAGATCTGAGTGGGGGGAAGGGCGGCGCTCGCAGAGGAGGAGGGGGGCGCGAGCAGAGGGGCTGGCTTGCGAGGGGAGATGAGGGCGGCTGGGGAGAGGGGGCGAGGGAGAGGGCGGCTGGGGAGAGGAGCCGACAACAGCTAGCGGGAAAGAGGGAGGAGGGGGAGGGGAGGGAGGCCGGCCGGATCGGAGCCGGAGGGGAGAGACGGGGCAAGATCGGCGGGGAGGGAGTGCGGCCGAAGGAGGGCGGCGGGTGGGGAGGGCAGACACCAGGGGAAATCGGGGAGAGAGAGGGGAGAGAGGAGAGAGATGAGAGAGGGGTGTGTTTTAATAAATTTAAAACTTTAAATTTCGTCGCTAATAAAAGAAATTAATTTTTTTTTATAATTTTAGCGACGGAAATTAAAATCCGTCGCTAAAATTAGCGACGGAATTTAATTTCCGTCGCTAATAAAAGAAAATAATTTTTTTTTCATTTTAGCGACGGAATTTAAACTCCGTCGCTAATTTTAGCAACGGATTTTAATTTCCGTCGTAATTTCGGTCGTTAAAAATGGAGAAAAATTATTCACGCCATTTTTAGCGACGGAATTTTTTTACCGTCGCTAAAGGACATTCCGTCGCTAATTAGCGACGGAAGGTATGTCCTTTCCGTTGCTAATTAACGACGAAAATTGTTCCGTCACTAAATTTACGTCGCGAAATCTGCTATTTCTTGTAGTGTTAATTAAAGAGTATATATATATATATATAATTAGCCATCTCATCTCACCCCTCAACCATTCTCAGCCAATTAATTTGGTGACAATAATGGTTGTCTTTTATGAGGCAATATGTGTCCTCGTTGGATTATTTTGAAAGCTATCTAGGTTTATATATATATATATATATAGATAGATAGATAGATAGATAGATAGATAGATATAGTTATACAACTTCTTCGCTGCACCGAGTGCATCAAGACAACAATGCATTGACACATTAAAATAAAACTACTTTTGTAATTTTTTTTTCTTTTTTTTACATATCAAAACGTTACTGATTTTGTATATATGCGCGCTTTTTTACCTTTTTAAGTATATTTAGTTCTAGTGGCTTTGAAGCTTTTAGTGCTGTTAAGTGCTTGGATCACAGTGGTGTGATTGCTTCTCAGGTGGCTAGAGGTTTATATATATAACTACTAAGCTTAATTAGGGTAGACGTTGCAAATTAATAACTAAATATGTAGCTAAGAAAATTAAACTGATGAAAGTAAGATTTACATAGACAAAAGCTATCCCAAAAAGGCCAAAATACAAGTATAACAAATGAAGGGTTCATTACATTGGATTGGCTGTCACCGAACATGTATTTTAATTACTAAAGAAATAAAAATAAAAATTTATAACCAGACAATAACTAAATTATATAATTTAAGTAGTATGTGCCATATTAATCTTTTGATAGAGTTTTAAGTGATTTTCAACCAAAATGACTTTTCATGCAAATATTATAATTTTTTTTTTGTCATACAAAAAAAACTTTTGTGACTTTTTAGTAATTAGGGCATAAATCTAATGACATCCAAGTACAATTAATCCCTTAAATTAATAGAATGACCTGAATTATATATTACACAAGACATGAATAGGAAAAAAAAAAAAAAAAAACTAATTAACTACTTGAAGGATAGAGCACACAGTTTGTATGATAGTGAGAATAAGCAATATAGTACCTACAACAATAGAGATGGACACCCATGGATTATTGCGATATTGTTGAGCTAAGGATGATCTCCACCTAAAAATACAATTTGCGTGCAGCTTGCTCCAACGAGTTTCGCAATATGCATTTAGATCTTCGATAAGAGAAGAGTAGTAGAAATCACCTCTAATTTTCATAATTTTACCAAGCTTATTTATAAACTCAGCCGCAGTTTCCTCAACATCTTTACGATGATTTTCCATAATACCCCTTTGAACGAGTGATTGGATATCCTCTGGAAGAAAATTTTTTATAATACCCTTTCGAACGAGTAATTGAATGTCCTCCGTGCGATCAATCAGAAAATCCATTAAACCTATATAATCATTCATGTAATGTCCACGACTATCGATCCTTTCAAATGCGAGGAGACTATAAAAGATAACTGCTGTTTTTTCATCTAATTTCAAGGTTGGGATTTCGAGTATTCCGGTTCTAAAGTCAAACTTTATGTCAAACAAGCGTTTGGTTGAGGCAGGTCTGAACTTGACTCCTGCACGATAGAGCTCTTGGATGGTACGTGAAACTAACTTTACAGATTTTGTTCGTTTTCTTCGCTCTAATGGTTGCATACAGAATAGAACCATATCTAGAAGATGCTTGGCTTGTCCCGGCTTCACTGCTTCCTTTATGGTGTTTCTTGGCTCTAATGGTTGCATACAGATTAGAACCATCTCTAGAAGATGCTTTACTTCTTGTCCTGGCTTCACTGCTTCCTCTATGGTGGCCTTATCCAGTAATTCGAACTCTGTTAAGAAATTTTTGGCTAGCATCAGCATTGAAAGTTGTTGATCACGTTCATTAAGACGGGATAGCCCGAACAAGTGTTCAAGAAGAAAGAATGGAAGTTGATTGTTAACCAATAATAAATCAAGCTTCATATCTGTCCATTCTCTTCGAGAGATGCGATCAGTTTCCTCCCAATCTCCTAAATATAGTCTGATAAATAACTCAATAAGAAAAATGCCATCTGCTATCATAGTTTCCATGAACCGCTCACGGTGTCCTAGCATTCTCGGAGTTATTGCTGAGTCGAACTGCTCTGAATCTTCATCGCAGAGGTAGCATCCATACTTAAATAAGCCCATGTCATAAAAATCTTTCAACTTTGCCTCAAGTTGCATAGTGCCATCACAAAGTTGTTCTATGGTCACTTTGCTTCTTTTAGTACAAAACTCGTCTAGATACGCGGCTTTACGACAGTGCTCATCATCCCCCCTTTCATAGAGAAAACCCAGCCGAATTACACGAGGCTTATATTTACCGACAAAATTATGTATCTCACTGATTTCGTTCGGAGTCTCCTTGGAACGTTGTGCATCTTTCAACGCCTCAACCAACCGCCCAACATCCATTGAATGTTCACTGCAACGTATCAATAGAAAATTCTTATTTCAATTAAAAACGAACTGATTACCACTAATTCTTAGTTATATAATAACACCCTGCTAATTTCATTTTGAATATAATAACTTTGATGATGAAAGCAAGCTCCGCCAATTTTAAAAGATTGTACGAAAAAATTCATATTTGAATTACATATAATTAATTACAAATTATATATATTTCTAAAAAATAAAATCGTTATAATTATAAAAATAATGGATAAATAATACTCTAATGGCGTTTAAAAAAAAATAATACTCTAATGGCCATTCAACATATAACAGAATAACAGTAGGAAATTCTTACTGGACTACTGAAGTATCGCTGCGTTCCATAATCAGCTACTAGCTACGACCAATCACTGCTTAATCCCAACTGCTTGATCAAAGTTCTAAATAGGATCAGAGCAACCATAAAACTTCTTATAAAAATAAAAGATTTGGTATTTCATTTTTCTTTTCCTTTTCAGACTGTCAACTTTTAACTATTTTTAATCAAGTAGTTGTGACTAGAATGCTCGGAAAATTACAAATATGTAATAGAATGCTAGAAAAGTATAGGTGTATAATTGACTTTTAAAAATATTAATTTTTGTCCACCTCATCATGTTCACGCATCCATAGATATTGCACTCGCGGCTCTTGCCATGTAGACATGTAAGTGATAGATTGATATAGTTTTGGAAAATTGAGGTTTGTAATAAAATGCTCAAAACGTAAATGTATGCAAATGGCAAAAACAAACAAACACATTTAAGCAAAAAAAAAACAAACAAACAAACAAACAAACACATGTGCACGTTTTTATGATTTTTCCAATGAAAAAAAATGACGACTAAGGCGTCCTCTCTCTGGATAGGGCTCATCCTCCCCCTAAGGATGATAATGATTTGGCTACTAAAAAGGTTAAGCACCAATTTTTAAAAATGTCTATTCACAAATAAGTGTTTACTTTTTTCACAATGTCTACTCACGAATAAGTGTTTACTCTAAAAAAAATATGGTATAATTGAATATTTTTTGCTTGAATACTTACCTCCAATTTTGTCTCCAAATTGATTTTAGCAACTTTTGGAATGATTTTCGACAACTTTCAGAGCGCCAAATTGCCTAAGATTCTTTAGAACTTCAAAATTGTGCCAGAGTTTTCACTAGAGTTTATCAAGAATTTCCGCCTTTTATTTGTTTTTGAGTCTTCAACTCATTTCTTTATCACTCTTAACAACTTTTATTTTCTCACTATATTTTCTCTCTATAATAATTCTGATTTTTCGGCAGAATTCTTAGGGGTGAAAATGGCCATGGCGGAGACACCTATTTATAGCAATGTTATTAAAACCGGATCAGATAAAGAATCAGAGAGGTAAAGGGTCGTGATTTGACCGGTTCTACCAGGTTCAACCATTTTTTTTTAAATAATATTATTTGTAAAGTTTTATATAAATATTATGAAATATCACTATATAAAAAAATAAAAAATACTTTAAAAAAACATATTCATCATCAAACATTAATCATAAGATAATATTTTCAAGTCCTTCAACATTTATAACAAAAATATAAAATAAATATAGTAAAGAAATGCAAATATTCAAAAAAAAAATCATAAAATATAAATTTTATAATTTTTATTTTATTCATAATAAATTCATCAAAATTGCCTAAATTTCAATTATTTTGTATTTATATTTATATTTTATTTTTTCTAGCAAAAAATAATGTTGTATGGATATTTGGGACAAAAATTATTTTTTTTTATTCAAACTGATTTTTTTGGTTCAACCCGACTTTCTTTTGAGTTTATTCTGGGTTTTCACCAAGGTATGGAAATATCCTATAAGTAACTTTTGTCGACTTTGAATTAACGGCACTGATGTGGTACTGACATGATATTGAGGTAACACTAACACATGACAAAACTTGCCACTGAATGCCACAATTTGCCAACTTAATAAATAAATTTTTAATAGGTAAAACTAAAAATTATTTAAGAAATGGTATATTTTGCTATATGTCAACTAGGGGTGAGAAAAGAATAAAATTGAATTTTTGGTTAACTGAAAAACTGATTTGAAACAGAATCAATTTTATATTAACCAAATCAAAAATTTAGGGTCACGGTTTTTACTTTTAAAAACTGACAGTTAGCTGTTAGTCAACATTTGACCGATTGATATATATTTTACACATGAATTTTTAAATGTTTTTGTAATTTATAAATATAATGGCCTATGACTTTCTAAAATATTATTATAATACATACTTTTAATAACTAAACCTCGAAATTATCTTTTTATTACAATAATTTATTCATTATACTTATATAATGAGAACTTTCTTGTTAGTTTCAAGTTGAATACATTTATTTTTTATAATTAATTATAAAATTTTATTTTTCTTTTATTTTTTTAAGGATATTATATTTGATTTATATTTTTCATTTTTGAAGCATTTTAAACTATTGAAACTAACATTACATTTTGTATAATTTATTAAATTTTTATGTTATAAAATTTTAATGGTTAACTAATAAACCGAACTCAAAAATGAATAAAAAAGGAAATTGATATAGTGGTTAGCTGAAATTAATGAATTGATTAATAAAATTATTAATGGACCGATTAACCGATCCATACTCACCCCTAGTGTTAGCGTTACCTTAGTGCCATGTTACCGCCATATCAATACCGTTAATTTAGAGTTAACGAAAATTATTTATATAGGCATTTTTATACAAAATTCTATTACATTAAGAGCATTTTTTGCTCTAAAATAAATGATAGGAGCATTTTAGTACTTTAGAGAAAACATAAAAGATATTTTTGTACATTTTTCCAACAATTTTTTTGTTTCGATCCCAAGATTGGAATATGAAAGACTTCTATTTCCTATATAGAATTCTTTTCATTTCAATCTTTGATTGATATCCAAATTGGAATATGAGAGTTTATTTCTTTCCAATTCAAAATTATTTCTTATTCAAGAATTTTTTTTTTCCAATCCTTAAACCATATAATAGATGGCAGGCCTGTTCACTTGGTTGGTTTGGTTTGATTTTGGACTGAATCAAATAAATCGAAAACCGAATTGTATTAATAACTAGAACTATACCACAAACTGAATTTCATAAAATCAAAACCAAATTAATTTTGATTGGTTTGGTTCGGTCTTAGATTCTATGAGATTCTTTTTTATTGGATTTTTAATTTATATGGATTCATGAATTAAATTAACTTATATTCACCAAAATAAAATCATTTAAAATAACTAAAATAAAAATAATGTACATAAATTAATCATGTTATGTCGCTAATAAATACTAATAAAAATTACATTAAAAAATATACTGCTAAAATAATATTTAAAAATACATTCAAAGTCCTCCAATAAAAAAGTCCGTGTAAAATTTCAAATTATCCATACAAGGCACAACAACATAACATAAAAATGAAGAAACTCAACACTGCATGCAATAAATCCAATTTGGCCCTCCTAGACCTACATTCCATACATACAAACAATGATTAAATAGAAAAAAGGAAGTCAATTCTAATTAGACAATAAGTCAATTCTAATTAAAGTAAGCACGAATTGAATATAAAAAAATGAAAAGCAACTAAATACTAATTAAACTTGCAAAAATTCTTATAATAAAACAATCCTAAAACATGAGAATGAAAAATAGATCAAATCAGGTGTTATCTACAGAATTGAAAGTTCTTTTCAATGATCATTAAAGCTCCCAAGAAATTGTTGGAATTATTCAAAATCAGTACTTTTTAGGTAGTGATTAAATTAGTGAATTTTATTTTTACATTTTATAATGTTTTTGTTTTTTATTATTTAGTTAGTGTTGTTAGTGTAATTAGTGGATTAATGGAGTTATGCGTTTAGATAATTAGCGAAATTAGTAGATTAGTAGTCTAAATTTATGATTTAAATGTAAACTTATAAATAGGCATATGTAATTAGTTTTTGAGGGAAATAAAATTTATGTTCTTCATTTAAAAATTTTTCAACTGTGAAATCAGAGCCATTCTTGCTTATGGGTATACGGGAAAAATTTAACTGGAGAAAACAAATGAGATTTCGCCTCCCGTATACAACAAAAAAAATAATCAATTATGGGCATATAAAACAAGATTAGAGGTTTACAAATGATCAAGCTAATTTGACATAAAAGGAAAAATATCTTTTTTGAAAGTTGGAGACAAGTGCTCCAAAAGAAAAATTTAATGGTAGAAATTGATGAGACTGTGCATTAATAGTTAAATTTTGATGCATAATTGAAATGTGGTGAGAAATGCATCAAATTATGTATCAAAAATTTAAGAGAAGTGTTTTAAAAGATAAACTAAAATGAAATATGCATTTGAGAGAAGTACTCCAACAAAATAATTAAATATGTACGATTTTGAATTAATAAAGAATGTTAGAATTGATTAAAGCTTAATACCTTTTATATAGTGATTAAATTAATGAGTTTTATTTTTACATATTTATAATATTTTTATTTATTATTATTATTTAATTAGTGTTATTAATGGTGTTAGTGTATTTAATGAATTAATAGAGTTATAGGTTTAGTTAATTAGTGAAATTAGTGGTTAGTGACCTAAATTTATAGTTTAAATGAAAGTTTATAAATAGGCATAGATGATTAATTAGTTTTCGAGGAAAATAAAATTTATGTCCTTTGCCCTGAAATTTTTCCAACAGAAATATGGTTGGCTGACAAATTTTGAATTTTCTTGCCAAGACACAGCCAGCAATTGGATATAATTAGCCAAGTAAATGCATGAATGCAGAGAGTAATAGCAGATAATTACTGCAGAGAGGAAAATGGGCAAAAGTATAAATTTAGAACAAGATGTACAAGCAAAGCCATCAATGCTCTGGCCCACAGAAATAAAGTAAAATGACAGCACATATATTTAGCTAAGCTAGCAGCCAATTGGCTTTGGTAAATGCCCATTAAATTTGCTATCTAATTTCTGATATTGAAATTAATTTTGGCAATAAACTTGAGTACTGTAAAATTGACAACCACAGCATTTAAAGAATGAAACAATTACCATGATACGAACAATTTCAATAATATATGGTTTTCGATTATAAATGAAGTACTTGTTAGAAATGAATATCCCTTACCACGAAATTCTAACAGGAAATACAATTTCTCCATGATCTCATTTCTCTTCTTTCTTTCACATTCTTTTATACAAAATTATTACAGTTTACCATACCCTTAAGCAGTAATTAACATGTTAACCCGTTACTATAGGAAGCACTGTGCAAAAAAAATGGAACAAATGGAAGTAAGGTAAGAGATAGAGAATGGAAGAAGGGAAAAACTGAGAAGAGAATGGAAGAGGTGGCTGCTAGGGATTTCGATCTTAGGTAGGGAAGTTTTAATTTTAGTTTTAATTTTAAACATAAAAAAATATTAAATATTAGTTAAAAATGTTACATTTTATATATTTTGGTCAGTTCGACTTGTAGGATTTCTAGATTTTACAAACTGAACAAAATTATCAACTTATTAATTTAGGTCCAGAATCAAACAAACCAAAATAACCGAACTAAACAGATTCAACTCCATTCGATTTGGTTAAGTTTTTAGTTCCAGTTGGATTCTGCACAGCCCTACAATATGAAAGACTTCTTTTTCCCTATTCAAAATTCTTTCCTTCCCATATTGTATCCATATCCAAATTGGAATATGAAATGTTTCTTTTTCTATTCAAGATTATTTCTTATTCAAACTTTTTTTTTTTCAAGAATTTTTTAAGTTTAGGCCTCTCAGGCCCCCTCTGCAAATGGAAGTTGGGAAGTTAAGAAGAGGCGAGAATGAAATCGGAAGCATAAACCGATGTTGCTAGCTAGGGTTTCCTTTTTAATTTTAGGGATTATTTTTAATAATAATAATAATAATGAAATTAGTCTATTAACCCAAATTGATGGACTAATTCCTGGCACTCCTCAACACAAATCCGTAATTACTAACCATAATCAAAACCATTAGTTCAATTAATCGAAAAAAATCGATTCGTTTCATATCGATTTTTATGGTTAACTAAATTTTCTTTTTTTTTTTTTGTTTGCTTTGGTAACACTCCCAACACCTTTTTCTCACAATACTGCCAACAATATTTGCAACAATGTTCATTTTTCATTTCTAATTTGTCGCTAAAAGCTATAGTTAGTAACGAAATCCAACTTGTATCCAATCCGGCTTTTTTAAGCCTATAGTACCAACTAATTCAAAGTTAGGTATAGTCAAATCTATAATTAAGGATAACTCTTTAAATGACGTACGCTCCATAAATGAGATAAAAATTGAATTTGAAACTTTGTTTAAGAAAATCTGGAGCATTTACTATTTCGAAGCAACAACCATTGATAGAAAGTGTAATTATTTTGCAAGTTAAGTTTGCCTTGGTTTTTATTGTGTGAAATATGTTGTAACGATTATAAATATGGCCGATAAGTGTAGAATTTGTGCCAAATGAAAAAAAAAATTAAAAAGAATTAGCATTTTGCTACCAACACACATAATAAGTTTGTGCTTGGGCGTACGAGACGAATTAAATAAAACATTGGCCATGGACGTAAAGTGTAGATATTGCCTATAGATATTGTTAAGAAAGGGGTCAATTTTACTTATAATCACTCAACTTGTCACTTATCGCGCAAAACTAACCGACTTTTTTTTCAATTTAAATGTCACTGAATTTCAACATTTTTGCAAAAATGTTATGTAGACCGGAATCCGGCAAGAATCCTTACCGGATTGATGACATGGCATATGACACGTGGTGACGAATAGTCGGCACATGATTTTTTTGTAAAAATATTAGAAGTTCAGTGACATTTAAGTCGAAAAAAAATTTGTTACTTTTCCGCAATAAATGATAAATTAAGTGACCGTAAGTGAAATTGACGAAAATGTAGCATTTTGTTGGAGATACTGTTAAACGACACATAGTTTTTGACATGGCATGCTATGTCATCAATCCGGTAAGGGTTCTCGCCGAATTCCGGTGTACATGACTTTTTTGCAAAAATATTAGAAATTGAGTGACATTTAAGTCAAAAAAAAATCGGTTACTTTTACGCGATTAGTGATAAGTTGAGTGACAGTAAGTTAAATTAACCCTTAAGAAAGTGTAGCATTTACATATAGTAAAAGTTTCTACCAGTAGTTAGAAATTTATATATCCAAAAAAAGAAATTAAAAACTTATATATATTAATTGTTAATAAAGTGTGTAGCACATACATATATATTGTTAAAATTGTGAAACTACTATTGAGTCAGTTTCAACTTAATTATATATAATATAATTTATTTATACAAAATAGCAATACAGGAGAGTGATGCAACCAAAACAAAAATTAGTTCAAGACTGATAACGAATGATAACTCTTTTGATATTCACAAATCCTCTCTAACTTAATTTGTGAAATTTTGAACAACAATGTAGTTAATTAGTTCTACTCTCTAATCTCTGATCTCTCCATATCTATATAAATTAATTTTCACTAAAAAAAACAGAGATTTAGCAACTAAATTTAGCAACTAAAAAAATTAGTCGCTAATTTTGAGACTAAATTAGAATTCAGTCGCAAAATCATATTTTTTTGATATAAATAGCAATTTAGCGACTAAATAGCGACTGAATATGAAATTAGTCGCTAAAAATTGGCACTGAAAAATCACGCATTTTTTTGTGACTAACTTAGCGATAGAAAATTTAGCGATAGAAAATTTAGTCGCTAAATATTAACGACTAAATTTTAGTCGCTAAACAGAACTAAAAACATTGCGATCAAATAGCGACTAAAAATGTAGTCGCTATATATCTAATATATATATATATATATTTATAAATACCCTACACATTTCTGTCTCTCTCTCTCTCCCTCTCCCTCCCTCTCCCTGTAACAACCCAAATAGGGCCTGGTCGGAATCTGTGTTTTAAGTCGGATAAGTGAGGGTATTTTTAGTAATTTGGGTAAGAAGAATTTTGTGCATTTAAGAATTTTGTGTTAAAGGAATTAAATAATTAAGTGGTAAGTGAAGTGAAGGGAATATTAGTGTGTGTTTGTAGTGTATGATTGTAGGGTGTTAGTGGTCTAAGGGCTTTTATTGTGTGGTTTTAGTGCATGGTGCATTGGAAGATATTTGTGTAAGAATAAGGCTTGAGTGTGGTTAGTGTATGGTGCCATTAGGGGATGAATTAAGATGGATTGATGGATTCCCTTGGATTGTGACATGTGGCAAGAGGTTGGTGAGTAATTAATGAAAGTAGGAGAGAGGAAGAGAGGGGCAGATTTTGGGTGAGGCTTCCCGTGGAAGCTATCTCAAATTTCCCTTTTCTTTCTCATTTTCCCGTCCTCCCCTCTCTCTGGCTTTCGTTCTTCTTCTCTCATCTCTCTTTGCTTGTGTTTTCTTGGAGTTTTGAGTGGGATCTTTGAAGGTTTGAGCTGGAAGTGTTGAAGGTAAGTGTTTGAGTTCGGATTGGGGGTCTCGTATTTGTTTCTTGTTCTGTGATTTCGGGTTTTGATTGTGTTTGGGTCTGATTTGAGTGTTTGTGGCTGGGTTTTTGTGCAAGAATCGGAAGAGAGAAGGAAGAGCAAGGGCAAGGATATAGTGGATTCGTGAGGAACTCGGTTCGAAGCTTCGTTTTTCCAGGTTTGGGAGTGTATTCTTGAGTGTTTGTTTGGGATTTTGCTTAATTGTGAATGTGTGTAAAATTATGTGTTTATGAGATATTCTGGAAATTGTTGATTGTGTTTTGTTAATATGGTTTATATGCCATGGGTTGGTATTTGGTTGAGTTTAGTTTGTGATGTTTAGAACTCACTTTATGCTTTTATGTAGTGATGTTGCTCTTAGAATTCATGAGTAAGATTTGTTGATGATATGATTCTTTGATGTTTGGATTGAGTTTCTAGTGTAATTGGAGTGTGAAATTGCATGATTGAAGTGAAGGTTGTGAGATTTTGGCTTGAAAGACCTGGAAATTGCCCTGAGGAATCCCATCTGGGCATGGGTCACGGTGGCAACCAATCTGGTTACCACCGTGAGCCACGAACCAGATGCATTCTGCCGTGAAGTTTGGTATGTCACGGTGGCAACCAATCTTGTTACCACCGTGACGTATCCAAACTTTTGATTCTGTCTGGCTGCTTGGTATGTCACGGTGGCAACCAATCTTGTTACCACCGTGAGGTATCTAAACTTTCGTTTCTGTCTGGCTGCTTGGTATGTCACGGTGACAACCATTTTGGTTACCACCGTGAGGTACCCCAGACTTGCTTTCTGCCAAGGATCTCTGGTATGTCACGGTGGCAACCAATCTGATTACCACCGTGACCTACCCTGTTTTGCAATAAAATCCTTTCTGTTATGCGCGTTTTATGAATGTTTAATTATGATTTTTAGCACGTGATACCATGTATTCTGGATTCTGTATTCATCTTTTGGCATCTGTCAGTTGTTCAGCTTTTATGAAAGGTGTTGTATTTGAACATTGTCTCGTTTGTCTAATGTTATGTGAGAGTGTGTTGTCGAGCCTGAAGTGTCAAGGTATAGGATAATTAAGCATGCTTAAGAAGGGTTAGTGTACAGCTGTTCTGTCCGCCCCGTTTGGGCAAAGCGGTCGACCTCCGAGATGGTCATCTTCCGTGTAGTGATAAAATGTTTTGAGACTCCGGTCTCCCGCGCTACCTTCGGGTATTAAAGTGTTTATGAGGCTTCGGTCTCCCGTGCCGTGTTCCCGTATCCTCCACCATTGATTTCAGGCTATTTGTGTGAACTGTCTGGTATTGGTTTAGTGAAGTGCTCTGATTATTGTACGATTCTGAGTAGTGTATTGATTCAGTGTTATGTACTATTTATCCTGATTATATATTTATATATATCTGTACTCTGATTCATGTTGTTTTATGAATATTAGTGCATGTTTTCGTGTATAGTGCTCTGTTGTGTTTGTTTCTCCCCACTAAGCGTTATCGCTTAGCACGGGCTTTTATCCCGTGCAGGTGGCGTGAAGGATTTTGAGTTGCTCGTGTCGCGCATCTGCAGGCTGGCCATATAGGAGTCGAGTGATTTATTTTGTCTCCTCCTGTAATTCGTTTTTGTTTATGTATTTCTTTATTTTGTAAAGGTTTTTAAAATGTAATCTTTTAGGCCATTGTAAATAACTCGTATTTTGATTATTTATGTATTGAAGTATGTTTCCTCCTATACTTTCTAAGATTTATTATTATGGGTTTTTGAATGCTTCCGCTTAGCGCTGTATGCTTTGTCGCGTCGTGAGTGAGCGACGTGTTGTAGCGCGCCCGCCGGCGCCCTTCCAACGGGGGCGGCGGCGGGGGTGTTACACTCCCCACCCTCTGTCTCTCTCGGTGACTTGGCGCCCACCCAGAACAGATGCCCCTGCTGCCATTTCTTGCTCTCCCACCGCCCCCTCGCTGCTTTTTCTCTCTCTTCCCCGCGTGCCACTCTCCTCCTCTTCCTCGCGCGCTGTCTCTCTTGGTCACGCCCCCTGCCGTTGCTTAGAACCTACCGTTCGTTGTTGCCGACGAGGAGATCGGAGTTATGGAACTGTAGCGCACTGTGGCCCTCACACTCGATTCGCCTTCTCCCCCTGCGCGTCCCAACCGCTGCCCCCCTGCAGATCTCCCATGCTAGCACATTCTTTCCAGCCGTCCTTCGCCCCTCGCCGTCCTCCTCCCTCCGTCGAGCTCCAGATAAGCCACCTTTATCCTCGGTAGTCTCTCTTTCTCTTTCTATCTGTTAAACTGACATACAACAGGTGAGTAGTATCTGTTCTATTCCAAAGAAAACTTCAAAATTTGATCTTGAATTCTAGCCTTCCTGTTTAAAGATTTGAAATTTATTTGAATTTACTTGATGTTCGGTAACTTGTGGTAGCTTTGAATATTTGGGGCAAAACATTTGCTGAAAATCCCTGGTTCTTAATGGTATCTTTGTAAGGTGTCTAAATCTGAATTCATTCTTTTATTTATACATATGTATTTAAATATGACTTATCGATTCCTCTAAATTGCATATATTAATGTTGCCTTTGCTGAATGGCAATTTTTTCCCGTGCTTTTCAGCAAATTCTAAATGTTTCTAAGGAAAGAACTTTTCTTTTGCAGTAAAATAAAAGAACTATTAGATTGCTTATATGTTACTTAAGCTTAATCTTTCATTTCTCAATTCATAATCCAAAATTACCATACAAAGATAAATGAAATCAACCCATCTTCACATGCTACCATAATATATTTAAAAAATAACCAATTAATATGGTTTGAGCTGTGGGTATTATTGGATTAAGATAAATTGAAGTCAAGATTGTTTGTTCCGTTGCGTTTTGTAGGTTGTGAAGTTAACAGTCAGTCAAGTAGTGTAAGAAATTTAGGCGTTCTTTTCTTCTTCAAGGTGCGTTCTCTTCTGCTTCTTTCATAGATATCCTTTTTTTTTGTTCTGTTTTTAGCAAATGCAAAGAATTAATCAACAATAATCTGCTTAAATTAGTCATTATTTGTTGGTTTGATTTTAAACTAAAGTTAATGTTTGAGAGTAGTAGTAGTTTATGTTTTGAATTGTTGTGGTAGTTTAGTATTTAGCTTATCGATGCATACTTTTATTAAATTAGCCACCAAATGTCTGTTAAGGTGGGTGCAAATTGCAATAGATATTTAATTTAGTAAAGTTTTTAACAAATGGCCAATTGTTTGTCATAATATATATTTATGTGTGCCAACACTTGTATTAATATACATTGAACCCATCTGGTTTCTTACCATTATGAAATGAAAAGAAAGTTTGTGATGAGAATATAATTAGTTATGCAATTATAGTATAGATGATATGTGAATTCGTTTCCTATAGAAAATACATTTGTTTGTATTGTTTGGTTTACTTTGTTTATGGTGGCCAATTAGCCAATCACATATGAATTTTCAATTACATGTATAAGAAAAACAATTGAATTTTGTATTCTCAAAAAGGGTAATTTATGAACAAAAATAAGTACAAGAATAGTTTACATTGAGCTGTTCTGAGACTGTGTCTTGCTGGTTTGTAAAGGTCACTCTAGGAACTGGAGTATGGAGTGGCTCTCCTTCTATGGCATATGAATTGTGAGTAGTCAAGAATGTATATTTGTTAAAAGGTTGAGAATTATTCTGTCACCAATTCACAATTATTAAATGTCATTACCAAAACTAATTAAGATAATTAGAATTAATTTTTCAGGTAATTTTGAAAATCAACTAGTTAATTAAGTTCTATTTGCATAAAATTATGGATTATTCAGTCCAAGTTAAAAAAAAAATTACCAGGAACTTGAATTGGTCTGTGGTGGTTGATCTTACACATCTTGAACCTTGAAAATATAGAGAATAAGACAAACAATATAGGCCAACTGCACAATATGCATCAGAGGAGCATCCTATCTATTACCATGCTAATCTTTTTTCTTATTTTTTCAAGATTGTAGTAGTTTAGTTCCTCATCGATGCAAACTATGTTGCGTAATTAGTTTTGCTTGCTTGAAACCATTTGATGGAAAATTATCTTGTTAATGTGAAGGTCTACAGCTGCAGCTAACAAATTAGAGCAAGCTGATCAATTGAGTAATTTTTTGAGTAAATTATTTGAGCAATTTTACTTATTTTGTGATGATCAGATGGGCATTAATTAATTATTATACTCTCTCAAATCCTTTGCTTATTCTTCATGCTTTACCTCTTTTAGTATTACAAATTCTATTTATAATGGCTGACTTTGTTCTTCCTATTTTCTTTGATTATTTTTTAAGCTTTTATAGGTTTCAAAAATTTACATAAGGCGCATAAATGATAAGAACTCAGTTTGTGTCACCCATTTGTCCGAGGATACTAGAGAGCTAGACTTGCTTGAATTATTCCATACATTTAGTCCCGTGATTCGTGTATATTTTGCTATTGATTAGAAAACTGGCATCAGTAGGGGTGTTTGTTTTGTAAACAAATCCACTATTTGTACAATTTAATATATTTTTATAATATTATATTTTTTAATTAATAGTATTTATTTATTATTTATAATATTGCATTATTGTTATTTATATAGATTATATTTTTTGATGTAATAATAATAATAATAATAATAATAATAATAATAATAATAATAATGAATTAAATAAAAAAAATAATAAAAATTTAATAATTTTTGCGACGGAATAGCGACGAAATTTTTTGTCGCTAATATTTTTTCAATATCTCAAATGACTAATTAAAGAATTATTTAGCGACGGATATTTTGTTTTTAGCGACTCAATTTTCTGTTGCTATTTTTAGCTACTGTTTTAGTATTTAGTCGCAAAATTTCTTGCGACGGTCGGATTAACGACAGTGAGTCGTTTTGTCGCTATAAGTAATTAGCGACGGAATATATGGAATTAGCGACAGAAATCTCCGTTGCTAATTCCCTTTTTTTTGTAGTGTTCATCATATTTTTAACAGAGTTAATGCAAATAATTAGATTAGAAATTCACAATGGCACGTATACTCATTTTTGTCCTTGGATTTATGAATATTATAACACTTTTAATTTCAATGTTAATAGCAGTACAAGTCAACAACGTGTGGAGACCTATAAGGTTCAATAACACAACGCCATGTGCAGGATTTTTAAGAATGCCAACCATAAGTATAGGAATTGGGCTTTTGATAGTATCTTTGGTGGGACTTGTTGGCTTCATTTTGTAGGGTAGTGAGTCTTTATAGAATACATTTGTGGGTTATGATTTTAATTACAATATTGCTCTTAAGCTTTATAGTCTTCTCATTTGGAATTACAAGCAAAGGTCCTCAATATTATGGCTCAGGAAGATGGTATAGTGTTGGAGAATTTTCTGATTGGTTTAGAAGAAATGTTGTGAATGAAAAGAATTGGTTTGGTATTAAGGATTGTTTGGTTAAGGTTGGAATATGTGTTAGCTTTGATGGAAAATTGTCTGCTTTACATGCAGCTGTGTTATGGGAGGTTGTTAGCCATGCAGAAGTATGGACATCCATACTCTTTTATTTTTATTTATTTAATTCAATAATATATACATGTGTGTTATGTATATATGTCATTATATGTATATATATATATGATTGGAAAATTATACACATATAATTTATATAGAGAGAACATTAGAAAATGGTATATACCTTTTGCAGCGCAGAAGCACATTGTGAAAAGCGTCTACAAGTATCCACTTTGGTCTGAATTTTATCCTACATGTGGGATAATAGAACCTATTCTACAATCCAAAAACCCCTGAAAGATCAAGACAAAAACAAATGTGAGTGGGAACGAGCAACTTTGCGGCGTATATATTTTTTCGTTACCAAATACTGAAATCTCCCATCTATTTATAGAGACCTATATCTAGTATAACTCAAACTTCTTCTAAGATAGGATTTGGTACTATTAATCAAATTGAATTACTTGATTCTATCTGAATTTGAACTTTATCCATAATAGAGTCATGGGTATCTCCCACTCGCACATGACGGAACGAATTTCAGTCTTAATCTTCAATTATACTGGCAAATAAATTGTGTGGCTAGCATACCTCGAGAGCATTAAACTACAAGAAAACTGAGTTTTAATGACTAAAATTTAGCGAAAGGATAAAAATTCGGTCGTAAAAGTATATAAACAACTAAGAGAAATTAATCCGGTAATTAAAACTCAAATTTTATTATTATTTAATGTGGGGCATAACCCAAGTCCCACATCAAAAAATTAAGAGAGGAACACCTTCAATATAAAGAGTTCACCTAACTCCATTAGTATGAGGCCTTTTGGGAGGAACCCAAAAACAAATCCATGCAAGCTTGGCCCAAAGCGGACAATATCATACTAATGTAGAGTTAAGTGACGTTTGACAGTCCTAACAAGTGGTATCAAAGCCGTGGTTTGGAGACGATCCGAAATAGTGGACTGCGTTGTGTGGGAGGCCCCCGGTACGCCCTCGCGATTGGAGATTCATGTGTGGTGCCTTGTGTCAAAAGTCTTCCTGATATTGTGGTGGTCAGGCGGCATGTCCCGTTGGTTGATAACGGCGGTACAAGATGATTTGACGAATCAAATGGATTATCGCTCGAGGGGAGGACATAAGCTGTGTGGTCCTTGGTTTGAGGGGAGGATTGTTGGGGTACAACCCAAGTCCCACATTGGAAAATTAAGGGAGGAACACCTTGAATATAAAGAGTTCACCTAACTCCATTAGTATGTGGCCTTTTGGGAGGAACCCAAAAATAAATCCGTGCGGGCTTGGCTCAAAGCGGACAATATCATACTAATGTGGAGTTAAGTGACGTTTGACAGTCCTAACAAGAAGGGGAGGCTTGTTAGGACTGTCAAACGTCACTTAACTCCACATTACTATGATATTGTCCACTTTGGGCCAAGCCCGTAAGGATTTGTTTTTGGGTTCCTCCCAAAAGGCCTCATACAAATGGAGTTAGGTGAACTCTTTATATTCAAGGTGTTCCTCCCTTAATTTTTCGATGTGGGATTTGGGTTGTACCCCAACAATCCTCCCCTCAAACCAAGGACCACACAGCTTATGTCCTCCCCTCGAGCGATAATCCATTTGATTCATCAAATTATCTTGCACTGCCGTTATCAACCAACGGGATACGCTGCCTGACCAACACAATATCAGGAAGACTTTCGACACAAGGCACCACAGACGAATCTCCAATCGCGAGGTCGTACCGGGGGCCTCCCACACAATGCAGTCCACTATTCCAGACCATCTTCAAACCATGGCTCTGATAGCACTTGTTAGGACTGTCAAACATCACTTAACTCCACATTAGTATGATATTGTCCGCTTTGGACCAAGCCTGCACGGATTTGTTTTTGGGTTCCTCCCAAAAGGCCTCATACTAATAGAGTTAGGTGAACTCTTTATATTCAAGGTGTTCCTCCCTTAATTTTTCGATGTGGGATTTGGGTTGTACCCTAACATTTAACGATGAGATTATTTTCAGTCGTTAAAAGGCATAAAATCCGGTCTTAAAAATATATCAGTAGCGAAAGGAAATAAATTTGGTCGCTAATTCTTAAATTTTATAACGATTTAACGAAGGGCTTAAAATCCGGTCGTTGAAACATTGTAAATCCGGTCGTTACTAGTCTAGAAAAATTAGCGGGACTTCTATAAAGCTTACCTCCAAAATCATTGTTCATTATTTCATAAAAATATAACACAAAACTTCCTATCCCACGCAAACCCAAAAGATGAAAAAATAGCCAAAAAACGCAAAACCCTTTTCTTATCTTCCAAACCTAAACTATTCCTAATAGCAATGGCAGTCTGGTAGAAGCAATAGGTTCATTTATATTTTGCAAGATCCATATTTCATCGGTCTAGGGTTTAATTTCATCTGTGATTACAGGTGAGAAACTGAATCAACTTCTTTCTCTTCTCCCTTGATACCATTTGAATATCTATTTATTTCTAATCTTCTCTTCTTCTCGTCGAATAGGAAAATAGGGCATACAAACTTTGAGATGTTTTGAGGAATTGCATTTCTGCTATGCTAATATTTCTGTTATAATAGGTGAGTTCAATGAATTGGGGTTTTTTGATATTCTGATTTTTTGATTTCAAAACTGTATCTGCTACTTTTCTTGCTTTGGATAAATGTCTATTTCTTTTTCTTGTTTATGTTTTTGTTGGAAAAAGATTGATTTGAATTGGTGATATGTGATTCCCGTTCTGTTTTTGATTCCCGTTTAGCTTTTGATTCTCGTTCTATTTTTTATTCCCGTTCTTCTTTTAATTCTCGTTCTATTTTTTATTCCCATTCTTCTTTTGATTATCGTTCTTCTTTTGATTCTCATTCTTCTTTTGATTCTAGTTCTACCTGCTTTTGATTGATTCCTGTTCTGCTATTGACTGATTCTCGTTCTGCTGTTGAATGATTCTCAAATTTATGTATTTCTGATTGTTTTCAGGTTTTCAGTATTCAAATTTGCAAGGTAAAATTGGGATTTCTTCTTAAATTTTATTCTTTGACTCAATGTAATTGTTAATTTCCTTCTTTCTGCTCAATTGTCATATTCTAAAAGCATTACTTTTCATGATGTTCATAAATTAGAGTTGATGATTTAGGATGTTTAGCTTTTTGTTGATAATAGTTTTAAAGTATAGAAAGATTACAAGGTAGCTATACAATTAAATTTAGAGTTTGTGCTCATGACATAGGTATTTAATGCACCGCATTATGACTGCTAACTGTAGTTCTTTGATAGGATATCAAGGTTGTGGCGAACATTTTAATTATGCAAATAATTGCAGGAATGGAAATGAAGACCATGGATTTTAATTATTTTTTAATCTGAAATATTTAGTAGCCAGTATCTTCTCTTTTACACTTTAACTTGAGAACTTATATTTGATCAGATTAATCCTTTTTGTCAAAGGGTGTTTATATGAAATAGAAAGGATTGGCGGAACCATAATATTTTGCAGATTGATCTTGCATAAAACATTATTTTATGGAAAAACTTTTTAATTCTAATGTTAGGCTAACTGATGATGAGATCAATTTAGTTGCTTTGTTTGAGCTGTAAAACTAATGAACTAAAGAAAATTTGAGATGATATCCACTAATATGGATTGCATGGTTTGTAATCTGGTTAGAATTTGGTTCTTGCACCTCCTGAACTCAACTATCCTAACCATCCGGTGCGCCCATCACATAATGAATCGGCTACATCTTTATGCATTATCATGAGGTTATGTGTTAGCATCTCTTTTCCCTCAAGTTCTTGGGGTTAAGTTGTTGCCATTTTTTTCTCGATGTTCATGCTTTCTTTCTGTGGTTTATATGCTCAAACATTCACTTTGGTTTAAGTTTAAGCTGTTGCCATTTTTTTCTGGATGTTCATACTGTCTGTGATTGTTTAAGCCATTGCCATATTTGACTAGATGCCCAAACATTCTCACTATGTTCATGCTTTATATCTGTCTGCATATTTTTCATCTGATATCTATTAAAGTCTTTCACTTTTAACTTGAAATCCTTTTCACTTTTGCTCTTTCGGTGATGCTATTGTTAAATTTTAGCTTCTTGAATGTTTGATTTTTATTTTCTAGAATTTCTATTATAATTTTGAATGTGCATACATAACAACTCTGTACTTACTATAACTTAAGCATCTAATTTTAGCACAGCGAAAGTTTATTAGAATTGACAGCTTTGAAAGTTTAAATTGTTAGAAAGGAGAGGATGGTGGATGGTTATCTGATTCGGTGGCTTATATCTTTGTCATTTTATTGATCAATATGGTCCAATTAATGGTATAATTTAGTATACGAATTTATTTATTATCAATAACAATTTTGAAATATGATAAACACTCTAAGAATGTTATCTATATTAATTTCATTTTTAGCATGCATGCATTTTATTGATTTTATATAAACATCTATATATGTTAATATATGTACCTACAATAATTACAATAGTGCTAGACTCTAATAGGCTTATATATGAGACAAAGTCAAAATTCCCCTCCAAAACTAGGGAAAAAATAATTTATATGAAAAAATAATAAAATTATAATAATGCCACTAAACTTCAAACTTAACAATAGAAGTCTAAACGTTGTTTTTAAGGCCCGAAATAGGCTATTATGAAGGGCAAAGTTTTATAAAAGTTGACCGGCTCGGAATGAGCTTTTCGAAAACATATTATAATAAGTAATCAGACACTTGTAGCAAAACTTATAGCAAAAACAATCTATGCCGTAAAAACAACAGATATTAATGATGATGGCCACCAATAGTCATTTGATGATGGTTTTGTGATAATCTTATTGTTCACCCTTGCAGTGCAAGTACTGAATTCCAGAAGTGATGCAAACAGAATAGCTTGAAGTAATTACCATAATCAAGGTTTTAATCTTTTCTACTTTTTTTATTCTTTTTCCATGTCTCTGAATGAACTCCTCTTGCATTACTTACCATGACTGCTTTATGTTTCTTGAGGTAATTAATTAAAGTATCTTTAAAACACATAGTATATATGTTAAATTGTATCAAGAAAAGCGTAACACTGCATTGCTATTTTCCATTAGTTTGGACTGCTGCTTTTCAATTTTTTTTTCATTGATAGAATATTAGGGGAGAAGAGCAATCAATAGAAAGTTTGCAATTTCTTGATGGATTCTATCATTAAGGCCCATATTTTTTACTACTGGTTGATAGGATTCTATCATTGTAATTCAATTTACTGCCATATTTTCAATTTACTGCCATATTTTCAAAATTCAACTTTATTCAACTTTTAATGGTTAGTTGAGTTAGGAGATGCTCTTAGCATAAGTTTAAGGTGATTTACAATTTCTTGATGGAAATTAATTAATACTTTTTTGCTCCTTTTGTTTTTATCTTAACATATTGACATTAGAAAGGTTATGACACCTAATAAGCAATGGATGCAACTTGTTCATAATCGACTTGATGATGCTTATATATCTGGGGTGCAAAATTTTTTGGATTATGCTTTCACAAGAATAGGAGAAATGAACGAAATACCATGTCCGTGCGTCAAATGTTGCAACAAATCTTTAGGGACACATGATATGGTCAATTCACATTTGATAGCATATGGAATAATTCAAAATTACACCTTTTGGTATTACCATGGGGAGCAGTTAGGTGAGCCACAGTCAGACTGCTTTGATGATATAGAAGAGGTTGAAGATGAGGATGAAATACAAGGGATTTTAAGAGATTTATATCCCAGTTTCAATGGAGATACTATGAACACAGGTGGTGATGAAGTTCTTGAGGAAGAACCCAATCATGAAGCAAAAAAATTTTATAGGCTCTTAACTGATCTCGAGCAACCCTTATCTCGAGCAACCCTTATATCATATGTCAAAAAGCTCTAAGCTTTCTACTTTGATAAAATTGCTTCATATTAAAAGTCTTGGTCATTGGAGTAATGAGTCATTTACAATGTTGTTGAAAATATTGAAGGAAGAGTTATTGCCTGATGGGTCCAACTTGCCCGATTCATATTATGAGGCAAAAAAGATAATTTGAGATCTTGGGCTTTCTTACAACAAGATTGATGCATGTAAGAATGATTGCATGTTGTATTGGAAGGAAGATAAGTTTCTCAATTCTTGAAAATTTTGTGGTGCATCTAGATGGAAAGAGGATAAACATAGCGGGGAAAGTAAAAGTAAAATGGAAAAAGAATACCATTCAAGATTTTACGTTACTTTCCTCTAAAGCCTACACTTCAAAGGTTGTTTATGTCCACTAAAAAATCTTCTCTAATGAGATGGCATCATGACAAAAGAGTTGATGATGGAGTAATGAGGCACCCGACTGATTCAATGGCATGGAAATCCTTTGATGAACTTCATCAATCTTTTTCCAATGAGCCTCGTAATGTTCAACTTGGTCTTGCTAGTGATGGTTTTCAACTATTTGGAACTTCAAAAACTCCATATAGCATTTGGCCAGTTGTACTTATTCCTTATAATTTACCACCTTGGTTGTGCATGAAGCAAGAAAATTTTATTTTATCAATGCTTATTCTTGGTCCAGAGAGTCCTGGAGATGTAATTGATGTTTATCTCCAACCTTTGATAGAGGAATTGAATGAATTATGGGGAAATGGGGTAGATACTTTTGATGCATCTACTAAACAGAATTTTAAGTTACATGCAGCTTTATTATGGACCATTAATGACTTTCCAGCATATGAAAATTTGTCTGGATGGAGTACAAAAGGAAAGATGGCTTGCCCATGTTGTAATAAAGATACTTGCTCGATAAGGTTACACAATGGTAAGAAACAATGTTATATGGGCCATAGACGTTATCTTCCTCTTAATCACAGGTGGAGAAATGACAAAGAGTCATTTGATGGAACTAAGGAGCGGAGGATACCACCTAAGCCATTGTCTAGCTATGATATACTTGATCAAGTGGCTGATTTAGATGGGTTGTTGCTAACCAAGGATCCAATGAAGAAGACTAAGATATCACATGCTAGTAGAGGTGATACTTGGAACAAGAAGAGCATTTTTTTTAATCTTCCATATTGGAAAACACTATTGTTGCGACACAAATTAGATGTGATGCACATTGAGAAAAATATATGTGATAGTATTTTGGGGACAATCTTAAATGTCAAAGGAAAAACAAAGTATAGCATTAACACTCGGTTGGATTTGCAAGCAATGAATATTAGGAAGGAATTACATCCAGTAAAAAGTGGTGATAAATATGAACTGCCCACTGCATGCTACACATTATCTCTTGAAGAGAAGAAAAAATTATGCAATTTTTTCAAGAATCTAAAAGTTCCAGATGGATTTTTATCTAATGTTTCTCAGTGTGTCAACCTTAAAGATCGCAAATTTTCAGGCTTAAAGAGTCATGATTGCCATGTTCTTCTACAACATTTACTCCCTCTTGCGATATGTGGCTTGCTTTCCAAATCTGTGTGTGAACCACTAATTGAATTATCTTTTTTTTTTCCAATGTGCTTGGAGCAAAATGTTTAAAAATAGATGAGTTGGAGCAAATAGAAGACCAAATTCCTACTACTTCGTGCAAGTTAGAAAAAGTCTTTCCTCCTTCTTTTTTTGATATCATGGTGCACTTGCCAATTCATTTAGCTAATGAAGCTAAGATTGCCGGACCTGTTCAATATCGATGGATTTATCCGGTAGAGCGATGGTTGTACTTTTTAAAGTCTCTTATCGGTAATAGGGCTTGCCCAGAAGGTTCTATTGCATAGGGGTATTTGGCAAGTGAATGTATGACCTTATGTTCAAGGTACCTGCATACAATGAAAACAAAATTTAATCGCCTTGAACGGAATTATGATGGTGGTATTAAATATGATGGAGGTTTATCTATCTTCTATCAACCTAGAAGAGCTTTAGGGGCTAAAGAACAAGTTACACTTGATGCATATGAATTGGAGCTAGCCCATATTTATATTTTGAAGAATTGTGATGAAGTTCTGCCCTTTCTCGAGTATGTACATCCAACAAATTACTTCTATTTATCTCCGTTATTATATATTTTTCAATTGAAGTTATACATTGTTGTACTTTAATTTCATATAGGGAGTTCTCAAAAATTCAATCTAATACCTCTCAACACATTTCTGATTCTGCATGGAGTCTCCAATTCATTAGTTGGTTTAAAGAAAAGGTTAGATTTTAGTTGAACATTTCTTCTTAGTTTTTTTGTTAAACATAGTTTGCCTCTTCTTAGTGTCTTTATAGTTATTGTTAATATGATTTTGGCAGGCAATAGAAATGCATAACCAACATGATAATAAGATAACAATTGATTTATTATTATTGTCATGTGGCCCTACACAATATGTGACAAGTTTCAGTGGCTACATTGTTAATGGTTATATGTATCATGTGCAAAATTATGATAAACATTTAAGGACACAAAACTCTGAAGTGGTTATTGTTGGAGAGGCGAATAAAGAGAATGGGAATGTTGATTACTATGGAGAACTTATTGAGATCCTTGAATTACAATTTATTGAGCGAAGAAGAGTGAATGTGTTTTGATGTAATTGGTTTGATGTATATGACAAAGAAAAAGGGATAAAAAACGACCAAAAATTCATTCGTTGAAAGCGAATAAAATTAGCAAATGCAAAATCCAATCAGTAAAACAGCATTTTTAATGACATGAAAGGTTGAAAAGTGAATAAATTAACGAAAGAAAAATCTAGTCGCTAAAAAGTATCTTTAACGACCGGAAATCCTTTCGTTGAAAGTGAATATAATTAACAAAGGGAAAATTCGGTCGCTAAAAGGTATCTTTCACGACCGAAAATCCCTTCGTTGAAAAAAATCCCTTCGTTGAAAGTGAATATAATTAGCGAAGGGAAAATTCGGTCGTTAAAAGATATCTTTAATGACCGAAAATCCCTTCGTTGAAAGTGAATATAATTAGCGAAGGAAAAATTCGGTTGCTAAAAGGTATCTTTAACGACTAGAAATCCCTTTGTTGAAATTGATACAATTAGCGAAGGGAAAATTCGGTCGCTAAAATATATTTTTAACGACCGAAAATTCTTTCGTTAAAAGTGAATATAATTAGCGAAGGGAAAATCCGGTCGCTAAAAATCACTTTTCAACGATCGAAAACATTTCGGTCATTAAAGACATTAACGACCGGATGCAATATCCGGTCGTCTATACCTTTAACGAAAGGGCTTTTACCGACCATATTTTTCAGTCGTTAAAGGTTTTAACAACCGGATTTTAACTTTTAACGACTGGATTTTCCTTCGTTAAAGAGCATTTTTCTTATAGTGTTAGTGCTATACACTTGTTAGGGATATATAGCATCTCAAAAAATGAGATCATCCTTTTCACGTATACCTAACCCTAAATGGCCTTCACACATTCAATGTTTTAACTCATGATCTCATAAAATATCTTTCACGTTTACTATTATGTTTCTACTCATAGAAACTATAATGGGCATGCTAGTGAACAACAAAATAATTGAATGTGATCAAAAAGCTATCTTCTCCACGTACTCTATGCCATCCATCATGATTCAACTCGCTTTTCTACCTAGATCCTTTAGGCCTAAATTTTTCTCGAATCTCTTGGAGACTAATTATGCTAGCTATATTGAATCATACTTCAGGGATAAGTTAAGGGTTTTAAGGGTCAAAATATAAATAGGGTCTCACAATAGGGTAAGTTGAGATCAATAATATTATTAAATTCCCATCTCTTTGGTCATTTAAGCACACACGGTATAAAACATGTGTTATGATGTCCTTTCCTTCCCTTAAAAGAGCACATGTCTTACATTTAAAAATGTATATATATAACACCGTGCAAAAGCATAAGGTTGTGATGCACCGAAACACCCAACTTTAGTCCGCTTACTTAAGGACTACTTCTGGCTTTTAAGACAGAACATGATAGATACGTTTAACTTACCATCAGATTCCATACAATCCTTATTTGGATTTCAATCCAAAGCATACAACTTTATATATGTCTTTATCTCGCACCTTAACAAGACTTATCTTGTAATTTCTGCAAGACAACACTTTTATTTTGAACAGTCTTTCAAGCATTCTCATATGTTCAAAAAATGTCTCATCTTAGTTTTTGCCAACTCATTAACGAAATTAAGGTAAACACCCTTGTGAGTCGACTACTTCTCTTTCTGACATACTCAATCTCATACAAATAATAGTAAATGTTTACACATAAACATTCGAACTCATGTATTGCCAACAATGAACTTTAGTTATTATTCACAAATAATAATATTAAGGGATTATATTAAAATATAATAGTACCAATTAAATTCTATGCAAACCTCGAGATCTAATGTGTTTCTCAAAACACATTTCTCGTTACTCAACGGATATGTATGCATAAAAACATATTTTAAGTTCACTTATCCTCGTGCAACAACATCTCTCATGTATTAATACTTAATATCGATATGCTTAGTCTTACTATAAGCTATCGATGACTGACTGTCACTATACACTGTCACTTGTTCCTCTGAAGCAGTTACTCTTAAATGGCTCACAAACCATTTTAGCCAAAGTGTCTCTTATACTGCAGCTAAGGAAGTGACTAATTTAACTTTCATTATTAATAGGGCTACACAGGTTTACTTCTTGCTACTCTATGAGATGGCACTCTTGCCAAGCAATAATATGAAACCTAAAGTGGATTTCATCCACATCTCCTGCCTAATCAACGTTTCTGTATTCTCTCAATGTAGATCATTTTCTTGATAATAGAGAGAATAATCTGTTGTACCTTTAAAGTATCTAAGTATCCTTTTAATTACTTATATTATGCTTTGTCTGGATTAGATTGATATCTATTTACCATGCCCACTGCATAGCATATATCATGTGTTGTACACAGCATCACGTACATTAGACTACCCACGGCACTGCATATAGAATGTTCCTTATACGTTCATTTTTTGGCGTCTTAGGACACATATCTTTGCTAAGAAACTCATTCTTGGCAATGGGATTGTAACACCCTATACTCGCAAATGGTACGGATATCGGATGTTACCACACTACACTATAATGTACTTATCAGATTCAACGATTTTTTTTTTCTACAGTCACAATCATACATATACAATAACATAATAATTACACTAACACACCATTCATATACTTATCCTGTACAATCTCATGCTCATCCATTGTAGTCGTATACATGCCATGCCTATATCTTTATCCTTGCTGTCGAAAACTCTTTCGATCATCAGTAACATCAGCCACTACACTTCTTTCTTTCTATAACCTGCATACGGTAATCACACTACGCGCTGAGCATTAAAATGTCCAGTGGTGGATACATATCCTAAATTTTCCACACTAATACAACATGCATGCACACACAAGCATTTTCTTTATTCCCCTTTATGTGAACATTAATTTCTGAGTCTCTTAGACAGTATGTGACATACTTTACTGAAATTATTTATCTTTTACCTTTGTCATTATTACAGTAATCACAATTATCATTATTGTTATTATTAATATCACTATCATTACACTATTAACTTGTACAATGTTACCATTACATTCCTTATGTTAGTCTGAGGACCAGTTATCATGACAATTTTGCAATTATCTTATAAATGTATCCATTTGTTTTTTTTTCCTTTACTTGCTTATAACTTATCTATATTAATTACAGTTATAATTACAGTTACAGTACAGTTATTATTTACATTATATTTCTTACTAGATTTTTAATCAAGTACATTTCATATTGTACACTTGCTTTGTCAATACTCTTCTTAATAAACTGACTTATTTGAGTACTTAACATCATCATTCCCTTAACTTTATACACACTTTCTATTAACATTATTTGATTAAATATCTATCGATATTCTACATTTAATTCCCTCATTATCGTTACTAACAGTACTATTATTATACTAGTACCTGATTTACTCACATTGACTATTTATCCTTATTTTAGTAATTATCAATTCACTATTAACTTTTAACATTTAATGACAGTTCTAATCTTTTTCATGACTTTAATTCCGTCACTAACATTCTTAGGTGACCCCATTACTTAATTCTATATGTACAATATCATGAAAAATATTAATTAGCATATTTTATACTTTAGATAATTAATCCAATTTATAATACTTATATCAGTTCTATAACATTGTCTTTTACATAGTCTATTACACACTCTTAATTTATCGTGACTTAATTTTGAAATTCACAGTATTTAATTAAATTTACTTGATACATTATTATTTATCTTAATTACGTTATCTTATCTTCAATTTAATAGGACGGATTTAAATCTACATATCGGCTATCCCTAATCAGCAATAATAATCCTTTAGTTTACGTTTCTATTACCAATTTACCATTTTACCCTTCACCTTCTACTTATTTACATTAATGCCATTAGTCAACTTATTATTATCCTTATTTCATTATCTATCATACAATAATATTCTTAATGTCAATTAAGTCACTTATTTAAGGACATATACATATATAGTACACATAACATTACCTATTTGCATTTAGGTCCCTTAACTATGGTATAATTATGATTAGGTCCTTATATTATATCATATTTGCATGTAAGTCCTCCAACTATGTTATATTTATATCTAGGTCCTTCAACTATGCCATATTTATATTTAGGTCCTTCAACTATGCCATATTTACATTTAGGTCCTTTATTATGGCAAGATTACAATTTGGTCCTTAAACTTTTCCAAAATAATAAAAATGCCATTAGTTCATTCTTTTTACCTTTTTAATCATTATTTTATTATCTAAAATATTTACATTTTACTGTCATTATTTTCTTTAGTCATTATTTCCATAAATAATTTAATTAATTATCAAATTAAAATTCTAATTCACTTTGAATTCTAATCCAATTAGAGTGCTAATCCAACTAGGCTTTTAATCCATTTAGAGTTCTAATCCATTTAGAATTCCAATCCAAATAGATTTCTAATCCAAATTGACTTATAATTCATTTAAAGTTTTAACCTATTTACATTAAGGTCCTTTAATTTCATTCAAATTGCGATTTTACCTTTCTTGTTCACCTTAATTTCAACTATACCACCAATTTAACTTATTAACTTATTTAACTTCTTATTTATCATACAAATTACCATTATATCCTTGGAATATCATTTTCATGCCAAATTACATTTTAGTCCTTTAAAAGTAACTAATTTACATAAATATTAATTTTATTACATTTTTGCCATTATCAATATTTATTAACTTATTTAAGGTCAAAATTGCCATTATACCCTCAAAACTTTTTATTTATTCCGATTAAGTCCATTTTTCACACAAATATCATTTTAATCACATATTAACCATTTTAAGCTTATTTTTACCATTTTGCCCTTGTATAACACTGGCAGAAATCTATGAACAGGATAAACGAGACATAAATCTCTAAAGGCTCATAACAACCTGGAGGGACCTCGAAGGATCACTCCAATACAGTCCAACCTGGAGGGACCTCGAAGGATCACTCCAGTACATTTCAATTCATTTCAATACATTGAGGTAGGACCGTCACTGGCCTACAATAAGTGAGACGTCATGCTCACAACCCGTGGTCATGTGTCCTTATGGCTATCCACTATATCCTGAACTAAATTTGATTACTAGATTACTACATAGGGTAATAAAATTTCAATTTTCACATTTTCAAGTTACCATTCACACATTTCATGGAATTTCATAATGTTATTCCATTCTTTTTCATTCAAAATAAGCACTATACATTTAATTTCCATCCATATACCATTTCATGCTATAAAATCCATTAAATCATCAAATTACACATGGACACATACATGTATACCATTCGGCTATCATACCAATCATACAAACTTTTTCACTTGTTTTCTTCCACATATAGCACCCTAAATGGACTCCAATCACCATCACTAGATTCTAGAGAGGTTTAACTTTGTTTAGGAGGCTTAGATGTGAGGAGAGATTGAAAGAAAAATGAAGAAAATGGAGGAAGAATGGAGAAACATTACTTTGGCCAAAGGGAGGAGGAGGGAGGTCGGTTTCTCTAGGGTTTCTCTAGAGAAATCTGGTTACAAGATGTATTTATATAGGTAAAATTGAATCGGACTAGGTCCAATCCAAGTGGTCGAACCGATTTGGGTGGATTTTTGATTTTTGGGTCATTTTTCTCTGTTTTAGGGTGTGTGTTCCTCAACTCCTTTTCACTCCCACTTAATTTCATAATTCTTAAAATACTAAATATAGCCTCCGTACAAAATTTTAGCTCAATCGGAGACCATTTGGGGCTCGGTTCACTTAAATCGGTCTGGTTCAATACTGTTCGGTTTTGCCGTAAAATATAATTCTAATGCTGCCATAAATTTTTAAAAATTATTCCAAACCTTTACACTTCCCACAGTGAACTTTTTTATCCACATTTAACATTTCTAAAAATTCGGTCAAAGTTCAGTCAAATCTCGGTTCAACCGAACCGAACTAGAGGCAAACTTTAGTCTGACATTCGGGGACCTATTTAACCTCATTTTTACTCTAAATTTTATCACTAGACTCCCGACAATTCAAAAATCAATCTTATCAAATAAAAATTTTCTTGTAAACTGCTGTCATTTTCAACTATGTAGCTTCCCAGGAGGTCACCCATCCTAACATTTTTATGCCTCGAACACGTTCAACCTTTTAACTCCTCTATAACTTAGGATACTAGAACTATTATTTTCACACCAAAATCACACTACAGACTCTACAGAATTCACAGATCGATACTATACCAATTTCAGGCCATTACAGGGATTATCTATGGGTTTGTAGTTTTGCATATTAAATCGTTTAAGGTCTTTGTTGATATATCCCATAAGAAAAAGACAATAACCTTCTCAAACAATCTCTTAAAATCTTAACTTTAAGAATATAATATGCTTGACCCATATCCTTTATCTCAATGTTGGATGATAATCAATTTTTGATTTCATTCACGTATCATTTGTCATTTTCAGCTTTAAGTATGTCATCTACATACAATGCCAAAATGACAAATTTACCTTCAAAACTTTTACTATAAACACAATGATCTTCATCAATCATGTTGAACACATTTGACATAATTGAATGATGAAGTCCCAAGTACCGTTGAAGACTGTTTAAAGCCATACATTGAGCCCATCAATCAGCAAACCCTATGATCGCTGTCTTTTTCGATGAAACCTATAGGTTGTTCTATCCAATTCTCCATTGAGAAAACTAGTCTTCACTTTCATTTGTTTAGCTCTAGGTCCAAACTCGCCACTATGGCCAGAATCAATATTATGGACGTAAATCTTACAACAGATGAGAAAGTCTCCTCATAGTCAATCTCTTTTTGTTGTGTAAATCCTTAAGGGACTAGCCGAATTTTGTATCTTTTGATACTTATTTCAGCCTTTCGTTTTACTTTGAGAATCCATTTATTCCCAATTTGTGTCCTTCCAGTAGATCAACCAGTTCTCAAACATGGTTTGATCTGATAGATTTTTGCAGTTCTGAATCTTGATAAACATGTCTCATATATTCATCATAATTCACAATGCTCCTACCAGGACCATGTTTCATACTTGCACTGGAGTCAGGAATACCATCTTATTTCCTCCCACTGGAGTGAAGAATACTCTCGTTCAAATCAGGTCTCGAACATCCGGATCGTTTGGAGGATGAGGGTCTTAACCTTTTTTCTCTAAATCCCTTCCACTCGGATAGAGTGATTTTGATGGTTTCTCTTCTTGAGATTAATAGAAAATAAAATCTTAATTCATTTCACCCTACCTTGAAAATTCATTCTCTAAGAATATGATTACTCATGATCTGAATTCTATCACAGTGCCATTTTCTTACTCACCTATAAAAATGTATCATTTTGATACTTCAGAATATCTCACATAGATACTCTTTTTACCTTCTGGTCTCAATTTATCAAATTAAGGTATCATAGACGTAAGCATTAAAACCTAAAGGTCGTAAATGTCTTAGATCAGCTTGTCGACCAGTCCACAACACATAAGGTGTGGAAGTTATAGATTTTGAGGGCATATGGTTTAGAACATATGTGGTAGTCAATAAAGTATCTCCCTAATAGTAGATAAGCAAATTTACCTCTACTATTAACCATATCTAGGAGAGTCCTATTCATCCTTTCCGTAACACCTTTTTGTTGTGAGTTTCTAGGAATGAGCAACTGATGTTCAATTCCTTTTTTATTACATAAAGCTTTAAATTTATCTAAAAGATATCACCGACCTCTGTTAATTCTTAAAGATTTGATCCTTTTTCTTTAATTGATACTCAACCAAACTGATATAAGTTTTGAAGCAACTCAATGCTTCTGACTTGTGAGAAATCAAATAGACATGACCATATCTAATATAGTCATCTATAAATGTGATGAAGTAGCAGACCCCTTGCTTTGCCCTCACATTCATTTGACCGTATACGTCATAATAAACTAACTACAATGGAAATTTGGCTCTAGTACCTTTTCTGAACGATTTTCTAACTATTTTTCCTTTTAGGCAATGCTCGCATGTAGGCAAATCAATCTTATTTGAATCACTTATTAAACCTACTTAGGCTAATCAACTCATTCGGTCCTTACCCGATATGGTTTAATTTAGCTTGCCACTATTTCACATTATTCTCATAACTATGTGAAAAAAAAAGAAATTAAATTGAAAAACTAATTTTCTTCAAATAGTCATGGGACACATCCATAACAATTAAATCATTCAGTACATAACCAGAGTCATAATAAATATCATTCAAGCACAAGCATACACTGTTATCATCAAAATGTAAATTGAAAATAAATTTCAATAAAGCAAGAACATAACTTAAATTCATAACAAAGACATCTCTATCCCTTATTACATGGTCCATTGGTTCTGAATTTATCACCCATAAAGGATGAAATTTAGAACAAGATACATAAATTTCACTCACTCCTGAGTCATAATAGTGTATCTTTTTGGGCATAATATAGTCTCTTACATAATTTTTTTTTTTGTTGGCAATTGCAACATTTCATTCTTGAAACGTTTACCTCTTTTTGCCTTTGGACCTATAGTAATTCTGTTTTATCTTTTTCTTTTTAAGCTCTCGAGCATTTTCCTTATCCATACATTTGAAGCTTTTTTTTGTTCTATGATGGGTGTCAAAGCCACCAAAATTAAATCCTAACTTTTCCTAACCAATTAAATTGCAAATAGGGTAAGAAAGGGTCGAATCCACAGAGACTAGTATAAATTTAACTTGTAATAACCAGAATTTCAACAAAGAAAAATTAATGGGGGATTTTAATAACTGGAGATCTAAAAATACTGAATTAAAACAATAAACTAAAATTTAACAAAATTAATTAAAACGAAATCAATTGACAAGAAATTCCAGTTAAAGGTATTCGTGACTCAAGATTCAATTTACTGATCACAGATGAACAAATAACTTTAAAATCATGCAATGTATTGGTTATAACCGTCGGCTTAGCGCTTTCGACTCTTTCCATACTAATCGGCTAATCAAGTAAGATTGTAATTAACCCCTAACCAATAAACAGTCCTCTCTTATCGACAGAATTTAATTTATTGACACCTTTATGAATTAGAAAGACCCAACCTAAGTTAACCAATTTCTTATCGAGATCGATTTAAACGAAATCATGCATTTACTTAATAAAACAACCCTTCCCAGTGTTGCTATACTAATTACTACTTAATATTGATTATACCAAATAATTATGGATTCGATAATCTCAATTAGCTATATGCTATTTAATTAAATGCACAACGAGCTCTTATTGCACAAGAAATAAATAACAATTTAGATGGAGTTTTCCTAAATCGCAGTAAATAACATAAACATTGCACAATAATTAAAGAGAATAATAGAGTGAAACAATCTCACAGTATATGAAGAACCTTGGCCTTGAATTAACCTTTAACCAGAATAAATAAATTTAGCCACACATATTCAAAGTCAAAAACAAAATAAAATTTAATTAAGAAAATAAAACTCGCTGTTACAGCCCTTGAAAAAATGCAGATGAAGAAAAAATAGAAGAGATGATACTATTCATGTTTTTCCCTCTTACTATAAAAGAGTAAACCTAGATAAGTTAGGAATGTGGTTAATTCCTATCCAAACATTGAAAATAAATTTAAAATATTAAATGTAATGTTTTTCTACTAAAATACTATCTTTTATTTCCTAAAATAAAGCCTAATTATCCCTAAAATTCAGATGAAGTGTAGCTGGCGGCTAGGGCATCTTTGAATTAAAAATATTAAAGCTGATATTCTGCTGACGCATTTTCCTTTAGCCTTGGGCAAGACAGTTGCTTACCCTTGCCCCTGAGCCTTGGGCAAGGCTAACTCTAGAATCAGCCAATCAGCTTCCAATTTTCTCCAGTTCTTCAAGGTTGCTCCAAATTCACTCCATTTGGCTCAAATTTACTTCTTTCTTACCACTTTGACCCTAGAATGACCAAAATTACAAAACAAGTAAAAAAACCAAAATAGGCTAAGAATAAGCACATAAAAATAGGGAAAATAGGCTAAAATATTCAACATTAGGCACTTAACAAATCCCCCTACACTTATCCTTTCAAAAGTTCATTCACCCAAAAATAAATTCCAATTCCCATAAGTTTCAACTAGATCAAAATGCAAGACAAAAGGGAAATAGAAATCCAAAATATTTTTTCACAAAGTCATATCAAAATATGGGTTTCTCAATTACTTTTTCAAACTAGAAACAGCAAGGTTTATAAACATTTAGCATGCAAAAATTTTGTTTCACTTCAATATTAACATCTATGCACTAAAGAGAAATTATCAAACCAAATTAGACACCAAACTTCACATTTTTAATAGATGAAGGAACAAGAAAAACCAGGAAATTTATTTCATTTTATTTTGAACTTAACTTAGATTGTAGTGGACGTGAGGGCACATGGTTTTGACTCGCATATACCTGATTTTTCTAGCCTAAGAAAGATCAAAATGCTTACAGGAAATGTAGAGATCCTTTTCATGCGAGAGTATCCGGTTTTGATCTGCATACACCCGGTTACTCAGATCACACAATTCAAAGCAGCTACTAGCTCTACTTTTAATCACCTTTTAAGCGGACAACAGAGTAAAAATTATTGCAATTTTATTTCTTTTCTTTCTCTTTTTTTTTTCTTTTTTTTATATATATATTCTTGGTAACCAAGTCCTTAAATATAAAAACTTACAATACAAAATAAGTGTCCAATAAAGTTTTAATAAGCTTCTAAAATGCAAAGAATCAAATTTTAAAACATGCAAAAATTATGTTTCACCTTAGAAATTAAACCTTGATATTTTCAATTCGAAAGATAATCAAGACTACCACAAATTGTATGAAAAAAGGTAAATAATTATGAATACTACTCAAATATGCCTAACAGATCAACGAGTCAAAAACTAAATGGTTATGAAATTGTATTTAGACAAATGCTTTTCCCTACGATTGTAAATGAAACTTAATATATATTAATGGATAAGAGAAATGGAAAGTATTTTCAAATAAGCAAATAATCATGGGATAAATGTCATACTATAAGCATTTAAAACAATATCTAAATGCAATAGAATAGGTGAATATTAAGGCACAAAAATTCTGCGCATAACGTATATGCTTATATTCACAATAATTATCCACAAAACATGCCGATGCATCAGAAAAAAATCAAATTATAGCAGTTAACCAAGCTAAAAATGGACCTCAAGATCAAAAGAATGATAATAACTCAACAATCCACCAAAATTCTTACAGTCCATCAAAATAAATTAAATTCCAGCAGAAAATTTAGCAAAACCAACAACTTTTACAAGAAAAATCATAACAAATTCATCACAAAAATCAACAAAAGTCAGCAGTGAAACCAACCAATATAGTTTTTTTTCTTTTTTTTTTTAAAATAATTATTTTCCAGCATTTGACCAAAATATGCACAGCTAAAATATGCACATATCTAACCGATAATATGCAAAAATTCAGTAGCAAAATTAACTTTAAATCAGCATAAAAAATAGCAGTAAAATAGCAGCAAGCAAAACCAGCAATTTTTATCACAAATTCGACATAAAATCACAAAATAAACACTTCTAACTCGAACCCTTCCCCCACACTTTCTCCTCACATTGTTCTCAATGCGAAATAACAAACCAATTGTAGGGCAAATGGCATCAAAAATAGCAAAAGATGAAGTTATAAAGTACTATCCTATTTTGAGCAAAAGTGCTCTGTTCTACTGGTTTTGCAGTCTATAGTCAATTTTGAGTATATTGGGGCGGGATCCCCAAATACTTTAATAAAATGGCTTGTTGTTATTTGAAGTCGTTAGTGAACTGCTGGGTATCAGTAGATAGTTGCTTGATCGTAGATGTAAGATTGAGGACAGTGGTCTCCAATTTATCCAAGCGCTTCATGACTGCAGGAGCTGGATCAGCAGATGGTTTGGTGGTGGCAGGAGAGAATGAGATGGATGATCCTTTAGGTTGTACTTTTCTGTATACACGCTGGTCTGGAGTGGATAGGGTACCTGCATCAACAAAAGAAATTTCTTCGCCTTTCCTAAATCATAGTAAACGTATTTCGTCTAAAAAGGGTAAATTCATGGGAGACATCCCACAAGCAATGTGCATTGTGGTTGTGTTAGTGTCAAGCAAGCCAACACTAATAGCCAATAAGTGATTAAAGACCCAAAAAATAATTTCTTAGGCCTAGTGCATAATTGTTCAAATTTTAATGCAAGCCAATACCCCAAATTTTCCTTTTTGCAATGAAGCATACACCACATAAAAAATAATTCAGCTTTTGTAACAATAGAGGTATCATTGTTTCTAGTAGAATAATTAATAGCAAGGAAATGGTGAATGAATTTAAGTTTAGCATTCTTAAACAAATGGGCTTTGGATTTACCAAGTTGAAAAACAATATCAGGCATTCCAGTCAATTCTCTATAAACATCTTAAGCATGAAAATCATCAGGATAATCACATAACATATTAATATACTCAGGTGTTTTGGAATATTCATCATCAATTAAGCCCAATGCAACATTAAAATATGTAACAAAGAAATATTGGTAATCGCCTAACATACGAAATTAAATGGCAAATGGCTTAGATAAACAAAAATTAGATCCCTGAGTGTTCAATACAAAAGTGCTGTAAAATCCACGGGTAAGAGCATCATAAACAGGGTAATTAATAATGAAAAATTTGCGCTAGCCAATATTATCTACCAAGTCTAAGATTCCATCTTTCAAAGCTGCCTCATCAAAAAAACGACCAGGTTCAATATCATGATGTGCAAGGAAATAATACTTAGCTTTGTCCTCTGCTCAGTAAATTCCAAATTGCCTCCTACTTTATGTGCAGGTGGGGGAAATTAGGGTTTACCATGTGCCATTTGAGCACATTTCTATGGCCTGGAGGTTGCTGGCTCGTCGTTCTCCTATGCTCGGGGTCCCGTGGAGGGCCGAATTATGCACTCCTCATTGCTGCTTGTCTCATTACTTGTCTCTAGTAATTGAATCTGCCTAGACTTGTAAGTGATTGGTCCCTTACTTTTGCTTGTAGTGGCTCGTGGAGGAGGCTTGGTGAAAGAGGCGTGAGAAGCTGGTGAGTGTTGTGTGTCACGCTATTCTACAGTGGTGGGTGGATCGTCGTTCGACGGTGCTGTGGTGAAGGGGTGAGTTATGTCGTTTGATGGAGCTCCGGTTCTATGTTCCGCTGCTATAGGTTGTGGGTTAACTAGGGGTGGTTCTTCTTTATGCATCACAATGGCTGCGGATCTGCCGTGTCTGGGCTTCGCCGGAGCTTGGCTCTTTAATCGGGCTACGGTGTGTGAGGACGATGGCTTTATTGGGGGGCAGCGATGCAGTTGGGGTTGATGGTTGGCGGCAGTTTTACTTTCATGCGGTAGAGGGCATTAGATCTAGTGTGGCGTGGTTGACCGACGGGGTGCGAGGAAGCGAGGACCCCAGTCTACGGTTGCGATGGCCTACTGGTGGGTGCGCTATAATGATGGAACAGAGGAGGCTAGTGACGCGCTGGGCTTGGCGGCGCCGATTCTACTAGAGGAGCGAAGCTTATGCACGATGGAGGTTTGGTGGATCTGCGTGGCTGAGCGACGGCAACGGACTACTGGATGGTGGTGGGCGGCGGGCTATGGTTAGTGGTCGGTGGCTTCAATATATCTATGAGTGTAAAATAGAATTTTAGTAAATTAATTTGTTAGGTTAAAAGAAAAAGATGAGTAAATGGGTAAAAATAAAATAACACAAGTGAAATGAAATTAAAACCCATTTGAAAATAAAGGCCCACAAATAAGAACATAACCCAGTAAACCTATTAAACCCAAAATATAATGAAAATAGCATGCAATTAATTAAAATTAATCTAGGAACCATCTAATTTTCCATTGAAGCCACTATTAACTTCTCAATCCACATAAAAAAAATAACATGAGATTTCCATAGCTATTAAATCCAATTTGCCAAAATATTATTCAAGGCTACCATCCTCGAAATTACCGATTAATTGCCACCATTACCTGTAAATTCAAAAATAAATTAGGTTAGCCATAAGAAAGAGATGATGAAGAAGAAGAAGATAGTGAAATAAAATTAAATATTAAAATTTAAATCTAAGTAGTAACACGTTAGCCTTGGGCAAGGCTAAATATTGGGTTGCCTTCCAAAAGTGCCTCTCTTTAACGTCTTTGGCCAAATGTTGTTGCCTCTTAATTCTCCTTTGTAGGTGCTACCAATTGCACATTTTCTGTCTTTTGGGCTTGGAATCCTTCATAGAATGGTTTCAAATGATGTCCATTGACTTTATAAATTTTTCCATTCTCCAGGCTTTTGATTTCTATAGCACCATGAACAAAAATACTAATGATTACAAACGTGAATGGAAAAGTAAAAATTTCAAACATGAATGAAAAAGTAAAAATTTCTGTCCAATTTGAAATTCCTTCCTAGAAATCATCTTGTCATGGAATTGCTTAGTTTTTTGTTTATAAATTGTAGAACTCTCATAAGCCTCGTTCCTCAATTCTTCCAGTTCCTGCAACTCTAATTTCCTATATTCCCATGCTGCATTCAATGCCATATTATATTGCTTAATTGCCTAAAATGCTTTGTGCTCTAACTCAACAGGCAAGTGGCATGGCTTTTCATAGACCAATCGGTATGAGGATATACCGATAGGTGTTTTATATGCTATCCTGTATGCCCACATAGCATCATTTAGCTTAGAACTCCAATCTTTTCTGGTTGGATTAACTGTTTTCTCCAAAATGGACTTGACTTCTTTGTTGCAAATTTCAGCTTGGCCACTGGTTTGTGGGTGATAGGCAATGCATAAACAGTGGTGTACACCATATTTCTTTAGCAGAGTGTCTACAATCTTATTACAGAAATGAGTGCCTCTGTCACTGATAAGTACTCTTGGTGTCCTAAACCTGCAAAAAATATTGGTTTTTACAAAATTGACAACTATTTTAGCGTCATCAGTTCTTGTGACCTTAGCTTCAATCCACTTAGAAATATAATCTATAGCAAGCAATATGTATGAATTACCAAAGGAAGATGGAAATTGACCCATAAAATCAATGCCACATACATCAAAAATTTTACAGGATAGTATGGATGTGAGTGGCATTTGATCTCTATGTTCTACACCACAAAAAAAAATACGAAATAACAACTGAAATTAGTAAATGCATAATTTCAGTTGCTAATTTGCAATGGATTAGCGACGGATTGCATATTTAGTTGTTAAAATTCCTTTAGCCAATTAAGCGATGATTTTAGCGACGGAAAAGAAGAAACCGCCGCTATTAGTTGGCGGCAAATAATGGCACCATTTTTTGCAACTAAATTAGTGATGGTTTATGTAGTCGCTAAATATATTTTATTATTTTATTTTGAAAAATTATGTTGCGATGGATACTTGATTGCTAATGGATATTGACATTTAGCGACAATTTAACGATGGCTTTATTTATCACTAAATGTGGAGAAAAATTTTGGCGCTTTTATTTGCGACTAATTTAGTGACTATTCATTGTTGTCACTAAATGTGTAAAAATAATTTAATTAAATATAGCGACGGTTATTTAACAGTCTAATTTTGTCGCTATTTGAAAAAAAATTAAAATTAATTCATAAACCCTAAATCAATCCCCTTTTCTCCTCTGTCTTCACTCTTTGTCTCTGTCAATATTTTTTCCATTTCAGCCTCTCTCTCTCACTCTCACTCTTTGTTGACCTCGCTCTAAGTTGCCTAGCCGCCGACATCTCTCTCTTTCTCTCTCCGTTGAAGGCATCTCCTCGACGTCCTCTCTCGTTCGGCCTCCTCACAATTGCTGAAGCAATAGCCACCTCACAACCGCCCTGCCTATCTCTGCCTCACTTGCCCCCATTCTTCTTCAAGGTGCATTCTCTTCTACTTCTTTCATAGATATGCTATTTTTTATTCTATTTTTAGGAAATGCAGAGAAATAATCAACAACAATCTGCTTAAATTAGTTATTATAGCTAGAATGGCCTAGATGGCATGGCCTCAAAAAATAAAATTGAGGTTGTAATGAGAAAGCAACAGCCAAACGAAATGCAGGAAGAAATAAAGAATAGTTGCTCAGCTATTGCTATTCTAATCTCCAGTTCCTTAATCTCTGTTTGTGGTTCATATGTTTTTGGAGCCCTTGAAAGCTAACTTGGGTCTCAATCACTACTATTTGTTATTGGTTAGTTTAATTTCATAGAAAAAGAACTTTTTAATTTGCAGCTTGGATATTCTTCACCGATTGAATCCTGAATCAAGCATGATCTTGGTCTTTCTCTATCCCAAGTTAGTCATATAATTTAATAAAGTAATGTTGATTCTATTAGCTTAATTTTAGTCGCTAACATTAAATCAGTTCTCGATGTTTGGTTCAATTATGGCAATTGGAGCAATGTTTGGACCAGTAATCAGTGGGAAAAGTGCTGATGTTTATGGTTGAAGAAGTGTATGTGCCTTAAGCTGTGTCCATTATAAGACAATTTTAAGCTTAATTTTTAATCTTATAACAATAATACTAATAATTCTGATGATGCAGGCAATGGGGATTTAAGAAATAGTTTGCATCATTGGCTGGCTTGCAGTCACATTTTTGCAAGTTTAATTTATAGTTTCTCCTCCTTTAATCATGTCAAATTTCCAATTAAAAAAAGAATGACCGACTAATTAATTATGTTGACAATATTTTCTGACAGAAAGCTTGGTTGCTTGACCTTAGAATGTTGGGTTTCATCGCAGTAATTCAAATTAGCGTAGCGGAATATAAATCGAAACCCAAAATAGGATCCATGTATTTCAATTGATTTAAAAAGAGGGATTAAGATTTACTGACCTTTTAAGGAAGAAAAATCAAAATTAACTCCTTAATTTGGACTACAAGCGCTGCTTCAATCACGAACGCCCTCTACCGATATCCACATGCACGAATCGACAAACAGATTATCGCAGGGGTGCTAGCTCCCTTTACGTGCGACTGGATTTTTCTGTGTTTTTCTTTCTAAAAGAAAATAGCGGCTAGGGTTTTTCAAGTGGCAGCTAGGGTTTTTCAAAATAGCCTCTTTTAGGAAAACGTAATTAGGAGAAAAACGTGAATAATTTTCCTTAAACATATATCTATTTATATATGTAAACCCTAGAGAGATAAATTAGGGATATTATCTCTTATTTGAAAATAAGAGATATATATGTACACATACATTTATTTATTTCTTATTCAAAATAAGAAATATCATATGTAAATATATATTTAAATATCATTAAGAAATTTATATATAAATACCCATATTTATATAATTTCATAATACCCTAATTAAAATCCAATCCATTCATTGTGGTCTTAGTGTGTGATCTAATAGGTTTATATTAAGTTGGCAGTGGATTTAATACCATAGCAGGCCCACAAGTCATAATTGGTCTCTAGCAAGACATTATGACTATCCAAATAATATAAATATCGTTAGTTTGATTTTAACCTGACAATAGAACATGCTATTATCTTTTTATCACATGATATCTTGTTTAAACATAAGTCATGGTCCATGTCAAACTTATATTGTTCAAACATATAATTTCCCGATCACTAAGTAGACTGATAAATTCAAATGACATTGATCACACTATCAATTCATTCGAGCACGGCCATGCATTTTTACACTCCTACTTATCGATGGGCCCAATAGATATCTCTCTCATAAGAGAGGGACAAATTCCATCTTGATTATTCACTTTCCTCTACATAATTCTCATTATGTCCGATCATAAACTTTATAATTATCTGATTAAAGATAATGTTTGATTATGTCAAAACATAATGTTCCTTATGTAGGAAATCGTGATAACCTCAGGTCAAAGGATTCAATAACATATCTATTATAAGATCACTTATGACACTATCCAATGTAGTGATCTGACAGTGGGTCTATTCGGTACTTTGTTCTCTAACAAGTATCTATAGATTTGATTTATATCATCATATATACTCATCCCATGATTATCAATGCAAATCTATACTAGTTTTAATTTATCTTTATCCCTTTAGTGATAAATGACTAGGGACGACATGAATAACATTATTATTCATAAACATTACAATAATGTAACATGCCAATAATATTAATGTGAAGAAAACCATCATAAAATTGAAAATGTATTGATTACATCAAGGTCCAAATATTTGGCCTAGGGCATAACCACTAACATAGAAGACTATTCACAGGATGTGGAGTTGGGCTTCTTTCTTTTATGGTAAGCTTATTAATTTTATTTTATATAATTAGACTGATTAAACAAAGCATAATAATCTTAATTACTATTAGCATGATTATAGGAACACTTGTCTATGCACTTAATTTTAGGAGATTTATTTAGCATATTTCTAGCAATTGTGATTCTTGCCATATTTGGTTCATATTCTCATGTATAAATAAGGTTGTATCTCTATAAATATATATATAAGAAACACACAATTCTTGTATCAATTTCTGCTAATAATTACTTTACAAGGATAGATGATGCTATCTTGGATATGTTTATTTTTTTCCCTCATTCTATTTTTGGAGAAATCTTGCTTGCTTCAAATAGACAGATGTAACTTCTTTTGAACTCTAAATTAAATATAACAAAACATTAATTGATGGAAAACAGAGAGAACAGGAGCTATTATTTTTAGTTACTACAATTGATGAAATGAGGCATTAAACTTGAGACCTTTTACCTTTGATTAATTGCTAGCCACAAAACAAAATCCTGGTGGTTGCTACTTTCATGTTTGCTTAAATTTTTGGCAGTATAATGTTAGGTTCTCTTTTAGCTTTTTTTTCTTCTATGTTAGTTTTTAAAAATTGAACTATCCAATGAAAATTATAAACTAAGATTAATGGTGTTTTCAATCATTGTTCTAGCTCATTTGGATTCTTGGTTCTAAAGAAGTTTTAGGTGTGACTCTTAGATTAAATCTTTGTAACCCTAATATTAAATTTTTCATTATTTATATTAAAATTCCACTCAAAGGTATGAAATATATTATTTATTTTATTTTGATTTAAAATTATCTCATAGTGATTATTTTTATTGCAATATGAAACTTATGCTAGAATATTAGATATGAGGTTGAGAATATGAACAAAAGACAAGACAAGAAAAGTTATGGCCACATTATAAGCACAAAAATTTAAGATTTGATTGCAAAACACAAAGTAACCGTTATTACTTATATACATTTAAAGAATGTAAGATTTGGCTTGAAGTTTTGCCTTCAGTGTGTCATAAATATTGCTTCCAGTTTACAATATTTGAATTGAATCTTCCTTCTTATGTTTCACTTCAAATGGTAACATGTTTTAATTTGTGTAAATTTATATTTGTAATTATTAGACAAGTTTGTTTGCTTAATTGTTTTTTTTTTTACTTTAGCTATTTGTTGTGAATGAACAATTTGAAGATGTTATTCAAAAAGAATATTGCTTTAATTAGCAAACCATAACTGTAATCAATTAGGGGTTGTTCATGTAATTAATTAAAATAGAATTATTTGGTTAGTATTAATACTCTATATTTTATCAAACTTCTTTTGTTTTTTTTTTTTTTCAAATCAAAAATGAAGAGTAAATGGAGTTCTTAGATCGTAGTTTGATGTATAATAGGCAGGATGCAAGTGGAAGGACTAATTCGTCATTCTTCTTCAACCTCAAGATGATTCTCTAGTCGGTAATGGCGATTCTACCTTAAAGTGACATCGTTAATACTATTTTAGTATTTTATTTAAACTTTATTATTGAAGTTATTTTTTATGATATTATTATTAATTAATATGGTTTTTTATTTTAGGATGATAAATTTATTTACTTTTTGAAGAAATTTTAATTATATATACTATATGTAATGATATTATGTTTTATATTATAAATCCAAAAATTAGATTATAATTTGCGCTTATATACATATGCATGTTCATTGTTCAATGTTATGTAAATAATGAACACTACAAAAAAAAGGAAATTAGCGACGGATATTTCCGTCGCTAATTGGCCAATTTTTGTCGCTAATTTATTTTTGAGACGAGACGACGAAACGTCGCAAATAGCTCCGTCGTAAGGAATTTGCGACTAAATTATAAAACCGTCGCTAAAAATAGCGATGAAAAAAACAGTCGCTAAATAACCCCAAAAATTAGTAGGAGAAAAATTAAAAAATATTAGCGACGGATTATCCGTCGCTAAAAATATTATATTTGAATTTCCAATTATTATTATTATTATTATTATTATTATTATTATTATTATTATTACATCAAAAATTAAATTTATATAAATAATAATTATACAATATTATTAACAATACTATAAATTTAAAAATATAATATCATAGAAACACTACTAAAACATAACCGAAGAAAATGTGCAGCCATAGCTGGATCAAAAATAATGAAAATAAATAAAAAGGTGGCAATATAAGCCGCTATCATTAAGCAATCAGTAATTGCTAGAATTCAAGATAACCTAGCCGCAAGGGCATGAAACACAAAAGGCTATATTTATTTTCATTAAACACAGTTTTAAGAACTATTGCATCCTGACAAAGATCACCAAATATCCTGGGATCAGATGCAAGCAAAAGCTTCTCTAAGAATACCCCGAAACTGTAACTTACACAGGAAACATATTTATAGCTACTCAAAATTCATGCATCCTTTTCTGCCTCTACTTCATCACCATTCATAAGTTGGTACAAATAGTCCTATGCTTGTTCGAGTGCAGATTCGTTAGCATCAGCAGCATACAATATCTTCTTAACAGCAACAGTCATCTGTAAACATATCGACAAAAGGCATAAAATGAATATAAGTATAGCTAGTAAAATTGAAAGTTCCTACAGATAGTAAATAGATTCTCCTCTTTGATCTATTATATAACTTCTCAATGTCAATTCACTGATGAGTTTAGGTCTTTGTCCAAGGCATGAGCATTAAAATGATTAAGTACAAAATGATGACTAACAAAGATAGCTAAAAAAAATTAGTGGAATTACCTTTTCAATTTTCAACTTGTTAAATACATCTTGCAGAACCTTATAATTTTGGATCATATCATATTCTGTCTTTACATCAAAGTTCACCTGTGATTTATGACATAAAACTTAAGGAAAAATTATTACATAAAAAGAAATATTGATGACATAACAAGCTCCTGTTATCCGAAAAAAAGCATGTCACAACTTGACACACCTGTAACTAAATCCCAAACTTGAGAGGAAGAAAAGAAGGAAAAACTGAGCAAAAGTTAACAACATAAATACTTACAAATTACAAAAGTCAACAGGCATCTAGACGAAGCTTATTACTGTATGTTTTGAACATTAGCAAATAAGTAATACTTAACAAATTCATGATCAACCCATATGAGAAGAGGTGATTACAAACTTCAACTACAAAATACACCTCATAAGTTCAAAAAAGGAAAAATGAAAATTTCCATTTACTTTCCCTAGATTACGTTCACAGCACACGGAAATTATCAAACCATCATTGCAATTTAACCATGTCAAGATTAGAGCCAAGAAAGATTTAACAAGATAGTAGGGTAGTTCATTGTGAGGTCATATAAATAATTCATGGCCAAATCACGTTAAGAGCTTCTCAGAACAAGCGGACCAACTTAGCAGAGCTCTATCTAGTACCATGAAGAAGTTGCAAAAATAATTACGGGGATTATATGTAGGTGATTAATCTCTGATACTACAAATGCATTATTCTCTAGTTTCCAAATAATCCAAAGATTAAAACCAAGTTAGTAAGACTAACTTCTGTAATGAACACATAACTTGTTAATAATCTTAAAAAATCACAGACAAAATCAAATGCAAAGTTAGGATACAAACCTGTCTTCAATAATGGCGGCGAGTGACGCTGCAGCGGGGCAAGGCAGAGGAGCAGCGGCAAGGCGAGGGCGATGCAACGGCAGCAAGGCAAGGGCGATGCAGCGGCGGCAAGGCGAGGGTGATGTGACGCGAGGCGATGCAGCGGCGGCTAGGATAGGCAAACGTGAAGCGCGACAGGGGTGAGGCAAGGCAGCGAGGCACCACCGATGCAACGCAAGGCAAGGCGGTAGCGACTAGGCGAGGGTGATGCGATGCAGACGTGACTTGCGACGGCTGTGAGGCGGTGCGGTGATCCAGGCACAAGGGGCACCATCCACTGTGAGAGAAAATGTATTTTATATGCAAATTGGAAAAAGGGGATGGGTGATTTTAACTTTTATGGTTGTATTTACTTATGTTTTACCAACTAAATAGCGACGGATTATTCCGTCGCTAAATTATCACTTTATTTTTCAAAGATTATTTTCATATTTAAAAAAATTTAAAAATTTTTTAGCGACTGATATTTCAGTCACTATTCCATCGCAAATTCAAGTGTATTTAGCGACAATAACTTTATTCGCTAAATTCGTCGCAAATAAAGTCGCAAAAATTGCCTCCAAATTTAGCGATTAAAATTTCTGTCGCTATTTTAGAGATTGATTTTTTAGTCGCTAAATTAGTCGCAAAAAATGCGCGAGAAATTACCGCCAAAATTTAGCGACTGTTTCTTTTTTTCGTCGCAAAAAATGAAAAAATGAATTTTTGCGATCACTTTTTAAAACGATCGCTAATTAGCGACTGAAATAATACAGTTGCTAATTTTAGTCGCTAATTTGCTTTTTTTTATAGTGGAATCAATTCATTGTTTATAAATTTGATTATAATTTACATTTATATTCATTTATGAATGTCCATTTTTAAATGTAGTGTACATAATAAATTATTTTATTGTTATTGATATGAAAATAAAATAATAAAAAATAATAAATTTAGCGACGGATTAATGACTAAAATATCCTAAATATAAAAGTGATATTACGACAGAATAGCAACAGGAAAACAATTAGTCGCTAATTTTTAGTGACAGAAATATTCATGCGACTGTTTGTCGCAATTTTTAGTGACTAAATCGTCCGTCGCAAATTAAATAAAAACATATTTGTCGACCAAATTTAGGGATTCATTAGCGACTAAATATTTAATATTTGCGACTAAATTTAGTCGCTAAAATGCTTGCGACGATGCTATTTGCGACATTCAGTGGTCTTGTCGCTATATGTAATTAGCGACTGAATTTTCCATTTTAGCGACTAAATATCCCGTTGCTAATTGCTAATATTTTTGTAGTGTATAAACTACCGGTCCTTTGACAATTTTCACAAGACTTACAGAACAAATAAGTATCATGAAATAAATTAGGCCAAAACAAATCACACTTCAATACTTTGCGGGCCGTTCTCTTCAGACCGAAATGACCTCCACATGCTTCTGAATAACAGAATTGCAATATGGACTGCACTTCATTTTCTGGAATATATCGCCTAATTATTTGGTCAGAGCAATACTTCCACAAATATGGCTCATCCCATGCATAATATTTTGCATCTCTCCTCGGTTTATCTTTTTTAAATCTTGACAAATCATCTAGAACAGCACCTGTGACCAAAAAATTAACTAAGTTAGCATACCAAGGATTAAATGTACTGACTCTAAATAAATGTTCATTAGGAAATTCATCTTTCAAAGGCAATGCTTCCTCATTAATTAGTAATTGACTAAGGTGATCTGTGACCAAGTTTTCAGAGCCTTCTTTATCTCTAATTTCAATGTCAAATTCCTGTAGTGGAAGTATCCATCAAATTAAACGTGGTTGAGCTTCCTTCTTCTTCAATAGATATCTCAATGCTGCATGGTTAGAAAAAATAATTACTTTAGTACCCAACAAATATTGACGAAATTTTTTTAAAGCAAAAAATAATTGCTAAAAGCTCTTTTTCCGTGGTGGAATAATTTCTTTGGGTGCTATCTGGCGTTCTTGAAGCATAAAAAATCACGTGTGGATTTTTAATAATTCTTTGCCTGAGGACAGCTCCCACAGTATGGTTACTAGCGTCGCACATAATCTCAAACGGGAAATTCCAATTTGGGGGTTAGATTATTGGTACAGAAATCAGTTTTACTTTTAGCTCATCGAATGCTTCTCTGCAATCTTTTTGTAGAAACTTACACAAGGGTTGAGTGATTTTCGAGAAGTCTTTGATAAAATGCCTGTAAAAACCTGCATGTTCAAGGAAAGAATGGACTTCCCGCACACTTACGGGGTAAGGTAAAGCTTGAATAACATCTATTTTTGCTTTATCTACTTCAAGCCCCTTTGCAGACACAATATGTCCTAAAATTAACCCTTGATCTACCATAAGGTGACACTTTTCATAGTTTAACACCAAGTTAGACTCCAAACACCGCTTTAATACTTTTATCAAGTTTGAGAGACATTCATGGAAAGAATTACCATAAACTGTAAAATCATCCATAAATACCTCTATAATGTCTTCCACATAATCTAAAAATATGCTTACCATGCACCTTTGGAAAGTTGCTGGAGCATTGCAAATCCCAAATAACATTTTCCTATACGCGAATGTGCCAAAAGGGCAAGTGAAAGTGGTATTCTCTTGATCTTTTGATGTAGCCGGTATTTGGTAAAAACCTGTATAACTATCCAAACAATAATAGTAAGATTTTTTAGCAAGCCTTTCCAATATTTGATCAATAAAAGGAAGTGGAAAATGATCTTTTCTAGTTGAAATATTTAACTTCCTACAATCAATACAAACCCTCTACCCATTTTGAACTCGGGTGGGTACCAATTCACCATTTTCATTCTCTATCAATGTGACACCTGTCTTTTTCATTACAACCTGGACTGGGCTCACCCATTTACTATTTGAAATGGGGTAGATAACCCCTGCATCTAACATTTTCTGAATTTCTTTCTTTACTACTTCCATCATTGGTGCATTCAAACGACTCTGAGCTTCCCTACTAGGCTTGATGTTCTCCTCCAGGTGGATCTTATGCATGCATGTGGATGGGCTTATTCCATTGATATCAGCAATAGTCTAACCTATCACCTCTTTATGTTCCTTCAAAGCTTGAATAAGCAATTTTTTCTCCTTTGAATTAAATTTGCTAGAGATAATTACTGGAAGTGTCTTTTTCTCTCCCAAATATACATACTTCAAATGGCTTGGTAGCACCTTCAATTCCAATTCAGGAGCCTGCAAAACAGATGGTAAAAGCTTTTGATCAATAGTAGACATTTAAAAAAGAGGGGGGTTATTTACCATTGGCTTCAAGGCTCCCAATTCCAACACTTTTTCCTGCAAATCTTCCTCTAGACTCGGCTCTTCTTCAAGTGTACCAAGGTTGTCCCTGCTGACATTTACACTCAATGTCGTCTGTAATTTATCATCCTTAATTAACTCAAACACTCTTTGGGTTAATTGTCACACCCCATAAGTGGCCTAATTGGATTTAGCAATTTTAATTGGATAATTTAAGGGCAATTGGGTAATTTACCAGTGAAAGAGGATTTGATTGCAAGGAAATAAAAGATTTAAATTCCAGATTTTAGTTTTGTGAGTATAAAGGAATTAAGAAGGACCTATTAGAAGATTTGATGGAGCTGTTAGTAAATGGATTTGTGAAGCTGTGCATATGTGCCAAGTGGAAGGAGAGTGTGTGCACGTGGTGAGGGAAAAGAGAAGACTGAGAAAAATTTAGTTGGCTGGAAACAAAAGACTGAAAGTTCTCTCTTTTCTTGTTCTCTCTCTCACGTAAACCACATTCTGCTCTTTTTCTCCATTTGCTGTTCTTTTCCATTTGCATGTGTGTATTTCTGTTGAGGAACTAAGGTTTGGGTTTGTTAGAAGCTTCAGAAGGTAAGTGGCAAGAGTTCTATAGGATTTTTATGGTTGATTTTCTTTTTTCTCGTCTTTAGGTTTTTAGAGATTCTGTTCTTGGGTTAATGAGTTGTGGTTTCATCTATTGCAAGCATCTGAAGTAAAGAAGAGGGATAAAGGGAAAGAGAAGGTTGTTGATTGAAGAAGAATACAGTGGACGTTTTTGAGCTTCATCATCAGGTTTGGGAGTGTCTGTCTTTGATCAATTTTGGATCCTAGTTGCTGTTTGATGTTAATATTAGCTATGTGTGTTCATTTATAAAGATGCATGAGAAATGTATTGTGTATACATGATTTAGGTAGAGAAAGAAAGATTATGAGTGTGCAAATGAGATGTTTATACATGTATATGAATGTGAAATTCTGAGTTGTGACTCTCTCTGTTTATATATTTTAATTGTTCGATAATGTGAATAATGTGAGTGAAATTGCTGTAAATGTGCTCAGAAGACCTAAAGGTACGTGTTTGTATAATTATTGCATGAAAAATGGATTTAGACAAATTGGGATTTGGAGTTTTGGTTGTACTCTGTTTTCACGATTTTTTTCTGGGTTTTTTTATGTTCTTCTGAAATTCTGAAGTTTGGAAAAAGGAGAAGCAATCTGTGAGAGGAAGATCACGTGACGTGATGGGGCATCACGTCGTGACCTCCCTCCTTGGGAAGTCAAGTGGCGTGATGAAGCATCACGCCGTGACCTTCCTCCCTTTGGGAAGTTGCGACGTGATGGAGCATCACGCCTCGCGACCTCTCGCCGGTCTTCCCTGCGTGTCACGAGACAGGATCTCTTGACCTCCCCTCTCCTCTTAGGCGTCACGAGGCATGACGGTAGGTCACGGCTCATGACTGCCCTTGTTTTGCCTGGCGCTCGCGTGAAGCCAGTGTCACGAGACACCACTGCCTGGGTGACTCGTGACCGGCCTCCCTCCTGTTGCCCTGTTTCCTAAAAACATAATTTTAACTTCTGGTTTAAAGGATTTTCCAGTACATATCAAATGTTTGGGTTTTAAAAATTTGAATTGTATTTTAATAATTGTTTAATTATGAGATTTGTGTTTTTAATTAATATTAATGTACATGATTTACATGTTTATAATTTAGATGAGTATGGATTATTTCAATGTGAGTTATAGGTTCTTTTAACTTCTGTATCTTATATTTATATTTACATGTTTCAAATGTGATCAGTATACAAGTATACATGGATTATAGATTTGTATTATTTTCAATTCTCATATTGATATTGGTGCTTGAATTGATGAGTTGTGTTTTTAAGCCTGAATAGTCATAGTAGTGGATAAGTAAGCGCTTACTTAGGTCAGAGTGTGTGTGCAGCTGCTATATGATAAAACGTTATACGGGGGTCCGTTTGGATCCTTGTTTCGATCCTGTATGGGTCTATATGGATATAATGCGAGACTTCGGTCTCTATATGAAAAGTACATGTTTGAGACTCATGTCTCTATATGCTTGGGATACTGTGTTCTATCAGTATCCATTTGACCGTATCCACTTCTAGAGAATATTTTTGACTAATCAGGCTATATGTTTGAATGTGTTGCATAGGTTGAGATGCATTTTTGGACACGATTACAAGTATATGATGTACATGAATTCTTGCATAGCTTTATATCGCACCTTGTATCTATATACTTGGAATGATGAAAATTATGAATTGAGTACTTAATTGCTTGTATTGTATATATATTTATGCATGTCAAGTAAGGAATTTGGAGATATGGTTACATGTAATTTTGATGCCTTTGATTTTGAATCATTAGATTATTGTATTGTTATAAATATTGTATTTGCATATTAGCACGGGCTCTTTTCCCGTGTAGGTGGCGAGTTCGGGTTGGGTCAGATATCTGCAGGTCGGCCACTAGAAGTCTTTTTGGATGAAGTTATTTTTTTGAGTCTTCCGCTGTAATTTTTGTACAAGGCTTGTTAATAGCAAAGTGAATCTTTTGTAAAGGAACAAATATTATTTTTGTACATGTATTTGCTTACGAGCCTCTTTTTGTATAAGCTATATAGATATGATATATGTTAAAGGATTTACTGCTATATAATTAAAAGTTTCTTTACATCTCATCTTTTATTTTATTTTACAAGTATGTACTTTGGATATGTTCATATGTTTGTCCGCGTGGCATTCCGGTATCCTTCCAACGGGGATAACGGGGTGTTACAGCTTGGTATCAGAGCCCAGGTTTGGTGGTTCTGGGTTATGTTGTGATTGTTTTGGTGTAGAGTCGAGTCTATGCATGAGAGTCAGTTTTGTATAGTGGCCTAATGCAGATGTCTTGTGTTTTGTAGTGTTTGTATGGAGTCGGATCCAAGTGAGTATATGGGCGACACAATGGACAGTGTCTATGTGGGTCGTAGAGATAGTCCGATCAGAGGAGGTGATCCAGTGAGACAGGATAGGCCTGCACAGGAACCTGCACCAGCTGTGGGTGCAAATAGAGGAGTTGGTTTTGATCCAGCATTAGTGCAAGGGTTACTGCAAGTGGTTGATAGGTTGACTGCACCTAAGGCACCAATTGAATTGTTAAGAAAAAGAGGAGCAGAGGATTTTCATGGGACTGCCTTAGATGAATCAGATGTGGCTGAGTTTTGGCTGAAGAGGGTAGGTAGGATTCTGCAAGAGATTAGATGTCCTATAGATCAGAGAGCTTCATGTGCTATATCGTTGCTTCAAGGATCAGCATATGACTGGTGGGAACTTGTGATGAGGAATCCTCAGCGACCAGCTGAATTGACATGGGAATACTTCAAGCAAGAGTTTGAGCAAAAGTATGTAACGAAGGCATACCAAGAAGCTAAGTGGAGAGAGTTCATTAGTTTGAAGCAGCGGGGAATGACAGTGAGTGAGTATGACAAGGAATTCAACCGGCTGAGTAAGTATGTGCCCGAACAGTTGTTGACTGGTGAGTTCAGATGTAGACACTTTCTTGAGGGACTTCGTGAGGTGTTCAGAGGTCCTTTGTCTGCGATGATTGTATTACAACTAGTGGGATATTATCAGCTTGTGGCTGCAGCGATGAAGTTAGAAGAATCTGAAATGGTCGAGCAGAAGATAGCACAGAAGAGGAGAGCACCGGATGGGGGAGTTGTGAGTACTAAGAAGGCTAAGGGTGCTCCAATTGAACAAGGAAATAGAGGGTTTGTTCAGGTACCTTCAGAAGTAGGAAGTGTGGCACCGCATGCTAGTAAGGGAAATCGAGCACCAGAGTGTGAGCATTGTCATAGGTACCATTGGGGTACATGTCGCAAGATCACCGGGGCATGCTTTAAGTGCGGGAGTATGGAACATCGGTTTGCAAGTTGCCCTGATCGACAAGTGGACCAGAACCAGCAAGAAAGCAAAAGATCCAATGTCACTCGAAGCAATCGTGATGGAAGTAGAGCTCCGAGAGCACCATCAGAGACAGTGCAACGACCTGGTGCCACGGAAGATCATAATAGGCATAGGGCATATGCTATGATTGCTGAAGATGCGACCGTTGCTGCAGGACCTTCGGGTAAGTGTTTATATGTTAAGTTTTGTTTTGTTTGGTTTTGGTATTTGAGATGTATTTGATAAGCGAGGAAATTTCGAGGACGAAATTTTCTTAGGAGGAGAGAGTTGTCACACCCCATAAGTGGCCTAATTGGATTTAGCAATTTTAATTGGATAATTTAAGGGCAATTGGGTAATTTACCAGTGAAAGAGGATTTGATTGCAAGGAAATAAAAGATTTAAATTCCAGATTTTAGTTTAGTGAGTATAAAGGAATTAAGAAGGACCTATTAGAAGATTTGATGGAGCTGTTAGTAAATGGATTTGTGAAGCTGTGCATGTGTGCCAAGTGGAAGGAGAGTGTGTGCACGTGGTGAGGGAAAAGAGAAGACTGAGAAAAATTTAGTTGGCTGGAAACAAAAGACTGAAAGTTCTCTCTTTTCTTGTTCTCTCTCTCACGTAAACCACATTCTGCTCTTTTTCTCCATTTGCTGTTCTTTTCCATTTGCATGTGTGTATTTCTATTGAGGAACTAAGGTTTGGGTTTGTTAGAAGCTTCAGAAGGTAAGTGGCAAGAGTTCTATAGGATTTTTATGGTTGATTTTCTTTTTTCTCGTCTTTAGGTTTTTAGAGATTCTGTTCTTGGGTTAATGAGTTGTGGTTTCATCTGTTGCAAGCATCTGAAGTAAAGAAGAGGGATAAAGGGAAAGAGAAGGTTGTTGATTGAAGAAGAATACAGTGGACATTTTTGAGCTTCATCATCAGGTTTGGGAGTGTCTGTCTTTGATCAATTTTGGATCCTAGTTGCTGTTTGATGTTAATATTAGCTATGTGTGTTCATTTATAAAGATGCATGAGAAATGTATTGTGTATACATGATTTAGGTAGAGAAAGAAAGATTATGAGTGTGCAAATGAGATGTTTATACATGTATATGAATGTGAAATTCTGAGTTGTGACTCTCTCTGTTTATATATTTTAATTGTTAGATAATGTGAATAATGTGAGTGAAATTGCTGTAAATGTGCTCAGAAGACCTAAAGGTACGTGTTTGTATAATTATTGCATGAAAAATGGATTTAGACAAATTGGGATTTGGAGTTTTGGTTGTACTCTGTTTTCACGATTTTTTTCTGGGTTTTTTTATGTTCTTCTGAAATTCTGAAGTTTGGAAAAAGGAGAAGCAATCTATGAGAGGAAGATCACGTGACGTGATGGGGCATCACGCCGTGACCTCCCTCCTTGGGAAGTCACGTGGCGTGATGAAGCATCACGCCGTGACCTTTCTCCCTTTGGGAAGTTGCGACGTGATGGAGCATCACGCCTCGCGACCTCTCGCCGGTCTTCCCTGCGTGTCACGAGACAGGATCTCATGACCTCCCCTCTCCTCTTAGGCGTCACGAGGCGTGACGGTAGGTCACGGCTCGTGACTTCCCTTGTTTTGCCTGGCGCTCGCGTGAAGCCAGTGTCACGAGACACCACTGCCTGGGTGACTCGTGACCGGCCTCCCTCCTATTGCCCTGTTTCCTAAAAACATAATTTTAACTTCTGGTTTAAAGGATTTTCCAGTACATATCAAATGTTTGAGTTTTAAAAATTTGAATTGTATTTTAATAATTGTTTAATTATGAGATTTGTGTTCTTAATTAATATTAATGTACATGATTTACATGTTTATAATTTAGATGAGTATGGATTATTTCAATGTGAGTTATAGGTTCTTTTAACTTCTGTATCTTATATTTATATTTACATGTTTCAAATGTGATCAGTATACAAGTATACATGGATTATAGATTTGTATTATTTTCAATTCTCATTTTGATATTGGTGCTTGAATTGATGAGTTGTGTTTTTAAGCCTGAATAGTCATAGTAGTGGATAAGTAAGCGCTTACTTAGGTCAGAGTGTGTGTGCAGCTGCTATATGATAAAACGTTATACGGGGGTCCGTTTGGATCCTTGTTTCGATCCTGTATGGGTCTATATGGATATAATGCGAGACTTCGGTCTCTATATGAAAAGTACATGTTTGAGACTCATGTCTCTATATGCTTGGGATACTGTGTTCTATCAGTATCCATTTGACCGTATCCACTTCTAGAGAATATTTTTGACTAATCAGGCTATATGTTTGAATGTGTTGCATAGGTTGAGATGCATTTTTGGACACGATTACAAGTATATGATGTACATGAATTCTTGCATAGCTTTATATCGCACCTTGTATCTATATACTTGGAATGATGAAAATTATGAATTGAGTACTTAATTGCTTGTATTGTATATATATTTATGCATGTCAAGTAAGGAATTTGGAGATATGGTTACATGTAATTTTGATGCCTTTGATTTTGAATCATTAGATTATTGTATTGTTATAAATATTGTATTTGCATATTGTTCGTTTGTTTTGTTCCTCCCCACTAAGCGTTATCGCTTAGCACGGGCTCTTTTCCCGTGCAGGTGGCGAGTTCGGGTTGGGTCAGATATCTGCAGGTCGGCCACTAGAAGTCTTTTTGGATGAAGTTATTTTTTTGAGTCTTCCGCTGTAATTTTTGTACATGGCTTGTTAATAGCAAAGTGAATCTTTTGTAAAGGAACAAATATTATTTTTGTACATGTATTTGCTTACGAGCCTCTTTTTGTATAAGCTATATAGATATGATATATGTTAAAGGATTTACTGCTATATAATTAAAAGTTTCTTTACATCTCATCTTTTATTTTATTTTACAAGTATGTACTTTGGATATGTTCATATGTTTGTCCGCGTGGCATTCCGGTATCCTTCCAACGGGGATAACGGGGTGTTACATTAATAGCTCAATTATATCAACACAACAAATAGAAGACACATCACATGGATATTTTATTGCATCATAAATATTAAACTGTACTATTTCACCATCAAATTCCATAATAAGTGTACCTGCATGCACATCTATTTTTGTCCTAACTGTTTTAAGGAAAGGTCTCCCTAATAAAATATCAGATGATTCCAAAGACTTGTCATCATCATCCATATCAATGACATAAAAATCAGCTGAAAAAATTAAACCACTAACTTGCACCAAAACGTCTTCTAAAAATCTTTCGGGATATACAATTAACCTATTGGCAAGTTGAATTACTACTCCTGTCTCCTTTAAAGGTCCAACATTTCAAGATGAATAAATGAACTTAGGCATGACATTGATTGATGCACCCAAATCACACATTGCCCTTTTAATGCTCAAATTGCTAATTTAACAGGAAATAGCAAACATATCTTCTTCTTTGCACTTTGGAGGCATTTTTTTCTGAAGTACTGCTAAAACATTTTCACTCATGACTACTTTGTCATACACAACCAATTTTTTCTTGTTAATACATAATTCTCTGAGAAATTTTATATAACGTGATATTTATTTAATAGCATCAAGTAAGGTAATATTTACCTCCACCCTACGAAAAGTCTCAAAAATATCTTTCTCCTCCCTCTTCTTCTTGGATTTGGACAATCTTTCAGGAAATGGGGGGTGATAACTAGAACAGGGGGCTGATCTGAATTTTCATCCTTGGGCTGTTCATTTTTCTCAATTTTCACCTATTTTTCAGCTCCCTTTTTAATTTTTTGATCACCTTTCTTGGACAGGGGCTGTTCTAGCTCTTTTCCACTTCTCAAAACAATTGTACTCGTATTTTGCTTGGGGTTATCAATTATTTGAGATGGCAGCCTCCCTTTAATAGCATCAAGTAAGGTAATATTTACCTCTACCCTGCGAAAAGTCTCAAAAATATCTTTCTCCTCCTTCTTCTTCTTGGATTTGGACAATCTTTCAGGAAATGGGGGGTGATAACTAGAACTGGGGGCTGATCTGAATTTTCATCCTTAGACTGTTCATTTTTCTCAATTTTCACCTATTTTTCAGCTCCCTTTTAAATTTTCTGATCACCTTTCTTGGACAGGGGCTGTTCTAGCTCTTTTCCACTTCTCAAAATAATTGCACTCGTATTTTGCTTAGGGTTATCAATTATTTGAGATGGCAGCCTCCCTTGGGACTCCAATTTGCTCAATAAAGTTGCTATCTGGCTCATTTGTTTCTCCAAGTTTTGTGTACTAGCCTTCATTTCCTATTGAAATTGTTGCATATTAGTTGTTAAAGAGTGAACAATTTCATCAAGAGATGAACCTAATTTAGGAGCTGTTTGGGTAGGTTATTGTGGTGGTCTCGGTTGGAATATTTGTGGTGGATTTTGTTGCCTTGTGCCATAGTTGAAGTTTTGATGGTCATGCCACCCTGGGTTATAGGTGTTAGAATACGGATCATACTTTCTGTGGGGCTGTCGTCCATATCCACCAAAAGAATTCACTTGTTCTTGTGAATCATCTTGTAGAATGGGACACATATCAATTGGATGTCCAGCATATGCACAAATTCCACACACTTGAGCCTGGGGAGTTCTACATGTAGCCATATTTTATACAAGAATAGTTAAAACATTAAGTTTATCTTCAACGAAAGAAGAATTTACCTCATGTACTCTTTTTGGAGGGTCTTGATATTTCCCAAATTGTTGAAAACTGGCTGCCATATTTTGTATTAACTCGCGGGCTTGTGCTGGGGTTTATTATTGAGGCATCCCCCACTTGCTGCATCTATCATTCTCCTTTCCATGCTCAACATACCTTCATAAAAATACTGAATAAGGGACTGATCAGTAATTCCATGTTAGGGCAGCTTGCATATAATTTCTTAAACCTTTCCCAATAATTGTGAAGTGACTCCACATCTTTTTGTCTGATTCCACTTATTTCTCTCCGAATTACAGCAGTTCAGGAGGCTAGAAAAAAATTATCTAAGGACATTCTTACCATATCAGTCCAAGTTGTGATTGTTTCTGATGGTAAATTCAACAACCATTCCTTCACCGAATCAGCCAATGAAAATGGAAAGGCCCTCAATTTCACTTGTTCTTCAACAAAACACATGAAATTCTTTCAAATGCTTGTGAGGATCTTCATTTTTTAAGCCACAAAAAGTGGGTAGTAAGTGAATCACCCCCAATTTTAGTTCAAAAGCGGTGTCCAAAGCTGGATAGGTTATGCACAAGGGCTGCTGGTTTAAAAGACGTGCATTAACCTCTCTTAAACTCTATTTCGCCATTTTCTACTTCGTCAATATCATCTAGAAATTCAGCAAAATCAGTCACTACTTCATCTTCCAGCGGTTTAGAGGATCTAGCAGCTTGTTCCTTTTTTGTCGAGATTCCTTCCTCAATCTCCGGGGTGTTTTCCCAAATTTTAAATCAAATAACAATTCTCCTAAAATTTTAGACCTAGTCATCAACAAAATTAAATCAAATTAGACTAGTCCCCGGCAACGGCGCCAAAATTTGATGGGTGTCGAAGCCATCAAAAATAACTCCTAACTTTTTCTAACCAATTAAATTGCAAATAAGGAATGAAAGGGTCGAATCCACAGAGACTAGTATCAATTTAACTTATAATAGCCAAAATTTTAACAAAAAAATTAATGGGGGATTTTAATAACTAAAGATTTAAAAATACTGAATTAAAAAAAACTAAAATTGAACAAAATTAATTAAAACGAAATCAATTGATAAGAAATTCCAGTTAAAGATATTTGCGGCTCAAGATTCAATTTACTGATCACAGATGAACAGATAACTTTAAAATCATGCAATGGATTGGTTATAGCCGTCGGCTTAGCGCTTCCTACCAATCTTTCCTTACTAATAGGCTAATCAAGTAAGACTGTAATTAACTCCTAACCAATAAACAGTTCTCTCTTATCGACAGAATTTAATTTATTGACAGCTTTATGAATTAGAAAGACCCAACCTAAGTTAACCAATTTCTTATCGAGATCGATTTAAACCAAATCATGCATTTACTTAATACAACAACCTTTCCTAGTGTTGCTATACTAATTACCACTTAATATTGATTTTACCAAACAATTACAAATTTGATAATCTCAATTAGCTATATGTTATTTAATTAAATGCACAACGAGCTCTTATTGCACAAGAAATAAATAATAATTGAGATGGAGTTTCCTTAAATCGCAGTAAATAACATGAACATTGCACAATAGTTAAAGAGAATAATAGAGTGAAACAATTTCACAGCATATGAAGAACCTTGGCCTTGAATTAACTTTTAACCAGAATAAATAAATTTAGCCCCACATATTCAAAGTCAAAAATAAAATAAAATTTAAATAAGAAAATAACACTCCCTCTTACAGCCCTTGGAAAAACGCAGATGAAGAAAAAATAAACGAGATGATACTATTCATGTTTTTCCCTCTTACTATAAAAGAGTAAACCTAGATAAGTTCGGAATGTGGTTAATTTTTATCCAAACTTAGATGAAAAAAAATAAAAGAGATGATACTATTCACATTTTTCCCTCTTGCTATAAAAGAGTAAACCTATATAAGTTCGGAATGTGGTTAATTCATATCCAAACTTTGAAAATAAATTAAAAATATTAATTGTAATATTTTCCTATTAAAACACTATCTTTTATCTCCTAAAACAAAGCCTAATTATCCCTAAAATTCAGATGGAGTGTAGCTAGTGGCTAGGGAATCTTTGAATTAAAAATATTAAAGTTGATATTCTGCTGTCGTGTTTTTCTTTAGCCTTGGGCAAGACAGCTGCTTACCTTGCCCCTTAGCCTTGGGCAAGGCTAACTCTAGAATTAGCCAATCTGCTTCCAATTTTCTCCAAATCTTCAAGATTGCTCCAAATTCATTCCATTTGGCTCAAATTTACTTCTTTCTTACCATTTTGATCCTACAATGACCAAAATTATAAAACAAGTAAAAAGCACAAAAATAGGCTAAAAATAAGTGCATAAAAATAGGGAAAAACAGGCTAAAATATGCAACATTAGGCACTTAACATTCTAGTTATAACTCATTCTACTAGAACGGGATTGTGCCATATGCACTATGGTATTGACCTTAATCGCTACTAGATGGTCCCCTTTCAAGCTCCAAATGACGAGCGACATCCTCAAATATCTTTATACTTATCCATATGAGTTAGTTGCATCTTTATATGCTCCAAACTTTTGGGTAAGGAATGGATAACAGCTTAGACCTACTGCTCCTTAGTCAATTTATGACTATATTCACTAAGCTCATTTTCCCTTTTTCATCTCTCAGATATTTCTGCATCGAATAATCAGAATCTTCTAATATGTATCAAATTTAGTCAGAGTCTCACCTCTAAACTTTTCCCGCAAAGCGATCCATAAATCCATTGCATTTTGATACTTGAGGAATGTTTTAGTGATAACATCATCCATTGCACTTAGCAAGATGATGCGAGCAGTGAAACTCTGCTTTTTTCATGCCATAAAGGCATTTTGGTCCTACCTTTGTTAGGTTGTGGTGCTGTTATTAGGTTTAGTCATAACCGAACTTAAGGGCTCTAGAGCCTCTTGCTCTTCAAGCACATTCTAGATCTTCTCTTCAAGCACATTCTAGATCTTTACATTTCAAATTTTATAAATATCACCATTTAGCTTCATATCCTTACTAAGTTCGACGACAATTGACTTTTAAGCAGTACCCATTAGGATCTTCTGATCTCAAATGGAATAATATTGCACATATTTAAGGGAGATAAGGCAATACATGAAATTTACTATGCATATGAAATAATAACCTAGTAAAAAAATTTTATTAGGCTCAAATTCGAAAATGTTACTAATAGTATCCAATTACCCTCTACGTCCTAATGTCCAACCTTATAGGTTAAAATTTTATGCAAATTAAATCTGAATTATTGGATTATTAAGTCCTTAAACTTATGAGGGGATTTTTATTAAGTCTCTACTTAATAAATATGCAATCATTTTACTCATAAAATATTGCAAGATAATTGACAATTAAAATAAACACATTTGATGTGAATGCAAAATGTTATCCTTTTACCCTTAATAATCAATAATTTGTGTTGATTTAATGAGTAAATATACTTATTAGTTTGTTATTTTGATTCAGGAATTGATTGGAAACATTAAGAACAAAATTAAGCTAATTGAGCAATTATTTAGCAGTTTGGACACAATAGAGTAATTTGAGCATAACTCTCTCATATGGACTCTAATTGAGGTGATTCAAGATAACATGGAAAGAGGAAAAAGAGCTCTACAACTTTTTTGTTTTGTGTTTTGCGAGATACTAACTACATCAAGGTCAGAATAGAGCTTGAATTTGCTATTATGTGATTGTCTGAAAGTTCCAAGAGCAGAGCAAGTTGGGTGCACGTGCAGCCTACTTTGGGAACCAAATTATAGACCTAGCATGCGGGATTATAGCTGGATTATCAATCTTTTATGTGCATTAGAAGTCCTGTTATTTTATTTGAAAGAACCAGATATTTATTGAGATATAGTTGACATATTTTAGGAGATTTTTTTTGGCTTTTTGTGGGGAATCCGTTACGTACATAAAACAGGGGAGGAGTTTTAAAAGGGGGGATGTTCTGTTTTGGAAGAGGATTTTTTTTTTAATTCTAAAATTCTATTCTTCTTTATTTTGTTATGGCTTGTAGCTAAACTCTCTATGTCGATTGAAGACTACAAAAACCATTAATTGTTGATTTGGGAGACTTTTATTTATTCAATTCCAATTATTTTATTCAAGTATTAATTTTTCTTCTATATTAATTTTCTGATTGTTTGGTTGAATGGCTAAGTGCGCAATTAATTTGTTGAGTTAAATAATCTATTGCTAGATTGAGAACCTATATCCTTAATTGTATGGGAATTTTGATCATTAGTAGTATCTGAATTATATTGTTTACTATGTTAGATTCAATAAATTCAGGAAGAAAAATCATCTAGGTTAAATATAACATTGTGTGTTTTATTGTCTTGCTCGTTTGTTCTTCTAGCTCATATTGCTGTTATTTAATTAAATGTTAGATCTTATCTAATGTTATTGGATAGCAAGAATAGAGTAAAATACATGTTTTTACTCTATTAATCATAAGGCAGGATAGATATTAATATCATAACGAGTATTTGAATTGCGATTAACTGTCGTTGGTGTCGATGAACAAATCAAATTAATAGTGGATGCACTGGATTTATTCTAATTTTATTTTTATTATTTTATTTAATTTATTTCTTATAGATTTGATTCAATTTTCTCACACACAAAACCCCCCATCTTTTAATTTTTTTGTCGATTTTAGTGCGGATTTATGCATACTAGCTCCTTGTAGGATCGATCCTTCTTGTCACTAACTATATTTCTTATTAGTGCAGTTGGTTAATTTGGTATTGTAGGCGACAGCTCTACCAACATTTATTATAAAGTTAAATGCCAAGAATAATAAATAAACGCATTTATTTAACCAAAAAATAAAATTCAATAATCCTAAAATAAGACACTCGTGTCAAATATTAATAGGAAACATAAATCCTATTTAACAAAAATAAACGCCAACTCAAATTGACACTTATGTCAACTATTCTAGAAGTCCAAATTTGATAAAATATTTTTAGTTATTAGGATTATTTCTTTGACCGATTTTATTAATTCATCATGCAACTCATAACTCCATTGATGAAGCCATAGAAGATGCACTCTCCGTCCATTTCTCAATACTATCATAGATTTTTAGTGTTGCTTCTCAACACTTCCCTTTTGGCAACTCGAACTAAAAAATGGATAATAAATTTTCTGTAAAATCTATCTCCTTTGAAATAGGTAGTTTCCAATAACTCCCTCAGTTCTAAATGATATTCAAAAGAGTCAGTCAATACTTTAACTAAGACTCTATCATCCATTTCCATACTCAGACCACCAATCTAAATGCACTATTGTATTTGTTCTCACACATTTACATTATGATACACTATTGCATCAATATGATCAGCTCAAATCTTCCTTCACGTTCTCATATTACTTATTAATTGCACTCTTACATTTTTCAAAGTAACCTATGCATAATATAAGAAAGATTTAGTGCCCTTATTTAATATTTCTGTAACATATTACAGAAAAATTTATACACTCATATATAAATGCATATAATTGAAATATATTTTAATCAATAAGAAAGGACAAAACCTCAAAAAATTTCAAATATTTTTAAAAATGTCGGAAGGTAGAAAACACATTTTTTACACCTTTTTATAATATTTTTGAAATAAAAAATAATTTTATGGTCATCAAAAAATTTTAAAAAAAATGACCAAAAAAATCAGAAATAATTTTAAAAATTTATTTAACAAAAAACAGAGTTGAAATTGTGGTCGGAAATGTCCACACACGCTAGTAGAGGGAGGACAGACGCACCCACATGGCACCACGAGCACTACGCGTGCCTCCCACTTCAGCTGCCACATGCCTGTATATCATTAAGCCACGTGTCGACACGTATGTCATGACCCTGTTGGTCCACCTGTCACCCACATGGCACACAGGTGGACATGTCATTGACACGTGGCACGACACCTGTCATCTACGTGGCATGGTCCGATTGAGCCACGTGTCCATGTTGACAAATCATTAACTACATATGGCACATCACCAATCGCACACGTGGCATCCGAATGACACTTCACTAACACATGGCATGGCCGCTGCCATCCACATGGCGTGATATAATTAGGGCCATGTGTCAACAGTGACGCATCACTGTTGACACGTGGTCACGTGCGTGTGGGCCACCACTCACGAGCATGCGCCTAATGTCTGGTGGCGCATACAGGTCACACACCGCCTTCTCGATTGTTTCTGTTGTCCAGATTTTAGCCAGTGGGGGGTTTTTAGGGCATGTGATTCCAATGGTAATGTCAAAAATTAAAAATTATGACTTCTCGTTTTGAGTTTTGAACACTCATGTTCATCCCCTTGAATCACAGTGTACACATACACAATTTTCGAGTCGCAATATATACGCATATATATTATTCACACAAAAAATAAATTTTTGTTGTGTTTTAAGCATTATAGATCTAATAATTTTACAAATAAAATTTTAGATCTATTTAGCTACATGCTAGGACGCAAAAACAATGACTCTGATACCAATGATGGGAAAATTATACAGATATAATTTATATGGAGGTAACATTGGAAAATGGTATCTACCTCTTGTAGCGCAGAAACACATTGCAAAAGCGTCTATAAGGATCCACTTTTTTTTGTCACTGGTCTGGCTTTTATCCACGTACAGATTAACAACAGCTATTCCACAATCCAAAAGCCCTGGAAAGATTAAGACAAAACAAATGTGAGTGGGAATGAGCAGACTTGTGGTGTATACATTTTCTCGTTACCAAATACTGAGATCTCACATCTATTTGTAGAGATCTTAAAGGCTAGAGACCTATTTCTAGTATAATTCATACTCCTTCTGAGATAGGATTTGGTAGTATTAATCAGATTGAATTACTTAATTTTATCTGGATTGAAACTTTATCCAAAATAGAGTCATAGGCGTATTCTTACTCTATCAATATATATAAATTAGCACGTCTATATGATCAAATCTACAAAATTTGAGTGTCTGTAAATTAATTATTTCTTGATATTTTATAATTGTAGTCAGGTTGTTATAAGCCTCCAGAAAAATGTGAATTCAAATTCAAGAACATTAGTTATTGGGAAAGTTTAAATTCAGGAATGATAAATGACTATAATTAATGGGAGAATTGAAAGAGTTTGATCCCCAATTGAATTTTTTATTGAAATGTTAGAGTATAAAAAGAGAATTACAGGATAGATGGTTACAACAGAATGATCTTTGAATTACACTAAATTTTAGACCAATTCAAAAATAATATCTTCCTATTATTTTGCATAACAAAATCGGTCCCCTATCACTCCCCCTCAAGATGATGGTGGGTGAACCAGCAGCTTGTCATGCAGTTGTAAGAACAGAGCCTTGGACAGTGGCTTCGTGAAGATATCAACTGTTTGATCAACAGTGGGAATGTAACACACATGAAGATCCTTTTTAGTAACTTTGTCCTGAACAAAATGGAAATCTATTTCCATGTGTTTTGAACGATTATGAAAGATTGGGTTTGCTGTTAAGTAAGTGGCTCCTAAATTGTCACACTAGAGAATTGGTGGTTTGGTGGAGTTGTACCCAATTTCCTGCAACAATATTTTGAGCCAAAGTACCTTAGAAGCAAGGGAGGTAAGAGCACAATACTCTGCCTCTGTGGAGGAGCGGGAAACAGTTCGCTGCTTCCATGACCGCCAGGACACCAAATTTGGTCCAAAATAGACAGCAAAATCAGAAGTTAATTTACGATCATCAAGGTCGCCACCCCAGTCAGCATCCGAATAGCCAAAAAGATCAAAAGACTGTCCAGGATGAAAAAGCAAGCCATGTGTAGGAGTGGATTTTAGATACCTTAGCACACGTTTGACAGCTTTCCAATGAGTAACTGTAGGTTAATGCATGAATTGGCTTACTTTGTTAACTGAAAAATCGATGTCCGGCCTGGTGATAGTGGCATATTGTAAGCCTCCTACAATGCTCTGATATAGACTTGGATCATCAAATGATTCTCCACTTTCTAGGCTTAACCGAGCTGAATTATATGATGGTGTAGAGATTCCTTTGGCATCCGCCATTTGAGCACGTGCAAGGAGATCTTTTATGTATTTTTGCTAATTTAGAAGAAGAGTATTGGTTGTCCATATCGCTTCCAGTCCAAGAAAAAAAGATAATCGTCCCAGATCACCAATTGCAAACCGTTGTTGAAGTTTACCCATAAGTTTTGTAATTGCAGGAGCACTGGTGCCTGTGACAAGTATGTCATCGACATATATTAGACAAAATAGTCGTGCATCATCAGAACTGAAACAGTAAATAGAGGAATCCGCTTTGGAACCAACAAAACCGAACTCGACAAGTGCATCTGTTAAGCACCGATGCCACATGCGTGGTGCTTGTTTTAGACCATACAAACTCTTATTTAAGCGACAAACATGATGAGGATTAACGAATCCAGGGGGTTGTTGAATATAGACGGTTTCATCAAGAGTACCATGCAGGAACGCATTAGAAACATCTAGTTGTTTAACAACCCAGCCTTTAGAAATAGCAAGAGATAATAAAACTTGTATGGTTATAGGCTTTATTACTGGGCTAAATGTTTGTTCAAACTCAAGACCAAGGCATTGGTGATACCCTTTGGCAACTAAGCGTGCTTTATAGCGATCAACCGAGCCATCGGGATTTAACTTTGTACGAAAAACCCATCGACTACCAACAATATTGGAGACATTTTTTGATAAAACTAGCTCCCAAGTTCCATTGTCAACCAACGCATTGTACTCAGTACGCATAGCCGCTCGCCACTGTGGATTTTTGTAAGCCTGTGTATAGCATGTAGGCATTTTATTTTGGACGGTTACAATCATGGTGCGTGGCTTTAGTTTTCCTATTTGTGTTCTGGTTACCATTTTATGGGTTTTGGTGGATGCTGGTGTAGGTCATGATGAGCAAGGTATTAATGGTGTGGTTTGGTGAGATGATTTGAAGGTAGTGGGCTGGGTGTATTGAGTGAGATCAACAGCTAAGAGAATTGTCGGCAAGGTTGTGGTAAATTAGGTAACTTGCTATAAGAATTGATTCCTGGGCACATAGGGAATTGTGGCATGGGAACTGACAGTAGTTGTAGGATTGAATGATGGGTGAGATGAATCTGAATTTATAGGTGGCCCATTTGTGGGAACAGTAGGTGGAATGGCCATGAACGGTTCTGTGAAGGCTGGAAATGTGACTGTAACTGCTGAACTAGACTGACTGGTTGTTGTTGATTGGCAACATTCACAAGCTAACTCCGGATATGGAAATTCCTGTTCATTGAACACAACATGTCATGAGATAAAGAGTTTATTAGTAAGTAAATCAAAACAACGATATCCTTTGTGAACTTTGCTATAACCAAGGAAAATACATTTACGAGATCGAGGAAGCAATTTGTGTGAGTTATATGGTTTTAGCCATGGATAGCATAAACAACCAAATGGTCTAAACATATGATAATTAGGAGGTGAACCAAATAGCTTCTCATATGGAGTACAAAAATTAATAGTGGAGACGGGCAAACGATTGATAACATATATAGCACAGTCAAAAGCATAGGTCCAGAACAAGTTGGGTATTTTAGCATGATGAAGTAGTGAAAGACCCGTTTCAACAACATGACGGTGTTTTTGTTCTGCACACCCATTTTGCTCAGGTGTGTAAGGACAAGAGAGTCAGTGATTCATTCCTTTTGAGGACAAGTAACTTGTAAGAGCTTGAAATTCACCTCCCCAATCTGATTGGAAAGTTTTAATTGGCCTATTAAAATATTTCTCAACAAGTGTTCGGAATTTGATGAATACACTTAACACTTCAGATTTATACTTCACAAAATAAATCAAAGAAAATTTGCTATAGTGATCATAAAAGAGAAAATAGAAGCGACAATTATCATGTGAAGTAATAGGTGCTAGACCCCATACATCTGAACAAACCAAATCCAATGGACCATTAGCAATAAAGTTTGACTGTGGAAAAGGAAGGCGATGGGCCTTGCTAACACAACATGAGTCACATAGAAGGTTTGTTTGGTCATTGCGAAAAGAGATTTTATTCATGGATAATGTTTTCCTAATTATTGGTAAATTGGAACGAGGATACCACAAAGGAAGAGAAATATTAAAAGCTCTAACTTTAACTGGTGCTAATGATGGAATGGACATGGTGTATAAGCCATCCTTATTCGTTCCTTGATAAATCTCCTTCTTTGTCTTCAAATCCTTCAAAACAAAGTGGTTAGCAAAAAATTCATCAGAAACAGGATTGGAACGGGTTAGAGATGATACAGATAACAAATTGTTAACTGTTTTGGGAACATGAAGAATATCACAAAACTGAACTGTTGAATGAGAAAGTTGAATATTTGAATGACCAACATGAGATGTAGGAATTGTGTTTCCATAACCTACTGTAACCTCTTCTAGACCGTTATATTCTAAATGAATTTCTAGATTTCCCAGGTCCGAAGGAAGGTGATGAGTCGCACCAGAACCAGCAAGCTAGTCAGTCGAGCTAGAGTTGGACGTAGCAGCCACGTTGGAGGCTGGTTTGAAGTAATTTCTAGAGTTGCGGTTTAGTTTTGGGGATGGACACTGCTTTACAATATGACCAGCTCCCTTTCAATTATGGCAAGTCAATGAACTAACATTGAGGGGAGCAGCAGCTGTGGTATTTGATCGATTGGAATGCTTATTGTGATAGTTACCACGACCACGTCCTCTACCACGAACATTACTGCATGCTGAAAAATTCACAGATGGTGTGAATGATGAAATAGAGAATTCACGAGAAAGCTGTCTTTCCTCACTTAAGAGTAACCCAGTCAAGTTATCAAATGAAACAGACTCTAATCGAGCTTCAAGAGCACGTACAAATGGACGATATGCGGGACCAAGTCCATCAAGTATTAATTCTACCAAATCATCTTCAAGAACCGGATGTTGGAGAGCAGTGAGTTGGTCACTGATAAGTTTGGCAGATTGTAAATAACTTGAGATACTGTCATTCTCTCGTCGTAAATTGTGTAAATGATGCTTCAAATCTCTTATTTGAGATCGAGAACCAGTGGAATAGGCTTGGGCAAGCCGTTTCCATGCTGCACTTGCTGTTTCAGCTCCAACAACTTGAGGTAAAACTCCATCAGACAATGATGATATGATCCAGCTAAGGACCTGCTGGTCTTGTTGTTCCCACACTTCATAGGCCGGATTAATAGCTCCAGAGGGCAACTCCTTGGGAGGAGGAGGAACGGTTGCATCAACATGATGTGCCAACCTTTGACCTTTCAAGAGAGGCATTAGCTGCATTTTCCACAACAGGTAATTTGTTGAGGTGAGCTTATGAGAAATTTGATGAGTGATGGAATGAACTGAACTGAGGGTAGGAGCAGTGGTGTTTTCTATTCTTGGGTTGTTGCCATTGGTGGTCATTTTTGAGAAAAGAAAAAAAATATAATGAGGAAGTTTAGGGTTATTAGACCTCTAATGGCTCTGATGCCATGAAAGAGTTTGATCCTCAATTGAATTTTTGTATTGAAACGTTAGAGTATAAAAAGAGAATTATAGGATAGATGGTTACAACAGAACGATCTTTGAATTACACTAAATCTTTTTTTTATATATAAGCTGAAATTTATTGAAACTTTAAAAATTATGAGTACAACAACAGCTCAAGAAATGACGCTGATAACTCACAGATCCAAAAACACAGGAGCAGCACCGGATACAACAATGAAACATGAAAATTTAAGCATACTAAGAACCAAGCATCAAACACCATTCGCAGAAGGCACATACTACCTTAAGATGCTGAGAGGTAAAACCCGATTCACTACTCAGTACCCAGAAAAAACCAATAAAAAAGGCAGCAGCTCCACTTGAATAAAATGTTAAGATCAAACCCAGAAGAAGCAATGCACCCTATCTCCGTTAAGGTCAAGCCCAATAGTATCCTCCAAAGGAAGCAGAGAAGAAATAGGGAAGAGAAAAAAAACTCATCAGATCTCAAACATTAATCCAAGGACACAACATCTTCCTCTAGAATTTATACGCCCCAGCCACAAGAACCGCTGCCCAGAGAGCCAACCCGCATAAAACTCAGGTAGCCATCAAATATCCCACAGCAAAACATTCTCCACCAACGCCTAGGAAAGATAATACCAATCATCCCTTCAAGAAATCGAAGCCAAACAAAAAACTGGATCTCAAGAAGCTCCCAACTTATCCGTAAGATCTAGGACCGCATGTATAATAACCAATACTGCTGACAACCAAAACCAGAGCAGACAATTTCCACAAACTGAAAGTATAAAATGCGTCCCTTGCATCCGAAGTACATAATACAGGTCTTCAGGATTGCCTCATATGAGACAGTAAGAATAGAGTACAGCAGAGCAGAGCAGGATTGCAAGAATAGTCCACCCATACGAGGCAAAAGCATAGCTCCGATTAAGGTTACAACAACAACCAAATCCCCCATTGTTCTGAGCAAGAGAAACTCAAGCTCCCAACCAAAATTAATTCAACCAAGCTACAAAGTCTGAGACTCTAAATGCACCTTGTTTGGCTAACGTATCTGCAAAGCAATTTCCTTCTCTCTGAATATGAATAAAAGACACTTTGTTAAGATTGGTGAGATAGTTATTAATCTCATTAAGAATATTTCCCAACTTCTAGGCTCTGCAATCAGCCCCACCAAGAGACTACTATTTTCGATTCAAGCACAAATTGAATTTCCAGATCCACGTTAGATAGGAACTCAGTAGAGATCTGAAGGGCTTTATGAACTCCCTTAATTTCAACATAAATCGAATTACCAATCCCAATGTTACAGGAGAATAAACATAAGACCAAACCACTCGCATTTCTCAAGACACCTCCAATTCCCGAAGGGCCGAGATAACCGACAAGGGGTGGGAGCCATACCTGCTTAGCTTTAGTGACATGGGGCAAGCTGAGTTTTTTGATGCCATCAGCAGATAGTAAAAGTTCTTGGCCTTTGAGAACCTCTAAATCTTTGTGTGCTTTTATCCAGAACGAGGCTCTAGCAAGGCAAAGATAAAATAGAGATGAAGCCATCAACTTTTTGCGAGAGAAGACAATAGCATTCCTTTCTAACCAGATTGTCCAAATACAAGCTAGAAAAATAATACTCCATATTTTCTGTTGAAGCTTGCCTTGGCGAGACTAAGCCATTGGACTGAATGGTCAGAGAATGAATTAGGAATACAAAAGGAACTTCCCCACCATTTGACTAGTTTATACCACAGCTCCATCGAAGTCGGGCATAAAACAAGGAGATAATCCACAAGCTCAGGATCTTTCATACACAGAGGGCAAAGAATGTCGTTAGGAGATATAACACCCCGCTTAGCCAAAATTGATTTTGTGTTAATTCTACCCCACAAACTCAGCCACACAAAGACCTCCACTTTTAGGGGTGCCAAGTTCTTCCAAAGGAGAGAGGAGTAGGCTTTTTGATTTAATGGGGTCAAGCCAGTCTCCTTAGACAGCAATAGAGATGCATCTTTTACTGAGAATTTATCATTTGGGCTATGGGTCCAAACTTCCTGTCAAGAATGTTCCGAGAAAGAAAAACCAAATTGAGTATTGCCATGAGCTCATTGAGCTGATCAAGTTCCCAATGCATCAAAGTTCTTCTCCATTTAAGTTGCCATACCCAACCATTTTCATTCCAAATCCCACACTCCCTCACCACCACATTTCTGAGAAGAGAGATACTAAAAAGACTTGGAAACTTGGTCTTCAGAGGGGCTTCTAGAATCCATGCATCATGCCAAAATAAACAAGAGTTTCCACATCCAACATCCACTGCCAGACATTTAGAAAAGGAAGGTAAGGATCTTGCCTTATCAATGTCTCTCCAGATGCAAGATGACTTCTTATTTGAGATGGCCTCCAAGATAAGACATTTACTAATTTTATACTTGTTAAACAAAAGCACCTGCCAAAGGGACTCACCAAGAGATTCAAGGATTTTTCACCTGCATGCCCCAAGCGCATATGCCATAACCTGGTTGCTTCTAACTCCTTTTTACCAGTAGAAGCCACTGCTGTTGTGCCAATAACAGTAGTACCTTGGTAGTGGTACAATCTATTATTCTTTCGAATTCCCTTTAACACCACAAGTACACCAGAGATTATCTCCATTACTCCGCCTTTTGCTCGTACCTCGAAACCCTTTTCTTCTAGAGCTCCTACGAAAATGAGATTATTTGACAACCTGGGCACATAATGAACATCCTTCAGGATTCTGATTGATCCATCATCGTTTTTCAAACGAATGGAACCAATCCCATGTGTGGTGAGAGAGACATCATTTGCTATATAAATAACTCCATCTTCTAGTTCTTTAAATTCATAGAACCAATCCAGATTGGGACACATATGATAACTGCAGCCTGAATCAAGCAGCCATACACTAGAAGAGCTAGTTGACGATGTAACAGTAAGTGAAAAGTCTGAGTCTTCATCATTACACTCAGCTACATTTGAGTCTGCAACAGCCTTTCCCTTATCAGGTTTGCCCTTATACTTCAGCTTAGGACAATCTTTCTTCCAGTTCCCTTTTTCTCGACAAAAGGCACATTCGTCTTTGCCCAATTTGGACCTCAACTTCGATCTCCAATTCTTTCCTTTAGTCTGGCTCTGCGACCGACCTCTCATTACTAGAGCTTTTGTAGCTCCACTTGTGCTTTCTTTCTTGTCCTTCTTTCTCAGTTCATAACTATACCAGGCAGCACAAACTTCACTGAGAGTCACAGCAGCCTTCCTATGAAGTAGAGTCATTTCAAGAAACTCAAACTCCTCAGGAAGGGATCCCAACAACATCAAAGCCAGATCTTCATCTTCGAATATCACATCCATATTTAATAAATCAGCGACTAACTGATTAAAACTGGTGATATGATCATTTATTGTGGTACCCGCAACATAATTAAAATGAAACAGTCTTTTCTTCATGTGGAGCTTATTCTGACTGCTTTTTTTTAAGAATTTTTCCCCCAGTGAATTCATCAATTTACTTGCAGAAACTTCTTTCGAGTAAGCATATTTTTTCTCTCTAGAAAGGCACGATCGAATTGTACCACATGCCAAACGATTAAGTCTATTCCATTCTTTCTCATCAACATCATTTGGTTTCTTTTCTTAAAGGGCAATGTCTAGACTTTGCTGAAAGAGAGCGTCTAGAACCTCACTTTGCCACATGCCAAAATGACCCGTACCATCAAAAAATTTCCACCGCAACTCTTGCATTTGCCATCAAATTGGACGACGAAGAAGCAGTGGATGGATTTGTCATTTCAGCTACAATTACTATTCAATAGCTGTCGATGCGAAATGCCAATAGCACAAGGAAAAATCTTTTCTGATGTGGAAGATCAGCCTACGCTGCAACCACAGAGCATACTAAGAAAGAACCTAGACTCTGATACCAATTGTTGTGGAAATTCGGGTTGATTTTCACCAAATTCACCTCGAACTCTATTGAGCAGGTGAATAAAGCGTAAACGATTGTACTGAAAAATCACACAAAGTAAAATTCTCAAGATAGAATTTTCTTAAGTAATTTAACAGCACAATAATTCACTAATAATATACCCGACAATAGCTATTAAATAGACAAATAAAGAACACCAGAATTTAAAGAGATTCGGCTAATTATGCCTACGTCCTCAGAGACTACTAATATTATATTTCACTATTTCAAAAAAATAATACAAGTGAAATATTTACTAATTGCCTTAGAAAGATTGGCAATTTTGGGACGGTTTGGATTAGGAAATGAGGGCTATATTTATAACATTACAATTCCCCCATTCCCTCATAAATTCCCGATGTGGGATTGCTAAAAAATCTCTAATTCAACAATTTGTTAAATTTTGTCAAAAAAGAGAGCCACAATTGTGAACTTTTCAACAATACTAAGTTCAAAAGTTGATATAGGTTCAAACTTATTTTTATCATACGATAAAATTAATATATATATATATATATATCAAAATAATAGGTCTAAAGCCTATTTCAACGTAATGAAAGCTCTCTTGTTTGAGCTCTTTTTTGAAACTCATGAATTCATGGGACGGATACTGTTTAACCCTAGTACGCATGCTTGCCTTATTGGGTGCGCTCCTGCACAAACTATGTATGTTTCTAAAAGTAATTCTTTTATCAATAAATTCTTTATAATTATAGAATTAATAATGGATAAATAATATTCAACATACAATAGTATTAGGGCTGAGCAAACAAAAAATCGAAAAATTGGTTAACCAAAAAATCGGTCCGAAATCAAACTATTTTTTTCGGTTAACCGGTTCAATAGACATGGTTTTGGTTTTTATTTTTAATATTTTTGATTTTAACTTTTGGATACTGTTAACCGTTAGTCCATACTATATATGTATACCTTAATAAAAAAAAATCTTATTTCAATTAAAAACGAATTGATTACCACTAATTATTAGTTATATAATAACACCCTGCTAATTTCATTTTGAATATAGTAACTTTGATGATGAAAGCGAGCTCGGCCAATTTTAAAGGATTGTACGAAAAAAATCATATTTGAATTACATATAATTAATTACAAATTGTATATATTTCTAAAATTAATTTATTTTATCAATAAATTCGTTATAATTATAAAAATAATGGATAGATATAATACTCTAATAGCCATTCAACATATAACGGAATAACAGTGATGACCGAGCGAATTTTCCGGGCAAGCTGGGAAGGATATTCCGAGCTTATTCTGAGCTACGTCCGGGCAATCACCTGAAAATAAGATTCCGGCGGGTTTCCGACAAGGGAGACTCCGACGGTCAAGTCAGTAATTTTGGAAAATCAAGAAAGAGTTTCTGAAACCTAAGAGAAAAGAAGAAGATGTACCTTATGAGGTGTTGTGCTTCTATTATAAGTCCATTACTCATGATGACCCTTTGGGGCCCGGTTACTTTAATTGATGGGCAATGAGTGTGAACAACGGTTACCTTAACGGCTAGTTCACTGTATAACGGGCATGACAGCTGTTTTGTCGAACCGATCTATCTTTGGAGTTACCGAGCTCTACGATGGACCGGGCTCAGTATTTAGGCGACTATGAGAGCTTTCCGAGTTATATGACAGAGTACCTGTAGTCAGGTGAACCGAGTACATTACCGAGTTAGATGCTTTGTTCTTGTATCATTGAACTAAGGCCGGGCACTATCCGGAGGCATATTCCGAGGCATAATCCGAGCCATGAGTATCATAAGTCCCCCCCCCATGCACATGATATTTATGTCATGTAGGCGGGAAGGTTTGGATATTTTGGGGGGAAAAATTCAATTGTCTGAGCGGGACGTGAGTTGTCGAGCGTGATTGACGCTTCGATTATTGTGAGGGGACGTTTCCGGTTCCCTATGCCATTATTGTGTCTCTTCGGTGTTCGTGACCGCCAAAAGGGGTAGCCAATGGGAGTGTGCCAAGTGTCGCGCTCTTATTGGGCGCTTGGTTTTGCCCTGGCTTATAAATAGGTTGGATGTTTTGGTATTTCGGCTGCTTTGCACTCTTGAAGCTCTCGATTCTCTCTATCTTTCTTCTTCTTGTTCTTGGTGTTCTTCCTTTTCCGGCCTTCTTTCCGGTGACCGTGCATCGTGTTAGCGTCTTCAGATCTTCGCTTCCAAGTGATCCTGCCGATTTCAGGTTAGTCTAATTTCTCTTCATCATGAGTTTCTCGGAGGACTCTATTGAGAGGATGGTGGAGGAGGGTCTCGCCGCTCCAAGCTCGGGCAATGATTCGCCCCCTTCTACTAGCTCTCGCCCAGAAGGCCCTTCTGTCCGAGTGGTCGATCAACCGAGCTCGCGATCAGGGAAAACCACAAGAGATATCACTCGGGTGGGAAGTATACGTTCAAGTATACTTCCGATCGAGTTGGAAATGCTGAGATCCAAGCACGATATACCTTCCGATTATGCAATGGAAGCTCCGGGTTTATCTACTCGGGCCAATGCTCGATATCCTGGGAAAAGGAAGATTATCGTTTACGAGGCCAACTTTGAAGCCGGGGTGAATCTTCCCTTAACAGCTTTTGAGGTCGACTTCCTGAACTATTACGATATGACACTCGGGCAAGTTCATCCGAATGCTTGGCGAACACTTTCAGCCTTGCAAATATGGTCATACGAGCATGATATCAATTTGAGCATCCGCCTCTTCCGGGCCACCCACAAAGTAGGCCTTCGGATTCATGGAGAGGACCATAATTATATCCAGGCTCGGCCTGGATATAGTCTTTTCATGGGGAATCCCGAGTCATTGAAGAAATGGAAGGATCGTTTCTTCATACTGAAGAGTCAAACGGATTTCCCATTCCGGACTCAATGGGGTCGGTATGTCAACAGGAATGACAACCCCATGATTCTGAGTGAAGAGGAGGAGAACATATTGGCTCGGTGGAAGGTGCTAGCAGCCGAGAAGGTTGACATTAATGTTCAACTTCAATGCGGCGTTCCTCCTCCACCTCCAAAATCGAAGCGAAAGAAAAGAGGTAGATATATTCATTTCTATTTTCCGAGCTCTGATATGTGTCTTATTGTTTCGTTTTTTGTAGTGATGAAGAGGTCCGGAACGCCTTCGGTTGCCGAGGTCATCAGGGCAAAGAAACAAAAAGCCCTTGCTGGGACTTCCACCTCTGTCGCTGCTCCAACGGTTTCACCTAATCCGGAGCCTAATGTGACTGAGGGCCAGGGCCCGGGTGAAACAAGCCCTTTATTGATAGTAGATCATATTGATTCCGAGCTTGCTGCCACCAAGACTCTTATTTCACAGCCAACTGAAGGCCAATCTGCCCCTCAGGAAAGAGCTGCTCCATCTTCTGATCCTCTCGTTGTGGCAGAAGAGGTGAAGGCATTTTCCGAGGAGGTAGTGAGGTTTTGGCAAAGCCGAGGGGATTATTGGTCAAAGAATAGGACCGAGTTCACTACGTTCGCACACCGAGTGGCTTGCGTCCCTTCTGAGACCGCCCCCTTGTTGAAGGTCGGGGCTGAGCAGTTGACCGAAATAATGAAGAGGCACGAGATAGAGGTAATCTGCTGTACTCCGAGTTTCTCGTTCGATGATAACGGTTGATTAAAAATCCAAGTGTTTGTGTAGGGGGCCATGATAGCCGGGGCTGCCATCGCCAAGATGAACAAGCTTATAAAAAGCAAAAAGAAGGAAGAGGCAGAGAGGGATCGGCTTCGTGATGAGCTCGGTGAAGCCTTGTCCAAGATAGAAACTGTAAATAAGCGAGCTTCAGAGGCCGAAGAAGAAATGCAAGCCCGGGCAGCTGAAGTGCTAGTAGAAACGGAGAGGGCTTCCAAGGCCGAAGCGGATCTGAAGAAGGCTCAGACCGAGCAGGAGGCACTCATGAAAGAGAATGCAGAGCTGAAGCAGAGTGTGGCAGACTTGGAATATAAGATGGTCGAGATGGCTGCCGACAAATGTATCTCGTTCGGAGGTAAACTGATTCAGTCGGTTAAAGACCGATATCCGGACATGGATTGGTCTTGGCTCGAAGACGTTTACCCCGACGATTAGTTTTTAGTTTGTACATTTCTTTTGAATCAATAAAAATTTCTTTTGTTCGGTAAATCGAGTGTATTCAATGCTTGAATTTCTTTTGTTCGGTAAATCGAGTAGAATAGAACTTGGAAGATGAACTCAAATGCCTTGAATGAATTTTGATAAATATGTAGACAAACAGCTCGGTAAAATATGACCATCTCACTGAAAATATTTTTTCAAATGAGAGACGTTCCATGAGTGGGGGAGCACTTTTCCCGAGAGGTCTTTGAGTCTGTAAGCCGATCCTTGGACTTGATGAATTTCATAAGGGCCTTCCCAGTTTGGACCGAGCTTCCCCACTCCACCCATATTCTGTGTAGCAACGATTTTTCTAAGGACCAATTGACCGATCTGAAAAGACCGATGATTAATATGCCTGTCATGATATACAGCCATTCTTTGTTTGTAAATAGCCGTTTGGACGAGCGCTGACTCCCTGACTTCTTCTAACCGATCCACCTGGTATGATAAGGCTTCATCGTTTGCTTGCTGTTTGTATGAGCTTACCCGAGCACTTGGGACCCCGATTTCGCAAGGAATCACTGCTTCGGATCCATATGTTAGTGAGAAGGGCGTGTGCCCGGTTGCTGTTTTGACTGATGTCCGGTATGCCCATAGGACGTGTGGGAGTTCGTCAACCCATAAACCTTTGGCTTTATCCAGTCGCTTCTTTAGGCCTACTAGAATAGTTCGGTTTGTGACCTCCGTCATTCCGTTGGACTGCGGATGATAGACCGAGGTGAAGCAAAGTTGAATTTTTAGCTCGGCGCAGAAGTTTTTGAAGGCTGAGCAATCGAATTGCTTGCCATTGTCTGAGATAATTGTGTGAGGAATCCCAAACCGAGTTATGATATCTTTTCGAACGAACTTGATGATGTTTGCTGGCGTGATTGTTGCTAGAGGCTCAGCTTCTACCCACTTCGTGAAGTGATCAACTGCCACCACCAAGAATTTCCTCTGGCCTGTAGCCATGGGAAAAGGACCGAGGATGTCGATTCCCCATTGGGCGAATGGCCATGGACTATATATCGGTACTTGGTGAGTCGATTTGCTGTGCAGAATGTTGCCGTATTTTTGACATTTGTCGCATTTCTGAACGAGTTCCCGGGCATCTTTCTCCATTGTAGGCCAATAGTAGCCCTGTATGAGGGCTTTCCGAGCTATAGCTTGCCCGCCTTCATGAGCTCCACAAATACCTTCGTGTATTTCTCTGAGTATATAGTCCCCATCTTCCGAGCTTAAGCACAAAGTCCAGGGGTGTGAGAATGAGCGTCTGTACAATTTTCCATCGAGGATGGCATATATTGCTGATTTCCGGACTATCTTCCGGGCTTCAAGTTGATTGGGTGGGAGAGCTCCAGTGTCCAGAAACTGATAGATCGGTAATCGCCATCCGTCCATTATTTCGTTAAGCTGAACTTGATACTTCTCATAGGATGGCGATTTGATGATGCAAAATATGACCTCCAGTGGGGGGTTTTGGGAGTTATCCGATGCCCTTTTTGCTAGGGCGTCTGCTTCTTTATTGTCATTCCTTGGGATCTGCTCGATAGACCATGTGCACCCGGAATTCTTCAATTGGGAGAGTAGGAGAATGGCGAACTCCTTATACCGAATCATATTGTCTTCCTTGGCTTCGAATCTACCAAGTAGTTGATTTACCACTAGCTGTGAGTCAGAAAAAATGGCAATTGAGTCCGGTTTGACTTCCATCGCCAATTGTAGTCCGAAGCATATAGCCTCATATTCGGCTATGTTGTTAGAAGCTGGAACAGCAAGTTGGGCCATGCCTTTGATGATGATCCGTCCCGGGCCTATCAGTATTATTCCGACACCTGCTCCTTCGGCTGTAGAGGCGCCATCTGTGTATAACTTCCAAGACCGGGTATCCGGCTCGGGTGGTGGGGTATGCAATTCAGCTATAAAGTCTGCTAATACCTGTGCTTTCATAGATGGTCGAGCTTCATATCGGACATCTAGCTCGCCTAACTTGGTGGACCATTCAGTAAGCCGACCTGATGCTTCTGGGCGTTGCAGTACTATCCTCAAGTTTGTGTTAGTCCGGACTATTACAGTATGTGCCTGGAAGTAGGGTCGAAGTTTGACTGTCGTAGTGATCAAGGAGAACGCCAGTTGTTCCAGGATGGGATAGTTGAGCTCGGCTCCTTTCAGTACTTTGCTGACATAGTAGATGGGGTACTGCTGGTTACCTTCCTCTCGAATGAGCACAGATCCGACAGCTCCTGGTGTGACAGCTAAGTAGAGGTATAAAATATCCCCGGTTTATGGTCTGCTCAATAGTGGGGGCGAGCTAAGAAAGGACTTGAGATCTTCAAAGGCTTGCTGGCACTCCTCGGTCCATTCGAAGTTCTTGAGGTTCTTAAGCGCTCCGTAGAAGGGAAGACAACGTTTGGCTGAGCAAGAAATGAACCGACCCAAGGCGGTTATCTTGCCATTAAGAATCTGGACTTCCTTCATCGTCTTTGGCGGGTGCATGTCGAGTATTGCTCGGATTTTCACAGGGTTTGCTTCTATACCTCTCTTCGAAATCATGAAACCCAAAAACTTTCCGGACTTGACGCTGAAGGCACATTTTTCCGGGTTAAGCTTTAAGCCACACTGCCTAAGAACTTGAAAAATTTCCCGGAGCTCGGTGGGAAGAAGTTCTGAAGACCGGGCCTTGACAATCATGTCGTCTACGTAGACCTCCATGTTCCGACCTATCTGTTCGGCAAACAATTTGTTCATTAACCGCTGGTAGGTTGCGCCAGCGTTCTTCAGTCCGAATGGCATCCTCTGGTAGCAATATGTGGCCTGGTGAGTGATGAAGGCCGTTTTTTCTTCATCTTTCGGATTCATTGGGATCTGGTGGTACCCGGATGATGCATCCAAGAATGCATATTCTTCGAACCCAGCAGTAGAGTCTACGAGCAAATCAATGCTTGGCAAAGGATAGCTGTCTTTCGGGCATGCTTTGTTGAGGTCGGTAAAGTCTACACACATACGCCATTTTCCGTTGGACTTTTTTACTAGGACTACATTCGACAACCAGTCCGGATATAGGACTTCTCGGATAAATCCATTCTGTAGGAGGACCTCGGTTTCATGCGCCATGGCTATCTGTCGTTCTGGTGCATGATTTCTCTTCTTCTGTTTGATCGGTCTAGTACCCGGCGAGACATTAAGGGAGTGGCATATAATTGTCGGTGAAATTCCTTTGATGTCTGAGGGCGTCCAAGCGAACACATCAGAAAACTCTTTCAGGACTTCGATAAGCTGCGCTTTATCTCTTTTGATTGCTCCCACTTTTACTCTTTTGTCCGGGCTTAACTGAATGTCGACAAGCGAGTCCCCTGGCTCGGCCCTTGTTTCAACAGGGATGTCGAGGGAGTCTAGTGGAAGGGCCTGATTGGCCTCTTTTAGCATGGTCAGGTATGTTTCCCGAGCAGCTTTTTGACTTCCCCTTAGAATGGCCTCGCCCTTGGAGGTCGGGATTTTGAGTATTAAGTGGCGCATTGAGATATAGGCATCGATTCCTACGAGCAGTGGTCTTCCAAATATGACATTGTAAGCCAGAGGTATATCTACGACCATGAAGCGGCTGGTGCAGGCCTGTGTTATCTCGCCATCTCCTAATTCCATGGATAGGACAACTGAGCCCTCCACTTTCACTGGTTGTCCGGATATCCCGATTAGCGGGGTAGCAACTGGTTCAAGGACTTTGCTCGGTATTTTAAGGGCCTTGAATGCTTGCAACGTGATGAGATTGACCGCACTCCCAGTGTCCACCAGAATGCGTTGGACAAGATAATCTTCCATCAATGCCTCAACAACCAGGGAATCTGTGTGCGGTTGTTTAATGTGATCTCCATCCGATCTGTAGAACTTTACTTCGTGGCTGGCTTTGGAGGAATTGGTCTGTATGGGAAAAACTTCTTTTGCTTTCCTCTTTCGCGAGTCTCCCATGGCATCATAATGTTTTCCCCCAGCGATAACATAAATTATTCCTGCTGGGGCTTTCTTATTGGAAGCGGGCTGAGCTTCTCGTTGTCTGGGAGATCGGGATCTTTCTCTTGCTCGGTCCTCTTTGACATACTGCGGGAGCTTCCCTTGCCGAACTAAGAACTCGATCTCCCTTTTTAGCTGATGGCAATCGTTTGTCTCGTGACCCTTATCCCGATGGTATGCGCAGTAGAGGCTCTGATCTCGGCTCGGATCTTCTTTCATCTGTCTGGGCCAGTTCACCTTGCCGGATTCCTTTAACCATTTTAGGATTTGTGCTCTGGAAGAGTTCAAGGGCGTCCACTTCTCTTCTCTTCGTTCGGCCGTTCGAGAGACCATATAAGTTTTGTGCGAGTTTCCGGAACCTCTGCTCGAGCCGTCACCTCGCCCTGTGCCCCTGTCTGATGTCCGGAAAGAATCTCGACGTGGTTCTTCATATATGAAACTATTTCGGAGTCGTCTGGCCTCGTCCATCCTTATGTATTTATGAGCTCGGGACATGAGCTCGGTGAAATCACAGGGCGGTTTTTTACTGAGTGAATCACTGAAGTCCTGGCAGCGAGTATTGCGGATGAGGGCGTTGTTGGCTACTTCCAGGTTCAAATCTTGGATGTCCATTGCCACCGTGTTGAATCTTTCCACATATGCTCGTAGTGTTTCTCCTCTATCCTATCTTACCGAGTTCAAGTCCGCCGAAACCTTCGTTGGTCGGATGGCGGCCACGAACTTGGCGATGAACATGTCACTGAATTGAGTGAAATTCGAGATAGAGTGCTCGGGCAGATTCCGGAACCAAATCTGGGCGGACTCTGTAAGAGTCTGTGGGAAAATTTTGCATAGGGCACTATCATCGGTTGTGAAGACGAGCATAGTGTGATGAAACTGATCTAGGTGAGCTCGGGGATCCGTGCTACCATTGTATTTAAGCAGACTGGGCAGGCGAATATTTGGAAAAGGAGTTTCCAAAATTGTTCTGCAGAGGGGCGAGCGGAAGTTACTGTGGTATTGGAGGGTGTTTCGGTTCTGGTATCTTTGCATTCGCTCTTCAAAGAGCTTTTCGAATTGCTCGGCTGTGAGAGTTATTGTGGATCCGGGAGTTATCGCTGGTAAAGGAGCCGGGGTATTTTGAGTGACTTGTGGAGCAGGGGGAGTGTAATGCCCTGGGGGCGGAGTATGAATCGGCGGTGCCTGGGCTGCTACTGCAGCCAGAGTGGCAAGGAGGGCCTGAGCAGTTTGGGGAGTCAGGCTGGGAATATTGGAAAAATGGGAAGTTTGGGGAGGTTGTATTTGTTGCCCGAATAGCTGGAAAGGGATTTGTTGGGAGAGTGGGGGAGGAGTTTGAGATGGGCTTGGAGGTGCCGCGGTAGTGTTCAGGTCTGGAAAAAGATCCATGAGAATGCTATGATCCACGCTCACCGCACCAAATGATGACCGAGCGAATTTTCCGGGCAAGCTGGGAAGGATATTCCGAGCTTATTCTGAGCTACGTCCGGGCAATCACCTGAAAATAAGATTCCGGCGGGTTTCCGACAAGGGAGACTCCGACGGTCAAGTCAGTAATTTTGGAAAATCAAGAAAGAGTTTCTGAAACCTAAGAGAAAAGAAGAAGATGTACCTTATGAGGTGTTGTGCTTCTATTATAAGTCCATTACTCATGATGACCCTTTGGGGCCCGGTTACTTTAATTGATGGGCAATGAGTGTGAACAACGGTTACCTTAACGGCTAGTTCACTGTATAACGGGCATGACAGCTGTTTTGTCGAACCGATCTATCTTTGGAGTTACCGAGCTCTACGATGGACCGGGCTCAGTATTTAGGCGACTATGAGAGCTTTCCGAGTTATATGACAGAGTACCTGTAGTCAGGTGAACCGAGTACATTACCGAGTTAGATGCTTTGTTCTTGTATCATTGAACTAAGGCCGGGCACTATCCGGAGGCATATTCCGAGGCATAATCCGAGCCATGAGTATCAAACAGTAGGAAATTCTTACTCGACTTTTGAAATATCATCTCCTTCCATAATCAGCTACTAGTTACGACAAATCACTGCTTAATCCCAACTGCTTAATCAAAGCTCCAATTAAATAGGAAATGAAAAATTTGACAGTATTAAAGGAACTACTTGGCTCTTCTCTTAATCCAAACAATCACGAGATGAAAGATGCATATAGACACACACATATATAAGAAAAATAAAGAAATTGTTATAAGTAGACTCTAGCCAACATTCAATTAATTGACCTGATTAGGCAAGTTAATTAGATAAAATAAAAGATTACAATTATCAATGATGTCACATGCTTTTGCTCCATTTCCGGATCATTACAATGTCAATGATATGTCACATGCTTTTGCTCAATTTCCGAATAATGTTGTAACTATAGGTGATTCAATGGGTCAAATTGGACGGATTTAGGTTGATTCATAAATGGGTGGGTTATAAATGAGATATTATTTATGAGTCATAAATGAGTCAATGTCCAAAAGTTGGGCGGATTTGGATCAAACTATGAGTTTGCTATGTGTGGTCCAGCATAGTGGTCTAGATGGACAAAGCTATTGGTTAATCCATTTAACTCTATTTTTAATAAAAATTAACTCGATCCGATTATTACATACCCAATGAGTGGGTCAAGTTTGGATTGAGTCTAATCGGAATTTGAAATTTTTTTCCGCACAAGCCTATATAAATAAAATACAAGTCTACTTTGGGCTGGCCTAGGTTAGATTCGGTTCGGGCCGAGCCGTTTTGGATCGGACCTAATCAAAATTTGAAAATTCTTTTTCTACACATGCCTGCATAAAATAACATCTAGGCTTACTTTGGACTTGGTCGGGGCTTGACCAAGTTCGGGCCGGGGTTGGGATGGGTCGAGCCGGGCCTAACATTAATTTGAAGATTTTTCCTGTACAAGCCTGTATAAATCAAATATAGGCCTACTTCAGGTTGGACTAAGTTAGGTTTCATTTGGGTAGGGTCGGGATGGATAAGGTTAACACCAGGCCAAGATAGATCAGGTCTAATCGAAATTTAAAGATTTTTCTATACAAATAAAACATAGGATTACTTTGGGCTAGCTAGGTTGGATTTGGTATGGGCTAAGTTTAGGCTAGGCCAGAATGGATCGAGTTTGGGCCAGAGGTATGGGTTGGCTTTAGGCCTAGGTGGGTCAAATTTAGGTCGGACCTAACTGAAAATATATATATATATATATATATATATTTGCACAAACTTGCATAAATAAAATGCAGGCCTATTCCGGGCTGGGTCAGATTCGGGTCGAGATGGACCTTGTTCGAACCGGAGTTAATCGAAATTTGAATATTTTTTCTGTACAAACTTGCATAAATAAAATACAATACTATTTCGGTCTAGGCTGGATTGGATTTGGTGCAGGTAGAGTCCAGATTGGGCCGAAATGGATCAAATTCGGGTTCGGCATATATGAAATTTGAATAGCTTTTATGCACAATCTTGTATAAATAAAATTCAGACCTATTTCAAATTAGACAGGGTGCGGTTTGGGATGGGTCGAGTTCAAGCCAAAACTGTGATGAGTCAGTTCGGGCTGGGCCTGACTGAAATTTGAAATTTTTTTGCACAAGCCTATATAAATAAAATTCAGATCCACTTCGAGTTAGATTGGGTTAGGCTCGGGATGGGGTGGAGTTCGGGCCGGATCTGTTGAGTTAAGATGGGCCAGGCCAGGTTCGGATCATGTCGGTTTTAGACTTAGATGGGTTGAAATTGGACTAGACATGTTTGGTATGAAAAAAATTGTAGTTGGTATAAATTTGGTGTACCAACCTATTTAGTACAGTTGATGTTTATTGGGATAAATGAAACATACCAATTTAGATCAAAATTTAATTGAGTCATTTTGAGTTGACTCAGACGACATGCTTTTAGGTTGCGTTAAATTTGGGTCAACTTTTTTAATTTAAATGGATTTGGATGGAATTTTTGAATTGGAAAAAAATTGCCATCTTTGGCAGTTACCTCTTATAAAGAATAAAAATTATAAAAACCAGTTCTTGGCATTTCATTTTTAATTAACTAGTTGTGAATTATGTTGCGTCGTCTTATAAAAAAGAAAATGATAATAAAAAGAAAGACTCGTTATAGACTTTTTCAATTTTTTTCTTTATTTCTTTTTAGTGTTTACACTCTTACCTATTTTTAATTAATTAAATAGTTGACTTGTCTATGATTTATCTCGTCAACTCACAGCAAGGATTATTAGTTAATTAGATAAAATCACAAATGGCAATGTTTCCATATGAATTTGCCCATTTTTTAAAATCATGTTTCGACTTCTAATAAAAATAAAAACAATTAAAAAGACAGTTGGTATTTGATTTTGATTTTATTTTTTTTTTAACTCGGACTGCACTATTAATGATTTATTTTTTTTTATAGAAAAACACATTTTGAGCTCTAAATTTTAACGTTTGCTATATTAAATTTATCTACTTTCAAAAGTTAATATTGTACTATTTATTTTTCAAATAATTTACATTAAATTAAATTTATACGTGACTGATAAAATTAAAATGCATAGTTTATCAATCTCACGTGAGATTAACTTAAAGTGATCGTGGGATCACCAAAATATAAAATATTGAAAAAAAAACAACTCATAACGTTTTGCATATCTAAAAAGTTTATATATTTTCTCATTTTTATAATATTTCGGTGGGTTTCACAATCATTTAAGTTAATCTCACGTGTTATTAACAAAATATGAATTTTAATTCTATTAATTTCATTTAAATTAGACATAATGCGAGGATCTAAAAAGTACTAAAATTTAATATCAATATTTAAAAATACAGAAATTTAATATAAAAAAAAGTTAAAATTTAAGGATCCCATAATGCGTTTTTTGATGTTTATATCAATAGCTGTGAATTAGGCTAGGCCTTCTAATAAAAAGGAAAAAATGGTAATTTATTTTTAAAATATTGAATATAAATATATCTTTTAAGCATATTTTGAGCTAAAATAATACTTTTTATTATATAATTGATTTAAATTTATCACCGAAAATAATATAACTCCAAGTAAGCAAAAAGTGTAATTTTGACTTAAAGCAGATTTAAGAGGCAAATATGTTAAAAAGGCAAATTTGACCCTTTACCATTATAAAAATGAAAATAATCAAAGGCTAGTTATGGAATTTCCCATTTTTTTTCTTGAGGAAATTACTCCCAATGTCATCTTTTTAAATTTTCTTTCAAAAATATGCTCTTTTTTTAAAATTTTCACAAATATCACTTTTTAAATTTTCATTTTCAAAAATACCACTTTATTCATATATCATAATTTTACACTTTATATGATAGGATTATTGAGTTCTGCAGCGTCAATGACATTTATGACATTTTACAAATCCCCTTACCGTTATTTAATAAGTGTGATAGATTGATTTGGCATTTTGACAAAAGAGGCTGCTACAGTGTTAAGAGTGGCTACCATGTGGCGTTTAATTTGGGTAGAAGATCTATTATGGAGCGTAACGGCCTTTGGAAGACTCTTTGGAAATTGAAACTCCCTCCAAAAGTTCTTAATTTTCTATGGCGGGTTTGTAGGGATGTTTTACCTGTTCGTGCCAGGTTGGTTCAAAAGGGTATTGATATCAATCCTACTTGTTTATTGTGTAATCAGTTAGAAGATCTTTTCCATGTTTTGTTTGGTTGTCCTTTCACGAAAGATGTTTGGGGTTACTATGATGGTACTCTCCAGTTGTCTGAGGAGTCTGTTTTGAGTATGCTTGCTATGCTTTTTGATTCTTTAAGCTTTAATAAGGTGGAAGAGCTTTGTATGATCTTATGGCAGGTTTGGAATATAAGGAATAAATTGGTGTGGCATAATGAATTAACAGCTCCACATGTGATTGTCCAGACAGCTTTATCTTACTTGGAAGAGTGGAGGGCAGCAAGAGATGTCCTTAATTCTGTGTTTGAGCCAGTGAGAAATAGTGGAAGGAACTCAGAATTGCAGGATGCAAATATGGAGGCTGATTGGTCTTGCAAGGTGGATGCAGCTATCTTTGCTGATAGGCGAAAATGTGGCTTTGGGGCTGTTTTTAGAGACTCCGAAGGGAGGTTTATCAAGGCTATCTCGGGTCATTGGTATGGGGTTTCTTCCTCTCGGGTTGCTGAAGGATTAGCCCTCCGGAGGGTTTTAGCCTGGATTGATTCCAATATGATCTCTTCGGGTATCATCTACACGGATGCTCAGGATGTTTCGTTAGCTATTTGTAATAGTGTAGATGATTTTTCGGATTTTGGTTCCATTATTTCGGATTGTCAATCTTTTATTTTTGGTAGACAAAATATTAAAGTTGCTTGGATTAGCAGGGATAACAATTCTGAAGCACACAACTTAGCTAGAGCTTCAGTGTTGTATAGTCCTACTAAAGTTTGGGATTTTATCCCCTCTTGTCTGTGATCTTTTCTTTTATAAAGGTCATTTTTTCTTCAAAAAAAAAAAATAAAATATTAAATTGAATTAAACCTTTCAACTTCTATTACATTAAAAAAAAACTAATTGAAATTTAATCAAAATATACATAATCAAAATTAAGTTTTGTAAAATGTGAATTTTTTTTTAATTTATTCTCTTTAATTTTAGCTAATAAAGAAAGAAACCTGTAAGTTAACGAACAGGTATAGAAGTTGAGAATTTGTCCAACAGTTTCTTCTACTCACTCTTATCATGGACATGAGATTTCTTTGCTTTCCTTCTTCTCGCTAACTTTTGCCATTATTGAAGTAAAAAGACCTTCTTTACGCTGAGAGCTCTTTGCCTCTCTTTATAAATATATTAGGTTAGGTGTAAATTTAAATTAATTAAATTATTAGTAGATTTGAATACCTGATGAATCATTTGAAAAAAAAAATAATAAAAGCTTCTTTATACCGTGCAACAAACAAGTAATGTATTCTCTTCTTTATCCCATTTTTGGGTCAAACTAAACAAATTACAAACTCAATCCTCTCTTCACATCAATCAACAACAATATTCAAAATCATAAAATTATTTGTGAAGTATTTATATTCCTATCTATTTATTTTGGTTACCTATCTGATTCAAACTTATATATAAATATGATTTGTTTCAAAAGATTTTGATTTATTGGATGTATTTTTGATGGATAGTTTGCAAATTATTCTTGTTAATTTAAAACGAAAATTTATGGATTTAGCTTGTACCTTGTATCCTCATTTGACGGATTTTATGTTATCAATTTAAATCTCAAAAAACAATTATATATAAATTTAATATTTGTATGGGACTTTGAGTAAATTAATATGAAATAAAACCTCAATTCCTTATTTTCTCTGTTCATTCTACTTTAAAAACACAAACCAGTAGCCATCCCTTTTGATAAGCAATAGAAAATAATCACATGTTATAAATACTGGTCTAGGTAAAGAAAAATAAAATTTGAGCTAAATTTAATAATTTTGAACAAACCCATCACTAGCACAAAATGCTACATGTCAATAAAGATTAAGGAAAAAAATAAAAAAGACTCAAGCATCCGTTAGCAAGTATCAACAAAAAAGTTAGTAAAATTTCAACTCGACAATGTACACCATTAAAGAAAGAAAATAGATTTATATTGTGTGTATACTAAATATGTACTTGATATATATTGTTTGTAAACTAAATGTATATTATGCGTACACTAGATGTGTACTAAATGTATATTGTGTGTATTCTATATGTATATTATGCGTATACTAAATGTGTATTAGATGCATATAGTGTGTATACTATATGTATATTGTGTGTATACTAGATGTGTACTAGATGTATATTGTGCGTATACTAGATATGTATTAGATGTATATTGTGTGTATAATAGATGTATATTATTTGTATAATAGATGTGTACTAGATGTATATTGTTCGTATACTAAATATATATTATGCATATACTAAATGTATATTATGCATATATAAGATGTATATTGTGCATATATTAGATGTGTATTATTCGTATACTAGATGTATATTGCGCGTATACTAGATATGTATTAGATGTATATTGTGTGTATACTAGATATATGTTGTGAGTATACTAGATGTATATTGTGCGTATACTAGATGTATACTAAATGTATATTATTCGTATACTACATGTATATTGTGTGTATATTATATGTATATTGTGCGTATACTATATGTATATTATGCGTATATTAGATGTGTACTAGATATATATTGTTCATATACTAGATGTGTAGTAGATGTATACTGTGAGTAAACTAACTGTATATTGTGTGTATACTAGATGTATATTATGCATATAGTAGATGTATATTGTGCGTATACTAAATGTATATTATGCGTATACTAGATGTGTACTCGATGTATATTGTGCGTATACTAAATGTATATTATGCTTATCTTAGATGTGTACTCGATGTATATTGTGCGTATACTAGATATATATTATGCGTATATTAAATGTATAGTTGATATATACTATGAGTAAATTAGATGTATATTGTGTGTATACTAGATGTGTACTTGTTATATACTATGAGTAAATTAGATGTATATTGTGCGTATACTAAATGTGTACATCTAGTACACATCTAGTATATACACTATATACATCTAGTATACGCATTATATACATTTAGTACACATTTAGTATACGTAAAATATAGATCTATTATAAACATAATATACATCTAGTATATGCATACTATTTGAACATTTTTCATGTATGAAGAACAAGAAATCTTATAAATTAATTGTATATGCATATAACTCTTAACACATTGACACGTTACAGTATATATGAAATAATGACGATTTTGTGAAATGCCAGAATTTCGCAGAAAAGCATGAACATTGAACTTGTAACCTAACAAAATATATTAGGTGCTCTCGAAGTTAGTCATGACTATCGGATAGGATATTTTCATACTCAACAATCCAAAAAAATTAAATCAACAGTTTCACACCAATATATTACAATCCCGTTAAAAAATATATAATTAAGCATAGGTTTATGCCCAATGTAGTTTGCCAAACAAGGTTATCATTTATTAGCTTTTTACATCTAAGGCAACCCCAAGATAGAGTTTAGTCAGGTTTATGCCTTTTAACAGCCTTCCTTTCATTTTGTTTCCCCAGCAAAGTTGTTTCCTTAAAAATCAATGCAATCATTTTTTAGTATTTCATGTATACTGTAAAAGCCACGCAACTTACAGAACATTTCTTCTATTTGATCCAAGTATTGGTGATAAAATCATGGAAAGCATTTCGTTCTCTGCAAATTGACACGGAACCATCTTTGTTCAATAAATATTCATCTACTCCAAGTTCGCTAAGAATTGCAATTAACTATCTCTGAATTTCAATAGCAGATGCAGAAAGCCTCCGTATCAAGATCGATCTTCCCTCTTCACAGGGAAAACCTGTGAATCAGATTTCGATTGAAGGAGAGTAGCCGACCGGTGGTCTCAAAATCGATAGAGGGAGAGTAGCTGGCGATCGGTAGAAACTGAAAGTAGTTGTGATCGACAGAGACTAAAAGGTAAAGTATCTGGAAAGTGAAAAGAGGAAAGTTGGGATATATTTGCAATTAAAGGTTGTATAAATGAAATTAAAAGTTTAAAATATTGTATAATTGAAAATTTGTGAAAAACGTTTTTTTTTTGTTTTTTTTATTTGTTTTGTGTATATTTATGTAAAAAGCCCTTTTTTCTTTTGTTGTATAATGTATTAGAGTAAACTCTTAATTCATTTTTATTTAAGTAGTTTTGAATCATTTGCACCTTCATATAGATAATATAGACGAAGAAAAAAAAAAGACTATGTAGACTTTACATTTTCCCCTTAAAAAATAATAAATGAATAAACAAAGACTAATTATGGACTTTCCCATTTTTTTTGGTTCTGTTTTAAGGGAGTAAACTCTTAATTCTTTTTTTATTCATCTAGTTGTGAATCATTTGCACCTAATTCATATAAATAGTAACAATTACAAAAACAAAGACTAGTTATAGACTTTTTTTTTTTTCCTCTTAATATGCTAATTGCTAGAAGTGATATATTGGGTGGGTTGAGCGGTTTTGGATTGGGTCAAAAATAACTTAAAAAGTGTAGGTTATAAATAGATCAAATACCTAAATGGATTGAATGGGTTGGGTCGATTTATGGGCTAAAAACTTTGATCTGTTTTTGAAAATTTAGTATTTTTTGCCATGTAATCTTGAGATTTTTACTCAGCTGCAATAATAATAAATATTTGATAAAAATATTATAAAAATACGTAAATAGGTCGGATGGCCCAAATGAGTCGAATGAATGCCCAAACAGGCCGAAATGTCTATTTTTTAATGAAAAATAATTTTAAATATAATAACGGGGATACTAAAATGATTACTCTAAAAAATATTGGTTCAATCCCAAATAGGTCGGATGGAGGTCCAAACAGATGTGGGTTGATCCACTTGATTCAATTTTTTAACCAAAAATAAAATTATTGATATAATAATAGAATACTAAAATGACTATTATAAAAAAATATTGACCCAAACGAGCCGGGTGATGACCCAAACGGGTCTGGGATGCGAATCAACCCATTGGACTCACTTTTAACGAAAAATAATGCTCGATATAATAAGGGGATACTAAAATAACTACTATAAAAAATGTTGTCCAAATGGATCGGGTGACTTAGATGGACCGAATGGTGGCCTAAATGAGCCAATATGTGAATCGACTGATTTGACCCATTTTTTAATAAAAAATAATAATCGATGTAAAAACGAGATATTAAAAAACTACTCTAAAATTTTTTGGCCCAAATGGGTAAGATAATCCAAATGAGTCATATGGCCCAAATTGATCGGATTGAGGCCCAAACAGGCCAAAATGTGGGTCAAACCATTTTTAACAAAAAATAAAATAAAATAATTATCTCACTACATTAAAACTAGCAAATCTCTAATTAAAGTAGTTGTTCTTATTTCTATCAAAAATCTAAACAATTATTTTCATTTATCTAGTCGCTGAATAATTATGTTTATGTACAATGATGAAATCAATAAAATTAATAGGGGAAAACAATCTTTTAAACATGGAGATTTGCTAACAAAGTCTACTTCATTGGAAAGAAAGGGATGAAAAATAGAACAGAACAAAACCAGATCAAACTAGAGCTTGCCACAAACAATGCCTAATAACTTCATTAGTTACTTGACAAACTCTAATTTCCCTGCTTCTTCTCAATAAAGAATGCTCTATCTGCAACACCATTAAAAAAAATACTAAAACACTTTTTAGTTACAAATTTACAATACAATGAGGTTGTGCTCCTCTTCTACCTATTTAACCTGATGTAAGATAGTACATAATTTTCATTCTGCAAATTACTCCGTACCAATTCTTAGGTTGTTTCATTGATGATAAAACAAAATCAATGGGAGCATCATCAAAAAATTTGCGTCCCAATTTCAAGCCCTTCGATTTTGGTGATGCAAAACTGCACTTTGGTTCCAATATTTGGTTTTTACCCTTCATTTTACAACTGAAACTGATATTTCTTCTAACCTCTGCAATATGCTAAATGGTATCCATACAATCAGCATTGCTCACATTTGGTGATATATATTTTCCAGAACAATAAACTCTAGCATCCTGGAAAACCATAAAACATCTTTCAATTTTAATTTTTAATTTTTGTCATTATTCTTCTATGTAACAAAATAAGTGCTGATTAAAAGTGATGGGGGTGTTTTAGGACCTATACCAAGTTCCTACTTGATTCTGGTTCCAAATTTAAAGATATCATTGTGCAATATGAAATAGGAAATTGATTTTTGCTAGTAAAATGGAATTAAAGATAAATCCTATGAGTATGGGTTGATTTTTAGTGATTTTTATAATGTTGCAGCAAGGCAAGAGTTCTTCATGGGGAACTGTGCTAGTAGTCTAACAAAGAATCATAATCCTATTTTTTATCTGAAGCAATCAAATTACCTCATATAGTAAGTCCCATCTGGTAGAAATATTCTATTCTTGAATTTTCATCATTATGCAAATATGTAACAGGATTACCAAGCTTGTATCCCTAATTCAAATTTAGTAATAAAGCACTAGCTTGTATATGTTAGAAAGTTAACTGCACTGCTGCATCCCATTAAGCAGTATTTAGCAAAAGTCTTCACAGTCCTAGGCTGACTAGACTAGAATAGATAGCACAAATCGGAGGAGCGAAGGGAAGTTCTTCCTTAGTACCTTCAGTAAATGAGTAGACAATCCTCACCCACTCGTCCTGCCCATTAGATTCTTCATGAGGAGCAAAGCAGCTCGAAGAGGAGTTAAAAAGCTCGAGTGAAAACGAGAGGAGTGAAGTGACTTATCATACAAAAATAACTAATAACACATGGGCTCTTGAATTTAAAAACTGATAAATGCCAGTTTTGAGGAATAATATAATCATAGCTGGACTTTTAGTTCATAGTAAATGTACTTGAAGATTCAAATATGGCTTGTGTTTAACCCTGTTTCCTGCAACGAAATCACCAAAAAAAAAAATTCTCTTCATCAGTTTTTACAGGATAAAACTCACAATCATCTCCGAAAATGCTACTTGCCCATCAAATCTAATCTTGGCAGGAAATTTCAATTGCTTCTATTTTAAATCATAACCTTGGCACAAAATTTTATTGCTAAATCAAATAATTTGAATTCGATACATAATTTCCTTTATTGGCATCTTAAATCATGAACACGACCAACTGATTTGTAGTGAGAGTGAGAAACAGTACCTTAGCCTAGTTGCCTCCATCTGAGAGCACTAGAACTTGACGCTGCCGGTGGTGATGGAGGAGGAAGTGTGGTGATTTTTGACAAAAGAAAGTGCAGTGACTGGTGATAAGATACTGGCGAGACGATGAACGCTTACCGATTTTGAGATCGAGAGAGAGAAAAGGAGGGAATAAAGAAATAGAAATGAGAGGAGGAAGGGAGGCTAGGCAACCCGTTGGGCATAAGAGACATGCCCAAACGAGTTGAATCTTTGGTGGGTAAGTTTTGGGCGAGTTTAGATGGATAATTTTTTAGTTGGGTTGGGTTTGGCTTAGCATTTTTTGGGAGGATTTGGATGGGTTGTTGGGTTTGGATCCATTTTCACAGGCCTACTAATCACCCCTTCATCTTCCAATTGATTGTTATACCACCCCTTAACTTAATATTATCCCAATTAAACACCCCAACTCAACAAAATTATATATTATAAACATTTAGATGATGATGTGGCATAAAATTAGTTGAAATGGCAACAACAATTAATTTCATGCGCATGACACCTTTTATAAAAAGAAAAAAGGAAAAAGAAAGAAAGATTTGCTTTCTCGTTTCTCTCTCTTAAATGGTTAATGGAATTGCTGGACGATTCCGTTGAGTTTTAACTGTAATTTGAGTTCTTGAATCTTTGCGGCAACAAAATTGAGTTGGTCAGCAACATTTCTTCTTCTCATAATGGCGTCCTTGTGAGCTGCAGAGACAAAGTCTGCTGATTCTCAAGAGCGTTGGAGCTTCTTAGAGATTTGGGCCTTTGAAATTGATTCTCTTTTGATGAGAATTGCCTCTTAGAAATCACAACATATTTTTCAATTAAAAGTAAAGGAAATTCTTATTTAGAGATTTCATAGTCACATCTCAATTTTCTTTTAACCAAAACTGATAATAATAATTCATATAATCTCTCAATAAATTCAAATAACCAATTGAAACACAAACCTACAAATTCTTAAATAAAAAACACATCAACTGTAATTCATGATGACTGTCTAAAAATTACGGGCAATCATCTTAAACTGGTCACCTAAAAGCAAAGAACTCCAGTGGATTTTTAACAAGTGAAACTCCGACGTTCAAGTCAGAAAATTGATGAAAATGAGAAAAAGTGTGATGAAATTGGGAAAAATATCAAAGTGATCAACATACCTGGATTCCCTGCTATTTATAGAGTCAAGATAATATAGTCTAAATAGGAGTGTATTTCCATGTCTAGGCAGTATTTCAAATTAAGTAATATTCCTAATCAGATAGGGTCCTTATCAATTCTTGATTTGTAGGATTAAATAAGGCAAAGCCCTCAAAATTTCCGTTATGATGAAATTGGAATCTTATAAGGACTCTGAACGTGTCCTAAGTAGCGAAAACTCTTCTAGTCGCATTCGGATATCGAATTGTATGAAGTAACCTGAGCTATATGGTGGAACCAAGCTACTTGGAGGATGAATGTTTCGATGAGCTCGATTCTTCGAACTCGATAATTAATTGTCCGATTATCATAAGTCCCCCCCACAGTGTAACACCCTATACCCGTAAGTGATATGGATACCGAATGCTACAGCACTGTACTGACATACACTACCGTGCACTTAACAGATTCGTAGGATTTTATTTTTTTTAAACCGATTATAATATTACTTTAGTTATCTAATTCTATTGACAACATTAGATAAATCTATAAACTCACTTATCTCATTTTAACTTATTAGCCATTTCGTCGATTGATCTACAATTGTCTTAAGTTGCTATTCATTTGGTCAATTTTGCGTTAATATAACACTTCACATTTTCATTATTATTTTAGCCATTTATGTTAACCTGACTTCTATAGGTTATTAAATATACCATTATCACAATCACGGACATTCTAGGCACACAATATAATCGCTACACATAACACTAAGCTAGTGCCAGACTATAACAGTCTATTACAAACCAGTACCCAAGACTCAAATATGAGTTCATATACATGCCCAAAAAATACTTAACATACTTAAAACTCTCCAAATAATTCTTCAATTCAGCTCCAAAAAAATGTGAGGTATGCTACCTCAATGTTCTAAGGGGTACCTATACGCAATCAAATAAAATTACGTGCTGAGCATTAAATATGCCTAGTGGTAATTGCAATTTCAGGTATTTTCACTAAATTAATTATCATGCATAAACCATATTTATATTAATATAATATAATAATCATAATAAAATATTATTTAATTCATTTATCAATTATGCATGTAATAACATATTTAATTACCATTAAAATACATAATTAAGGATATTTATGCAATTAGTACTCATAATAGACCATAATTACCATTTTGTCCCTAATCTTAACAAAATTACAATCAGGTCCTCAAGTTTTACCAAAATTACAGAAATGCCATAACTTCATTTTACTTACCCCTTTTTAACCACTTTTTGGCATACAAATTACCGTTTAGTCCCTAAACTACCAATTTTATGCCAAATTACATTTTAATCCTCAACTTTCACCAAAATTATGAAAATGCTATCAATTCATTTTATTTACCTATTTAACCTTTATTTAACTTGCAAATTATGGTTATGCCCTCTAGTTACCAATTTCATGCTAAATTGCATTTTAGTCCCTAAAAAGTAGCTAATTTCCATATTTAGCCAATTAATTATATTTTTACCCTTATTAACCTTTATTAACTTAGAAATGGTCAAAATTACCATTAATCCTTCAAAATTTTTATTTAATTCCAATTATGTCCCTTTTTTATACAATTATCATTTTAATTACAAATTAACCATTTTAAGCTCATTTTTACCATTATGCCCCTGTATAAAACTAGCAGACATCTATGATCGAGATAAATGAGATGTGAACCCGATAGATTCAATGCAAAATAGAGGAATCCCATGGGACCACCCCTATAATATAGACAATAGAAATACAAATTAATTAATACAGTATTGTGATGCGCGCCGAACTTAGCAAAGGCCCTCATAGGCGAGACCCGCTTTTAGGGCTCGAGAGATTGGTTGGCATCTTTTTTGATTTTGGACATCACGAGACATTTTGGACGCCTCCTACCCAATAGAATATTGGGAGGATCATCTAATCTCGTGACACCTTTAGGCACCTTGAGGTATTTTGGAGTCACCACCCAATTTACAAGAAATTGAAAAAGGTTTCTAACCTCAATGGTCTTAAACCAGAAAAAGTGTTCGGAACTTTACTTTTATTAATGATTTAAGTTAAATTTTATAAATGGGTTTTTTAACAAAACAAAATTCCATCTCTCATCTCACGCGATCATGCATTGAATTTAAAGCCCACTTCATTCACGTTGGAAAGCAATAAATAAAGCGATAAATAAATAAATAAATTACAAGGATAAAATTTGCCCAAAAGTTAAATTACAAGGGCCCCGACACGAATAAATAAATATTTTACAAAAAAGGAATAAAATATATCATACATAAATCGGGTTATTTTTTGGATTTTAGGAACATCATTTCCTTTTTATTGACTTAAAAAATTAAAGAACTATTTTTAAGCATTTATTAAAAAAATCAGGATGAGTGATCCCATTTTATGAAATTGGTTCTCCATTTGAAAGGTGAGATTTTAGGGGACGAAATAAGACATTGGTCCATTTTATTAGGTGAAATCCCAATTTGTTAATACAAATATTGTCGGTGATTTATATTCAAGCGTGCATAAAAATGATCAATTTAATGTGCAATACACAAATACAATTATTAAATCAAAGGAAAGCAAATGTGGAATTTAAACATGCAAACCAAGGTTCTGAAGGTATTGGATTTCTTAGCCCTCCGGCTCGCCCAAAAGTATCACTCATGGTGGAAGCAAATCGATTTTGAGGCGATAAAAAAGAATAAAATAAAATGTTAGTAAATTAAATCAAATAATATAAACAAGCAATTAATTGAATAAATTAAACAATTCAAATAATCAATTACACAATCAACTAGACAACATGACAATCAATTAACCTAATTAAATATAATTCACCAATTAAATCAATTAAATATAAATAATTAATCAAATTAATTAAAGATGAATAAATAACCAATTAAATCAATTAAATATAAAAAATCAATTAAATTGATTAAATAAACAATCAATTAAATCAATTAAATATAAATAATCAATTAATTATAAATAATCAAATAATAATAATTAATAGAATTAATTGAACAAAAACCAAAATTAACATTTGCATCAATAGGAGAAAAATGATCAAATAAGACAAAAGTTGCATGCTAAAACAAAACAAAGCAAAGGAAGAAAACAACATAAAAACACAGTTGTGTTTACCTAAGGAACACAAGTGGGCGCGGGCAGTGTAGAAACACAGCTGTGTTTCTCACGGAACACAGCTGTGTTTTTCACTCTGTCCGGAAAAACACAGATTTTATCTTTAAAAAGCCAAAATTCAACAAACAAACATTATACTAATTTAGATTAGGTTCATATTAATTACAACAAGCAATTAACAACCTGATAGCTAGATTAAATATTAAATTAACTATTAATAATAAATCTCATCACACAAATGAATAAACAACTTAAATTGATTCATATTTAATTACAACAACAACAACAACAACAACAAAAACAACAATAATAATAATAATAATAATAATAATAATAATAATAATAATAATAATATCTAAATAAATAAATGAATGGATGACGTGAATTAATAATCAAATAAATTAAATATTAAATGCATATTACACATGAATTAAGTAATTAAACAAATGGAAGAAATAAATATGCAAATATGTGTGTGCTAATAGCCATGAGATAAAAACAAAAGGTTGGCCATATGTGAGAAGAAGAAAACAAATAAATGGAATGAGAAAAACACATGCATGCAAAAATGACAGTGGCCAACTTATTTCAAAATCCATGCTAAAAATAAGTATTAAGAACTATACAAACAATAGAATGAAGATCATAAAGAAAGATAACACCAAAAAGTCCACCTCATTAAAAGAAAAATAAACGGAACTAACTGAAAATGGCCAGACACGAAAAAAATTCAATATACAGCTAAAAAAACCGTCGGAAACTGGCTAACACAAACGCATTCAACCAGGAATAAGCTAATGCAGCACACAGCACCTTAACCCAATGTTTTCAGAACCGGACCGGACATTGACTCGGCTTACCAACTGGGTCATGGGTCAACTGGTTCAAGCGGGTTGACTCGGAGTTCTTTTCTTTTTTTTTTAAATATTAGTATAAGTATTTATAAACAATTTAAAAATATGACATATAAAAAATACATTCAAATAACCTATTAATTATCAAAATCAATATAAAAATAGTAATTTCAAGTCCAACAAAGTTTGCAAATATGAAAATTAAATAAATTGTTCAAATATAAATAGTAAATATCTAAATAAATTCACATAATATCAATAACAACAACAAGTATTTAAATAAATTCATTTGACTCTAATCCTCTTCATCTTCCTCTCCATCTCCATCTCCTTCTTGATTTTCAACTAAACTATGCTCCATAACGTCTAAAATTTATTTAAAAAATACATAATTAAATATAACTATACACAATTTTCAAAATTCTAAAATAAAATCATATATATTATTATAATAAAAACAAACCTTGCACACTTGAAGCTCCATCATCTTTTGGATGTTCTTCAACCATTCTCTCAATCTCATCAAAATCAAGCTCTCCTTCTTCTCCTTCTTTTTCCACAATCCAAAATTTGGTTTTCTCAATTGATTCATAATCAATTGGATCATATGCTTTCTTAGAATTTGTTAACCTAATAATTATAAGCAATCATAATGTTATTTTGAGACAACACATAAAATATGAAGACAATTTTACGGACTATAAACAACTCACCTATTTTTCAATCGTAAGTTGTAGTGAACATAAACAAGATCATTCAATCTTTGATGTTCCAATCTATTTCTTTTTTTAGTGTGGATGCGTTCGAACACATTCTAATTGCGCTCACATCCGGAAGAAGAAGCAGTTTGGCTAAGAATTCTTATAGCCAACTTTTGCAAATTTGGAACATCGTAACCAAAAAATCTCCACCATTCATTTTTTATTAGATATGAAAAGTAAATAATATTAAACTTTTATTAGTTTTCAGAACTTAATATATATACAAACACACATGAAATGCAGTATTATGGAATCTATACTTACCTGGTCTAGTGTTTTTGCTGCAAGCAAGTGCCCTTGGACGAGAAAAGCCCATCTCACGCTCTCGAAAAATTCTTAACTCATCAAGTGTTGGTATACTGGTACTATTAGAAATATCCTCTAACTTATCAATCACATTCAAAATACCACGCATAATCTCTGACTCCTTACAGAAAGATGATTGATCGTATTGAAAAGCAGGATTCAAATAATACGCTGTTGCATGAAGATCTTGGCGCAACATTCGATCCCATCTACCATCTATAATCTCAATGTAGGGCTTATATAATTTTTTCTTATTTTTGAAAACATTCATAATCCCCATACGTGCCCTATACATGCCCTCATAAATATATCCCAAAGATGATTTTTCTTCAGTATCACATATCCTCAACAAGCGTATCAATGGAGTCATAATCCTCACAATCATCAAACAATTTTCCCAAAAATTTTCATCGAACACAATTTGCTTTACTTCCTTGGCTTTTTGCAAATTTAAAATTTTTTTATATTCAGCACAAACAACCAAAGCTTGCAAATTATCCTTATGTTCATGCAAACTTTGCAAAGCAATAAAATTTGTTGCAAAACGAGTTGCACCAGGACGGATAATTTCTCGCCAACCCTCTCTTTTTCTCAACTAATTCAAGGTTACCTTATGGTTGTATACAAAAACAGTCACTTTCGAAGCAAGAGAGGTTAAACTTTCAACTGTGGGCATTTGTCCAATATTTTTCAATATTAAATTAATACAATGAGCTGCACATGGCGACCAGAAAATAAAAGAATATTTTTCCATAAGTTTAAAGCCTACAGCTTTATAATTGGCTCCATTATCTGTCACCATGTGAACCACATTGCGAGGACCAACCCACTCAATAATTTAAGAAAATAGATTGCATAAATTTTCAGCATTTGTGTAAATATCAGAAGCATCAACCGATTTAACAAATGAAATCCCTTTTGGACAATAAACCAAAAAATTAATTAAAGGCCTTTATCTATTGTCTGTCCATCCATCTCCCATTATCGTGCAACCGGTATCAGCCCAATTATTTCTAATATCATCAATGATCAATTTGACATGCAATTTAGCATCTTTCAACAAATTCACTCTCAAATCATGATAAGAAGGAGGTTTATATCCATGACCCATGCTGATTATTCTATCAATAACATATTGAAAATAAGGTGAATTCACAGCATTAAATGGAATACATGCATCATAAAATCACAATGCAATTGCGAAATCAGTTTCATGCCATTTATCCTTACTTTGCATGCATGCTTTAATACTAGGCTGAGATGGATCACTTACACCTTTTTCGAAATACGATTCAATGCTAGTTAATGCCATCCTCTTTCCTTTCGAAATCTCTTTAGTTGTAGAAAAAACTTCTACATCATCCTCTTGCATTAGCCCTTTCTTTTTCTTGGCCTTTTGCAAATTAGCATCCAATGCTCTTTTCATTTCAAACCAAACTTCTGCACTAACTTTCTTACACCCATCAATGTTTCCTTTTTCTCCAGCAAGATGTTGTTTCATTCTATTAATACCCCCATCATGAATTTGTTTTTGACAAAATTCACATATTAATACCTTTCTACCATTTGCATTTGTTGCTTCGGTGGCATATTTTCATGCCGCATTCGTCTTTTGTCTAATTGAACGTGCTGAGGAAGGAGTTGAGGATTGTGTTTCATAATTTGGTGTGGTAGATTGTGTTTTCGCCATAATTTCCTAATAAATTAATAATAAAAAATATCATTATAATGTATAATCGAATATAACAACACAATATACACACAAGTGAAAGAAATGAGGGAGAATGCTCATAATTTTACCAAATCAAGCTCATTGAAAAAGAAAGTTAAAAACAATTAGTCCAAGGAAATCACAAAGCCTAAACCATATGCCTAAATGTAAATGCACATATTTAAATGCGGTCAAACAAAATTTTGCTTATATAATTGCTAAAATTTCGATTTAAGTTCGAGAATCTAATAATTCTTTCAAACACAAGTCAACTATAACACAAGTTATTTTCCAAAAGTAGCTAGAATTTATAAACATGGATATCAATATATTGATTATTCACATTGTGTCCTTGTCAATTTGATATTATGAATTAGAAAACAAAATCCCCTTCAACATTGACCATAAATATATAAAAAATAATTATTTTTTAATTTATAATTAAATGGTACAATAATTAATTAATTTCTTGTTTAGAATGATATGCATAACATAGAATTTTGGACCATTCATGAGTGGTCCTAATTGCAAATATTTATTTATACTGAACATTTTTATTTTCTTAAAGCTAAGAAAATGGAGTTAAGTTCCAAAATATATATGGTCTAGTCTGCTCATTATTAATTCCAGCACCCATCAAACTGTACATATTGATATTGAACATGTTTTTTGGTCAAAATACTTTTATTATACACACAAATGCACAAATGCCAAAGGTAGTAGAGGAAAATTGGAACATGTTGACCATCTCAAGAATTTAACTTACTTAAAGTGATGATTTTCCCATCTGTCCCCGAATGCCATTTTTCAAACACTTTTATTTGGGTTGAATTCAATGGAAGCATCCAAAAAGTTACAAAATCAATTATATTCAGTTAGAAATTTTTTTAATTTTATTAATGCCAACGATTGTTTTACTATGGGGAAGCAGTTTTGTTAAACAAAAATGAATCAAATAAATTGTGAAGCCATCAAAGAAAGAAAGGAGAAAGAACAAGTTAAGTGAAAAAAATTACAGCAGATAATACATTAAAACATTCAGATAAGAACAGAAAATCCAAAAGTTAAATTAAATCATTGCAAGTTGTTAAAAACAATCAACCAAAAGTTTATCATACATGGATGATAAGCTAGGGATGTGTGATTATCTGGTTAACAATATAAAATCCAATTTTAACAGAGTAATTTATGGCCCCCACTGTATTTGCTATCATGTTTCAATGGATTAAGTTTGGTTCTATCATTTTGGGTTTGAGTGCTAGCTTTTCTGATGAGAATTGAATACTGTTAAGGTTACTCAAATTCGAATGAACAAGGGAATGACTAAATAACAGATTAATGCACTTCTATAACACTTCTATAACAGATTAAATCAAGGATCATAAATGCAAAATTTGAGCTAGTTAATAAATAAACTTTAGATCACCAGTTAAAAATAGCAAAAAACAGCAACTAACAGAATCGTAAAACCCATCAACTGAAGAAAAAAAATACTAGAATTTCTTGAGGAATGAGGAACAGCAGGGTGTGGCGGTCCGACGATGGCGGTGCGGTGGTCGATGATGCGACGGAGTGAAGAAAATGCAAAAATGAAGTTAAGAAAATGCAAAAATGGAGTGAAGAAAAAATGAAGAAGGAGAAATGAAAGTCCCGTTTGCTACTTTTGCCCTTCTGCCCTAATCCCTTTTATTTTTTTGCTTTTTTTTCCACCAAATGACAACGTTTGGTGTCTTTGGGGAAAAACCGGGTTGTTCCCGATTTGCCGGTTCTTTTCGGTTCAATCCGGCTCAAACCGATTTTAATCACCTTTCGTTTTTTAATGCTATGAAAATCGAACCAGCTGCCGGTTCCCGATTTAACCGGTTCGATCGGTCTGTCCGGTCCGGTTTTCACAACATTGCCTTAACCACAGCAAGATCTGGAAATAAAATCAGCTATATGCATGCGCGACTGAGTTGAAAAAGTTTGTGAATGTAAGCTCTACAAAGAAAAGAGAATCCGTATGATGCAGAGTCATCAGCGAGATCAGAGACAAGAAAGGTGGAACCAACGAGCTGAAGCTGAGCAAAGATAATATGAGGGAGCTGGGCACGATGTCCAGCTTCCGCCAAAAATTAAAAAAAATATTTTTAGTCTTCTTTTTGAGCCAAATAGAAAACAGATACAAGATTCATATCATAAATCACCAAGAACTCATTTATTTTCAAAGTAAATGAAATTTAGCCAACAAAAGAGGGAAATAAAAAAAATCTATATTTTAGAGAGAAAGAACAAAGGTTGAAGATAATGAATAGTATTTTTCTGATCTTCATTGTTCTTTAGCTTTTTAATTCATGAAAATATTTGCAAGCACTAAGCAAACTCAATATTAATAGGAACAAATCATTACTATATAATATTATCAATCAAAGATCTGAACAAATGAAATTAAAGTTAAGCAAAAAAGATGAAAAATGGACATTTACATACTAAACGCTCTATTCATTGGCTAAAAATCTGAGCTTTTATGTTACCTTCATATCTGTGTTTGGGATCAAAGAATTTAAGCACTTCGGGCTCTCTTCGGGTCTGCTCTTGGCTCTCGGGTCCGCACTCTTTGCCTTGGTTTTCCCTCTCCTTTGCTTTCGGGTTTCTCTCTCTCTTTTTCTCTCTTTTTCTTTCTTTTTCGGGTCTCCTTTTCTTTCTGGCGGCTCCCTTACTCTCCTTCTATTTTTTTTTGTTTGTTTTTCTGCCGCCTCCCCCTATTAGGTCTAGGTTAGTTTGTTTTTATATCTTAGTTTTTAGGTAATTTACCTAAATACCCTCTTATTTGTGCTTCTTCTTATCCTCCTTTTTTATCTTTATGTTTCTAATTATCATATATTCTAATTAATTAATCTCTCTACTTACCTTCTAATTTATTTTCTCTTTAATTTAATAATCCTATAATATGAATTAATTAAATTAACCTAATCTTAATTTTAATTTTAATTTTTATTATTTTATATATTTTTTTATATAAATTTTTTATAGAAATTATTAAAATTTGCCTAAAAAATCCTGTAGAAACCCCAGTCCATAGAGAGCCATAGTGCTTTCATTATCTATCTATTTTTGAATAAATATTATCATTATTAGGTAATTCTGACCAAATCTGCCTCAAGACCCGGTGTCTACAAGTATTAAGATAGAACAATACATAATAGAACCGTCATTAGCCTATAGTAAGTGAGATATCATGCTCACACCCATGGTTTAATTGTCCCTCTGGCTAGCCACTCTATCCTGAGCCAGACTTGACTACTAGATTATTACATTGGGCATCATTATTACATTTTTCACATCTTTAAGTTATCATACATACATTTCATGGAATTTCATCATAGTATTCCATTCTTTTCCATACTATTCAATCACTATACATTTCATTTTCATTCTTATGCCATTGTATGTCATTAAAGTCATCATGTCACCATAATATACACATGTATGACATTTGGCCAATATACCATACATCCATCATAATTTCTTTTTATCTCATTTATCATCCATTTAGTAAGATTACATGTTGATTAACATAGCCATACCATCAATTCACATCAAAAAAATCAAAATCATGTCTTTCACATATATATACCATTCGGCCTACGTGATCAACATCCATTATGATTATTTTTCTTTCTCTTACACATTCAATTACTTAGATCTCATGTCAAACATTATGCATACATCATTAAAATGACATAAACATCATAACATACCATGGGAACACATGTATATACCATTCAGCCACATCATATCATCATCACCCATGTTTTATTTTCTCATTTTAACCATTCAAATCATCATTTTTAACCTTCCTAAGCATGATTATATGGTTAAATTCAATCAAATATGCCTTAATCACAGACTTTGTTCATAAATATAACCTAAATCCATACTTTTAATATGGAAATACACTACAAAAAAGGGTGATTAGCGACTGCAATTTCAGTCGCTAATCTTTATATTTTAATCGCTAATTAGTTATAGCGATGGGACGATGAACTGTCGCAAATACAGCCATCGCAAGCAATTTAGCGACTAAACTGAAAAACAGTCGCTATTTTTAGCGACTAAATTTAGTCGCAAAAATTATACTTATCCATCGCTAATAAGCAAATAAAATTAGTCGCCAAATGAGTTTTTTTAAATTAGCGACTAAAATTGTAGTCGATAAAAGTTGTCGCTATTTATTAATAACATTTGCGACAGACAGTCGCCCAATATTATCGGTCGCTAAAAATTAGCGACTATTTAATCGTCTATCGCTAATCCGTTGTAGTATATATTTTATATTTAGCGATGGATTTTTTTGTCGCAAATCCGTCGCTATATTTCTGAATTTTAATATTTTTTTTATTTTCATAACATTACATATCATTGGACATTGAAATAAATTAATATGTACACTACGATAACATAAACATTCATATGAATATAAATGTAAATTATAATCAAATTTATAAATATATAATCTAAAATATATATAATTAATATTAATACATATTGCATATCTAATTAAAAGTACTCGAAAAGTGAATAAATTTATCGTACCACATAATATCTTCTTAGATAATAAATTGTACTGATAATAATATCATACAAAAAAAGATATGTAAAGTAATTTTTAGGTAGAGCCACCACTACCAAAATGAGAATCATCATGCGGATCAAGACTGTGTGCACCTGAAAGGCCAACATCATCATGTGGTGCAGGTGATGCAGTAGTGGTATTGGGCTAAGTGGCTGGTGGCTGAGGGGCCAAGTGATGAAGCAATGAATGAATAGTTCATGTGATAATCTCCTCGACATCTTCCTTTGTCAAGCAGGTACCAGCAGAATGACAGGCAGTGCTTATACCAGCAGCACATGATGGTCCGGATGCATAAACACCAGGTGGCACATATGAGCCAAGTCCGTATATTGTTTTCCTTTTATTGTATCGTGCAGCCTCGATGAACAACTGCAACTCATCAACGGATGACTCATCTTGCGATATCTCAGATCAGAGTTACTCATATCTCTCCTATAAAATGACAACAATTTTTAGTAAACGTAAATATAAGAACAACACATATTTTACAACGATTTAGCATTTGAATAACTTAAGACATTATCAAAAAATAAAATACATGTTACTTACATGCACCTCCCTGCTACGATCCGCCACATAAGTCTTTCCATCATGATTTATGGTATGTGTGTGCAGATAGGCCTCGGGAATTGTAGGTGGTCGGCCCAACTCCTTCACCTATATCATGTTCAGTATAAAGTAGTTATTGAAAAAAATAAAGATGAGTTAAAAAGATAAAATTTTCTCGTATTATTAAAACATGCACTTGCATTATTTTCCTTTGTTATCCTATTTTATTACAATATATAAAGTGAAAAATTTTTTAAAAATCATTGAAAATTTTGGCATAACCTCCCCATATTATTGCCATCCTCCTGTAAAGAAAAATTCATTTTACACTTCTAAAAATCACAAATCTATTTCAATCTCCTCAACAAACTCCAACACAATTTTTCCATCCTCCTCTACATATATATATATATATCAATCAATATATAATGTCAAGAAATTCGCATGTCTATCAAATTCATTAGTTAATCGGTTGTATATAATCCAAATTCAAAAGGCAAACTGTTTCCCAAGTAATATATAAATTGAACAATTTTCAAAAAATCAATGAAAATTTTGGCATAACCTCTCCATATTATTGCCATCCTACTGTAAAGAAAAATACGTTTTACACTTCCAAAAATCACAAATTTACTCCAACCTCATCAACAAACTCCAACACAATTTTCCCATCCTCCTCTACATATATCAATTAATATATTGTCAAACAATTCGCATATCTATCAAATTGAATAGTTGATTGGTTCTATATAATCCAAATTCAAAAGGCAAACTGTTTCAAAAATACTAAAATGAACATATCAATTGGCAAACATCATGGAAATTGAAAAGCACTAATATAAAAGTATAATTTAATTCTCTTATAATTAAAGTACTTACCAGTCGTGAGATATGCTCACCAATAGAAATGGTACCACTGATGTATGATCCAGAAGCCTTATCTTCAGACCCTCCATAACGATTGATCTTTTTTTGAGCAGAAAGTTGAATGCGTGGAGGAAGATTAAAAAGCTGAGTCCAGCTAATCCATGCAGCCTCTGGAAAATCTTTAGGCGTTTGCTTGGCGATCTTTATGTGATACACATAATCTTTATAGTTTTGTGCAGCTTTTGTTTCCCAACCTGCCCTAACAGGACCATTTGCTGCAGCATCCCAATGGCACCTTTTCTGCATTTATATTTCAGGTGGTTCATTAGTATTTATAATCATAGATTAATGCAATATAAAATGAATACTAAAATTTGTAATGAGAAATTACCATTGATTTTCAAATAAATATATATATATATATATACCTTGAACTCTCCCCAATAAAACTCCTTGATTTCTCTAGCAACCTCCTTCCAACTAACTCCATTTATGTCTGTCCGCTGATGAAAGCTGCTGGTTATAATCTTAAAGCATTGGGAGGAAGGTTCCAACCTGCAAAGTATGTAATATAAAAGCAATGTGGTTAAACATGTTTTTATAAGTTATTCACAATTTGTATGGATGAATACTCGCATGCCCTTTTGATTCACTGTAATGTACAATCGACTAATATTTTCACTGGACACTTCACATGTAGTCAATGTACTGTTGTTGGTTGTGTGCGGACTAGGAGTTGATGCAGATGGTGCAAATGTCATAGGAGGCGATGGTTCATTCCCAGATGTATCCCGGGATATTAGGCATATCTCCAAAAGGTGGAGTTGTGGAATCCCCTCCAGATCATCCTCCCCGATGACCTCGACCAGTAAGTCCTCATCCTCTACCACGACCCATACCTATACAATGGTGAACTATACATGCATGTATATAACATATATAACTTATAATTGAATAAGTGCATGTAAATATTTTTCCAACTAATAAATATAATAAAAAAATTTTAACAAAACATTGTCCTCTGAAAACTACACATAATCAATTAGTCACTATCTGATGAATCTTGGAATTCCTCTTCCTTGTCCTCATTGTTATCATAATCTGTAAATTCCTCTTCTTCTTCATCCACTTTAAGTTGTTGTTCAAATTCATCAGTTTTATCAATTTCAATAACCACTCCTGTAGGGTCACACAAGTCTATATCCTCTTCATTACTAACATCCATTGTTATCTCATGCTCAGTTACTTCATCAACTTGGAATGCATTAGGATATGCAGGATCACTATCATCTCTAACATCTGATGTCACTATGAACTCCCTTGGTTTAACCGAAAACACAGCTAACCAGTTAGCTCTATCAAACCTCAAAGAAGGATATCTTGCATAATACACTTGAGTTGCTTGCATCGCTAGGATAAATGGTTCATATTTGTTGAACCAATGATGCTGGTTTACGTCCACAATTCTATATTGGCTGTGAATCTTGAGACCAATATCTATAGTGGGATCAAACTAATGACACTTGAATAATATTGTCCGCTTTATTAGTAATGAAGGATACTCTATCTCTATGATCTCTTCAATCCATCCATAATAATCACCAACGTTGTCACCTGAGTTGGACCCTTTTACACAAACTCCACTGTTCATTGAACGTCTCCCAGAACCATGAGTTTTAGTGTGAAATTTGTATCCATTAACAAAGTAAATCGCATAGCACTTCACTCTCCATAATGGTTTTTGTGACAAACTATAGAGGTATTCATTGTCAATTCCATTGTAACGGACCTAATTTTAAAAAATTAAGAAGTTAAAGTTAGTAATGAATATATCTTAATTGCTATTTATGTGTTATACATGTAAATGATGATGGCCTTACATATAATTCGAACCAGTCTGCAAAGTAGTTGTCAATATTTGCATCAAATTGACTTGGTGTAAGATCAGGATGCTTCTGACATAAATTCTCACAATATATACTTCATTATAGCACATTTTAAAAAAATTAACCACTTTTACAGAAAGCAGATATATCTGGTAACATAATAAAATATTTATATATATGTACCTCAAGTATGGAGAAACCTCCTCACAATTTAGTAAAATGTACGTATGAGCTACATTATACTCCTCTGATGTTAATGCGTTGTGACGAAGTTTTGAGCATGTTCGACCCGGGTAAGTAAAAAAAATTTAATTTCCACTGATGTTTTCTCCACAATCTCCATCATCATTACGAGGAGGACATCGGTTTATAGTACTGACATGAGGTTCAAAGTAATGCAAAAAAAAAAAATTGATGACTCTGAGAGTAAGTATGCATTGCAAATAGATGCCTCAACTGTTGCTTTGTTACCAATCTGTTTTTAAGAGTTCGAAGGAACTTGCAAACGAGTATAAAGAACCAATTTAAATATGAATTTGTACCTAAATATTTACTGACACAATATTTAGAGGTATTAATATTTACCTCTCAAATGGATACATCCATTGATATTGTACAGAACCAGCAACCCTTGCTTCATAAGGTAAATGTATTATTAAGTGCTCCATTAAATCAAAGAAAGACGGAGGAAATATCTTTTTGAGCTTGCAAATGATTTGTGGGATGTTTAATTCCAATGCCTCGATGTCTTCAACACGTAGAGTACTAGATGTCAAATCCTTAAAAAATAAGCTTATCTCTACAAGGACCTACCACACATTTCCAGGAAGTAACTCGCGAAAGGCAATAGGAATCAATTGTTGCATAAATATATGGCAATCATGGCTTTTCATGCCTAATAATTTGAGATTTGTCATGTCAACACAGCGACCCAAGTTTGAAACATAGCCATCTAAAAATTTAAGTTCTTTCAACCACTCAAACAGTTCTTTTTTTTATTCCTTATCCAATGTGTAACATGCTTTTGGATATTTGCCACTGTTTGAATCCATTGCCAACTCTAAACGGCAATAATATCTCACTAAATCTGAACGTGATTTCGCATTATTTTTGTTTTTGCCTTTGATAAGTTCAAAATATATGTTGTTTTTATATGAATTTCCAGTTTACTTTTGAGTTTAAAAGTTCCTATTTCAGTATATTTTTGTTAAAGTTTTATTAGATATTGTCTGATATACTAAAGTAAGATTTTATGTTGTTTTTGGAGCTTTTAGGAAGCTTACACGGCGGTAAGGGTCATCCATACCGCCGTGTACCACGAAAATGTCACAATGCAGATGAAGGGACTTACACGGCGGTAAGGAACATCCATACCGCCGTGTATCACGAGAATCAGCACTTACGTAAGGGTCCACACGGCGGTGAGGAATCCTCATACCGCCGTGTAAGACGTAAAAATTCCAACAATTACGGCACTGGAAAAGGGGAGCAAAATTTCAAGATTATTGACCAGAGGCCCTTTACACGGCGGTGAGAGACTCTCATACCGCCGTGTAACCACTTATGAACAAAATTTGCACAAAATCAAAGACTTTCAGGCCACCTTTTGACTTTGAACGGTTATTTAGGGACTGAGGTTAGACATTGAGGGGGTGGATTTTTGCTGGGAACAAAAGTGCATTTATTTTCTCTGCAACTTAAGTTGAGATTTTTTTTCATATAGTTTGAGAATTAATTTAAACTGTTGTTATTTAAATCTGGGAGAAATAATCAGAAATAGTTGAAGGTTATTATTTATTTTTGAAGTTTTGAGAACAGATTGAACGGGAAGAACATCAATTTTATTGTTGTAAGAATTTCATTTTCAGATCTCAAATGGGTAATATCAACTTCTCTCTATTTAATTCAGTTTTTATTTCAATTATGAGTGAGTAGTTCCTTTTCTTGTTAAGGGATGCCTTGAATCCCTAATAACCATGTGAATGCTTTGTGTGGATTGATTTATGCATATGCTTCAGTTTTATCTTCTCTGAATTAATCTGTTTGTTATTGAAATTAATGCAAGTTTGAGATTGATATACCGTGATAATCTTTGACTATAATTCGTTTCATGAACCTACACATACTTTGTTCTATTTCTATCGATTTTCATGGATTTGATGAATCCGGGATGGTAGTTAAATCTGTGGATCTCTATTTTAATAGGTTCAGAATTGTAGAAGATAATTGAGTTTTGATATCTGAATCCGGGATGGTAGGATTATCTAAGCTTAGAACTTAAGACCTGTTTCGATGCTAATATATGTGCTGAATCCGGGATGGTAAGTACATGTGTTAGAGAAGCTGGATCCGAAAGGCAGGCTATGGTATAGGCTAGGTTGTTCACTGATTTGCATATGTGATTGATGAGTTTGAGTATTTATATGGCACTATTGGGGAGGATGGGTATTCCTTGGCAAGATCTTTTAGTTATTTCATCAAATCTGTATTTGTATTGAGTCTTTTAATATTCTTTAATTAGTTATTTTATCAATTACAGTGCTTAATTTTCACCTTAAATAATTCTTCACATCAAACAATTGGGAATTCTTTAGTATACATTTAATCGCCAAAAATTACGCACATCAGTCCCTTGGGTTCGATAACTCAGGGTCCTAACTATACCCCCACTTTATTACTTGTCGATTCGGTACACTTGCCGAGGACCCGTCAAGTTTTTGGCGCCGTTGCCGGGGAACGGTGTTGTTAGTAAATTTTAATTCTTATTTGTATGTGTTTTTATTTTTCTGATTTTATTATTTTTTATTCTTTTCAGGTAGTTGTGGTGTATGAGCAGATTGAGGCATTTAAAAGTAGCACCCTACGACCCTGAGATCGAGAGAACTTTGCATCAACGCAGGAGAGCCAACAGAGATAACAACATGGACAACGATCCTCTCCCTATTGATGAAATTCCTCCCGAGAACGAACAAGTGCCACGAACACAAGAAGAGATGCCGGGTAACTATGGAGAAGAAGTTCCAAGGCAAAGAACAATAAGAGACTATGCTGTGTCAAGATGGAATGAGGATCACAGGACAATTGTGTTGCCTAGAGGAATGCAATTTGAACTCAAACCAGCAACCATTACTATGGTGCAAAGAAACCAGTTTTCAGGATCAGAATTGGAGGATCCTGCACAGCATTTAGATATATTTTTGGAAGTCAGTGACACAGTTCAGATACCGGGTGTCACTTCTGACGTAGTAAGGTTGAATTTGTTCCCATTTACTTTGATTGGAAAAGCAATGGATTGGTTGCAGATGTTACCAAGTCAATCAATAAGATCATGGGAGCAATTACAAGAGAAATTCTTAATGAGATTTTTCCCTCCCACCAAGACTGCAAGAATTCATAACAGCATTATGGGTTTTGCTCAAATGAATGAAGAGCCTTTTCATGAGGCTTGGGAAAGATTTAGGAGATTATTGAGAAGCTGTCCGCACCATGAGATAGTTGTACATCAACTGATGACTTTATTCTATGCTGGAGTTACCCCACAGACAAGGTCACTTTTGGATGCATCATCAGGAGGTTCTTTTTTGAATAGGTTGCCAGAAGAAGCTTTTCTTATGTTGGATGAGATGGCAGCAAATGATGCCCAATGGGATACTCCAAGATCAATTCCAAAAAGGCAAGGAATACACAATGTGGATGAAGTATCAATGCTGAAGGCACAGATAGAATCAATGCAGAAGGAGATGAGTGGATTGAAGGTTCAAAATGTGTCCTCAGTCTCTCAAGAGAGTGGGCAGTATGAAAGCGGTCAATATAGTCAAGAAGGTGGAGCCATGGGAGATGTAAATGCTGTAGGAGACTACCGCAGGAATGACCCTTACAGCAACACTTATAACCCAGGTTGGAGGAACCACCCTAACTTCTCTTGGAAGGATGGAAATTAGAATGCGTCATCTTCTCAACCACAAGGGAGAGCCCCTTTCAATCAAAACATGCATCATAACCACAATCAGTCATACCAACATCAATCGTCCACCCAATACCAAGCACCATATCCATCAAACTATAACCAAGGGCAGGGTTCAAACCAATCCCATTCTCAAACTTATCACCCACTAGGATATCAACCAAGACCACCTGTTCAAGAAAAGAAGCCAAGCCTTGAAGATATGTTGGCCAATTTCATAAACAGTCAACATCAATTTGTGAATAGTCAGCAACAATTTATGTATAATCAAGAAACAAGGTGGAAATCTCAAGAACAATGGAACCGAAATCAAGACGCATCAATGAGAAATTTAGAAACTCAATTGGGACAGCTTGCAAATTCTGTGTCTCAAAGACAACCAGGAACATTTCCATCAAATGTGGACCGGAATCCTAAGGAAGAAGTGAAAGCAATCATGTTGAGGAGCGGCAGAGAGATGGCACCAAGAGAGGACAAAGGTAAAAATTCTTCACCATCCACAAGTAAGGAGGAGCCAACGCGGGAGGTAGGTAATTCTGATTCTAAGGTAGAGGTTAATGAAAACACTTCTAAAAATGATAAGGGTAAAAGTATAGTGAATCCTAGAGTAGAGGATCTTGATATCAATAGATTGCCATTTCCTGCTGTAGCTAAAAAGGAAAAGAAAAATGAGCAATTGGCTAGATTTTTAGAAATGTTTAAGAAACTACATATTAATCTACCATTTGCTGAAGCTTTAGCTCACATGCTTAACTATGCTAAATTCATGAAAGAATTATGTTCCAATAAAAAGAAATTAAAAGGGCATGGAACTGTGCAGCTTACAGAAAATTGCAGTGCATTGATAATGAACAAAATTCCTGAAAAATTGGAGGATCCAGGTAGTTTCACTTTACCCTGTGAAATTGGTGAAGATTTTAATGGAAATGCTCTATGTGATTTGGGTGCGAGCATAAATTTGATGCCTTATTCTATTTGCAGGAAGTTGAATCTTGGAGAGCTCAAGGAAACTAGAATGAGACTCCAACTTGCAGATAGGTCGGTAAGGAGACCCAAAGGAGTGATTGAAGATCTATTGGTGAAAGTGGGAAAATTTATTTTTCCAGTAGATTTTGTAGTAATGGAAATGGAAGAGGATCGGAAGGTACCATTGATTGTGGGAAGACCATTTCTAAATACAGCAAAGGCGCTAATTGATGTACATGGTCAGACGGTCACATTGAGATTCAATGATGAGAGGTAGTGGTGGATATGAACAAGGTTCAAAAGTATCCATTGGGTGATGTGGAGGAGTCTGTTTATTTTATGGATGCAGTAGATGAGTGTATAGAGGAAGTACAAGAAAAGGTGTTGGGAGTTGATGCAGTGGATGTGAGTTTAATACATTCATTGGAGGATGAAAAATTGAAAAAAAGATTAGACGGAGAAGTAATAGCAGCTGTAGAAAAAGAAGATGGAAAAGAGGAAGTACAGCAAGAAGAGTTTAAGCCAAAAGAGGGGGATTCAAATTCTGAACTTAAACCCCTTCCTTCTCATTTAAAATATGTATTTTTAGAAGATGAGAAAAAGCCAGTGATCATTTCTTCTTTGTTGACAGATATTGAGGAGACAATGCTGCTTGAGGTGCTGAAAAAGCACAAGGGAGCCATTGGATGGGAAACCTCATATTTGAAGGGGATTGACCCAAGTTACTGCACACACCGAATTCCGATGGAAGAAGAATGTAAGCCGGTTGCTCAACCTCAAAGGAGACTTAATCCGGCAATGCAAGAGGTGGTGAAGAAGGAGGTACTGAAACTCCTTGATTCAGGTATTATTTATCCTATTTCTGACAGTAAGTGGGTTAGCCCAGTACAGTGCGTGCCTAAGAAGGGGGGGATGACTGTGATTAAAAATGAGCTGAATGAATTGATTCCAACTCGTACTGTTACAGGGTGGAGAGTTTGTATTGATTTCAGAAGATTAAACAATGCCACGAGAAAAGACCATTTCCCCTTGCCATTTATTGATCAAATGTTAGAAAGGTTAGCAGGTAATAAGTTCTATTGCTTTTTAGATGGGTACTCGGGATATTTACAAATCCCTATAGCCCCTGAAGACCAAGAGAAAACAACTTTTACTTGCCCTTATGGCACATTCGCCTACAGGAGAATGCCGTTCGGATTATGTAATGCACCGGCTACGTTTCAGCGGTGTATGATGGCTATTTTTCATGACTTCATAGAGAAATTTATGGAGGTTTTTATGGATGATTTCACTATTTATGGGGCTGACTTTGAAAATTGTTTAGAGCATCTTGATGTAGTGCTAGGGAGGTGTGAAAAAAACCAACTTAGTACTAAATTGGGAAAAATGTCACTTTATGGTGAGAGAAGGCATTGTACTTGGACACAAAATTTCTGAAAATGGGATAGAGGTCGATAAGGCCAAGGTAGAGGTGATAGAGAAATTGCCACCCCCAACTAGTGTAAAGGGCATTAGGAGTTTCTTAGGGCATGCAGGGTTTTATCGTCGTTTTATCAAAGATTTTTCGAAAATTGCTAAACCCTTGTCAAATCTGCTTATGAAAGATGCTCCTTTTCATTTTGACAGTGAATGTATGCTAGCTTTTGAAATTTTGAAGCAATGGCTAATTTCAGCTCCGGTAATTATATCTCCGGATTGGAATTTGCCGTTTGAATTGATGTGTGATGCTAGTGATTTTGCAGTTGGGGCAGTGCTTGGACAAAGGCGAGATAAAGTATTTTGTGCAGTCTATTATGCCAGTCATACATTGACAGGAGCACAGGTTAACTACACAACCACTGAGAAAGAACTCCTTGCAATTGTGTATGCTTTTGAAAAGTTCAGACCATACTTGCTGGGAGCAAAAATCGTGGTGTGGTCAGACCATGCAGCCTTGAGGCATTTGTTTGAAAAAAAAGAATCCAAGCCAAGGCTGATTAGATGGGTGCTGTTATTGCAAGAGTTTGATTTGGAAATCAAGGACAAGAAGGGAGCGGAAAATTTTGTAGCAGATCATTTATCGAGATTGGAGAGTGAACACATTGAAGAAGGGGAAATTTTGGATTTGTTTCCTGATGAACATATCTGTGCTTTATTTGCATGTGAAATTTCTGTTCCTTGGTTCGCTAATATAGCCAACTTTCTTGCAGGAGGTTTTATGCCAAAAGACTTTACATGGCAACAAAGGAAGAAGCTGCGAGCTGATGCCAAACATTACATTTGGGATGACCCGTACTTATTCCGCTTGTGTGCCTATCAAGTAATAAGAAGGTGCATTTCAGATGGAGAAAAAGGAGAAATCATTAAGGCTTGTCATAGTGGGGAAGCTGGTGGCCATCATGGGCCAAATCGGACGAGTGCAGGTGAGAAGAGACTTCTCCAGATGAATGAGTTGGAAGAATTATGATTTTGGTCATATCAACAAGCAGAGAAGTATAAGGAAAATACAAAGAAATGGCACGACAAGAAATTGGTCAGGAAGGAATTCACTCCAGGTATGAAAGTTCTTTTATATAACAGTCGATTAAAGTTATTTCCTGGAAAATTGAAGTCGCGATGGACGGGACCATTTGAAGTTGTAAGTGTGACTGATTTCGGAGCTATCACGATCCGAAAGCACCCTGGGAGTGAGGAGTTTAAGGTAAATGGCCATCGATTAAAGCCCTATTTTGAGAACCGCATTGAAATTGCAGCGGTGACTATTACTTTCGAAAACGAATAAGGTGGGTTCAAAGTCTAGCTGAGACTCAAAATCAGAACTAAAATAATTACTAACCTTATCCTCTTTTGTTTTAATTCATGAAGTCTAGTTATTTTCATTTTGTCAGTCATTCATATTTTTATTTAGTGGTTTATCAATTATTGAACATGGTGTAAAACGTTTTAGAGTATTTGGTGTAATTGTTGGTTAATTAATTGTTAAGTTTTTTTTCTAAGAAAACTCGTCTTACACGGCGGTGAGGAATCCTCATACCGCCGTGTGAAACGTGAATTTTCATAACTGATTCAGTGGTGTTTTACACGGCGGTGAGGAAGATCCATACCGCCGTGTAAAACGAGATTTTAATACCTGATTCCAGTAGCGTTTTACACGGCGGTAAGGAAGACTCATACCGCCGTGTAAAACGAGATTTTTAAAGAAATTGTGATTCCAGTAGCGTTTTACACGGCGGTGAGGAACACTCATACCGCCGTGTAAAACGAAAAACCCTGTTTTTAAATCCCCAGCCGCCAGTTTCTTCTTGGCATTTTTAAACATAACAATTCCCTCTCTCGCATCTCTCTACCCGATACCCAAAATTTGTGAAAGTCATTAATTTTAATTTGGTTTAATCACAATTCAAGAACATCTTTGGTGCATCTGATTAGCATTCCTTCAATTCAAGTAAGTTCCCTTCATTCTTTTCTTCTTATTTCTCATTTCTTACCTTCGTTTCTCTTTTAATTTTGTTTCTCTGTTGTTCTAGGGTTTGGGTATTTTTGCAATTCCCTTCCTCTTAATTCTTTCTTTCTTCAAGAAATGCGTGAATTATGTGCATTAATCTTTAAGTAATGGCTGGATTGTGTGTTTTAATTTTCAATTGGGGGCTGATTTGGTGTTGTATTCCTTTAATTTTTTTTGTTTTCTTCCGTTAATTGGGGGGCTTGATGTATGTGGCATTCTTTTGATTTGTGTGTTATGTCCTCAATTGGTGTCTGAATTTGTGTTTTATTCCCTTGAATTATATTGCCTTGTTTACTTGGTGGGTTGTTTGATGTTAATTGAAAAAAAAATTGGGGGTAACAATTGCATAAGAAATGCTGGTTCTATACACAAAAGCTTATGCTCACCAAGTGTTTGACAAAATACCTAAATGAGTAGTATTCACCCTTTCTCTGTCATATAGATGCTGTCAACCATAGTCCATCTTTTGGGCTTTCATATACTTGGAAATATGTTTGTCCCGCGCTGAGATTAACATTTGAGTGGGCATTTAAGTGTAAACGATATGGCAGTATGGGAATTCAGTGGGAATGCTGTAAATTTTTTTTTTCTTTCCATTATATTTCTTTTGTGCATTTGCTGCTAAGGAAACTAGGGGGTGCATTGTTATCATAAGTGCTGGCCTTTGTCCTTGTTAAAAAATTATCAGAGTGGCATTGAAGTCTTGATGTTCTGCAAATTGTTTTTAGTTCAATTTCGGCTCGCCTACTATTTTGTTGAAAATTTAAGCCTTTGTTTGTCCTTTCTAATTGTGTTTATCTATTGATGCAGTGGCTCCAAAAAGATCTAGAACGGACCAGGCATCATCTTCTCGAGATAGCTCGATACCTTCTTGGGTACCAACAAGGTGCCACACTGCATTCCAATGTCTAACAGAGGCAACATTCCTGCCCTCCACCTTTCTAGATGTTGATTCACTACAGAGTTTGGGGATAAATGAAGAAATCAATGAGTTGATTGCTGGGATAGGGTGGACAGATTTTTTTCAGAAAAATGAGAGAGTTCATCCGAAGTTGACTCGGGATTTCCTTGCAACCGTAGATTGCAAGATTGATAATGACGATGAGGAAGACCCCGGAGAGGTAACATTTTGGTTGAACAAGAGGAAGTATACATTGACATTTAACGAGTTCTCAGAAGCCCTTGGTTTTCCGGTGGATGGGGCCCGACATCTTCCCGACGTAAATAAACAGACAATTTGGGCCACAATCCGAGATCCACTCACAGCCACGCAATATGTTACTGGACAGTCCAAGGCACACCATCTGAGGGACCATGCTTTGAGGATCTTACATCGGTTTTTTGCCCTCTCTTTTTATGGACACATTGAAGCTGCTGGCGTGGTGAACCAGGCTGAGGCATTATTTTTACATTGCATGATCCACCAGATCCGATTGAATGGAGCCTATTTTTTATGGAAGAAATTTGAGGACTTACAGGGTAATCCGAAAAAGGTGAAGAAGATTGCGATCGGATGGGTGGTCACGGTTTTGGCTAAGAGAGTAGGCCTTAGCTCATTGGGACCAGATTTGGGAGATAGTAATTTAATAGACTTCAAGATGCTAAAGAATTTGAGGATCATTGTGGATGATCATCATTTTCATGATCAAGTCAGATTGTCCACGAGGGACGAATACCTGCACCTCATTGAAAGGGGTCGAGTGCAATTACCAGTAGAAGGGGCTGAAGATGAGGATGAGCAGCCAGCGGAGGCAGCAGGAGCAGCTGCTGCAGGACCCGCTCCAGCCATGCCAGCCTATGACTTCTCTCAGTTTACTGCCCATTTCGAGGCTTTGCAGACTGGACAGGCTCAGATAAATTCTCGCTTAGATCAGTGGAAGAGCTTCATGGAGGATACCCATGCTGAACATGTTCAGCTTATGGGGCGTTTGGACATGCATGAGCAGCAGTTAGCCATGCAAGCACAGAGTCTGTCAAGGCTGGAGCATTCCATATATCTCTCTCGGCAGGAGCAGGAGCAGTTTTACCAGACCATGAGGGATCATTTCCCTCCACCACCACCTCCGCAAGAGTGAACAAATTTTCTGGGAGTTTTTCTGATCTTATTTTTGATACTTTAGTACTATTTACTTTGGATTTCCTTTTTTGTTAGATGACTTGCTGAGGACAGCAAGTTGGTAAGTGTGGGGTGAGAACTTGTTGAATGTGTCTGACCTTTAGTATTACTTTAGTATTTTAGTTATTTGTGTTGAATTTATTTACACTTTCGCACTTTATTTTTACTTTAGTATGCTTTCATTTTATTTTTGCTTTAGTATGCTGTGTGTCATGCTGTGTGTTGTTGTTTAATTATTTAAGTTGTTTGATTTGAGCTGATTGATTTCTTTCATGATTAGTTTAGTAAGCTCTTAAGTGTTATTCCAGTTTAATTTTCAAACTTGAATAAGTTATTTAAAGCATCTAGTTAACAAGAGAGTAATTTTCTGTTTAAAAGTTTTTTCTTCCTAACATTGTTCAAATTAGAACATACAATTAAAATTTCCAATATTTTGCACTCAGACCAGTTTTTACAAGTTGAAAAAAATAAGCCATGAAATCTCTTGATCAGAAAGTCGTTATAGCACTAGAACCTTCCTCATTGCCCTTCAAAACGATATAACAATTAAGGCATGAATGTTGACATGATTTAGGCATCTTTCTTTGTTAAGTCATTTTAAATAAACTTTCTCCTACCTATGGAATTAAACTAACTTTGTTAGCCAATTTCGAGCCTAATTGAGTATGCTAAATGCGTATTTCAAAAATTTTCTTGTTTGCACAACTTATTGTTACCATTAAACCTAAAAAGCCTTTAGCTTACCCTTATAGGAGAGCTGGCCACTCTAAGATTGTGGGGGGTTGCTGTTGGGAAGTTTGGGTGAGTGAGTTTATGTGGTGGTGTGAATGAGTCTCAATTTAATTGGCAAAGAGTAAGTTAGACTGAATGTTTTAGGAAGTTGGAAAGAAAAGAAAATGAAGATGAAGATAATGCCCTTTGTGATTTGGTATGAAATTTGGAGCTGATTATAAGTTACTGAAATCTTCGAGTGTGGGGTAGTCTATCTTTATTCATAAAAAAATAAAAAAATAAAAAAATAAAAAAATAAAAAAATAAAAAAATAAAAAAATAAAAAAATAAAAAAATAAAAAAATAAAAAAATAAAAATAATAAAAATAATAAAAATAATAAAAATAAAAATAAATAAATAAATAAAGTTATAGAAAAATTCAAGTGTGGGGTATCCTCTATTGTAAAATAAAATGTTTGGATGGTCAGGTTTGAGAAGGAAATTTCATCTTCTCATTTTCTTATGATTCGAAATTTTTTATGAGAAATAACTAAGTCTTGGCAACTTTGGTGAATTTGGAAGTAGGTTAGGAAAAAAAATGTTATTGGGTAGCGGTAATAGTCGGTAGAGCGGCTGAATCTTTGTTGATTTTCTAAACTCTTCTTGTTAGCCATCACCGGTCAAACCTTGCATTACAACCTATTTAAGACCTAATGATCATTTTTATGTCTCGATTTGTTCAGTAGAGATGACCTTCGGGTTCCGGTACCAAAGGAGAGGCCTATGGTGTTTCTAGTGTTTCAATTGAGAAACCAGATGTGCATTCTTGTACTAACTTACTTGGTCATTGATTGATTGGTGCTGAATTTTAATTTTGAACATTATTAAAACTTTGGTTTTGGCCTTTGCACACACACACCGGAAATTTGATTGTATTCTCTTCTTTTGAGTTTTGTTAGAGCATGAATTTCTTTCAAATGGAATTTATTAAGTGTTTTCTTGGTGTTTTGAATTTCTGTTTTCTTGCTTGAAAATTAAGAAAGTTGGAATTGAAGAGGTATTTTACTCGAGGGCGAGCAAAAGCTAAGTGTGGGGTATTTTGATAAGTTTAAAATATATGTTGTTTTTATATGAATTTCCAGTTTACTTTTGAGTTTAAAAGTTCCTATTTCAGTATATTTTTGTTAAAGTTTTATTAGATATTGTCTGATATACTAAAGTAAGATTTTATGTTGTTTTTGGAGCTTTTAGGAAGCTTACACGGCGGTAAGGGTCATCCATACCGCCGTGTACCACGAAAATGTCACAATGCAGATGAAGGGACTTACACGGCGGTAAGGAACATCCATACCGCCGTGTATCACGAGAATCAGCACTTACGTAAGGGTCCACACGGCGGTGAGGAATCCTCATACCGCCGTGTAAGACGTAAAAATTCCAACAATTACGGCGCTGGAAAAGGGGAGCAAAATTTCAAGATTATTGACCAGAGGCCCTTTACACGGCGGTGAGAGACTCTCATACCGCCGTGTAACCACTTATGAACAAAATTTGCACAAAATCAAAGACTTTCAGGCCACCTTTTGACTTTGAACGGTTATTTAGGGACTGAGGTTAGACATTGAGGGGGTGGATTTTTGCTGGGAACAAAAGTGCATTTATTTTCTCTGCAACTTAAGTTGAGATTTTTTTTCATATAGTTTGAGAATTAATTTAAACTGTTGTTATTTAAATCTGGGAGAAATAATCATAAATAGTTGAAGGTTATTATTTATTTTTGAAGTTTTGAGAACAGATTGAACGAGAAGAACATCAATTTTATTGTTGTAAGAATTTCATTTTCAGATCTCAAATGGGTAATATCAACTTCTCTCTATTTAATTCAGTTTTTATTTCAATTATGAGTGAGTAGTTCCTTTTCTTGTTAAGGGATGCCTTGAATCCCTAATAACCATGTGAATGCTTTGTGTGGATTGATTTATGCATATGCTTCAGTTTTATCTTCTCTGAATTAATCTGTTTATTATTGAAATTAATGCAAGTTTGAGATTGATATACCGTGATAATCTTTGACTATAATTTGTTTCATGAACCTACAAATACTCTGTTCTATTTCTATCGATTTTCATGGATTTGATGAATCCGGGATGGTAGTTAAATCTGTGGATCTCTATTTTAATAGGTTCAGAATTGTAGAAGATAATTGAGTTTTGATATCTGAATCCGGGATGGTAGGATTATCTAAGCTTAGAACTTAAGACCTGTTTCGATGCTAATATATGTGCTGAATCCGGGATGGTAAGTACATGTGTTAGAGAAGCTGGATCCGAAAGGCAGGCTATGGTATAGGCTAGGTTGTTCACTGATTTGCATATGTGATTGATGAGTTTGAGTATTTACATGGCACTATTGGGGAGGATGGGTATTCCTTGGCAAGATCTTTTAGTTATTTCATCAAATCTGTATTTGTATTGAGTCTTTTAATATTCTTTAATTAGTTATTTTATCAATTACAGTACTTAATTTTCACCTTAAATAATTCTTCACATCAAACAATTGGGAATTCTTTAGCATACATTTAATCGCCAAAACTTACGCACATCAGTCCCTTGGGTTCGATAACTCGGGGTCCTAACTATACCCCACTTTATTACTTGTCGATTCGGTACACTTGCCTAGGACCCGTCAGCCTTCAACATTTAAAACTGTGTTAATAACATTATCGAACACGTTTTTCTCAATATGCATGACATCAAGATTGTGTCGAATCTTGTGTGTTTTCCAATAAGGCAAATCCCAAAATATGCTTCGTTTTCTCCAACCACAAGACTGACATATGATCCCATTAATCTCGTCTACATCAAGCTCTGTTACTTTAACTAGACCCCACTAATCAATGTCTTGCAGAATTTCATTCCCATCTATAATTGGTGGCGGCGGCAATCTTTCAACATGTCAAATTTTGAAGTTCCTTCTATTTGTCCTAAATGGGTGTTCAGGGGGAAGAAATTTTCTATGATTGTCAAACCATGTTTGTTTTCCACCACTCTCTAGTCTAAATGATTGTGTATGTTCCATGCAATAAGAGCATGCATATTTTCCTGATGTACTCCAACCTGACATCATTGAATATGCTAGAAAGTCATTGATTGTCCACAAAAGTGCAGCTCGCATTATAAAGTTTTACTTGGTTGACACATCATATGTTGACACCCCACTATTCCATAATTCATTCAATTCATGAATCAAGGGTTGTAGATAGACATCAATTTTTTGCTTAGAATTCTTAGGCCCAGGTACAATAATAGTTAGAAACATATAAGCCTCCTTCATACACATCCAAGGTGGTAGGTTATAAGGCATGACAATTACAGGCCATAATGAGTATTTCCTCCCATATTGTCCAAATGGCTGAAAACCGTCTATGCATAACCCCAACCTGACATTTCTAGTCTCCGCAGTAAATAAAGGATGAGATTCAGTGAAATGATTCCAAGCTAGAGAGTTAGAATGATGCTGCATAACCCCATCATTATGGAAATGATTATGATGCCATCTCATATGTATTGCTGTCGCTTTTGACTGATACAATCATTGCAGCCTATGTATTAGTGGAAAGTAATATATTTTTTTATATGCTTTCAATCTGTGCTTGTGAGACCCGACACGCATTTTGAATCTTGGGTTATTACAAAACTTAAAATGTGACAAATTTTCATCTTTATTCCAGTACAACATGCATCCCTCATTGCAACAATCAATTTTTTGAACTGGCAATCCTAAGCTTCTAACAAGACTTTTTGGTTGGTAAAAATTATCTGGCAATATGTTACTTTCAGGCAAAGCTTCCTTAAATAGTTGGATGTTTGCATTATAAAACCTCTCTAGCAGATTAAATTCGAATTTCGCATACAACATCCTAGCGACTACAGAGAGCTGGGAATGGGTATCACAACCGGGGTACAACTGTGCATTACTAGATTCAAGAAGATCATAAAATTCTTGACATTGTGGATTGGGTGCCTCATCCATAGAATTTGTATAAAAATTTGATGGTCCGGGTTCGTTATGATTTGAGAGAAAGCCTTGTTCATATAAGTAGTAGGATCTTCTGGAAAAAATTGTTGGAAATGGGTGTCGGGATTAAAATTATCCCCAACAGCATCAAGTACCATTTGCTGATATGAATTTCTTACCTCTACACCATCCACTGATTCGTTGATTATTGGATTCAAATTTGACTCATTAGGGGTAATGTTTGTCTCCCCATGGCAATTCCAAACAAAATAATCCTAAACGAATCCCTTATGGAAGAGGTGACTCATATCAGTTTCCACATCATGAAACTTTTGGTTTACACAGTTTTTGCAAGGACACCTAATATGATCACCAGCCATTTCTTCAGGATAAGAAGTGGCGAATTTAATAAAATTCTCTACTCCATAAATGAATGAGGAATTAGTCCTTCCGCTTGCATCCCGTCGATTATACATACAACTACGATCTAATGGTTCCATTTAACCTAAATTTTTCGATTATAACAATATAGAAAAAAGCAAAAATTTAGTATCACCATTAAACAAAACAACATAGTGTAGACATCGGGTCTTGAGGCAGCCCAGATCAGAGTTATCCTATGATAATAAGATGCCTTGTCACAGGCAAAAATGTTGAAAGTGGTGATTTCCTGTTTAAATTTGCATTTTAGAGTGAAAAAGTAAAAAAAATAATAAAAAATATTTTTAAAATTAGATTTGAAAAATGGGGCTTAGAAAATACAATATTTTTAGTTTAATTGAAAAATAAAATTTAAAAAAAAATTGGAGCATTCTCGTACAGCGTGCGCTACGGACGCCCGTCGCGCGCGCCGACGGGCGTCCGTAGCACCTGTTCCGCCAAAATTGGCTTTTTTGGCCCCAAAATCATTTTTTTTCGATTTTTGGACCTAAAAATCAATTTGTTATCATTTTTTTAAGGTTTTAAGGGATTTTTTCCATTTTTAAAAATTAAAATAGATAATATCTGATTTTATTAGATTTTATCCCTTTAATTATTTTTATTTTTTTGAGATAAAGAGAAAAAGATAAAATAGATAAAGGGGGGAATTTTTTTTAGGATTTATTTTTTTTTTGAGGTTTTCTCTTCTTCTTCCTCTCAAACTCTCTAAAGATTTCCAGAATTTTTCCCCAACCAAAGATCAAAAAGAAAAATCCATCTTTCATTCTTTTTCCAACACAATTTCTTCTAAATATATTTTTTGATGGAATTTTGTTGATGGATTTAATTTTGAGATAAATAAATTGATTATTTGCTCTCAAAATTCAGTTTTTGTTTTTTTCATTTGTTTTACATTAAACTTTTTCAAAGTTCTTTATTTAATCAATAAAAATAATTCCTTTGAACAAAAAAATTAATTCTTTGTTCTCAAAAAGTTTTTTTGAATAGTTTTTTTCAAGCCTAGTTTTTTAAATAACTAAATGTTTGCAAGTCACAAATAAGGAAATCAATCATCATTTTTACCTTCATCGAATCCGAATCTCTGAGGGTAAACATTCCGGGCTTGTTCTTCTTATTCTTTTTGTTCATATTTAATTTATTCATGTTTATTTTTATTATTTTCAGTTATTTATTTATTTCATTGTTTATATTTTTTTTTTGTTTATATATGATTTTATTCTTATACATGTATATTTTATTGTTTTCATTAATTTATTTATTTATTCTATTGTTGTTATATTCGTGTTGTTATGTATATATATTATTACATTTTTATTCATGTGAATATTGATCTCTTTTAATTCCTAACATGTAAATAATTTATTTTGCTTTGATTTCTCATTATTTTTAACATGTAATTAATAAATTCATTTTAATTGATATTTTTACCATGTAAAGGTTTTACTAAAATATAAAATAAACTTAATTTTTATAAAAATTGAAAAAAATAACATATATTAATCATTATAAAATAACACATCTATCTACTTTAATTTTTAATGCTTAAAAATTAAATATATGTACATTTTTTTACTTTGATTTTTTTATTTTTATTTTATGATTTGTAAACTTTTATAATTTTTTGAAATTTTTTTTAATTATAATTTTAAAATTTCGGTTTTTTCGTTAATAGAACCAAAGTGACCGAAAATATCAGTTTGATTTAAATTCGGTTATTATATAATTTCGTTTCGGTTCGATTTATCTAAATACTAATAGTTCGGTTTTCGGTTATTTAACCGAACCGACCATAGCTCACTCCTAAATAAAATTATGCAGTGTCTAAATAAAATTAAATTAATTTATATAAAAATAAATACTTATTTAATTGTAATTATATAAAAAAATATATATTTAATTATTTTACATAATTATATATTATATTTAATTATTTATTAAAATAAATTTTATAAAAATAATAAAAGGCCAAGAGCTGCTCTTGGCCTTGGTAAACCAAAATCAAATGCTGCACACAGTGCTGCGGCATTTGATTTTTTTTAAAAAAAAAATAATAAATAGGGCAGCACCTGCTGCCCTACGTCAGAGCAGCAGGTGCTGCCCTTTCAATGCCGCAGCTCACAGCTGCGGCATTGAAAAAAGTACCCTATACCCAGAAATAATTTTTAACTAACCCTAATTTGGTAAATATTTTTTTAAAACACCCTATTAAAATCTTTGTCCCCTTTTTTAACTAATCTATTTTTAAACTAGCAATCCTTGCTCAAATATTTATTGTTACAGGTTATTCTCTCAGGTAATTATATATGTATTTATTCCTTTGCACAATATGAATACATTTCTTTACTATCTACTAACAACATGAAATAAGTTGTATGTTGCAAAGGAACACAAGATCTCCTTGTAGTTGCACATAAAAATTACAAGATCTACTTGTATATCTGGCATAAATCATCATTTTTTTTATGAAACACATAAAATTAGAAAGTTTACCTGGAACAAGAAGAAGATCTGTATACAATCAAGGAGCTGGAGAGGGTTGTGCAGATCAGTAAGATAACTTGATCAAACAAGGGTCACTCTTGGCCCGACCCGTTTCTTTTTATTGTCTTTTGGCACAATCCTAATTCCTGAAAACAAAATTATGCAATCAAATTATTCATAGTTAAAAAGTATTTGTAATTGTAGGTATTATTCTATTGATGATAGGCCGTTACAATTAATTTTTTATGGTTAATCCATTATTTCATTTTGTCTAAATTTTTAATCCATCAAATTGATGGGATTACATGATTTTCTATATTTTTTTTACCTCCTTTATTTAATTTTGATAATTTCATTTATATTCTAATATAACTCTAATCTTTTATTTTTTTTATCAATTTTTTTTCTCTCCTATAAAAAATCTATTATTTCATATCAATACTCTAGCAAATAAAATCATAACACGCTACACCATATCATATCACCTCATCCAAATGAAGACTATAATCAGCTACTGCTCCTACTCTTAAGTATCCTAATCTCAATAAAAAGCTTACATTTTTTTTCTTCTTCTATATCACGCCTTTGCCTTTTAAATAATAATAATAATAATAATAATAATAATAATAATAAAAGGCTACAGCCACTAGGTTTTAGCAATCAACCTAATCAAATTCAGCCTATCTCTTCTTCTTGAAGCAAGTTTCTGAAAAAACTGTCTTTGAAAGATAAAATTTATTTATTGTTCATAAATGTCTTCTTCAACAAGATTTTCCTTCAGTTGCTGTCTGCATCAAAGGTGAGGCAATTCAATGAGATAAATCAAAATCAAAGCCAACGTTTTAGAAGCATAAAAAGTAGCATAATATAGAACCTGACAAAGAAAATGGAGTTTAGACATGCAAAGTTAAAGTGCCAGAAAAATATAGTTTCAATTCATCTATTAACTATTGATTTTTTTGTACAATAAAAATTTCAATTAAAGTGATTAATTTGGTTATCTTAATTTACTAAGAAAAAGAATTAAACCCCTAAAATGTCTGCGATAATGATGAGGATATGTGAAATAGTATTATTAAAAGTAATTAATATGTCAGTATTTGCATAATCAGATTACATAATATAAAGGAAATTAATTAAGTTGTGGTGATTAAGACAAATACACAAGTTTGTGATAACATTTGATTTGGAGATGTGGTAATAGTCTTGCATTTAGCAATGAAAAAGAAGAGGAAAAGAATCTTAATGAAGTGTGACAGTCATATTTGTATATAAATACAAATTTATGTATGCAAAATTTTTTATAAAAACTGCAATTAGTACACGAGAATAGAAAAGTGAAATAAATAAAAACTTTACGTGTTTGAATAAGAGTAGAGAAAAATTTCCACAATCACATTGAGAAAAATCCCAATCAAAAGTCCCTTTGCCAACTCAAAAAAGCCATTTGCAACTCACCAAATATTTCTGTGGGACTGAATGGATCTCAAAACTTACAAATTAACATGACAACTCTGGATTTGGGCTAATAAACCTAAAACCTTCGCTACCAACATAAATCTTCATTTTTTATTTTTTATCTAATTCGAATTGTAATGTAAATTTTTGGAATGAATCCACCAAAATTCAAGATAAAAAAAATAATAACATTTTTATCCATATACTAAGATATTAATTTATTAATATAATAAAAAAAATGAACATCAGTTTCATATTTATAATCATATTAATTACTCACTTGTGCATGAATGAATATGTGAATCTAGTTCCCCAAAATTTTGCATAAAATTATTTGTTAAATTATTATACATAAATAAGGTAGCTATGATTTTATTTTACACTAAACTTCCTAAATACATAAATAAGATTTTCATCAGTAATATTTTAAGTTTAACTTCAAGAAAAAAACATATTTATTCTTATTATCTGACTCATTTGTCTTTCAGTACATCGAAAAAGAGCCTTAAATTAAGATTTTTTTCCAATATTTTATTTATGAACATTTATTTTTAATTTTCTTGTATGATAATATATATTATTGACTCATTTTCTTAAAATTAGTTGGTAGGGAATGTTTGAACTCAAGCAATTCCTCAAGCAAAGAGATCAAAAATCTACTCTTTTGCACAAGCAAACCGCAACTTTAGCCCATCAAACTTTACAAAAATAAGCAATTAAGCCCCTCCAAATATTATTTTATTTGAAAAATTCTCATTTTTTTCATAATTTAGCTCTTTCACTCTATTTTTTTTTGCATAAGTTTATAGTGCTTTTTAGATCTAATAATCACATTTATCCCATATTAAACTACATGTAATTGTCACATAATAACTCTACATATAAAGAATTTTATCCAACAGATTTTTAGTTGAGGATTGAATTATGATAAAACAGAAAGTAAAAAATAAATTTGGCAGAAAAAAAGAATTGACCTAATGCAATTAACACAAGCAATATGGAAGAAAAAAAGAGAGGGATCACTAACTTGTCAGGCAGACCTGCTATACCACACACAGACTTCTCTGGATCTACTAAGAGATATGGAAAAACAAAAATTAAAACTACAATAAAAGAGAAAAACCAAGAAAAATCCCAGAGTAAGAAAAGCATTATACAACTGCCTACAAAATAATCTCAACTTCAACGAGTGTAAACTGAAGAATAAAGCATCTATAGGGATATATCTTTTATAACCACATAAAAGCAGCAGACCTTCTAACTAGGTGGTTTTTTAGCATCTTTCATGTGTAAATTAACATGGCCTATAACATGCATTGCCTATTCACATGGCTCAAATTCGGACACTCAGTAATCAATGAAACAAAAACTTTTTATAATTTTCAATAATTTATCAAATCCATTATCACATAAATCAATTGATTGAAAGTTACAGATAAAGAAGAAGAAAAAAATTTACGGTTCATGACATTGAACATACCTTCTTCCTCGCTAAGATTCACACAATTTGGTTCTGATGGCAGAAACTTATATCTGTTGTCCTTCCTCCTCCCTTCGCTCCCTTCGCGTCTTCGATCTCGCCAGAAACATCAACAAGTAAGATCAATTTTTTGTTAATGATACTCACACAGATCAACCTTCAAACATCTGGAAAATGAAATCCAAGTACAAGTTACAAGTAAATCTAAATTACCTATCGCACAGTACAAACGAACGGAGTAACGGGGGTTCTATCGCCGATTAGAACTTCGGCGATCATAGGCGGCGCGTCCGGAGGAGGGGGATTGGGGATTTCTGGTTCCCTCGGTGTCTGCCTTTTTCGTTTGGGAGTTAAAGGATTTTGGGGATTTAGGTTTATTTAGATCTGATTACTAATCGAAAAATAGTGACTAATTAGCGACTACAAAGATTTAGTCGCTAAATACATAAAATTAAAATGTCATGATCTAGCGACAAGAATATTTAGTTGCTAATTATACTACTCATATTGTGATACCACATTTTGTCGCAATTTTATCTATTCATATTAGCGACTAACTTTTAGTCGCTAATTATTAGCGACTAAATATTATGACGCTAATTTAGTCGCTAAAAATGGCGCAGGATTTTTGCGGCAAAATATAGCGACTAAATTTTTATTTAGTAGCTATTTTGCATTTCCAGAATGCAAACTAAGTTTTCACGACTGAAATTTAATATAGTCGCAAATCAGTCGCTAAAATAGCAACTAAACAATGTAATCGCTAAATTTGGTCTCTATATCAATTTTTTTTTTTGTAGTGACAGATGGAATTTGCAATCACAAACTTTAGATTCTTGCAAAACACCTCTCAATACTCCTTTTCGTTGACTTTAGCTTTAGAGGAACTTCCCTCACCATGAACACCTAATGGAATCCGAAACTTAAAATCAAGATCTATCCAAAATCTTGCTTCTTTTATGTAATATACCCACATGAACATGAGCTACATACCTTAAAGTACCTATAGGATCCTTTAAACTAAATGAAAATACCTAAATCACCTATCTCAATTTTACACCTAAACTTTCAAGTCTTGGTTTCACCCACTTTTAATCCTTCAAATGAACTTCTAAGACCACCAATAGATTATAGAGGAGCTGGAATTTACTTGGGAGGCTAAGATCTATGGAGAGATGAACAGAAAATGGAAGAAAATTGAGGAAAAATGAAGAAATATCAATTTGTCCTAAGGATGAAGAAGAGAGGCGGCTGGAAATGGAGATTTACAATTGAATAGATGCTTATGTATGAGAAAAATTGAATCGGACTAGGTCCAACCAAAGTGGTCGAACCGATTTGGGTCAATTTTTGGTTTTTAGACCATTTCTCACTTTTCAATGGTAACTATAAGTTATTCAACTTATTTTTAATCTAAACCAATTCCATCATTCTTAAAATATTAAAAATAGTCTCCTTACAAAATTTTAGCTCGATCGAAATCCGTTTGGAGTCTGGTTCACTTAAACTGGTCCAATTCGATACCTTCGGTTCTGCTGTATTTTACTAATCTTTCACTATCAAAAATTACTAAAAATTATTTTAAATTATTTTATTTCCCACAAAATTTTTTTTAAACTATATTTATTATTTTTAAAAATTTAGTCAAACTTGGTTACTATTTGAATCGAACCACAGGTTAACTTTAACTTAACTTTCAGAGGCTTACATGACCTCATTTTTGCACCAAACTATACCATTAGTCTCCCTTTAACTCCTACTTTCTAATAATTCAATAAAATATTTTTCAACCTGGGTGGGACCATTCACCTTGATGTCACTATTCACTGCCCCACAGTTACTATTCATGGGCCCACAGTTACTATTCATAAAAGCAGCTATTTTTCAGCCATTACAATTCTCCCCTGCCAATTAAAAATTTCGTCCTTGAAATTTACCTGTATTGAATAGCTGAGGATAATCATGTCTCATAGCCTATTCGGGTTCCCACATTGCTTCTTCTATATTGTGGTGCTTCCAAAGGACTTTCACCAGCGAAATCTGCTTACTTTTGAGCTGCTTTAATTCCTTAGCTAGAATCTTTACTGGAAACTCTTCATAAGTCATGTATGACTGAACTAGAATCTCTTTAGGCTTGATGAGATGACTAGGGTCTGATCAATATTTTCGAAGCATGGAAACATGGAAGACATCATGAATCATTTCCAATTCCTATGGAAGTTTTAATTTGTAGGCTACTGGTCCAACCCGCTTCACAATTTCATAGGGACTAATGAATCTCGGACTCAGCTTGCCTTTCTTTCCAAATCTCAGAATCCTTTTTCTATGGAGAAACCTTCAGAAATACCTTGTCCCCCACTTGAAATTCTATATCTTTTCTCTTTAAGGCTACATATGACTTTTGCCTATCAATGGCTTCTTTCAATCTGTCTTTAATAACTCGGACCTTTTCTTCAACCTCCCAAACCAAATCTGAACAATCTTCTTCTCACTAAGTTTTGTCCAACAAAGAGGAGTTTTACACTTTTTACCATATAGACCTTCATAAGGAGCCATTTTAATACTGGTCTGGTAACTGTTATTATAAGCAAACTCTGCTAAAAGCAAATACTTTTCCCAACTGTTATCAAACTCAAGTACTAACACGTCCTCCAAAATCTGAATCACACGCTCAGATTGTCCATTAGTCTGGAGCTGGAAAGCTGCACTGAAATGTAGCTTTGTCCCTAATGCTTCTTGCAATCTCTTCCAAAATTGGAAAGTAAACCTCGGATCTCGATCTGAAATGATGGATGATGGGACACCAAGCAATCTCACAATCTCACAAATGTACCATTTTGCCAGTTTGGATAGTGGATAATCCATTCTGACGGGTAAGAAGTGAGCTGATTTAGTGAGTATATCAACAATCACCCAAACAGCATCATACTTCTTTCTAGTGAGTGGAAATCTTGACATGAAATCCATGGTTACTCTATCCCATTTACATTCAGGTATTATAATAGGTCAAAGCAAACCTGAAGGAACTTGATGTTCTGCCTTCACCTGTTGACAAATCAGACACTTGCTTATAAATTTTGTCAAATCACGCTTCATACCTGGCCACCAGTAATGTATCTTCAAATCCTGATACATCTTATTACTATTAGGATACATAAAAAAAGCTGTTATGATGAGCTTTTGATAAGATATTCCTTCTCAAATTGGCTTGATCAAGAACACACAATCTCTGCTTAAAATATAGACTACTATATGAACCCAGTGAATAATTACTTTCATTGCCCTCTTTTATCTAATTCATGATAGAAGACAACCGATCATCCTACTTCTGGGCATCCTTCACTTGTTGGAGGAAATCTAGCCTCACTTGCATTTCTGCTATCAAGGCTTCATCATCTGACATACCCAGTCTAACATTCATAGCTCGCAAAGATGCCATGAATTTTCTAGTAAGAGCATCAGCTACAATATTGCCTTTCCCAGGATGATAGTCAATGAAGCAGTCAAAATCCTTAGTCAACTTAAGCCATCGCCTTTGTCTCAAATTAAGCTCCTTTTGTATAAGCAAGTATTTCAGACTTTTATGATCTGTGTAGATATAGCATTTCTCACCATAAAGGTAATGTCTCCAGATCTTCAAAGCAAATACAATGGCTGCCAACTCAATATCATGAGTAGGGTAATTCTTCTCATGAGTCTTAAGCTGTCGGGAGGCATAAGCAATCACCTTGCCTTCCTGCATCAATACACAGCCCAAACCATTTATGGAAGCATCACTGTAGATCACAAAGTCTTTACCTGATTTAGGTTGAGTTAACGTTGGAGCTTCAGTTAATATACTCTTAAGCTTCTCAAAGCTTTTTTGGCATTTATCCGACCATATAAACTTAACATTCTTCTGTAGTAATCAAGTCAGAGGAGCTGCAATGGAGGAAAAACCTTTCACAAATTTTTTATAGTAACCTGCCAATCCAAGGAAACTTCTAACTTCCATAACATTCTTTGGTGTTCTCCATTGCAAGATCGCATCAATCTTATTAGGATTAACCTTGATACCATCTGCTGACACTACATGTCCCAAAAATAATACTTCACTCAGCCAAAATTCACATTTACTTAATTTGGCATACAACTGTCTATCCCTTAAAGTCTGCAGAACAATCCTCAGATGCTCTTCATGTTCTTCCAGAGTCTTATAATACACTAAAATATCATCAATGAAGACTACCATAAACCGATCTAAGTAAGAATGAAAGATCCTATTCATCAAATCCATGAAAGCTACAGGAGCATTTGTCAATCGAAATGGCATGACCAAAAACTCATAATGACCATACCTGGTGCGAAAAGCTATCTTTGGCACATCTGCTTCTTTAATTTTCAACTGATGATAGCCAGATCTCAAATCAATCTTTGAAGACACACCGACACCTTTTAACTGATCGAACAAATCATCAATCTGAGGAAGTGGATACTTATTCTTTATGGTCACCTTATTCAGCTGCTTGTAGTCAATACACAACCAAAGTGATCCATTTTCTTTTTCACAAAGAGGACTGGTGCTCCCCAAGGTGACACACTCGGTCTAATGAAACCTTTATCAAGCAGCTCTTGCAACTGAACCTTCAATTCTCTGAGTTCTGAAGGTGCCATACTGTAAGGAGCAGTAGAGATAGGTGCAGTACTAGGTGCTAAGTTAATAGTAAACTCTATCTCTCTATCAGGTGGCAAACCTGGAAGATCTTCAAGGAAAACATCCTAAAACTCCAGAACAGTAGGTACATCTGATACCTAAAGTTTCCCCTTTTTAGCTTCCATTGTATAGCACAAGTAGGCAACACAACCTTTCCTGATAAGCCTCTCAGCTGTAGTAGCTGAAATCACATCAGAAAGGAAGTCTGTTCTTTCACCCATAATGACTATCTCCTTATCATTTGAAGTCTTAAGAGTCAATCTTTTTCTTTTACAGTCAATAGTGGCATGGTGAGTGGATAACCAATCCATCCCCAGGATAACATCAAACTCTCAGAAGGGAAGATCCATCAAATTGGCCATAAACACATAACCCTGAGCACTAACAGGACAATCTCTATATACTTTATTCACCACAACATTATGGCCCAAAGGATTACTCATTAAAATATCCTGGTTTAACTGAAAATCATACAACCCTTTAACCCATGCAACATCAGTGCTAACATAGGAATGTGTAGAACCAGGATCAATCAAAACATAAATTGAATGAGAAAATAATGAGAATTTACCAACTATAATGTCTGGTGCATCCTCCTGCTCTCGAATTCTGACTGCATATATGTGTCCTATATTACGACCCTATCCCTGAGTAGGTTGGACTGACAGGCCTGAAGTTGACTGTGGAGGAGCTGCTCCCCTACCACAGCCTTTTTGAGGAGTTGATCTAGCACTTAGAGCCAGTGACATTGTTGTGGATGGTTGGGCCTCAGGACAATCTCTAATCTGATGATCTCTAGACCCACATCTAAAACAAGCTTTGGTCAAAAGTCTACATTCACCATGATGGAACTTGTTACAATGTGGACCCACGACCATGATGGACCTGGGTGTACTGCCTATAAAAGTAGCTAGGGTACTACTGCCTGCTGGATTTTTCTAAGTGTGGGAAGGTGCTAGTGGTGCACGGTTTTGAAACTGAGGAGGCCCTTTGAACTTCTTTCCCGAACTAGCTGCACCAGAAGACTGACCCGACTTTCTCTTCTGTCTAAAACGGGACTGTTTATCTGCTTCATCTGACATATTAGTCTCCCCTCTAATAGTTGCCTCAACCAAGGATTTCATATTCGTGTGTCTCTGAGAACCCAAGATCAGTCTAATATTGTTATGCAAGCCTCTCTCAAATCTGTGGCATAACTTCTCCTTTGTCATGAACTCATCATCCAAAGCTCAAATTCTTTCTCATACTCAGCAACTAACTGATTCCCCTGTCTGAGCCTCCAGAAGGCATCTTGCATAGCAGATTTATACTCAGAACCAAAATATTTCTTTTCAAATTACAACAGGAAAAACTCCCAAGTAATAGTAGTGTGTTTATACACTGCACTCCACCAAGTGTAAGTAGGTCCTTGCAGCAAGGCTACTGCTCCCTGTAGCATCTCATCAGGCGGACTCTGAGTATTCTCAAAAGTCCTCTTTAACTTAAACAACCATTCCTCTGCCTGCACCAGACTCAAAGGATCTCGACTGTAGAAATCTTCAGCTCCCAGTTTCTTTATCTACTCCAAAATCAACCTCTTTCCAGATGGAGCTGGCTGATCCTGAGGCTGCAATGGTTGAGCTTGCATATGCTGCTGAAAGAAATTCGCCATCATAGCTATAAAATCAGGCTGATGCTGAGGGGGAGGTGCAACTGGTGGAGTAACCTGCTGTTGTGGCAATCCTAGACGGACCAACACTAACCGATGTTGCACTCTCAACATCACCCTCACGTTGCCCTTCTTCAAAAGCCATACTCACAATCTAACACAAGAAGCAAGCATACATTGACCCCACAATAATACACTGTCTAAAATTAATTGGCATGTACATGTACTTATCCTAATCCTATTAACCCACTCCGATTTTAAAATCGTCTAAACCAGAACTCTAATACAAAAAAAAAATTATAACACCCTATACCCGTAGGTGATATGGATACCGGATGCTACAGTACTGTACTGACATACACTACCGTGCACTTAACAGATCCATAGGATTTTATTTTTTGTTAAACCGATTATAATATTACTTTAGTTATCTAATTCTATTAATAACATTAGATAAATCTATAAACTCACTTATCTCATTTTAACTTATTAGCCATTTCGTCGATTGACCTATAATTGTCTTAAATTACTATTCATTTGGTCAATTTTGCGTTAACATAACACTTCACATTTTCATTATTATTTTAGCCATTTATGTTAACCTAACTTCTATAGGTTATTAAATATACCATTATCACAATCACATACATTCTAGGCACACAATATAATTGCTACACACAACACTATGCTAGTGTCAGACTATAACAGTCTATTAAAAACACCCAAGACTCAAATATAAGTTCATATATATGCCCAAAATACTTAACATACTTAAAACTCTCTAAATAATTCTTCAATTCAGCTCCAAAAAATTATGAGGTATGCTAGCTCCACGTTTTAAGGGGTACCTACACGTAGTCAAATAAAACTAAGTGCTAAGCATTAAATATGCCCAGTGGTGATTGGAATTTCAGGTATTTCCACTAATTAAATTATCATGCATAAACGATATTTATATTAATATAATATAATAATCACAATAAAATATTATTTAATTCATTTATCAATTATGCATGTAATAACATATTTAATTACCATTAAAATACATAATTAAGGGTATTTATGCAATTAGTACTCATAATAGACCATAGTTACCATTTTGTCCCTAATCATGACAAAATTATAATTAAGTCCTCAAATTTCACCAAAATTATAGAAATGCCATCACTTCATTTTATTTACCCCTTTTTAACCACTATTTGGCATACAAATTACCGTTTAGTCACTAAACTACCAATTTCATGCCAAATTACATTTTAATCCTCAACTTTCACCAAAATTACGAAAATGCCATCAATTCATTTCATTTACCTATTTAACCTTTATTTAACTTGCAAATTACGGTTGTGCCCTCCAGTTACCAATTTCATGCCAAATTGCATTTTAGTCCATAAAAGTAGCTAATTTCCACATTTAGCCAATTAATTATATTTTTACGCTTATTAACCTTTATTAACTTATATATGGTCAAAATTACCATTATGTCCTCAAACTTTTTATTTAATTCCAATTATGTCCCTTTTTCATACAATTATCATTTTAATTATAAATTAACCATTTTAATCTCATTTTTACCATTATACCCCTATATAAAACTGGCAGACATTTATGATCGGGATAAATCAGACATGAACTTGATAGATGCAATATAGAATAGAGAGACCCCATGGGACCACCCCTATGATGCAAACAATAGAAATACAGATTAATTAATACAGTATTAAAATAGAATAATACAAAATAGGATCGCCATTGGCCTATAGTAAGTGAGACGTCATGCTTATACCTGTGGTTTAAGTGTTCCTATGGCTAGCCACTATATCCTGAGCCAGACTTGACTACCAGATTATTATATCGGGCATCATTATTCCATTTTTCACATCTTTAAGTTATCATACATACATTTCATGGAATTTCATCATACTATTCCATTCTTTTCCATACAATTCAGTCATTATACATTTTATTTTCATTCTTATGCCATTGTATGTCATTAAAGTTATCATGTTACCATAGTACACCATAATATACACATGTATGACATTTTGCCAACATACCATACATCCATTATAATTTCTTTTTTATCTCATTTATCATCCATTTAGCAAGATCACATGTTGATTAACATAGCCATACCATCAATTCATATCAAAACACAACAAAATCATGTCTTTCACATACATATACCATTTGGCCTACGTGATAAACATCCATTATGATTATTTTTCTTTCTCTTACACATTCAATTACTTAGATCTCATGTCAAACATCATGTATACATCATTAAAATGACATAAACATCATAACATACCATGGGAACACATGTATATACCATTCGACCACATCATATCATCATCACCCATGTTTTATTTTCTCATTTTAACCATTCAAATTATTGTTCTAAACTCTTAAGCATGATTATATGGTTAGATTCAATCAAATAGGCCTTAATCACATACTTTGTTCATAAACATAACCTAAATCAATACTTTTAACATGGAAATAGATGTAATTTTCAATCACAAACCTTAGATTCTTGCAAAACACCTCTCAATACTCCTTTTCCTTGCCTTTACCTTTAGAGGAATTTCCCTCACCATGAACACCTAATGGAATCCAAAACTTAAAATCAAGATCTATCCAAAATCTTGCTTCTTTTATGTAATATAACCACATAAACATGATCTACATACCTTAAAGTACCTATAGGAACCTTTAAACTAATTTGAAAACACCTAAATCAGATACCTCAATTTTACACCTAAATTTTCAAGTCCTGGTTTCACCCACTTTTAATCCTTCAAATTAACTTACAAGACCACCAATATATTATAGAGGATCTAGAATTTACTTGGGAGGCTAAGATCTATGGAGAGATGAAGAGAAAATGGAAGAAAATTAAGGAAAAATGAAGAAATATCAATTTGGCCTAAGGAGGAAGAAGAGAGGCGGCTGGAAATGGAGATTTCTAGGTAAAGAGATGCTTATATATGAGGAAAATTGAATCAGAAAAGGTCCAACCAAAGTGGTCGAACCAGTTTGGGTTAATTTTTGTTTTTAGGCCATTTCTCACTATTCAATGGTAACTATAAGTTCCTCAACTTATTTTCACTCTAAAACAATTGCATCATTTTTAGAATATGAAAAATAGTCTCCTTACAAAATTTCAGCTCAATCGCAATCCGTTTGGGGTCCGGTTCACTTAAATCAGTCCGATTAAATACCTTCGGTTTTGATGTATTTTACTAATTTTTCACTATCAAAAATTCCTAAAAATTATTTTAAATAATTTTATTCCCCACAAAAATTATTTTAAATTTAATTTACTATTTTTAAAAATTAAATCAAAATTTAGTCAAAGTTGGTTATTATTTGAATCGAACCGGAGGTTAACTTCAATTTGACTTTCAGAGGCATACTGACCTCATTTTTGCACCAAATTATATCATTAATCTCCCTTTAACTCCTACTTTCTAATGATTCAATAAAATATTTTTCAACCTAAGTGGCACTATTCACCCTAATGTCACTATTTACCTTAATGTCACTATTCATAGGCCCACAGTTACTATTTATAAAAGTAGCTATTTTTAGCCCATTACACATATAGTATATGACATTTTATGTCATATGTTTTAGGCGGTAATTCAAATTTAAAAAAGGCAACTATCAAGCACGTGGCACATTAAAGAAGTCATGATGACATAACAAGATAGCGCCTCACTTGTTGCGTTTTGGCGGCTAAAACAATCACATATGGAGTATGATGCCTCAAATTTTGTGCTGGATGTCATAGTGATTGACATAACTTGCTTCGGCTTTACGCTGGGAACTATAAGTAACTGACGCCGTTATTCAACGATAGCCACGTGTTTGCTCCTTAGTGGCTCACCATTCCTATATATATCTATTTATTTTCCCATTTTTTACTCTTGTTGCCTCATCTATCTTCTTTCTTTTTACTCTCCTCATTTTTTTGTCATTTCTTTCTTTATTCTCGCATCTCTGTTTTTATTGATTCGAGATCTCTTTGGCTTCGAGTTTCCAATCTTCATCATCTTTTAAATCATCTATTTCCAAAATGTCCATTTTTGTTTGCTTTGAAGTTTTTGTCCTCATGCATTTCTCAATTCTGCAATTCAAAACTCTTCCTTCAGATCTTCTTTGAATTTTCAGTTTCGTATCCTCTTTTTCTCAAAATGAGTGCTTTTAAAAGCTCTAGTGAGTGATTGAGGGTAGAAGGAGGGCTTCTTGACAACAATCCTCAAGAGTCTCCAAGCATTAGTCAACCAGACCAAGAAAAAGAACCCTGAAGAATTTCTAGAGTAAGAAGTATCAGCTCGGTAGTTCAAACTAGCGAAATGGTCAGTTTACATGATAATCTAAGCATACCTCACAGTTATAAGACTCGTGTCCCAAGTGTCCCAACCTCCAAGCTAATGCTAAATTTACCGATAAAAAGATCATAGTGGTCTATGAAGTAGATTTTAAGGCCGGGGTAAGTCTTCCACCAACTAAGTTAAAACTTGAGTTTTTAAACCACTATGGTTTAACTATTGGGCAGGTCCATCCCAACGCCTGAAGAACAATATTAACACTATAAATATGGACAACCGAACACAACATTGATCTAACTATATGAATCTTCCAAACTACTCACGTGGTGGGACTCCATATAGCTTCTGAGGACCATAACTATGTCCAAGCCTGATCTGGTTATGGAGTCTTTTCTGAAAATCCAGAGTCTTTGAAGAATTGGAAGAACCGTTTCTTCATTGAAAGAGACAATGAGTTCAAATTTTGAACAACTTGGAGTTTGTTTGTCAACAAGAACGACAACCCATTATATCTCTCTAAAGAATAAGAAGAAACACTAACTCGGTGGAAAGAGCTAGCTCAAAATAAAGTAGACATAAAAGAATAGCTCCAGTTTGAAATGACTCCTCAAGAATTGTCCTGCCGTAGAAAAAAAGGTAAATTCTTTTAATTCTCTTCTTCAATTCTAATATTTTTCCATTGATTTCTTTTTTGCAGCTATGAAGAGAACCGATAGACCTAGCATGGCCGAAATGATGAAAGCTAAAAGGCAAAAGGCCCAAGCGAATCAAACACCAGCGGCAACTACACAAGGGGTCAGTCGTGTGGCATCCTCTCTAAACTGGACTCCCTCAGCTTCAAGCTCAGCTCATATTGAAGTGCCAGATGACTCTCTATCTCGAACTCAAAATCCTGCCATGAAGACAATCGAGCGTGGTACTACCTCCGAACTTGTTTGCCCCGGGAACTCAGCAGGGGCAGAAACTTTTTTTTTTTGTTATGTCAAGAATTTTTTAAGTTAGGGCCCCTTAGTCCCCCTCCACTAATGGAAGTTGGGAAGTGAAGAAGAGGCGAGAATGAAATCGTAAGCATAAACCAATGTTGGTAGCTCTTCCTTTTTAATTTTAGGGATTAATAATAATAATAATAATGGAATCGGTCCGTTAACACAAATTGATGGATTTTTTAGAGTATGGACCGAAACTGAAATCGAAGTACACAAATCTCTAATTACTAACCATAATCAAAAGCATTAGTTCAATTAATCAAAAAATTGATTCGATTTTATATCGATTTTTATGTTTAACTAATTTTTTTTTTGTTTGCTCGGTAACACTTGCCAACACCTTTTTCTCACAATCCTGCCAACAATATTTGCAACAATGTTCATTTTTCATTTCTAATTTGTCGCTAAAAGCTATAGTCAGTAACGAAATCCAACTTGTATCCGATCTCGCTTTTTTGAGCTTATAGTACCAATTAATTCAAAGTTAGGTATAGTTTGATCTATAATTAAGGATGACTCTTTAAATGACGTACGCTCTATGCATGAGACAAGAATTGAATTTGAGATTTTGTTTAAGAAAATCCGGAGCATTCTAAACTATTTGAACCAACAACCCGTTGATAGAAAGTGTAATTATTTTGCAAGTTAAGTTTGCCTCAGTTTTTATTGTGTGAAATATATTGTAACGATTATAAATATGGCTGATAAGTGTAGAATTTGTGCCTAATGATAACAAAATAATAAAAAAAAATAGTATTTTGCTACCAACTCACCCTTTAACTTATATTTCATAATAAGTTTGTGCTTGGGCGTATGAGACGAATTAAATAAAACATTGGCCATGGACATAGAGGTGGCAAGTTGGGCGGGTTGGGCGGGTTTGGGTTGGGTCACTAATGGGCGGGTCACAAATGGGCCAAAAAGCATGGGTCAAATATCCAAATGGGTTGGGTCAACCCATGGATTAAAAACTCTTTAAATATACAAAAAATTTATAATAATACGTAAATGAGTCGGGTGGTCCAAACAGACTGATTTTGGTCCAAACGGACTGAGTGGCCCAAATGGGCCGCTTGAGACCCAAACGGGCCGAGATGTAATTTGATATTTTTAATCCATTTTTAATAAAAAATAATTTTCTATATAATAAAGGGATATTAAAGTGACTAATTTAAAATAATTTGGCCCAAATGGATTGAGTGGCCTAAATGGGCTGCTTGAGGCCCAAACGGGCCGAAATGTGATTTGACCCATTTAATCCATTTTTAATGAAAAATAATTTTCGATATAATAAAATGATATTAAAGTGACTAATGTAAAATAATTTGGCCCAAATGGATTGGGTGGCCCAAATGGGCTGCTTGAAGCCCAAACGGGCCGAAATGTGATTTGACCCATTTAATCAATTTTTAATGAAAAATAATTTTCAATACAATAAAATGATATTAAAGTGACTAATGTAAAATAATGCCCTCTTAAATTATTAGTTTACAACACATCCACTTGTCATGGTTTCCAATATAATAAAACGATTCATATTCAAATGCCTTATTTTAGCATCTATATATGTGGAGAACTTAAAGGACAAAATAGAGTATCGAGAGAGATTTTGAGGGAGAAATATACCTTATCTCTACATTAATTAATCATAGACATCAAAGATATTATAAATTTTGTAAAATTGCTGATTTTAATCCTTGAGTGACGCATATTTGAAAGAGAACATTTAATAATAATGTCGTTTTTATTGAGTGTTGAAAATTTGATCAAAATACCCAAAATTCGCAACTCATCCTCCTCCATTCATTATTGTGCAAAAACTCTATTATAAACCCTAAAATTTGGATTGAAATAGTACCCTTATATAAGATGACTATACGTGTTTCTGTTCCAATAGTGAGCAGTAAGAAAAAAGTAAAGAAAGAAACAAAGTTAAGCCTAATAATTCAAGAAATAACCCTGTGCAGAAAGACTGGATTTTGAATGACGCTACCCGTAAACCTACTAACTGAAAATAAACTCAGAGACAGTACTCTGCACTTCTTTCTGCCATAGAACTTGACTGCAAAATTCAAGTCCAGGGATTTACTTGTTACATTTTGCTACCTACATTTTCTACTCGCACAGTGTATCTATAACTTGAAGCCCAGAATTTTGGGGGCTTTTGAAGTTAAGCATCAGTAATGGAGGCCGCAGTAGTTGACGCTGGATCCAAGCTTCTCAAAGCCGACACGACAATTCCAGATCAGGCTCCACCAATTGTATGTAGTTCAAACTTTAGATGCTTAGTTTACGAGCATATTGTGTCCAGAAAATTTGGAGTCAGACCTTTTCTTTTCTTGTTTCATTTCTATTTAGTTTCATTTCTTTTCCACTACCCTACCTTGTTCATGTATTTCTCTACAACAGAAGGAAGATCGGATCGAGGCTTGTAGTTTCCAAAGAAGGTGCCTTTAAGAGTCCTTTCATTCAATACATTCACGGGGTGAGTCTTGAACACAACATCTTTATGGGGTACTCCTACAAGTACTGCAACTCCCCAACCCTGCCAATGCCAATATTTTCATTAAAACATTTCAACCGAAATTCATTTGATTTCTTTTTTCTCAATTAAGACAACAGGAAGAGAAGGAAAAAATTTACATCGTGAACGCATTCGAATGCAGAGATCATGGCATTGATGTTTCTAGTACATTCCACGCTTCTGTCTACTCCCCCATCTGTCATCTCAGCAATCACCTAATTACAATCAATGAAGGCATTTGTAAGAACATTTGATGCAATTGAAGAATAGGGTCCTCTTTCAAGAAAGCAATTGCCTCACCTTCTTCAAATCTACCCGAGTTCAAATCAACACCTATTATTCTTGAAGCCCCAGCAATTCTGGCCCCTTCAGCAGCCTAATCACATTGAAGCAGAACAATTTAGTAAAAATTGGGGAAAAAGGCAATGGCAAATCGATTTGTTTACTGAAATCTGAAGATTTCGAGATGCTCACAGCATGGCCTACAGCTCCCAGTCCAAAAACTGCTACAGATGAGCCCTTTGGAGGCTTTGCAACATTGAGGGTAGCACCAAGACCTATTAATTCGATATCCCAGAAACTTATTTCACATATGATGCACAAATGGAAACAGTTACACATGCTTTTTACCAAATGTTAGTACGTAGCCTCTGTACCTGTGGAGATTCCACAGCTGAGAATGCAGACTTTGTCGAGAGGGGCTAGAGGATTGATCTTGGCTAGACAGCCGACATGAACAACAGTAGACTCACTAAAGGATGGGTGAAGGAAATCGTAAGTTAGGTTAAAATACAGTGATTGTGGCTGGGTGAGAGGAGGAGGCAAGAGATGAAGAAATGAAGAAATGAAGTTGGGAAACAGACCCGTGGGGCACATAAACACACCCAAACGGGCTGTGTGTTTAATGGGTTGTTTATGGGTTGGCCCAATTGGGCATCTGGTGGGTTGAATTGGGTTTGGGTCAAATTTTTTTGGACGGGTTGGGCGGGGTTTCTGGGCTTGGGCCAAATTTGACAGGCCTACATGGACGTAATCTATTGTACCACTAAAACTTATACTTATTGCTTATAGATATTGTTAAGATAGTGTAGCATATACATATAGTTTCTACCACTAGTTAGAAACTTCTATATCCAAAAAAAGAAATTAAAAACTTATATATATTAATTGTTAATAAAGTTAGCGCATATATATATATATATATATATATATATATATATATATATATATATATATATATATATATATATATATATATATATATATATATATATATATATATATATATATATATATATATATATTGTTAAAATTTCCACCACTAAAAACTTATTATATATTGTTAAGTAACATTCTCTTTAGTGTTCTCTTTTATCCATGATTTAACAAATTAAATATTATCATTTTCTCCCAATAATTTGTTCAAAATTGTGAAACTACTATTGAGTCAGTTTCAACTTAATTATATATAATATAATTTATTTATTTATATAAAATAGCAATACATGAGAGTGAAGCAACCAAAACAAAAATTAGTTAACGTCACAAAAATTTAAACTAAATACAGTAAATAAATAATTAGTTCAAGACTGATAACGAATGATAACTCTTATGATATTCACAAATCCTCCCTAACTTAATTTGTGAAATTTTGAACAACAATGTAGAATTAATTAGCTCTACTCTCTAATCTCTGATCTCTACATATCTCTATGAATTAATTTCATCATATTTTGAAGAGAGTTAACGCAAATAATTAGATTAGAAATTCACAATGGCTCGTATATATACTCATATTTATCCTCGGATTTATGAATATTATATTATTGTATAGATTAAAAAAAGAAGGAAAGTCAAAATTTGCTGGCCATTAACTGGCTTCTTGGCCAACAAATTTTTAGTTAACCACACGGAACCCCATGCCTATATAAGGCAGGAGATTGGTTTTTAAATTGTAATTGGATCCAAAAGAGATGGATATAGAATGAAAGTTTATTTGTAATATTTGAAACTTAGAGAATTCGTGGGAAAAATTTCTTTGGATTTATAATTTATTGGGTATCTGAGAAAATAATAGAGTGAATAAATATAAAAATTGTTCAAATGCTTAATAATTTTTTTTTGTTATTTTCGGATAATAAGTGATTTTTTTTCGATTTGTAATTTTTAACTATAATTCGTTATGTTATGATTGTTATTTTAATTTTTTTAAATTTATTCCGCATTTATTAAAAGTGTTATTTTTCCAACAATTATAACACTTCTAATTTCAATGTTAATAGTAGTACAGGTCACCAACATGTGGAGACCTATAAGGTTCAATAACACCAATGTTTTAAAACTCGGGTTGACTCGGCCGGTCGAACCGGTTCAACCGTGACTCAGTAAGAAAACTGGTTTGATTCAATGTGAAACTCGGAATATATAAAAACTCGGACTGAACCGGATAAAATCGGATTGAACCGAAAATTGTTGAACCGGTTCGGACTCCGATTCAATTAAAAAACGGGACGTTTGGACTTAATTTCATGGGAATCAGTTCTTGGCTGGGTAGGGAGGACTCCGGATCTGGGCATGCGGTGGGGGGCGACGGTTTGAATCAGGCGGTGCTGTTGCGCACATGTCGGCTGCTGCTGGTGGTGCTCCTGCGCGGGCGAAGCTGTTTGAGGCCAGATCTGCGCTTGCAGTAGAGGCAACGGTCTACTGGAACCAGGTGGAGCTGCCGCGCGTGTCTGCTGCTGCTAGCGGTGCTCCTACGCGCCGACGAGGTTTGAGGTCGGATCTGCCTCCGGTGAGCTGAGATAGGCATTGGCGGCGGGATGGGTCTGTTAAAGAAGTTTGTTAGGTTAAGTTTAGAAGAAGAAAACGAATAAATAAGTTACAAATAAAATAAATTAAGTTAAATGAAAAGAAAACTCATGAAAAGAAAAAATGAAGGCCCACATATTAAAATGAAGACCTAGTAAACCCATTAAACCCAATTTGCAACGAAAGTAACATGCATCCATTAAAAATGATAAAGTAACATATTATTTTTTCATTGTATTTCATCATTAATTGCTCAACCAAAAAATATTAATAGACTATTTTTATATTAATATTTGAAAATTAATAGTTTTTAATGTATTTTTAATATATTATATTTTTTTACATTTTATAAATAATTATATTTAAAAAAAATAAAAACTCCGATTTAACCCGGTCCAACCAGTTAACTCGTGACTCGGTTAACACGCCGAGTCAATGTCCGGTCCGCTTATGAAAACATTGAATAACACAATGCCATGTGCAGAACTTTTAAGAATGCCAACCTTAAGTATAGGAATTGGGCTTTTGATAGTATCTATGGTGGGACTTGTGGCTTTATTTTGTAGGGTAGTGAGTCTTTATAGAATACATTTGTGCAATATTGCTATTAAGCTTTGTAGTCATCTCATTTGTAATTACAAGCAAAGGTCCTCAAGATTATGGCCCAGGAAAATGGTATAGTGTTGGAGAATTTTCTGATTGGTTTAAAAGAAATGTTGTGAATGAAAAGAATTGGTTTGTTATCAAGGATTGTTTGGTTAAGGTTGGAATATGTGACAGCTTTGACAGAAAATTGTCTGCTTTACCTGCAGCTGTGTTATGGGAGGTTGTTAGCCAGCAGAGGTATGGACATGCATACTCTTTTATTTTTATGTATTTAATTCAATCATATTATAGCTTAATATTTTTGTAATTGCAGTCAGGTTGTTGTAAGCCTCCACAAAAATGTGGATACAAATTCAAGAACATTAGTTATTGGGAAACTTCAAATTCAGGAATGATAAATGACTGTAATTCATGGGAGAATGATGAAGACATTCTATGCTACAATTGTGAATCTTGTAAAGCTGGATATCTATTTGAAGTTAGAGAGGATTGGATGGTTCTTAATATAATGAACATGTTTTTTGTTATTTATTTTCTTCTTGCCCTTGCCTTTGGTTTTATTTTCTTATCACATTATCAAGAAACTACCACTCATTCTTCACTTGTTTAATTACATCTTCATTGCTAATATTGGTTCTTGGTTATATATTAATTAATTCATTCAATCATTTTTCTATGTATGAGATTTGTAACTAAATCTGATCATAAGTTGAATTTAAACACGAAAAATATGTAAAAAAAATCACATAATTTGGTCCAAATTTGACAAAAATCCAGCCCATGAACAGGCATATTTGTAATTAAGCCCAATACTATAATTAAGCATACGTACCTTGAACAAAATTATCACTTTTTCTTCATTTCTATTATATGCTAAAGAAATTTATTTTCTAAATTTGGTGCATGAGTAATTTAATGTACCAAACCAATAGTATTATTTATTAATTTAGAGCAATCTGTTTCATGAAATTGCTAATGAACCAAATTCATGGAAGAATTTTTCATTTATTAATTTAGAAAAATAATTATATTTAATATATTTTTATTAAAGTTCCTTATGTAACATTCAAAACATTATTGGGATTCCAATATCAACCAGATATATGATATAGGTAAAATAAATTTCTAACAAACTTTGAGGAATAAAGTAAGAAAAATATTAAATTTGGAGATCAAATTTGAATTTTGCCTTATTTTAAGTTTAATGGATATACGCCCACTCATCTATCCACGGTACAGATCAATCTGGGAAGGGAGAGAGAGAGAGAGAGAGAGGGATGACGAGAGGAAAGCAGAAGATTGAAGCTCAAAGGAGAAATGCAGAGAGGAATCAGAAGCCGAAGGGCTCGCAGCTTGAGGCCAGAGCTGTTGCTCTCAAAGTCACCTGCCCGATCTGCAAGGTTTTTGGTTTTTTCTCCCTTTCTTCTTCATTTTGTTGGCTTTAGGGGACCCAGCTTTTTAATTCTTTGCCAATAATGTTTCGTTCTGTCGAATCTTTCAATCTTTGAGTTTAATTTGCCTTTTCTAGTTTTATTTCCTATGCCCTCCTCTGATTCTCTCTCGGACTTTAACAAAATAGAACAGTATTGGTGATTGGATGATTCGTATTCCTTTCTTCTTATTGTTAATGGTTTTTGCTGGGTTTTCATTTTCATGGTTTGAGAATTAGAATTTGATCCTCTAGCTTTATATAAGTGTTAAGTCTTTCACAAACGAATTTGACAAGTTATTATCAAATTTTTGTTATAGCAAAGATTTAGCTGACAATCCTCTTTCGTAATAGTCTTGACAAATTGAACAAGATTTTTAAGTCTGATAAACAAACAAGGCCATGCGTTATGTTTATGATAAACTTGGATGATTTGTTTATTCAGCTCATAATCAGTACTGAAATTTAGTCTGCTTGTAGATGTTATATGATGTTACGTTAATTATAGACATCTTAGCACTGCCAATTAGTTCAACTAATACTTCCTGAATTTTGGGTTGATATGCACCTTGTCTTTAACACGGCAGTAAAAAGCTACAGGAAAAAAAAATAGAGAGGAAAGATGCTCTTTTGACCTGAGTGAGGTGCAAAAATTTCTTAGAATGTTTCACTCAATCGTGTTATTGTGAACTTTGTGAGATTGAGGGAATGAAACAAGACCAAAAATTTAGAGTTTTAGCCCCCTAATAGGGAAAATGGGCCCGTGAACAAAATAAAGTTTTTCATACAGCTTGTAATTATTTTTTCTTTTTTTTTTTGTTTTTTTATTTTTATTTAGTTCAACTTCATGCTAATTTCCTATTATTTATTTCTATTAGCATTTTGATCCTTCTGTTGTTTCTTCCTGTTAAATTTTTATGTGTCTCTGCTCCTTTCTTGTATTGTATTCTGTGGTAGCCAGTATTTTTGAAGAGCTTAATTTCTAACTATTTGCATAGAGTAACAAATTACCCTTTTCTATAAGTGACTAAAAGTCTTAAACTTTCATCAGCTGTTCGTTCTATCAGCTTAACAAACTCATAAAGGTCTTTCAATATCTTTATCAGCACATTCAAATTGATCATTTCCAATTTCTTCTTCTTCTTCTTCTGATCTTCTCTATGCAATTACTGAACATCAATATGGTTTTTGTTTGATTTGATATGGTGTGAATTGAGCATGGTAAGCTCTTATTCTTCTTGAAATAATGGTACACGTTACTAGATGTGGATTATATTTTAATCTAACCCTCATGAAGTGTGGATAGGCACCAAGATGTGTGCCTTATGTCAAATGCTAAGTGAAAAAAAGTGCATCTTGTTAACGTATACCATCTAATAAGATGAGGACCTGACGAGCCTTGAGTTTGAGGCACACCTCTAATGAATATGGTAATAATAACCAGTGATGATTAGTTTGACAACTAATTATCATTATGATTAGTGGTTATGCCAAGAATGGAAGGATAGAGGAGGCCTTAAGGGTTTCCGATACTATGCTTAAGCAGATTGTTGTCGTTTGGGATTATATGATCACTAGTTTTTTAAAGCAGTGATGGAGATGGATGCAAGTTCGCTAAAAAGCACTTGTGTCTGGTTTTATTTAGAATTGGGAACTGGATGAAGCTGCAAGAGTTATCTGAAACCTGAAATAATGGTTGTGGGAAGAGAATCTTGTGGATGCTTATAATGCTTTGCTGTTTGGCTACAGTCAGAGAGGAAAGCTTAATCAGGCTGATAGTCTTTTTGATCAAAGAGAGAGGGAATAGAAAGAAAGAGAGGCAGTAAGTACGAGAGAGCATAGAGACATTTTTTTCTTTTCTTCTCATTGTAGGCCCCATGTGGGTACCACATGACTTTATAATGATCAAAGTAAATATAAGTTGCAAAAGAATGGATATATACAAGGCCACTTTGAAACTTTGAAGGTTATGCAGGGCCAAAAGAAAAAAAAGTTTGAGGAGAAAGTTGAACTTTTGACCATACATCACGGGTGTTTTGGCACCTTTTGCTTTTTCTCTTTTCTTACAATTAAGGTACTTTCACTAGATTCCAGTGCGATTGGGTCCATCAAGTTAGAGCTGATATATTCTTTAGGAAAGAAAATTTTAAGAATTTCAGTTTGGTGTTTAGTGTACATCTCATTTCTAGTGTTATAATATTCTGTTAATTGTATGCTGGGAAAATCATTGCTGGCAGTGAGAGTTCTTTGTGTGGGGATTAAAGTTTGATGTACCCAATGTAACAATTTGAAAATGACCTTCTGCAGAGTTAGTTAACCGTTAGATGAATTCCATCATGAAACTTTTAGACTAAGATATGCGATTTTTAAGTGGATGTTGTGGTGATTGATTGAAGACACTTCACTTAGATGTGAGAAACAGATTTTTGTTAGAGCACAATCATCTTGCACAATGCTCTCTTCTCAACTTGCTCAATTAAAAGTTTTATCTCTTGATCCTTGCCTTCCATATGTAGTTTCTGCACTTCTTTTTCCATGATTCTTGACTTTACTGACAAAACGGATTTTGACTTTCAGACACAGCTAGCAAATCATAATCAGCTCGGTGATCACTATGCCTCCAAACATCCAAAAGAAAAACCGCCTTCTGAATCCAGTTGATTCATAGTCTCTCTTGTAAAGTTTTCTTTTTTTTTTTTTTTTTAAATAAAAAAATAAAAAAAGATCTATTCTGTTCTGTGTGTTAGAACTATTAATGTATGTCAATTAATGGATGCAACTATTTCATTATCTGAACCAAGATAATTGTTGTATTGCTGCCATGGTTTCCCTTAACGAGGATGGTGAAGAACGAGTTTGATCCTTGTGTGCAACTATATTAGTGCTTAGTTATTGCTGCATGTCTCTGCAAGAGCACAAATTGGTCAACTGTGCTTGAACTTCTCTAACTGTAAGTCCCAGAAAGTCATAATCGACTTACTAAAAGTAACTAACTAATCTTCTGATTCAGATGCAAATTAGATTAGAGAATTTATGTTTAGATAAGGTGGAAACGTTCAAGTTAATACTTTGAATTTGCTAAAGCTAATTTGCATTTTATATTTTATTATTGAAATATTTTGTAATTCATAATAAGTTTTATTGCTAATTTCCTTGCCATTGAAATTTATATATTATTGAACTTGATTTTAACCAAAGAAAAAAAAATTAAAAAATAAATCTCTTCAAACATAAAAATATTAAAGGTTATAATATTATGGTCTGCCAATGTTCCCAAATGCATCCTATCTCCAAATTGATCCTTTGCATTATTGCAATTTATATGTTTAGCTTCATTTTGATAAGTTTTAGGCCCTATTAGTTAATCTTTCCATTTCACTCAACGTTGTAATTTTAGCTTTTTATATATATCAAAAAAATCATTAGTTAGCTTTGATTTTATAAAATATTCATTATGACTTACTAAACTATCCTTATACTAATTCAGTAATTTTTTATAATAATATATTCTCATCCTACTAATTATTTTTTGTTTTCAAATTCACTTCGAGTGGAATAAAAAAATTCTTAAAATTGTTGCTGTGGCGCGAAAAGAATATATGGTTTTCGGTTTACTCATTATAAAGTAGAAGCTATGAAAAATCATATTTTCCTTGGAGTGAATAAAATAAGGATTTATGAAATCCATCAATTGGTTTAACTGAAGCAGTCCCCAAAAGTCAGAATACAATAATTCAAGAGGACAAGAACTCGATAAGGAAGAAGCACCAAAAGCAAGTCTATGACTTCTATTACACTGACATGAATTACAAAATGAATCTTTGACTGAAGACATAAGAAGCTTGAAATTGTTATGGCAGCAAGAAGATCAAAACAGTAAGAACAAAAGAAAAAGAGGAAGGAAGAAGAAGAAACAGAATGAGAGAATTCGAGAGAATTGTATTAGATTTGTGTAATTTTTTCTACATTGCTTGAAATCCTTTCCTGTATTTATAGTAACAGAAAAAGATTTTCACACACCATTTGTAACAATATCAGAACACAGTTGTATTTTCTTCTCATTTTTTCTCTCATGATTCTAAAGCAACAACTAACAGAATAAAGGAATGAGTAACTAGCAAGGCCCCAAGAATGATGGCATCGGGTCTCACTCCTCCTCATTCTTGGTCTTGCTTATTTCATTTGGAAAAGATTTGCTCATGCTCCTCTGCCTAGTCACTGTTTCCCATCTCAAGCTCCTTCTGCTTTAATTGGTCTTTCTCGGTTTCCCTCTTCATACTAGGCCCATAACTTCTGCTGATATCATTTCTTCTAGTCTCTCTTTTATATTAATAAGGCCCAGATCCATTACAGAAAGCAAAGGCACAAGGTACGAACATTGTGGACAGTTGGCTGAATATCGGATCGGAAGAGATGATATATATATAAGGAATGCTCAACTGGAGTATCTCCCCCTTGGATAGATCCTTAACAGCAAAAGAAAAAAGGAAAAAATTCAATGGAAATATTGTTAGATTGATAGAATTGAAAGACAGATAGAAGATTAGTTTGACCCGAAGGAATACAAAGAACATTAGATAAAGAGCAGGTTTCAGAGGGAAAATGAATTGATTTTGAGCCTACATGAGTAATTTTCAAACCTAAGCCATCAGTGAGATGAAGTTCATCCAATCCAATCATAAGATGGTGCATGGAGAGACAGATTTTGAAGATAATTGGTGGTGTGATGTGAGGCACTTGTGTCAAGAACCTAGCTGAAATTTGAAGAAGCATTCGTATTAAAATAATTCACCCGATGAGGTTGGAGAGAATCACCCTAAAGTAATCTTTGGCCTTGAAGCACTTCCGAGCCAAGTGACCATGCTTCTCACAGAATTGGCACTGAAATTTTGAGAAAGAGGAGCTGCGCTTGGATTGAGAGTTTGAATTTTTGGACTGACTTGAACCAGGACTTGTGCCTTTGAAGCCTTGAGATAAAGAGAAACCAGAAGCACCATTACTGGAATTAAAATTATTAGGAGAGGGCATGTTACCTTGATGAGTGGTTCTGAATTGTCAGTGGAAAGGACCTTTGCGAGCATGATTTGCAGTCATGCGACATGGATCATAAGAAGACTCAGTTCGCTTCAATTGCATTTGATGAGCTAATAATTTGTCTTGTAGCTCATCACATGTGATATAGTAATCAGGGCATGAACAGTTGCAGCAAAATGCGAAATTCCACCCCAATTCAATTGAGAACGTGAACCACAAGATTAACATCTGACACAACACTCCCACACAGAGCAAGTTCATCTGCTATTGTTTTTACATACTGTAAGTAATCAGTAATTCCCTTTTTGCATTTGAAAGTTTCTCCCTAATGCTTTGTTTAGATCAGTGGAAGTCAGAGTTATTGGCGGGAAAGTAAGTGAAATTCAACCTATTTTTATTGTTTGGTTTGTGAAATTCCAGAATAAATGAGAGTAAGTCAAGAAAAATTGATTTTTTCAATTTGCATTCAATCCTCCAAAATATTTCTTTCCAATTTAGAGAGAAAGTAGAGTAAACTGAGTGAACGGAGGATCAAATGACCAATTAGATACTGGGTTGATGGGTTGCTATTGGAGCAGGAGACTTGCAATTCCTCTGGGTGAGGTCTAGATGTAGAATCGTACCCGTCTACCTATTACAGAAAAAAATGCGTTTTACCGACGAAAAATTAGCGACGGAAAAAAAATTCGTTGCTAAAAAAGAATGGCAAATATTCCTTTTCATTTATACCAACATATTTTAGCGACGAAAAACTCAAATCATCACTAAATGAGACGCTAAATATTCACGGGAGATATTTTTATAGAAATTAGTGACGGAAGTAGTGCTCCATCGTTAAACTTTAGCAACGGAAAGTATATTTCATTGCTAAATTGGGCAATTAGTGATAGAATATATTATCTGTCGCTCAAATAACCCTAACCTAATGAAAAAGCATTACTAATTGCCAAAACCCGTCAAGCCATAGGCCAAAGGAGAAGAGACTTAAATTGAAGTTATATATATCTTATTATTATAAATTAGGGTTAATTACAAAATAACTCTCTATCTCTCATTTTATTTTCAGTTTAATTTTCAAATTAAAAACCTTGTAATTTAATGCCCAATTTTTAGTAATATTATTCAAATCATAAACTTAATTCAAAAATTCATCCAAAAATAACATAATGATAACCGAGCCATCGTCATCAGACAGTTCGGTTATCGCTCGTCCAATTAAGTTCGGATTACCCATGTTCTTGCGTTTGGTTTCCATAACATCCAGAGTTCTCCTCGCCAAGGTAAGCTCGGTTTTCCGACAGTTCGGACATAAGGGGTAGCTCGGTATCCGTTATTAAAGTAACTGTTGCTCATTAAAAGCTCATTATGAGGACGTCTGTTACTCAATAAAAGTCCATCATTATCCATCATTAAGACAGCCGTTATTTAATAAAGACTCATTAAAAGAGCAGCTGTTATGTGAAAAATTGAAGGCTATAAAAGGGAGTGAGCAAGATATGTTCAAAGACTAAGATATATCTCCGCAATTTATTTACAAAAAAAGATACCATTGCTGACTGGATCGTCGGAGTATGCTAAAACGAAAATTCACCGGATTTTTGTGATTTCAGGTGATCGACTCCAGTTTCCAGTGCCGGAATTTCGGGTTAAGCATCACATAATATTATGTGTGACTCATGAAATATTTTATTAATTTTGGATGGAATTTACAGCAAAGTTTCTAACTTGAAATATAACTAAAAGTTTTATATTAAATGTTTAAATTTCTTAAGTTTGGAAATTAAATTGAAAATGGAGTGAAAAATTGGAAGTATTTTTTTTAATTAATCTAAAAATAATAGTATTGCTATTAATAATGAGTATAAATTGTTTAACCCACCAATTAATAATTTTATAATTTTTTTTTAAAGTACAGATTTTTAGAGTCGTGATCGTGAGGCGGACGGAAAGGGCAACAAAAAAGTCTTTATATAATAATATAATATATATATTACAAGTGGTCCAAACGGTGGTCCCTACAAGTGTACAGATTAGCAAAAGTGATAAGACCAACAACGTATTGATAGGTATGCTGAATAATAATAATACTAATGAAGATGCCGACAAATTCATGATTTACTTACATTTTTGCCGTTTGCAATTTTGATTTCCCATTCTAACAATCAGAACCGTCCATCAGTCGGATCCAGCTGTACCGCGAATCTCTTTGGTTTTATTTGATTCAAGTGGAATTATTGTCATTTAGAAATATAGTTCAAATTTATCAACAAAAAATTATCTGATAATTAACTGTACAAATTTTGAATTTAATTTTTTTAATAATATCTAAATTTGTAATTAAATGTTATTGTATTTCCTTTCTAACTAAAAAAATATAATTTAAATTTAGAATCTGTCTCATATGCAAAATATTGTGATACCAATGGATAAGATGCACTTAGAATCTGTCTCATTAAGTTAATTACATCATTAATAAAGGATTATTTTCTACTTGATTATAATGATAAAAAAAAAGTTCAAACAAACTAATTTCTTTGTTCAGACTTTTTTTTTTTTTACTAACTGGAAAAAAGTTTCAATTAATTGATTTAAATTAACGAAAATTACAAAAATTAAGATAGAAAAATATAATTACAAATTTATATAAAAAGGTTTGAATTTTATTTGTTATGAATCTTAACTAATAAGAATTAAGAAAACAAGATATCTTTATTTTTAGAAAACTCATTTAATTATAAATATAAATATTGAATAGTAATAATATGATCTCAACAAATATCAAGCATTAAAATTTAAGATTTCCTTCCCTATAAAATATAATGAATCAACAGATTGCTGTTTATCTACGAATTTAGAAAAAAAAAAAGACATTATATTTAGGTAATGCTTATTCTATTACGAATTTATAAATAAAAAAATCCATATAATATATTTATATATATTATATAAAAATCCTTATAAGCAGTACAATTACGATAATTAAAATGGCCCATTCTAGTTCAGTCGGATGCATCGCCAAATTTATACAAAGCTCCCTTGAAGGCCTCATGATAGCATCAGCAGCAGAATTACTATGCTCTTCTTCAAGATATCCATGCCTGAATTAATACACAATTAACTATTAATTTGGTCAAAAATTGTAATTAATAAAGTCAGAAATGTCTTTATCTGGAGAAAGGGATCGAGCCGATCGGATGAGAATGACACTGCAAGAAAGAGTGCCCGGTCGGACAAGACGTAAACACTCCGAAACTTAAGTTAGTAGTTTAGAGAGAGAAAGTGCTTTTAGAGAGAGAATGCTAGAGATTTAATACCTGCAGCCATCGTTTGCTGGACTATTTATATGAGATGGTTGAGGGGCACTTGAGTGCCTAGAGAGTGATTACTGGTAGTCAGAGTAGGTATGCGGCGAAGAGACAGGGAGCAGTTGATGGTCATGGGCGCTGCCTTGTGTCAGACGGCTGATGGGACTGGCGGTCACATCAGCCGATCGGGCGTATGCGCTGCCTAGGAGCTCATGCCTACTACTCTTTGCTGTTGGGCTTGGAGCCTTGCCAGTCTATTGGGCCGACTAGATAAGCCTTGGTGCAAATGATATTTGCTGAGTTATCACTTGTCCCCCCTCAACAGGTCCGATCGGGCATAAATTTGCCTTTAAAGTTCCGTTCGGATGGAGTTCACTTTGAGTTTTCCCGATCCGAAGGCATTCGTTGGTGGGCTTTTTGAATTTTAAAAAGCGGTCATCTGAAGAGACGCGCCTGCTTGGACAGCTGTTTTTATTTAATGTTGCGCTTGTTCCGAGAGTAATGCTTCGTTCTTTGTATAGCTGTAATGTCTTTAGGACACGTGGCATTCTTCTAGTGGTGAGACTGTTGGTGTATTCCAGAAGCCTTGACTTATAAATAGGGCAATTTCTGAGAAGCTTTTTCTTTACTTTTTGTGATCTTTAGCGAAGCTCTACGAAAATTCTTTCTCGCTTTTTTTGAGTTACAGCAAACTTCTTTACCTTCTTCCGAAAATTTTTCAAGTTACCCCTTATCAAGTAAGTACCTCCTTCGACTTGCTTTTCAATTTCTTCCTTTGTTTTTGATTTTTCATCTGCATTGATTCATTCCCTCTAAAAGTTAGGGATTTGCGCTTCTGCCTTCTTTCCTTTATCGAAAATGGCTTCCAGCAGCAGCCTGTCCATAGATAGAAGTTTCATGGAGGAGTATAGGGGTATATAGGACACCCGTTGAACGTTGCTCCCGACTGAGCCCTAGGGAGGTGGCTGAGATTCCGGCCAAGTATGGGTTTCCAGACGACATTTTTGTGATGCCGAGCGCTGACTCCATGGCGGTGATGGAGGGGCCCTTTGGAAAGGATGAGAACGAGTGGTTCATCTGTCACTTGTGGAGTTTGGATACAGGAATGCGTTTTCCTTTCGGCGCATTTGAGATTACTGTCCTGAGGGGTTATGGCATCGCCCCTAACCAGCTGCATCTAAACGGGTGGAGAACGGTGGCGTGTTTTAAAATCTTATGCATCCTGGAGGGAGCGGTGCCAACCCTTGACTTGTTCAGCCATTTTTTCTATATCTCGTGTCGGAGTAACGGGACAGAGTACTTCTTCACCAGCCAATCGAGGAAGAAACTCATTAATGTCCCCACCTCCATGAAAGGCTTTAAAAAGAGATATTTCCTAGTCGAAAAGATTGGAGGATTTGGGGTCAGCCTAACCCGATCGACAGAGGCCAATATTTTAAATGATCTGGCAGCCGGGCAGTCCATGTACGATGCCGACATCCAGAAGCTGATGGGTGTCGTGGCTCGGAATGGAGGGCCTTTCGAGTCCAAACAATTGCTACAGACATTGCATGAGCTCTCCAATGTTGGAGCTACTGAAAACATTCAACGTGAGTACTAGGATCGGAACAGAAGGGATAACATGGATTGTTATTCATGCATTGCATTTTACTTGTTTTTTTTTAAGAAAACTTATCTTATTTGTTCTTATTGCAGCTGAAATGGCTGGTGGGAATGACATGTCCCAACGAATCCTCGGTCGGGCTGTCACCAAGAGGGAGGTCGAAAGAAAAGCCAAGGAGGAGAGGAAGAGGCGAAAACTCTTGCCCGCCTCTGAGGTGCATAAATTGCAACAAGGCGCTTCAACCACTGCTCCCATCATGGCGGTCCCGATCTCTACTGCCCCTCCCACAACAACAATTGCTCCAAGTCCTTTGGCGCCTCATTCCAAAGTAGGAGATTAGCCCCTCCGCCGCCGAAGGATGGTCCTTGGAAACGAGTTGGAGGAGGAGGAAGTGCCTGGGAATGTCCGCCTTCCTGACCTTCAGAATTTGAAGGAGACGGCAACAGTGAGATAAACCTGAACGGCCGAGGCTGAGAAGAGGGGGGCCGAGGAGGCCATAAAGAAGCAAGCTGCTGATAGGGCGGCCAAAGGCAAAACTGTTGCACCGAGCGAGCCGACTCGGCGTCCAGAAAGGCGACCTGTGCCCCTCCAAGAGTTCTTAAAGGAGAACTCCGGCAATGACTGGTCAACAAGCAACAGAGCAGTTGCCGGTTATCTTTGTCGGGGTATTCTCCAAGAGGATGACTACAAGGCCATGGGAGACCTCAACTCGCTCACTCGGGAGTGGAGTATGTTCAATCAGCAGGCTTTGGAGGTGAGATTTGGCTAGTCTGATTGTCGTTGTATTTCATGGCAAATCCTTCTTTTGTTTGAGATTGCTCTTTTCTTTTTTGCAGCTGATCAAGAGAGGCCAACGCTTACACATCATCGGAAGCCTTGCGGAGGCCAAATTGAGAGAGGCAGTGAAGGCGAGGGGGGAGGCGGCTGCTCAACGGGACTCTACTCATCAGGAAAACTCCACCCTTCGTCTGGAGGTGTCGAGTCTTCAGAAGGAGATATCTGGCCTTCGGGAGGAGGTGGTGGTCGCGAGAAGAGAGGCCAGTCGCCATGTTGAGGAGCTCAAGTCGCGGCTCACTGAGTCTGATCATCTGAACATGCCTGACAGCCGATAGTGCTCAGTGCCGAAAATTTGAAGAAGAGGCGACCAGATTGGGCGGTGAGTGCAAGGCTCTAAATGCTGAGAAGGCCAAGGTGCTGGAGGAGAGAGGTCGGACGGTTGAGGAGTGTGATAGGCTACACGCCACTCTGGCGAGCAAGGAGGCCGCCTGGGGAAAGAAGCTTGAAGAGGAGCTTAGCTCTCGAGAGGAGCAGCTGCTTGATCAAATGGGCGAGGCTCAGGCGAAGTTGCTGTCTCGGCTAATCCATGAAGCTGGAAGGTGCTTCCACGATGCTGACCTCAACTGGATGGAGGACCCTACGGCCTTGCCCGATTCGCCATCCAGTGATGATGAGGGAGATGCTCCTAAAGAGGGAGCTTCCGAGCAAGTTTTTTTGCCCCGTGTTCAGGGAGACGCACCACTTGGAGCTGAAGCTGGAGCCCCTCTGTTAGCCGAGGTTGTCTCTGAAGGGGTAGCTGAGCCTTCTCAGCCTGCCTCCGACCCTTCCCAGGCTTTAGCCGAGCCGAATGGGGAACCACCTTCCGAGCCTCTTAGCGAAGTAGAGATTGTAAACATAGAGACTTAGGTTAGAAGTTGTATATGTATGTAGGCTTTCTTTTTGTATACTTTGATCATTGTATTGATTTTTTCAACTCGTACTGTATACAATTTTGTCAATAAATTACAATTTTTTGCGTAAGTTGCAAATTTTATAACCATGCATTCGCAAATCTTTAATAGCTTATAAAATTGCATAAAGTTTGCAAGATTCAAGTATAATTCACTAAAGCGCATATAACTTGCTATTGTGTAATAAATCAATAAATTTTAGGGACTTCTTGAATTGGAGTAATTTCCCAAGTTCAATGACCGATTTGCCTAATCTGGCTTAGGATGCAGGATCAGTCGGCCATCTGGAACTACACTTGAGTTAGACTTAAAATCAGGCGAGTAGTTTCATTCATCAAGTCAGCGTCTTATTTGCATTCTGGCTTATGACCGCTGCATGACACTTATCTTAGGAGAAACACATGCCTTAATCTAACCTTAGTGGTCGCACATTAGATTTGGGATAGATGTCGAATCTAACGAATAAGTCGGCGCGATTAGGGCGCCTTCCATATTTTTGGATCAGAATATGGCCAATCCTAATGGATGGGATCGACATAATGTTTGTGTTTTTCGCATCTTTGGATCAGGACGATCGTCGATCCTAGCGGTCGAACTGTCGAAAGGTTTACTTCGTTCCATATTTTGGGATCGGGAATTATATCGATCCTAACGGATGGGGTCGACATGAGGTTCGTATTTTTTTGCATTTTCAGATCGGGATGATCGTCGATCCTAGCGGTCGAATTGTCGAAACGTTTACTTCGTTCCGTATTTTGGGATCGAGAATTGCGTCGATCATAACGATTTTGCTTCTTTCCGTATCTTGGGATCGGGAATTGCGTCAATCCTAACGGTTTTGCTTCTTTTCGTATCTTGGGATCGGCTAAGGTGAGGTCCAGAACCTTTAATGTCGGCGATCTAGTACTCAGAAAGGCGGACTTAGGCTCGAGAAACGCCGGAGTAGGCAAGCTGATGCCAAATTGGGAAGGGCCCTACGAGGTATCCAAAGTCTTAAGCCCGAGCACATATAGGCTCCGAACTATAGAAGGGCAAGATGTCCACAGAAGCTGGAATTTCGAAGTACTTAAAAAGTACCATTTATAACGATGTGTCCAGTTGTTCAATTAATAAAGAGGTTTTTTCTCTCATCTTGTTTAATTCATAAATAATATAACTTATATATGCTAGGCTCGACGTCCATCCCGAGTCAAAAATACGAAAGCTGGAACTCATTCTTCTGCAAGTACAATAAGACCTCACCTTAGCATTGTGGTACCTGGCAACCCTTTGCTTATAGGCAGCGATCTTGGTGTAGGCGTCTTCCCTCTTTTCTTCTACCAGATGTAGATCCTGGCATCTTTTTTGAGCGTTCATCTGTTCAAAATAGAACGCCGATCGATAAGATGGGTGGTTGATCTCTACCGGTATCATCGCTTCGGAGCCATAGACAAGGGAGAATGGCGTTTGATGAGTGCATGTCCTTGGCGAAGTTTTGTACGTCCACAGGACACTCTGCAGTTCTTCAGTCCAGTTGCCTTTTGCCTCACCCAGTCGCTTTTTCAACCCTTCCAATATGGTCCGATTGGAGACCTCAGTCATTCCATTGCTTTGGGGATGAGCGACTGACGTGAACCTTAGGTCGATTTTTAGGCCTTGGCAAAAATTTCTAAAAATGGAGCTATCGAACTGCTTGCCATTATCTGCAATAAAAATATTGGGTAAGCCATACCTGCAGATGATGTTTTTTCATGCGAAGTTCTTGACCCTTTCGGCTGTGATTATGGCTACAGGTTCAGCCTCAATCCATTTGGAGAAGTGGTCAACCGCTACTATGAGGAATTTTATCTGCTTTTTGCCTTGGAAAAGGGTCCCAAAATATCGAGGCCCCACTGATCGAATGGCTAGGCTATCCCGATCGGCTGTTGGTCCGCTCCATGTTGCCTTATGATCCTCCCATGTACCTGGCATTGCGGGCATCTTCTCACTTTTTTTTGAGCATTTTTTAGCATGCCGGGCCAGTAGTACCCCGTCTGGAGGGCTTTTCTCGTCATAGCTCTGCTTGCCTCGTGTGCGCCTCATGTGCCTTTATGGAGCTCCCTGAGGATGTAGTCTCCCTCTTCCTCCGTCACGCATTTAAGTCAAGGGTGGCTGAAAGCTTTCTTATACAAATCACCATTAATGATGGAATAATTAAGGGATTTTTGCGATACCGTTTAAGCTTCGTCTTTGTCCTCAGGCAGCTGACCTGTTTGAAGGTACTGCCTGATTGGGCTCATCCAGGTTTCATCCCCTTGGTCGATCTCCATCATCTCCAGCTCGTCTAGGGAGGAGGAAGTCTGGTCGATAATGGCAATATTTTCCTCTATAACATTTTGCCCGAAGGCAGACGTCTTTGCTAGCCGATCGGCCTCTAACTTTTGATCCCTCGACACCTTCTGAAGAACCCACTCTGACCCAGCCTCCTCAAGTGTTCTGAAGGCAGCTGTGACGCGCACCGGAACCAGCAAGGCCCTCACTGAACCCGCTTTTAAGATTCGAGTGAGCGGTTCACGTCTTTATGATCTTAGGCATTATGAGTTATCTTGAATGCCTCATTTTCAATAGAACATTGGAAAGGAGGATCTAGACCCATAACGCCTTTAGGCACCTTTGAGCTATTTTGGAGTCGTCACCCAGTTTACAAGAAACTGGGAAAGGTCTCTAACCTCTATTTGGTCAAAACTAGAGATGGTGTCCGAAACTTCACTCTTATTAATGACTTAATTTTTATAAATGAGTTGTTAAAAAATTTAAATTCCATTTCTCATCTCACGAGATAATGTAATAAATTAAAGCGCATATCATTCACATCAAAAGCGATAAATAAAGCAGAAGATAAATAAATTACAAAATAAATAAAAATGGGACAGAACAATCCCCCAAATGAATAATAGAAATAAATAAAAATGGGACAGAACAATCCCCCAAATAAGAAAATATAAATAAACAAAATAAGTAAATAAATAAATAAACAAACATATATATTAAAATGCAACATACATAAATCGGGTTATTCATTAAATTTTAGGAACATTGGTTCCTTTTTATTATTTAGAAAAATTAGAAAACTATTTTTTAGGGCATTGATTGGAGAAAAACCGGGATGAGTGATCCCATTTTAAGAAAACTTAGTTCTCCGTTTAAAAGTGAGGTTTTATTGGCTAAAATAGGACATTGGTCCAATTTATTAGGAAAATCTCAAATTATTAATTATATATAAAAAAACATGATTTTCTTTAGTGCGGATAATTAAAAATATATTTTACATACTAAAGTAATAATAACATAATAAAAGGAAATAAATTAAGTAAAAAACTAAAATGCAAACTCTAAGCCGGATGGTCTTCTATCTCCCGATACTCCAACCCGGGCATGAATGTAACTCGCGAAGTCAATAATTTTGAGACAATGAAAAAATAAAATAAAATAAAATGTTAGTAAAATAAATTGAACAATTAATGTAATTTAAACAAATAAATTAGAACAAACAAACTAATAAAATAATGAATAAATCAATCAAAATAATAATAAGAAAGATGACAATAATACTAAAATATATTTTAATAAAATAATATTAATAATAACATTTAAAACCTATTAATATAAAATGATAAATATAATTAGGCTAGATAAATAATAATAGTAACCTAAAATAAATAAAATAATAAACAAAAGAGGAAAAAATAATATAAATAAATAATAATAGTAAATTGAAAAAATAGAAAATAATAAGATAAAAGAGGGCCAAATACCTAAAAAGTCAAATAAAAGAAAGAAATAATTAAAGTTCACGTGGTTAACATTAGCTAAATAACAAAAGTTGGCCAAAAGACATGGAAAAGCAAATTGAAATGAAAAAGTCAAGTATGAAAGTGGAAATGTAAAAAGTTTAAAAGAATTATAAGTGCACGACCAGTGAATGTGCCTCACGAGTCGTGCACAGCTCACAACGCAAGAAAAATGTAAAGAAGGAAAAAAATAGAAATGAGGAATCAGCATTCACGACTCGTGAATGCTCCACGAGTCGTGAGCGTCCGATCGGAAACAGGGGCGAAATAACGAAATTCGATCGGGAACAGAAAAAAAGACAATGCAATCCGATCGGAAAGCACGAAATCCGATCGGAACACACGATTCAAGCAAAAACAGAAACAAAATCCTATCAGTAATCAAAAATCAAATAAAAACAAAATCACTGCTCAAACAAACTGAAAAACAGAGGTGAGCAGAGGAAGCTCAAAACAAGTTAGCAAATATGAAAATGAGATCAAAACATGCAACTGACATACTTATTTAATTGTAATAACAACATACATGCGATGAACGGATTAAACAAATCATGCAACACATATATATATACAATATGTATAAAGCACAAAGGCAATAGATAAAAAAACAAACGATAAAAGAAAAAGAAAATAAGAAGAAATAAAAAAGAAGAAGCAGAGATCCCAGTATTTACCCTCAGATTTTTGGACTTTAATCTGCAAATGAACAGCTTCGGATTTTCTCTTTCTTTTTTTTGGATTGGAAGTTGAAAACAGAAATTTCAAAACCTTCAGTAGAAAGTTACGTTTTTAAGAAAACAAAACCAAAGCCTTTCAAAAATGCTAAAACTGTATTTTCATCCTCTCAAAACAATCTCAAGATTCTTGTCTTATTCTCTAATTTTCTCTCTCTTTTATCTGTGTCTTTCTTTTTTCACTTTTCAACCATGCTCCTCCCTCTTCTTTTTTTTTGGATCCAGACCCCAAAACCTGCTCTTTCTATCTTCCTCCCTCCTCCTTTTTCTTTCAGTTTAGGATCCCACTCCTCATTAAATGCCCATGACAAATTCGCTACTTTTCCCCACCAAATCCATCACATAAACTCCATTCTTCAAACAAACTCTCCATAAAATAAGGAGGGAAAATGCATGAGAGAGAGGGCAGGTGAGTGAGGCTCCCTCACGTGAGTGAGGCTGGGCCTCACGTATGTGAGGCCTTCATCTCACAAAAGTCAGGCCCAAAACCATTTTTCAATTTTTTTTAAGAGGGAAAAGTATTTTTAAATAAAGAGAACAAATATTTTAAAGAAAGAAAATGCAAATATATTTTTTATAGATTTTTTAATTTTTTAAAGAAAGAAAAATATTATTAACTAAAACAAACAGAAAAATAGTTTTTTTCGAGGAAACCGTCACTTCCATTTGCCTCTTGCCCGCGAACAAGCGTCATTTTCATCATTGGGTAACTTTGGTCTGGGCTATCTCAGGACCCGGTGTCTACAACGGTATTGACCTTTGTTAAGTATTGGATTATACTGGTTTTTTTGGCCTCAAAGGTGCCCAGGACCTAGCTTGTTACCAGCTGGGAGTCGTTCCTGATGACTACTAACTCCGGTCGGATCGCGTGGAGCAGTCTCAACCCTTGAAGGAGCGCCTCATATTCTACTACATTATTAGAAGTCTTAAAATTAAGCTTGATTGCGTACCTTATTGTGATACTCAAGGGGCCTCTTATTACTATGCCTGCACCTCCTCGAGTGCCATTCGCTGCACCGTCCACTGTCATTTCCCAATTTTGTCGCTTGGGCTAATTTTGTGGCTCCTCGCCGGCGAATTCAACGATAAAATCTGCAAAAGCTTGGGCCTTTATCGCCTTTCTGAGTTCATATCTCACATCCCAGGTCTGCAGCTTAATCGCCCATCCCATCATTTTGCCCTACAGATCGGGGGTCTGAAGGATCCTTCTGAGCAGGAAACCCGATCGGACAACTATTGTGTACGCCTCAAAGTATGGTCTCAGCTTTCTTGCACACATCATGAGGGCAATGATGAGCTGCTCAACCGGTCCCTTCTTTAAATTCGCACCTCTAAATACTTCACTGACGTAGTACACAGGCAGCTGTTGTGTTGCCTCCTCTGGAACCAGGGCACCTGCAATAGCTTCCCTAGAGGTGGCCAGATAAAGGTATAGGTTTTCACCTGGTATTGGCCAGCTAAGCAGCGGTGGGTTGGTGAGAAATGCTTTCAATTCCTCAAAAGCTTGTTGGCAATCTTCCCCCCAGACGAAAGTTCCACTCTTCCCTAGTTTTTTGAAGAAAGGAGTACATCACTTGGCGGAGGAGGAAATGAATTGCCCTAAGGCCGTTATCCTTCCGTTCAGCCTCTGGACATCTTTTACACTCCTGGGGGATTGCATCTCGAGGATAGCCCTTATTTTTTCCGAATTAGCCTCAATCCCTCTTTGGGAGACCAGGAATCCTAAAAATTTTCCTGATGGCACTCCGAAGACGTACTTCTCAGGGTTGAGCTTCATCTGAAATTTATTCAAAGTGTCAAGAACTTTTGCCAGATCGGCAGGGTGTTCTTCGGGGGTTTGGCTCTTGACAATCATGTCGTCTATGTATACTTTGACATTCTGCCCGATCTGGTCTTTAAAGATTTAATTCATAAGACGCTGATACGTGGCCCCAACATTCTTCAGACCGAACAACATCACCCTGTAGCAAAAGGTTCCGTCATCTGTAATAAAGCTGGTTTTCTCCTGATCCATGAGCCACATCAGGATTTAGTGGTAGCCAGCGTATGCGTCAAGAAGAGAGTAAATGGCGTGGCCTGCGGTGGTGTCCACCAACTGGTCTATGCTTGGTAGGGGGTAGCTATTTTTGGGACATACTTTATTAAGGTCGGTAAAGTCTACACACATCCGCAACTTCCCCGACTTTTTCTTGACTAGAACCACGTTGGCCAGCCAATCGGGATAGTCTACCTCTCGGATTATTTTGGTCTTAAATAGCCTAACCACCTCTTCGGAAATGAACTTCCTCCGGTCAGGTGCGTGTCTCCTGAGCTTTTATCGGACCGGAGGATGATTTGGGTCCATATTTAATTTGTGGGTGATCACCTTGGGGTCTATGCTAGGAATGTCTTTTGGCCTCCAAGTGAAAGTTATTTGATTTATTGTCAAGACCTGCATGATGGCTTCTTCTATCTCTTTGCCCATGCTGGTCCCAACTTGAACATTTTTTCCTTTGGCTAGCGCCCTCGTCTTTATCTCCTCGACTGGGTCCATCCTGGGCCTTTCTGCCTGTTCTGGCCGCTCCAGGCCGGGCTCTACGACCATTGCCTCCCGTTGTTGCTTTATCATGGCGATGTAAGCCTCTCGGGATGCTTTTTGGTCACCTCTCAGGATAGCGACACCTCCTCTAGTTGGGATCTTCATTACCATGTACCGGATGGAGGTAACGGCTCCTGTTTGGAAGAGCAGTGGCCTGCTAAAGATAGCATTATAGGCAAACGTTATGTCAATAACCATAAAAATTACCTTGCATGCATAGGCGATCGCCTCTTGGACTAGTTCGATGAAGAGCTCTACCGATCCCACTACCGGGATAGTGGCATTGCCAAGTCCGGTCAGCGGTGTAGCATTCGGCTTCAGCTCACCGATCGGGAGTTCCATCGCGCGGTAGGCCTGGAGAGTGAGGACGTTGACAGCATTGCCATTGTCCACCAGAATTCTTTTGACATTGAAATTATTGATCCGAGCTCTTATAACGAGAGCGTCCTCATGTGGAAACATGGCATCTCGTCCGTCTTCGCTGGATATGGTAACAGAGGCAGGCTACTCGGCATGGTGGGAGAGGTAGACACCTTTCCCCTTTCTTTTTCTGGAGAGATCCTCTCCATAAGATGAACCTCCGGTGATCACGTTTATTACCCCGACATAAGGCCTGCTCGGGTCGGTATTTCTCGGGTTCCTGCACTCATTATCGTTTGAGTCAGGATCATCCCTGTAAGGGTTCGGCTGTCTATAGGGATCATCCCCTCTAGCCGGGCCTATAAACTTTTTGAGGGACCCAAGGCGTATTAGCCTTTCGATTTCTTTTTTCAGCGTAGTGCACTTGTTGGTCAGATGACCAACGTCTCTGTGGAACTCGCAATACTTGCTAGGGTTCCTCCATTCCCTGCTCCTTTCGGACAGCTTCCTTGGCCAGTTGACTTGGCGATGTTTTTCTTTTATCCACATCAGCATTGGGGATGGAGTGGCGTTGAGGGTGGTGAAGGTTCTTTCGAGCTGATCGTCTGAGCGCCTAGGTCGATCTCGCCCTGACTCCCTTCTCTTGCCCGACCTTCTGGAACCAGCCCCTCCCCCTGGGCTTCTTGCTATCCGGTCGGGGGCAGAAGGTCCAGTGAATGAGAGAACGTCCGGGTGCTACAGCCGATCCATCACATTGGTCCTTCTTTCCCTATTGGACCTGAGGGCATCGTCCAATTGGATGTGCTGCCTAGCCCTTTCCATGAGTTTGGCAAAGCTGGGTGGGGGTCTTGTTATTAAAGATTCAAACAACGGTCGGTCAGTGATGCCCCCAGCTAAGGCATTAGTCGCCATTTCCACACTGACGTTTCTCACTTCAGACATTGTGGCCTGAAACCTATCGATGTAGTCTCGTAGGCTTTCATCGGTTCTTTGATAAAGATTACATAGGTCGTTCATCGTCTTTGGCGCACGCGTTTGCACGATAAACCTCATGGTGAACAACTCCTTTAATTGTCTGAAGGAGGTGATCGATCCCTGAGGCAGCTCATAGAACCAGGTTAAAGCATCCCCGCCCAAGGTGGTGGGGAAAACTCTGCAGGCTACCCTCTCGTCATAGGTGTATACCTGCACCTTAGTTAGATATTCGGCTAGATGAGTGGTAGGATCAGTCTTACCGGTGTACCTGTCCATGACCACATCTCTCCACCTGAGAGGCAGCTCGCAGTCAGTGATCTCTCTGCAAAACGGGGAGGCAGTATTTCCACACGTATTGCCCTCGAAATCACCTTTTTTGGCAATCAGAAAGTGTTTGAGCTTCTACTTGAGCCACTGATCTTCTTTACTCAAGGTTGTGGCAGTGGACTCGCCCTTGTGCTTTCTAGAATGGCTACGACTTGGGGTGCACATGTAGGATAAATCATCCCCTACAGAGGGGGTGGCTGATCTGCTGGCATAGGGGGAGTCCCTGCTTGCGGAGACCATCTGCTTTCCTTTAACATACCTTCCCAGGGTTTTGACTGCACCCGTTCGATTTTCCTGGGATCGTGGCTCGTTGATGATGATTCCCCTATTTTTCCTTCTTCTAAAGTCTTCGTCCGTGGGATAGTCCTCACGAACTCTTTCAGAAGTTTCTGGCATTTTTTTCTTTTTGAGCGTCCAGACAACGCTCTTAGTAAAATTGCTGAGGATAGTACGCATGTCTTTAACGGTGATGGGGGTATCTTCAGGTTGCCTCAGGGTGGCATCATCGAAGGCGGGTAGGAGGTTGGTCCTTACCGGGGACCTGATGGGCTCCCTTCGTGAGGTGCCTAATCTGGCATGAGTGTTGCCGTTGTGATCAATATCCATGGGGGTTGTATTCTGGTTAGATCGTGAGTTCGCCATTCCTCTCAACGAAAGCACCAAATGATAAAGTCAGAAATGTCTTTATCTGGAGAGGAGGGATCGAGCCGATCGGATGAGGATGACCCTGCAAGAAAGAGTGCCTAGTTGGACCAGGCATAAGCACTCCGAAGGTTAAGTTAGTAGCTTAGAGAGAGAAAGTGCTTTTAGAGAGAAAATGCTAGAGATTCAATACCTGGAGCTATCGTTGGCTGAGCTATTTATATGAGATGGTTGAGGGGCACTTGAGTGCCTAGTGAGTGATTACTGGCAGTCAGAGTAGGTATGCGGCGAAGAGACAGGGAGCAGTTGATGGGTATGGGCGTTGTCTTGTGTCAGACGGCTGATGTGACTGGCGGTCACATCAGCCGATTGGGCGTATGCGCTGCCTAGGAGCTCGTGCCTACTACTCTTTGCTGTTGGGCCTGGGGCCTTACCAGTCTATTAGGCCGACTAAATGGGTCTTGGTGCAAATGATATTTGCTGGGTTATCAGTAATTAACTAATCTAATTAACTTAAGAATTGTGAGCTATTTTTATGAGTTGTTTACAAGAGAATGTGGATGTATGTATATATATATATATATAGTGAGATCCTTATCAAGAAAGGAAAAAATAATCTTTTTTGGTTTAGAATTATAATTTAGTTTTACATATTCAGAAGGATTAATTAGAATTTGATGGAGTTAATTAAGGTTTGAATGCAACTATTTTGAGGCTTTTTCTTTAAGAATCTCCGTTTCTTAATGGACTCTTTTATTTTTTAAAAAAAAAAATTTTGAACTTCTATTGCAGTATAAGAAGATAATTATATATATATATATATATATATATATATATATATATATATATATAATTGTTTCAGACTGGTTAAAAACATTCAGAAATTGTTTAGTTCTGAAAAATAAAGTCAATTTTTCCGAAAATTAATCCAAAAAAATTAGAAAATGAAAATAACTATTTACTAGTAATATTTTTTAATTTAGAAAATTAGAAAACTATTTTCTAAATTTTTCAAAATTAAACTATTGTATAGAAAAAAAAAAAACATGTTTTCTTATTTTTCCTTTAATGAAATAGTGTTTAAATCCCACTATACTTCATTCTCTTTTAATTTATAAAAAAGAAATATAATACAACATTTCATCTCCTGTTGCAATAACCAACTACAATATCAGATTTTTTTTTACCATCTTTCTCATTGATTTTTTATTTAATTATATATTAATTTTTTATTTTTATTATAATTATTGTTTTTTTTTGTTTCTATTTGATTATCACCCACAATAGTTTGGTTTCTTTTAATTTAGAGACTTATTTTTATTTTATTATGATTATCAGAAGAAGACTATAATTATAGTTTTTCTTTTTGTAAAAAAAATTAAAAATTTATTTGATTAACTAAATATTATTATTTAAGTTCACTTATATCTTGTTTAAAATTTTCATAAATACTTGTTAACATTTTAAGCATTGATTAATTTAAATATTTCTTTATAAATACCTAAAATATTATTAATATAAACAACAATTATTGTCATTATATTGATAGAATATATAAAATATTAAAAAAAATTATAAAGGATGTGGAAAATGAAAATACTGATAGAATGAGAGAAGCACATATGGTTTCTATTTTTCTATTTTTCATTTTAAAAAATAAAAAATAGAAAAATAAAAAATGAAAATAAAAACTGAAAAAAGAAAATGAAAAATATTTTTTAAAACTAAACAGCTACAATCACTTATTATCTTAGAGTAAGGTACCATAAGTATATAATGATTAAAACATTACATGATTTGTTAATAAGTAATAATATAGTAAAAAATATATCTAAAAAAAGGTTATGGATAACGGAGTTATGATTGATGGTTTAAAAAACAGCAGTTAGTGATAAAATATCTAATCTCAAGCTAAAGATAATGACCATTATTGAATTCTGATGCTCCACCTTTAGTTTCAAAACCAGTAAGTCCTGGTTACAGTATCCCATGATCAACTCACAAAGAGTTTTATTGCTGATCACTCCTATTTAAGATTCATGCATTGAATATAATTGAATACAAAATTTTCACTACTACTCCTTTCTCTTCAAGGAAGAGGAACAAGGGTCCTCACAAATGTATTTGTGAAAAGATCTTTAACTCCATGTTCTTCAGGACAAATCCTAACCATTTCAAATGACTTCAATTTTAAGTCATACCAGAAAAGACCCAAAAGCATATGCATGGTCAAACGGTTGTTGCCATTAATCTCCAATAAAACCTTATTACCCGTCTTTGAATAACATAACGGTTTTATCCCCAAAACCTGTAACGGATATTTCTCAATAAGATATCCTAACTTCTTGATGGAGCACAATTTAGTCCAAGAATTCTTAATGCCATACTCTTTCATTATCCATATCTCCAATCCGCTACGAATCCGCCTTATGAAGCTCACAGTCAGCATTCCATCCAATACCCCCAAGGATTGTAAGCGTTGTGTCGTCCATTCATCAGGAACTGGAACAAGCCCAATACTCTCATCTCTAATCTCCAACCTAACAATCATGTTATTTTTGTCCACCCAGTGCAAATAACCTCCAACATGAACGCCACGCCCACCACCAATATTGCCAAAACTGCAATCTCTAGTTGTTGTTGAATTATTTTTCAGACTATATACAATAACCTTTAATCCATTATCTGCGCCCTTCGATGCCGTCCAGACAAGCTTGTACTCATCGCTAATAACATCGTACCCGAATCCATAACCATAAGGAGAGTCCCAACCATAACAACTATAATGTCTCCAGAATGAAGGTAATTCTCTGTGTTGTTTGGTTGCTGGATTCCACACTTTCACCCCTCTCGCCTTATCAAAAATAGCAATCAATCCATTGCATACACCAAATACGAGAAAAGAGGATGAGGATTCATGATAGCAATTGGGAAGCTCGTGTTTGGAACTGAAATTAAGATCCGCTTCGCAATTCTCTATTGACGGTAGATCTACCTCATATATTTTAGGCTTAAATCCATCAAAAATATCCTTGGTAGAGAGGAGGCTGAGATTGGATCTATTGTTGGTAGAATGATGTTTGTGAAGGTTTATGAAATAAGAGCTGTCTATTAAACCACAACATTGTTTTGACAACCTCTTGAATCGGATTAGACTCTCCACCGGTAGCCGCATAAATATCCCTATGACTGCATCAAATGGGAAAGTCGACATTGTTAATTAGAGCGTATTGAATTTTCTGAAGTGTTTAAATTGGAATGCAGCCGTAATCTATTTATAGACTCAGATTCATCTCCTAGTCTTACAAGAATAAAGGGCAGAGGAGAGGCGTGCTTGGAAGAAAAAGAGATGGAGAAGAAAGAATATGGCGGCTGATAAAACCCTAAAGAAACCTTCCAGTTGAGAGATAGAGAGAATTGTTATTTTTATAAATTTAATCATGATTATAGATTTTATTAAGAGAGAATAGTATACATGGATAAATGTCATTATGAGAGTCCAAATGTGTAACAGCTTCATATGAAACGTTGCGTCGGTGGTATGCTGAGCTGTTGTATTCCGTTCCAGTTAGTATAATTATTTAATATATATGGCACAAAGATTTTTTATCTATCCTTAAAAATGTTGATTTTTCTAATACTTTTTATCTAATATAATTATATAATATACTTTTTATCTAATTATATAACTACAATATCTCTATGTATATGAAACGTATGTAAAAGCATTACTTGCAAAATAGGTGTCTAGCATTAGGGTAGAATTGTTTGGATCGAATCCGGTGGTAAAATATATTATTTTTTTTGGTTCGGTTTGGTTCGAATTAAAATTTTTTTCGCTCAATCCAACCAAAATACTATATATATATTGTAATTATTTTTTCCTGCTTTTGTACCCTTCCATATCTCTCTCTCCTTCTATCTCGTTGTCGTCCTCCTGTGATTTATCTCTCTATCTATCGTTCACTTTGCTTCTATTTCCTCATCTTGTGATTTTTTCAAAGAGAGAGGGAAGAGGGAAGAACACAAAAAATAAAGAAAAAAATCAAGACCTTGTGCTTGATCTCCATGTATATGTCTTCTTGGTTTTTTTATTTTTTTTTTTTCGCCTAAGATTTGTGTTTTTCTTTTGCCTGCAATTATTCACCTGCATGGGCGATTCTTCTTCGCAGTAAATAATTTATTTATTCTTTTTCATTTAGTTTGAATTTTGAAATTACCACAAAGCTTTGATTTTGAAAATACTTGTTGTTTCTTCAGTTTTTTTCCTTAAAAATGACTTTTTTTTTCAAAGGTTGCTTAAAAATGACTTATTTATGTTTATTTGTCTCTAATTTTGGATTAAGTTCATGTTTATTTTGCCTTGCATTTTTTAAGGTTTGGGTTTCTCTTTCTTCTCTCATCGTCACCACTCACCAGATCTGTACCAAATCTACTATTTTCATTACTGCTTGTATATTTTGTTCTTGATGATAACTATTTTTTTTTTAGTTTTTTTTTTACCTTCATGCTAAATATATATATATATATACACACACACACATAAATATGAACAGGATGTTTGCGATCAGGGCTTAAAATAATTGGGTTATATAGGTTGAGCCCGATATGTACAAAAGGTTAGTTCGGGGGGTTAATTAAGTCTGTTGTTATCGAATTTTGAGTCTTATAATTAAATGATTATAATAAAATAATTTATAACAAAAAAAATTATTAAACTTTTATTTTATTTCAATTGATAAATTACCCATTTTGTCCTTTTGTATACACCTTGCCGTTACTATTATTTTCTTTTTTTTCCGTTACTTCCTTCGTTTAGTTATTCCTTTAGTTATTTGGTCAGTAGTGTCATTCTTTTTGTGTGAGTAGATTCTGCTGAGCTGTATAGGAATTTTAGTTATTCTTTCTTGTATATAAACTGTAATTGTTATTGCACTTTTATGAGAAAATACAAAAAATACTTATCATCTTCTTCTTTTATATTTCTCTGCTAATTTGCAGAGTTTTTTTGTTCATGGTATCAGAGCCGTGGGTTCCAGCGATCAAAGGGACCTCTGATTGAAGAACTATGACTGATCTAGAAACTGGTAGAGCTGCAGTTGGTGGCTCTACAAATGGGAGTACACTAACTCAGAGCAATGAAGATCCATTACTAACAACTGGGTCCTCACATGGTCATAACCATCACTCAAACCCATTAGGAATTGAACAAGTTGTATAGATGAACTTTGCTCAGATATCTGAAGGGTTCTACAGAAAAAGGGTTATTTTTCCCTGTTAACAATCAGCTGTAGCTAACTGCATGCTCTGATGCTGATTGGGCATCCTGCAAAGACACCAGACAATCTCTTATAGGTTTTTACATTTTCCTTGGCACTTCTCTCATTTCTTGGAAGACCAAGAAACAATCTACTGTGTTTAGATCCTCTGCTGAAGCTAAATACCGAAGCATGGCTTCCACGGTTTGTGATCTGCTTTGGATATCTTATATTCTTCAAGACTACCATATCCCTATCAATCTCCCTATTTCTTTTTAGTGTAATAATAAAGCTGTTATGCATATAACAGCTAACCCGGTCTTCCATGAACAAACCAAACATCTTGATATTGATTGTCACCTGGTCCGCGATCAACACAAAAGTGGCTTCATTAATCCACAACACATTTCTTCTCAGCAGCAGGTGGCAGATTTATACACCAAAATTCTACCTCCAACAGCCTTCTATTCTCTCTTGTCCAAGTTGGGCATGGTTACTCCCCCATGCTCTAACTTGAGAGGGGGATGATAAATTACCCATTTTGTCCTTTTGTATATACCTTGCTGTTACTATTATTTTCTTTTTTTTTTTTTTTACTTCCTTCGTTTAGTTATTCCTTTAGTTATTTGGTCAGTAGTGTCATTCTTTTTGTGTGAGTAGATTCTGTTGAGCTGCATAGGAATTTTAGTTATTCTTTCTTATATATAAGCTGTAATTGTTATTGCACTTTTATGAGAAAATACATAAAATACTTCTCATCTTCTTCTTTTATATTTCTCTGTTAATTTGCAGAGTATTTTTGTTTATCAATTGAAGTAAAAATGACTAAAAATTTAATTTTTTGTCACTAGATGGGCACGCAAACATGCTACATCATCAGTGATCATTTATAATGTGCCTAATCAGGATGCCATGTGGCCTATTTACATGGAGCAATTGACTTTTTCTAAAAGATTACTGATGATGTAGCATATTTGCGTGGCTTTCTGGTGCATGCGATTTGGTTCGAATCATTGCAGGATCTCGCTGGACGTTCAATAGACACCTACTGGTTTTTCACAATATGCAGGTCGGGGACAATCCAGTTACTGTGCCATTAACTACGTACGATTTTTGGGTACAAGTTCACGAGTTGTGATGCGGAACCCCAAGGCTAAAGAACCCGAAACCCCTTAAACATACAATATGGCATGAACATGAACAAGAATAAACCCCCAATCTAAAGAACCCCCAAACAACTATGTGAATGGAAACGCTTATAATAGATTGATTTAAAACACAAGAACAGAATTCGCCACAAAGTAAATACCTTGATAAGAATTAAAGTTCTTGATGCAAAAGAAGAAGACAAACAATCCTCTCCAATGAAGAATTTGGCCAAGCCAAATAAAAGTCTCAAAATATCATAATCTCCAAGTCTGAATTACAAATTCGTTTTTGAGGAGTATTTATACTCACTTAAGCTAATAAAAACCCTAATTAATCAAATAGGCCTTAAAACATGGGCCTTACACTAAGATAATTAAAACCCACACTAATTAACTTAAAATTCAGCCCAAAAGGCCTAAAAAGAACTAATTAATGAGCCCAAGCTAATTAAAGCCCATCTCACTTAAATAAGCCCAAAAGAATAAGTTAAGGCCTAACATATTACAAATAATTAAATGAAAATAATAAATAAAAGCCTAAACTAAAAGCCCAAATAAATCAGCCCCTTAATCCACCAATTAGCATATGCATTGCACATGCTCTGGCTCACATGCATAGCACATGTCAAGGTCACATGGTCGGCACATGTCAAGTGTCACATGCATAGCACATGTCAAGGTCACATGGTCGGCACATGTCAAGTGTCACATGACCTGCGCATGTTAAGTCGTCACATGACTAGCACATGTCCATCTTCAATTTGGCTTCTTCATAAATTTGGCCCACGGACTTCCTTCGAGCCTTCTTTAACTTCTCCAAATTTGATCTCCATGAATATGAACTTCCATTGTTTATAATCTTGAAGTGTTGACCCCCCTGTGCACGCATCATTCCCTCCCTCTTTAGAAAAGATTCGTCCTCGAATCTTCGTCTTGTTCAAGTTGGGAATTGACACTTGTAGAATAAATTCATCTTCATATAAGATCTTCTGAATAGGTGGAAATAAAATGAATGCTTCTTCAGCTGAGGACTCATCATGTTCCTGCAATTTAACAAAAACACTAAGAAAAACATGATTTTTCAATACAAACATTTCGTTCTGATCATGGTCCTCTTCTTTCTCCATGTTTAACTCAGCCTCCTTAAGCACTACAGGATCAATCATAACATGCTGATCTTCCATCTCAACTAAACAAACATCTTCCTTCTCACTCAAAACAACAACTACTTCACTTCCACTGATTTCTTCTTCACTCACAACCTTATTGTCATACAAATCTATAGCATCTCTTTCAGCTTCACAAATAATCTCTTCCATTGTAGCTTCCTCTTTCTTTCTTTTCTCCTTTTTCAAACACTTATCTAACTGTCTAAAAAGTTGTTTAAACCTCAATTCCATATCTTCAGAATCTTCATTTTTTCTATGACGGTCAATTGATTTACTTCGATTTTTGATTTTAGTAGATTCATTTATTCTCTCCTCCATCCTATCCATCCTAGTATTCAACTTCTTAAACTCACTCATGAATGTTTTATACATCATCTTCACATTAGGCACGTTTTCATCCTCTTTCTCACCCATTGTCTCCTTTATGTCCTTTCTTGACATGATTTATAAACTGCAAATAAACGTTAGAAGAGAAATAAAAACTCACATTTCACTCCCTCACGTGTTTCACTCAAAAAGATGGCACTCCACTCGTGTTTCACTCAAGTAGGCTTTTACCCTCTTTTAAGCTCACACACTCAAGCCTTTTACCACTCAAGCTTGTTATCTTCAGTTGCACTTCAGAACTCAAACTCAAGTCAAAATAGTTCACAAGCAGCAAATTATGGTAAAGAATGCAATGAAAATACTTAACAAAGAATATAGGCACAAAGCTAGAAGCAAAAGACCAAAGTGAAGAACGTTGAAATGAGCATACAAGGTGAAGATATGTATGTTGTCCGAATTGTATAAATTTAACTAACAAGAATCAAATTGTTAATTATAGTGTAATCGGAAGCAAAAACACAAAGACACCAAAAATGGAAACTTAAGAATGAAAGAAATGACAAAACTAATGCAATAATGCAGAAATTGAAATCTCCCCAATTGAAAAGGAGACACAAGATGTCCAAATTAAAACAAGATTAGGAAACCCAAATGTTTGTCCAAACTAAGACAAAGATTAATCCAATATGTCTTAACAAGATCAAATAAGGAAACCCAAATGTCTAGACTAAGACAAAATAACTTATCCACTATGTCTTAATTAGTTCAAGATATGGAAACCCAAATGTCTAGACTTAAGACAAAATGAAACTTATCTAATTTAATGTCCTAATTTAAATAATGTCCCAATCCTAATTTCTTTTCTTTTCTTTTTTTTGAATTATCTCTAACTAATTTGATAATAACAATTCTATCCTAAAGAAATACAATCCTAATTGTTCACACCAACCAAAGTTAACCCAAATTAAAATACTTTTTCTAAATTCGGATGAACAGTAAATTCGGATGAACAGTACGTGTGAACAGTGCAATGAACAGTACGTGTGAACAGTACCAGGAACAGTACTACGAAATTCTTTTTTTATTTTTAGCTAGATAACAACTAGAACACCTAATAACCTAGAAATCAAGATCAAACAATAAGAAATAACACCTAAAACAAAGCTCCCTATAATTTAGGCCACTATGATGAACAAGGGTTCCTAAATTTTAGGAATCAAATAAATTGAAAATTAATGAATAAAAACAGCAAACAAACATGGATAAATAAGAATTTAATCCAAATCCAAGCTCTGATACCAAATGATGCGGAACCCCAAGGCTAAAGAACCCGAAACCCCTTAAACATACAATATGACATGAACATGAACAAGAATAAACCCCCAATCTAAAGAACCCCCAAACAACTATGTGAATGGAAACGCTTATAATAGATTGATTTAAAACACAAGAACAGAATTCGCCACAAAGTAAATACCTTGATAAGAATTAAAGTTCTTGATGCAAAAGAAGAAGACAAATAATCCTCTCCAATGAAGAATTTGGCCAAGCCAAATAAAAGTCTCAAAATATCATAATCTCCAAGTCTGAATTACAAATTCGTTTTTGAGGAGTATTTATACTCACTTAAGCTAATAAAAACCCTAATTAATCAAATAGGCCTTAAAACATGGGCCTTACACTAAGATAATTAAAACCCACACTAATTAACTTAAAATTCAGCCCAAAAGGCCTAAAAAGAACTAATTAATGAGCCCAAGCTAATTAAAGCCCATCTCACTTAAATAAGCCCAAAAGAATAAGTTAAGGCCTAACATATTACAAATAATTAAATGAAAATAATAAATAAAAGCCTAAACTAAAAGCCCAAATAAATCAGCCCCTTAATCCACCAATTAGCACATGCATTGCACATGCTCTGGCTCACATGCATAGCACATGTCAAGGTCACATGGTCGGCACATGTCAAGTGTCACATGCATAGCACATGTCAAGGTCACATGGTCGGCACATGTCAAGTGTCACATTACCTGCGCATGTTAAGTCGTCACATGACTAGCACATGTCCATCTTCAATTTGGCTTCTTCATAAATTTGGCCCACGGACTTCCTTCGAGCCTTCTTTAACTTCTCCAAATTTGATCTCCATGAATATGAACTTCCATTGTTTATAATCTTGAAGTGTTGACCCCCCTGTGCACGCATCAAGTTGCCATCGGGATTCATGTCGGATACCATGGCATATAAGTTTGGAAATCTGATTGGCGAGTTTCTGGAATATGATACCAAGGCTATTCGGGGAATAGTCGATCAATTTATGAGGCTTTAGATTAGGATTGATATCCAGAATCCGCTGATGCGTCATAAGAAAATCATAAAAAGGGATGGGTTAATTCACTTTGTCAAGTTCAAGTATGAAAGGTTATCTGTCTTTTGTTATCTCTGTGGTCGTCTGGGATATACAGACAACAGTTGAATTCTTTGTATAAGGCCTGGGGGTTTACAACTTCCATTATCATGGGATGATTCAATCAAAGTTGTGTCTCATAGAAACAATCCTATGATGAGTAGCTGGTTGCGGGATGAGGGAGGGGCTTCATTTCCATGGTTTTAGGCTGGAATAGTGGAGAGGAATCCTATTTTGGGTAAGCAATTAAATTTGAATTTTGAAAGATCTGATGGAGGGGAAGCTGATAAGGAAGGCAACCATGGTAATCCCATATTTAAAGGAATTATAGTTGGCATGGAGTGTGATCAAAGAGATAGTAATCTATTGGGTAAGGAACTTTTAACTGAAGACTTTCTTATGGGCTTTGAAGTGGGGAAAAACCCAGGAACTACCAAAAATAACCATTATCTGTTTCAATAGATCCTGATTCAGAAAAGGCCTCCAATGTGAGTTTTATCTCTCATGACCAAAGTTTATCGACGGTTTCAACAAGGCAAGCCTACCGAGAGCCATAATAATCCTTAGTTAGAACTGTCGAGGTTTGGGCAACCCTCATACAGTTTGAGTTTTGAAGGATTTAACCCTTCATAATAGGCCCAGCATTGTGTTCTTAATGGAGACATTAGTCCATGGAAATAAGATTGAGAAGATTAAGTCTGATTTGGGTTTTAAAGGTGTTATTTTAGTTGACAGATTGGACCGAGGTGGGGGCCTTGCCTTCATGTGGGCTGCTTCTATAGAGGTCAATCTGATTTGCTTTAGTCAAAATTTTATTAACCTTTCAATTACAGAATCTAGTGGTTTGAAGTGGGTTTTGACTGGGTACTATAGCTTTCCTGAGTGGAATTGGAGGGCGAATTCTTGGCGTTTGCTCAGACAGCTTAGAGCAGGTATTTTTTATTCTACTCCTTGGCTGGTGGTCTGTGACTTCAACGATATGCTGGTGGCATCGGAGAAGATGGGGGGCAGTAGTCATCTGAATTACCTCATTTAAAGTTTCAAATCGATGATTGAGGATTGTGAACTTTTAGACCTTCCTTCAACTGGTTCTATTTTCACTTGGTTCAAATTTTGCTCTCCAAATATTTAGGTAAGAGAGAAATTAGATAGAGGTATATGGGCAGTCCTTCTTTCTTCTCTTCTTTTCTGCACTGCTTTCTGTTAAATTTAGTGGCATCTGTGTCGGATCACTCGCCACTCTTGATTGACTTAGAGAAATCTTTAATTCATGGAGAAGAAAGAGGTTTAGGTTTGAGAATAGTTGGCTGGTTAATGATGATATTGTTGAAGTTGTGAAAGGTGGTTGGATGGATTCAGGATTACATGATGTTATGAGTAAAAGTTGAATCGTTGCCGTCGCTTGGAAGATTGTGGTTCAAGACAAAACAAGGCCATGGGATGTTGTAAAAAGGAGATTGTGAAGAAACTCAGGGAATCTAGAGATAACACTTTTGCTTTTAGATTAGCGTCAGTAGCTAATTTATAGGTTGAATATAATTCTATTCTTGAACAGGAAGAGCTGAGATGGCGATAAAGAGCGAAAGTCTTCTGGATGAAATTTGGCGATCGGAATTCTAAAATTTTTCCACTCTAAGGCTAATTTACGTAGGAAGAAAAATCATATTTCGAGTCTGAAGAATGACCTTGGAGTTTGGGTTAAAGGGGATGAAGATCTCAGCAAGCTTATCATTGACTACCATTCTAAGTTGTTTCGGGGGGGGGGGGGGGGGGGTCCTTCAGATGGTTCTTGGGTTTCTGAAGTGGTGGAGAACAGGGTTACAGAGGTTGATAATGAGTTCCTTCTTCGACCATTCTCGGCTGAGGAGTTTCATGAGGTTGTGTTCCAGATAAATCCAGATAAATCTCCGGGTCTTGATGGTTTAAATCCTGCATTTTTCCAAAAATTCTGGAGTATAATAGGCGGGGAATTGGTAGCTAGCTGTCAGCAATGGCTTGATAATGGTATTTTCCCTGATTCTCTTACTGATTCTATGGTTGTTTTAATTCCTAAAGTTGAGAATCCTGAAGCTATTAAAGAGTTCAGACCTATAGCACTTTGTAATGTTCTCTATAAGGTTGTGTCTAAAGTTCTGGCTAATAGGCTCAAAAGTATTTTGCCTAAGATTATTTCTGATTCTCAATCTGCTTTTGTCCCTAGAAGACTTATAACTGATAATTTTTTGATTGCGTTTGAATTGATTCATGCTATGAAAAACCTTAGAAGAAGTAATTTTGGTCTGGCAGCCTTAAAAGTCGATATTAGTAAAGCTTATGATAGGGTGGACTGGGTGTTTTTAGAGAATATGTTGATTGCTTTGGGTTTTTCTAGAAGGTGGACGGATTGAATGATACTTTGTGTTTGTAATGTTAAGTATCATTTCCTTTTTAATGGAATGGAAGTTGGTTCTGTTATTCCTGAGAGGGGTCTTAGACAAGGGGATCCTATTTTTCCATACCTCTTTCTTATCTGTGCTGAAGGATTATCTTGCTTATTTAGAGATGCTGAGCTGAAGGGGCTTATTGAGGGATGTAGGGGTTGTGTTAGAGGCCCTAGCATTTCCCATTTGTTTTTTGGTGATGATTCTCTCTTTTTCTTTAAAGTTAAGGGTAGAGACAACCAAGTTCTTGAGAGGATTTTTCAGGTTCATGAAAAAGCATTGGGTCAAGCTATTAATTTCCAAAAATCGGGGATCTTCTTTAGTCCTAATGTCTTGGTGGAGGATAGATGGGAGGTTTCTAACACTCTGGGGGTTTTCAATTCTCTTAACCATGGTAGATATCTTGGCCTTCCCTCTCTAGTCGGCCATAGTAAACGTGCTATCTTTGGTTTCCTTAAGAATAAGCTAGCTTAGAGGATTAATGCTTGGAATAATAAATTCCCCTTTAGATCCGGAAAAGAAGCGTTGTTGAAGACTGTTGCTCAGGCTGATACGGATCAGCCAGATACTCAGGATTCTTTGAAGATTCCAAGTGGACCAATTACAAGGGGGCGAGCTAAGAAGCTGAAAATGGCTATGACAACTTATGTACAAGGCTTTGTTACTCAAGAGCTGAATGAAGATGTCTTTGAGAAGTGTCAAAAAGAGCTTGAAGGAGGTTTTCACAAAGTACTTAGCCTTTTGGAAGCTTCTAGTGAAATTGGGCCAACTTAAGCCATTTTTGGGCCAATTTAAGTCATTTTTGGGTTTATACTACTTTGGGCTTTATTTGTACAAGTCATGTGCTTCATTTAAAAGTCACATGACTCATTTATTTAATGACTTAATGGGCTAAACGAATTGGGCTTTTAGTTTGGGTTTAGTTTAGTTATTTTGGGTTTTTAATTAGTCTTTCTTTTGGGCTTATTTTAAGTGTGTTTAATTCTTTAGTTTGGGCTTAATTTATCTTGTAAAGCCCATGGACAATTCGGCCTAGCTTAGTTTAAGGCCTCATTAGGGTTTTCTTTATGTTATTTTGCTAGCTAGGGTTAGCCACCATATAAATAGGCTATTATAGATTGTAAACGCAGATTTTGAATGATATTCTTGGCATAGCCGAATTTATTTGCTTAGATTAAGAGAGTGAATTGCTTTCTTTTCTATTGCATGAAGAATTTGATTAACTTATCAATCGTTTGATTGTGGCGTTTTTCAGTTCTTTGTTTCCCGATTATTTGCGTTTTCAGTCACAGGTTGATTGGGGGTTCAATAGGGAGGGTGTTTGTCTGATTTTGGTTTGCTATTCAAATCGTATGTGTGGGTTTGTAGCTCGTTAGCTATTGGGTTCCGCATCATTTGGTATCAGAGCCAAAATTAAGGCAAATTCCTATTTATCTTAGTGTTAGGTTTGCGTTTTCTTTTCCTTGAATTCTTTTTGTTTATGCCGAATTAGGTTGCATTAAGTTTCTTAGTTAATTGTGTTTCTTTGTGTGTTTAAATTAGCCTTTTTCTTTTCTTACCTTTACCTTGAATTCGTGAAATAGCCTTGAACCGAAAACTTGAACATCCTTAGCTTGAATCCGAATCCTTGTAGGAGGAGATTAGAGATTAGTTTGCTGTTTTGAAAAAAAAAAAAAAATCAGAAAACTTCGAAATGCCATAACTTTTGATATAGGAGTCCGATTTGTTATTATAATATCATTCTGGAAAGGGAATTTGGAGCTCTACAATCATTACATGGGCCTTGCCCTACGTAACTGCAATTTTCGGCCCTTAAAAACGACGTTTAAGCCTCCATTTTCCACCTTGAAGTTTTGCGTTTGAAAAAAAAAATAAATAAATGGTAGAAAACCGAATTTGATTTCTGATCACTTTGGGCTTGTGAAGTTTGGTAGTTGTAGACTGTTGTTATCTATTTCATATAAAAAAAAAAGAAAAAAAAAACGTGAAAGAAGAGAAATAAAGAAGAATCTTGCGTGTGGAGAAAAGTGTAGAGGAGTAATTCGGTCAAGGGAGTTTATATAGCAATAAGGGAAGATCCAAATCCTTTAAGGGGTGGGAAAACTTAATCCTAAGTGCTTGAGGATTAGGGGCAGCAATTAATCCTTTTCATAATAGAGATAGGAAAAATTAATCCTATCTATTTTGGGAATAGGAAAATTAATCCTATCTGTTTTGGGAATAGGAAAACTTAATCCTATCTATTTTGGGAATAAGAACATTAATCCTATCTGTTTTGGGAATAGGAAAACATAATCCTATCTGTTTTGGGAATAGGAAAACTTAATCTTAAACCACCTTTGATTATTATTATTATCCACTTCGGATAAGGATTCATTTGTGCTACCATTTGCTTATCATTTTTGGTAACATTTTCCTATCATTTGCTATCCATTTTTGGTAACATTTTAGTACCATTTTTGCTGTCATTTTTGCACCATTTTGGTATCATTTTTTTGCCATCATTTGCCTATCATTTTTGCACCATTTTACCATCATTTGCCTACCATTTTGCACCATTTTGCCATCATTTTTACACCATTTTGCCATCATTTTGCACACAACTTGACACATTAATTAGAGCTTAATACACCATTCGGCCTAATCATCATTTTAGCTTTAAATTGAATTGTCTTGAGTGCATTCTATCTTAATTAGTATAATTAGGATTTTTTTTGTTATTTTCTTGCTTTGTTGGGTAGAATAACTAGGATCTATATTTGATTTACTTTGTAGTGAGTCAGATTCATACATTTTGTCCAGAATTGTCATTTTTTTTATATTCTTGTTGCGTAGTTCTTTGTTTGAGCTTGCTTTTGTTCCATTACACTGTTAGAGTATCTTTGCTTGTTCTAATACTCTAATTTTGATATAATCAAGTGGTATACCAGTCTTGTCCGTGTACCACCTCCATTTTGTTTAGTGTCTTCTTTTTTAGCATTGAGCTTTCTGTTATTGTTAGTCGCTTATTTCCTTGCTTTCTAAAACGTACTCAAATTCTTGGTTTGTGTATTGAATTCTGAAGTGCAATTTAAGAGTTGCAATTAGAGTGGTAAAAGGCAAGAGCGTGTGAGTACATTAAGAGGGTAAAAGCCTTGTTTGAGTGAAACACGAGAGGAGTGACATCCTTTGAGTGCAAACACGTGAGGGAGTGTGTGAGGTTATTGTCTAACATCTGTTTTGCAGAATTCAAATCATGTCAAGAAGAGAAGAAAAGGAAACAATGTATGAGGAGGAGGAAGCCATGCCCGATATGAAAGTGATGTACAAGGCCTTCATTAATGAGTTCAAGAAGCTAAACGCTAGAATGGATGGGATGGAGGAGAAATTTGAAGTGAGTGCATCTAATAATTCTAGGAGAACAACAAGGAGAGGAAGATGGACTGATGAGAATGTTAGGGCTGACTTAGAAGATTTAGATGAAGAAGAGACTAGTGGTAGATTGGATGGGAATTTAGGTAACATTAAGCTTAAGATTCCTCCATTTAAGGGTAGAAATAGTGCTGAAGAGTACCTAGAATGGGAAAGGAAGGTTGAAATGATCTTTGATTGTAATAGGTATTCTGAGGAGAAGAAAGTGAAGATAGCAGCTGTGGAGTTCACAGATTATGCATTATTTTGGTGGGATCAATTGAACTTGAGCAGAAGGAAAGTGGGTAGACGTCCTATTGGTAATTGGGAGGATATGAAGGAGGCCATGAGGAAAAGATTTGTGCCTTCACACTACTTTAGGGAGCTACATCAGAGGTTGCATAGGCTAGTGCAAGGGGGTAGATCAGTAGAGGACTACCATAAAGAAATGGAAATGTGCATGGTTAGAGCTAATATTGAGGAAGATGAGGAGGTGACCATGGCTCGGTTTTTAGGTGGATTGAATAAGGAGATTGTTGATGTCATTGAGCTTCATAGATATGACTCCATGGAGGAAATGTTGAATATGGCAATGAAGATTGAAAAACAGAAGAAGAGTAGGAGCTTCAACCGAACCAGCAACAACTCAAGGGATAGTTTGGGATCTAGATGGACCAAAGGGGAGGATAGAAGAGACTTTAGGGGATCCAAACCTTATGGGGCAGATTCGGGTTCCAAAGATGTAAGGGCTGTCCAATCACCATCTAAGGTTGTAAAAGGTAACCCTAATACCCCAACTCCTAGTAGAGAGATTAAATGCTTTAAATGCTTGGGGAAGGGGCATATGGCACGTGATTGTCCTAATAAAAGGGTGATAATAGCTAGGGATGATGGGGAAATTATTTCTGAATCAGACCATAGTGAAGATGAGATGCCACCTTTGGAAGATTGTAGTGATTGTGGTAGTGATGGAGAGTTATTGGTTGCTGAAAGTGGAAAATCTTTAGTGGCTAGGCGAGCTTTGAATTTGAATGTTAAGGAAGAGAGCCTAGAACAAAGAGAAAACATATTTCACACTAAGTGTTTAATTAGTGGAAGGGTGTGCACACTTATTGTTGATGGAGGTAGTTGCACCAATGTAGCTAGTGTGAGTATGGTTGATAAGCTGAATTTGGTATGTGAAAAGCATCCTAGACCTTATAAATTACAATAGTTGAATGATAGTGGAGAGGTCAAGGTAACAAGGCGAGTAAGAGTGCCATTTTCTATCGGGAGGTATAAGGATGAGGTGGTTTGTGATGTGGTACCTATGCAGGCAGGCCATTTACTTTTGGGAAGGCCTTGGCAATTTGATAGACATGTTTTGCATAATGGGTACACTAACCGTTATTCTTTTTCTTATGAAGGTACAAAGGTTACATTAGCTCCATTATCACCTCAAGAAGTGTTTGAAGATCAAAAGAAATTAGTTGAGAGGGAGAGAGAGGCTTTGGCCAAGAGAGAAGAGGGGAGTGAAATTAAGAGAGAAAAAGAAAGAAAAGGGGAAAAAGAGGCCAGAAAAGAAACAAAACAAATAAATGGCCCATTGGTGAGTGAAAACAAGAAAGGTGGGAGGCAAAAACAGAATTTTTATGCAAGGGCAAGGGAGGTTAAGAGTGCTTTAGCAATAGGGCAGCCATTGATCCTTGTAACCTACAAAGAGATTTTGTTTTCTGACACTGACATTGACCATGAATCTTTGCCTTCTAGTTTTGTGTCTTTGTTGCAGGAATATTCAGATGTCTTTCCTGATGAGCTACCAGATGGATTACCACCTTTGAGAGGGATAGAACATCAGATTGATTTCATACCTGGATCAGCCATTCCTAACCGACCAGCCTATAGAAGCAATCCTAAGGAAACTAAGGAAATGCAAAGGCAAGTGGAAGAACTCATGGAGAAGGGTTTGGTTAGGGAGAGTATGAGTCCTTGCGCAGTACCCGTTTTATTGGTGCCTAAGAAGGATGGAACTTGGAGGATGTGTGTTGATTGTCGTGCAGTCAACAAAATCACTGTAAAGTATAGACATCCTATCCCTAGGCTTGATGATATGTTAGATGAATTGTGTGGTGCTGTGTATTTTACTAAGATTGATTTAATGAGTGGATATCATCAAATAAGAATGAAACCTGGTGATGAATGGAAAACAGCTTTCAAAACTAAATATGGTTTGTATGAGTGGTTAGTCATGCCTTTTGGGCTATCTAACGCCCCTAGCACATTTATGAGACTTATGAACCATGTATTGCGTGCATATTTAGGAAAGTTTGTTGTTGTTTATTTTGATGATATACTCATTTACAGCAAGTCTTTTGAGGAACATATTGAGCATGTTAAGTGAGTTTTGCAAACTTTGAGGTATGAAAAGTTGTATGCTAAACTTAAGAAGTGCACATTTTGTATAGATAGACTTGTTTTTCTTGGTTTTGTGGTGAGTGCACAGGGTATTGAAGTAGATGAAGAGAAAGTTCAGGCAATTAGAGATTGGCCCACGCCTAAGTCCATTTCGGATGTGAGGAGCTTTCATGGCTTAGCAAGTTTTTATAGGCGTTTTGTGCAGGATTTCTCTTCTGTTGCTGCACCACTTACAGAAATCATAAAGAAGGACGTTGGGTTTAAGTGGGGAGAAGCACAGCAAAAAGCTTTCGAAAAATTGAAAGGGAAGTTGTGTTCTGCTCCTATTTTATCTTTGCCTAATTTTGATAAGACTTTTGAAATTGAGTGTGATGCTTCTGGTGTAGGTATTGGGGCTGTTCTAATGCAAGAGAAGAAACCAGTAGCATACTTTAGTGAGAAGCTTCATGGAGCCCAGCTCAATTATTCAACCTATGACAAGGAGCTTTATGCCTTGGTGAGAGCCTTGGATGTGTGGCAACATTACCTCCTACCCAAGGAGTTTGTTATTCACACGGATCACGAGTCCCTCAAACACTTGAAGGGACAAGGTAAGCTGAATAAAAGGCATGCTAAATGGGTTGAATTTATTGAAACATTTCCCTATGTTATTCAATACAAGCATGGAAAGGACAATATTGTTGCTGATGCATTATCCAGAAGATATGCCTTGATTTCTACACTTAGTTCTAAGTTGTTAGGATTTGAGCATGTTAAGGAATTGTATGTTGATGATTCTGATTTTGGTAATGTATATCATGCATGTGAACATAAAGCCTTTGATAAATTCTATAGACATGATGGATTTTTATTTAAGGGCAGCAAGCTTTGTTTACCTAAATGTTCTATGCGTGACTTGCTTGTATTAGAGTCTCATTGTGGGGGATTGATGGGACATTTTGGGGTACATAAGACCTATGACATGTTGAATGAGCATTTCTTTTGGCCACGCATGCGAAAAGATGTGAAAAAGGTGTGTAATGCATGTGTTGCATGTAAACAAGCTAAGTCTAAATCTATGCCTCATGGATTGTATATGCCTTTACCCGTACCTAGTTCTCCTTGGACTGACATTTCCATGGATTTTGTGCTTGGTTTGCCCAGGACAAAACGTGGTAGGGATAGTATCTTTGTTGTGGTAGATAGGTTTAGTAAAATGGCTCATTTTATTGCATGTCATAAATGTGATGATGCTGTGCATGTTGCTGATCTATTCTTTAAGGAAGTTGTCCGTTTGCATGGTATTCCACACACCATAGTTTCAGATAGGGATACAAAGTTCCTTTCACATTTTTGGCGTGTTTTATGGGGTAAGTTAGGAACAAAGTTATTGTTTTCTACTACTTGTCATCCTCAAACTGATGGACAAACAGAGGTTGTAAATAGGACTTTAGGGACTTTATTACGTGCTATTGTGGGTAAGAATCTTAAAACTTGGGAAGATTGTTTGCCTTTTATTGAATTTGCTTATAATCGAAGTATTCATTCTTCCACTGGTTTTTCACCATTTGAGCTTGTTTATGGTTTTAACCCACTAACTGTGCTTGATCTTTGTCCTTTACCTTTACATGAGCTTTCGAGTTTGGATGGTAATAGGAAGGCAGAATTGGTCAAATCCTTACATGAGAAAGCACGGGCAAACATTGAAAAGAAAAATAGGCAATATGCTGATAAGGCGAATAAGGGAAGGAAACACGTGGTGTTCACCCCTGGAGATTGGGTTTGGGTGCATTTTCGGAAGGAAAGATTTCCAAACCAAAGGAAAGGAAAGCTGGATGCACGCGGTGATGGTCCTTTTCAAGTTTTGGAGCGCATCAACGATAATGCCTATAAAATAGACTTGCCAGGTGAGTATGGTGTTTCTGCTACATTTAATGTTTCTGACCTTTCTCCTTTTGATGTGGATGCAGATTTGAGGACAAATCTTTTTGAGGAGGGAGGGAATGATACGGATCAGCCAGATACTCAAGATTCTTTGAAGATTCCAAGTGGACCAATTACAAGGGGGCGAGCTAAGAAGCTGAAAATGGCTATGACAACTTATGTACAAGGCTTTGTTACTCAAGAGCTGAATGAAGATGTCTTTGAGAAGTGTCAAAAAGAGCTTGAAGGAGGTTTTCACAAAGTACTTAGCCTTTTGGAAGCTTCTAGTGAAATTGGGCCAACTTAAGCCATTTTTGGGCCAATTTAAGTCATTTTTGGGTTTATACTACTTTGGGCTTTATTTGTACAAGTCATGTGCTTCATTTAAAAGTCACATGACTCATTTATTTAATGACTTAATGGGCTAAACGAATTGGGCTTTTAGTTTGGGTTTAGTTTAGTTATTTTGGGTTTTTAATTAGTCTTTCTTTTGGGCTTATTTTAAGTGTGTTTAATTCTTTAGTTTGGGCTTAATTTATCTTGTAAAGCCCATGGACAATTCGGCCTAGCTTAGTTTAAGGCCTCATTAGGGTTTTCTTTATGTTATTTTGCTAGCTAGGGTTAGCCACCATATAAATAGGCTATTATAGATTGTAAACGCAGATTTTGAATGATATTCTTGGCATAGCCGAATTTATTTGCTTAGATTAAGAGAGTGAATTGCTTTCTTTTCTATTGCATGAAGAATTTGATTAACTTATCAATCGTTTGATTGTGGCGTTTTTCAGTTCTTTGTTTCCCGATTATTTGCGTTTTCAGTCACAGGTTGATTGGGGGTTCAATAGGGAGGGTGTTTGTCTGATTTTGGTTTGCTATTCAAATCGTATGTGTGGGTTTGTAGCTCGTTAGCTATTGGGTTCCGCATCACAGGCCATTCCCACTTTTTGCATGAGTGTCTTTTTGATTCCCCATTCTATCTGTGATGAGTTGCGGAAGATGATGAACTCTTTCTGGTGGGGTTCAAAAATGGGTGGTAATAAAAAGGTGCATTGGTTGGCTTGGGAGAAAATATGTTCTAGTAAGGGTCAAGGGGTTTTAGAGATCTTGACTGCTTTAATCTTGCTATGTTTGCTAAGCAAGGTTGGAGGTTTATTATTAATAAGGATACTTTACCTTTTAGATTTTTCAAAGCCAAATATTTTCCTCATAAGGATTTCTTAAAAGCTCAACTGGGTTCTAATCCTAGTTTTACTTGGTGAAGTATCTTTAAGGCAAAGGAATTATTACAGCAAGGGGTTAGGTGGCGAGTGGGTAATGGGAGATCTATTTCCTTTAAAAAAGACCCATGGATTCCTAGAGAGTCTAATTTTTTTGTTGGCAATGGTACTGATTTTGTGGCTGATGAAGTAAATGCTAGTGCTTTCCTAAAACATGATGGCAGGGAGTGGGATTTTGAGAAGTTGATTGAATTTTGTAATGTGGAGGATGTGTATGACATTTTAAATATTCCTTTACCGATCTTTCCTAAGGATGATATTTTGATGTGGCATTTTGATAACATGGGTATTTATACTGTTAAAAGTGGTTACCATTTGGCATTCTGTGGTGTGGGTTAGGGTCATTCCCATCATCTACATATTTGGAAATCTATCTGGAAATTTTAAATTCCTCCCAAAGTTCAAAACTTTATGTGGTAGGTTCTGCGAGGTGTTCTTCCTGTTCGCTCTAACTTAGCTCGAAAAGGAATTCTCATTACTTTGACTTGTAACCTGTGTAATCAAGAAGAGAGTATTGTGCATACCTTGTTTCATTGTCAATTTGCTAAGGAGGTATAGGACTCTTTTAGACTTGTTATTCCTTCAAATGATGGTGATCATGTCGCTTTGTTTTCCTTCTTGTTGTCTGCGGTGGGATTGGACAAATTTGAAGAAGTCTGTCTTGTGACTTGGCAAATTTGGAATGTTAGGAATAATTTTATTTGGAATAATTCTCTTATGGCTCCTCACATTATTGTCAAATCTGCCTTGGCTTTTCTCAAAGAGTGGAAGGATGCTCAGACTATGTTTAACAATGTTTTTGTTCCTCTCACTAGTCAGATGGCTGGTTCTTCTTTGCCTTCTTCAACGAATTCTGTTGGTTGGAGATGTTTTGTGGATGCAGCCACCTTTCTTGATGTTAAGGCTTGCGGTTTTGGATGTGACGCCCTGTAGACACCGGGTCCCGAGGCAGCCTAGATCAGGATTACCCAATGATGAAATTAAGTGTGCCGATCTATAGGCAAAAAGAATGAAGTTGGAAATGATGATTTCCTTGTCGATTTGTTGTTTTAAAATTAAATAAAAATGTATTTCAAAAATATTTTTAAAGTATTTTAAAATTTATTTTGAGATGAAAAAAGTGAGTTTTTTAAATTATAATATTTTTTTTAAAAAAAAAAAATCCGCGCGAGGGACGGGCTGCCCGTCGGTCGCACCTACGCACGGGCAGGCCGTCGGTCGCGCCTACGCACGGGCAGGCCATCGGTCACTGCCCCTCCGCGCCCCAGTTCGTCCGTTTTGCCTATTTTGGCCATTTTGGCCATAACTTTTTCATTTTAAATGCTTTTTAACTCATTTTTTTTTTGCAAAATTTAATTCAAAAAGCTTTCTATCTTTCAACCCAATAAATTCAATGGTTTTTTGTAATTATGGGAATTAAATTAATTTAATTTCTTAATTAAAAATTCTGAATTTTGGAGTTATAAAAAGGGGTTTTTAGTAAGGAATGAGGGGGGATTTTTCTTAAGAAAAATACACTTTCTTCTTCTTCATCTTTTTCTTTTCTTCTCCAATAAAAATTCTCCAAGTATTTTAATCTGATTTTTTAAATCTAATTCTTGAGACAAATAAATCAATTATTTGTTCTTATGAATTTATTTACTTCTTGATTTTCATAATTTTTTTCTTGAAACAAATAAATTAATTATTTGTTCTTGGGTTAAAATTTCATTATATATTATTTATTTTTCTAAATCAAAGCAAGGAATTATCATCCAACTTCATTCATCATATCCAATTTGAGGGTAAACATTCTTGGCTCCACTTTTAATTTAGTTTTTAATTTATTTTTATTTATAATTAGTTAGCTATCATGTAAATTCTTTTAGATTTATTATTTATTTTACTTCTTATTTCTCATGTTTATATAATTGTTCATATTATTATTTATTATTTCTTAATTTTTTATTTAGTTGTTTATATTATTATTTCTTAATCTTTTATTTAGTTGTTCATATTATTATTGTTATTTATTATCATTACTTGCTATTTAATTTGATTGTTCATATTCTTTGGATTTATTATTATTATTATTATTATTATTATTATTATTATTATTGTTATTTATTATCATTACTTGATATTTAATTTGATTGTTCATATTCTTTGGATTTATTATTATCATTATTATTATTTATTATCATTACTTGCATGTTAAATTGGATTGTTCGTATTCTTTGATATTACCATCATCATTATTATTTGTTATTGTCATTATTATTATTGTTATCATTGTTATTATTATTATCATTATTATTATTTTTATTAGTTTTGTCTATTATAATTTATCATTTTTATCATCATCATTATTATTATTCATGTTTTTCATGCATGTTAAATTTTATAAATTTTATTTATGCATGTTAAATGTTAATATGTTAATATGTTTATTTTATTTTGCCGTCTAATTAATTTGTCATACATTATGCATGTTGTTTATATTTATTTTAATTCATTTTTACATGTTATATGTTTAAATCCATTTTTTATTACTAACATTATTTGTTATTTGCTTTTATTTCAATACTTATTTTTCATGTGTGAGCCTTTTCAATTCCAAGTGGGAGCCCATGGAGATTTAAAGATATTATTTGGGAGTTAATTAATTTGTCATTTTTATTGTTTCCCATTATTTGTAGTTTATTATTTAATATGTAATTTGTAATAAATTTATTTTTTCATGCACGTTAATCAAAAGTCACAAAACTATTTTTATTAAGTTAACTTGGAACTTTCTTTTCCTAATAAAGTGGGACCAATGTCCTAATTTTTATTCAAATAAATTATCACTTCAAAATTATTTTCTTTAATTGTGCATGTGAGGACCAATGTCCTCATCTTTAATAAATAACCTGTTTTAGGCATGATTTACATTTATTTTACAATGGGGGTTGTATTCCGCCCCTAGTTTTGTCGTAATTTATTTTTATGCACTTTATTTTAAGTATGCTTACATTTAATGTTTTTAGTATGCTTACATTTAATTTTTTTTCTTGGATGACCAACTTGCGCTCTAATTATTGCATTAAAACGTTTGAGAAATGGGATAAAATCTTAAATTCAAAACTCAATTTTAACTTAACCAAGGTATGAATAAATGAGAAGTCCCGAACCTATCTCTGGTCTTTGGGTTCAAAGAGGCGAGAGGTTTACCCTCCAAGACACCTCTTGTGTCACGAGACTTTGACGTTAATCCTAGGCTCCTTAGGGCGAGAGGTTTACCTTCCAAGACCCCTTTGGTTGGCCCAAAATGGATACTAAGCGCAGTCTTAGGCTCTCCGAGGCGAGAGAAACTTTCCCAATGTTCTATTGGGTGGCGACTCCATGAAACCCCCTTGTTGCCCAATATAGACGCACTTGCGATTTATTGCAAGCTGTTAACGGACCCTCAATTGCCCGATCGCCCTCAAGCGGGCGGTCATAGGGGCGGCCGAGTGGACATCCGGCGCGTGTCACAGTGGCGACTCTGCTGGGGACTATAGAGATTTCGATTTGAAAATACCTTGGTTAAAAATTATAATTGAGTTTTAATTTAAAAAATTTTATCCCTTTTCAAAATTGCATTGCATCTATGCTAGAGCCTTAAAACTATGCTAGTTTGGTCCCTTTATTAGCCCCGGTGCGTTCCCGAAGCACGACCCTATTTTCACTCAATTTAGGGAAGTGTTAAGGATAATCACCAGCTCAAGCCTCGTACCAACAAGGTATATCAAATGGTGACCCGATCGGTCGTTATGCTCGTGATGAGCTAAACCCGTTGGCAGGGACCATGCTTGGGTAGCCCTAAAGTATCATCACCCTTGACCAAAGCTCATGTAATGGCAATAGATACTTTCCTTAAGTGATATGCTCCTTACACAATGTTTGCTATGTGGGCCAATATTTATTGAACAAAATCAACCAAATTAAGTGGTCTTTTATCAAAGGCTTTCATGCCCCGGTGAGCCCACCTTAGTATAGTTGAAATGTTTAAATGCATAAAGGCCAAAACCCATATGTATGAACAATAGGCAAGAGATGTTATGCTGTCGGCCTTGCACCGTGCACCATACGCATCCATTGGGTTCCCCGCTAATCCATGGATCAAATCCACATAGGAAAGAGACCACATTACCTCGTGTATGGGAGTGATAAGGTTGGAAGGATCTATCTACTTGTATGTGATTGTCCATGCTGCATCAACACGATCATGCATTGTATATATCATTCATGCATCATTCTAATAATATAATTTTTTCAGCCATCATAGATTCACCTAAGTGGACTAGGGGTTCTGACGGTCGGCTGGTGAGGATAGATTTGCCTCTTGGATTGACATAATTAGTGTCTGACTGGAATTCTGAGCCACCCTCAATGACCGAAGAGTCATCCAGAAAGTCATCCGTGGCAGAAGAGACCGGAGCCTTAACAACTCAAGACCTAGCTAGGAGGCTAGAGGATTTTGAGCGAAGAGTGTTGGAAATGATGGGAGCTATGGCTGATAGAATTGCTCATCCTCCTGCTCCACAACCACCAGCTGCTCCATATCCACCTATTGCTCCACAGCCCCAGATAGTTCATGTTGGGGGGCAAGTTGAACAACCTGCTGGCAGAGAAGCCCCTGGTATAGTTAATGCTCCCCGTCAACCTGCTAATGAGCATATAGCTGCTGTACCTATTGAGCAAAGAAGGGCAATAATCCCCAATCCCAATGATGATTTTATGATGGAGGAGGAAGATGAAGAGGCAGTAGCACCTCAATTTGTGGGCGCTAGAGCACCCCGAGCAGAAGATGAGGCAATGAGAGGGATGAGGCAGCAGATCGAAGCCATTACCCGAATGCTATCAGCCGGAAAGGGGATCAACCCTGAAGACAGAGATTTGGAGGATGAAGAGCTATTGCCCCAAAGGTTCAAGATGCCTGAGCTGCCGAAGTTTGATGGTACTTCGGATCCATCCGCACATATCAAGCAGTATACCCTAGTTATGAAAGGCACAGGGTTGACCAAGAAACAGAAGGTGGATTATTTCTGCCTTAGTCTGGTGGGTCCGGCTGTGGACTGGTACCATGGGTTAGACAAGAGGTCTAAAGAGGATTGGGACCTTTTAACTAAGGAGCTCATGAAGCAATATGACTGCAGTACTAGGATGGAGGTCACCTTAAAGGACCTCGAGCTTTTACAGCAGAAGAATGATGAGTCGTTCCATGAGTACCTTACAAGATGGAGGAATAGGGTCATGGAGATGAAGCGAAAGCCTGATACTGCTGACCAAATCAAGCTATTTATCAGAAACTCTTGCCCTTACTTGAGGGACCTGCTCAGCTTTAAGGGGCTCAGAGACTGGGAGTCACTTAAGGACATTGCTGTAGAAGCTGAGGGTGCTTACTTGGTGAAGAAAGCAAGCCAAAGCAACTTTGCTAGGAAAGGTAATGGCAATCAATCAGGGTACAAACCAGGCGGTGCAGGAAGCAGCAATAATAGAGGTGGTAAGACGGCCGAGGTTTCAGCCACTGAGGTTGGACAGGTTCAAAGGTACTACTCCAATTTGGGCCGTTCTCTATCTTGGGTGCTGGAGAAATTGACAAAAGAAGGCAAGCTGAGACTATTGCCATCCAGACCAGCCATGAATCAAGGAAAGCCGGGGCATAGAGAGGATCAATACGACCACGGCACTACCACTTCACCAAATCGAAGGGTTAGCACGATGGCGGCACTACCATTCTACGGAAGGTTAGCACGACCATGGAACTACCACTTCACCAAAATTGAAGGGTTAGCACGATGGCGGCACTACCATTTCACGGAGGGTTAGCACGACCACGGCACTACCACTTCACCAAATCGAAGGGTTAGCATGATGGCGGCACTACCGTTCTACGGAAGGTTAGCACGACCACGACACTACCACTTCAACAAATCGAAGGGTTAGCACGATGGTGGCGCTACCGTTCTACGGAAGGTTAGCACGACCACGGCATTACCACTTCACCAAATCGAAGGGTTAGCATGATGGCGGCACTACCGTTCTACGAAAAGTTAGCACGACCACAGCACTACCACTTCACCAAATCGAAGGGTTAGCATGATGGCGGCACTACCGTTCTACGGAAAGTTAGCACGACCACGGCACTACCACTTCACCAAATCGAAGGGTTAGCACGATGGCGGCACTATCGTTCTACGGAAGGTTAGCACGACCACGGCACTACCACTTCACCAAATCGAAGGGTTAGCACGATGGCGGCACTACCGTTCTACAGAAGGTTAGCACGACCACGGCACTACCACTTCACCAAATCGAATGGTTAGCACGATGGCGGCGCTACCATTCTACGGAAGGTTAGCACGACCACGGCACTACCACTTCACCAAATTGAAGGGTTAGCACGATGGCGGCACTACCGTTCTACGGAAGGTTAGCACGACCACGGCACTACCACTTCACCAAAATCGAAGGGTTAGCACGATGGCGACACTACAATTTCACGGAGGGTTAGCACGACCACGGCACTACCACTTCACCAAATCGAAGGGTTAGCACGATGGCGGCACTACCGTTCTATGGAAGGTTAGCACGACCACGGCACTACCACTTCACCAAATCGAAGGGTTAGAACGATAGCAGCACTACCATTCTACGGAAGGTTAGCACGACCACGGCATTACCACTTCACCAAATCGAAGGGTTAGCACGATGGCGGCACTACCGTTCTACGGAAGGTTAGCACGACCACGACACTACCACTTCACCAAATCGAAGGGTTAGCACGATGGCGGCACTACCGTTCTACGGAAGGTTAGCACGACCACGACACTACCACTTCACCAAATCGAAGGGTTAGAACGATGGCGGCACTACCGTTCTACAGAAAGTTAGCACGACCACGGCACTACCACTTCACCAAATCGAAGGGTTAGCACGATGGCAGCACTACCATTCTACGGAAGGTTAGCACGACCACGGCATTACCACTTCACCAAATCGAAGGGTTAGCACGATGGCGGCACTACCATTCTACAGAGGGTTAGCATGACCACGACACTACCACTTCACCACTTCAAAAGGGTTAGCACGATGACGGCATTACCACTCCACGGAGGGTTAGCACGATCACGGCACTACCGCTTCAACATGCCGACAAACTGGCGACAATCACCACAACAGCATCATCCGTTTCGGAAAGACGGCCGCCTCAGGTACGCGTTTCTTTCCCTTTTCTGAGTTTAGGCTCACCCAGATACTAGTGCACTAGTTTCCCCAAAACTGGGGGCAACTGTAGACACCGGGTCCCGAGGCAGCCTAGATCAGGATTACCCAATGATGAAATTAAGTGTGCTGATCTATAGGCACAAAAAATGAGTTAAAAAGCATTTAAAATGAAGAAGTTATGGCCAAAATAGGCAAAACGGACGAACAGGGGCGCGGAGGGGCAGTGACCGACGGCCTGCCCGTGCGTAGGCGTGACCGACGGCTTGCCCGTGCGTAGGTGCGACCGACGGGCAGCCCGTCCCTCGCGCAGATTTTTTTTTTTTAAAAATATTATAATTTAAAAAACTCACTTTTTTCATTACAAAATAAATTTTAAAATACTTTAAAAATATTTTTGAAATACATTTTTATTTAATTTTAAAACAACAAATCGTCAAGGAAATTATCATTTCCAACTTCATTCTTTTTGCCTATAGATCGGCACACTTAATTTCATCATTGGGTAATCCTGATCTAGGCTGCCTAGGGACCCGGTGTCTACAGTTGCCCCCAGTTTTGGGGAAACTAGTGCACTAGTATTTGGGTGAGCCTAAACTCAAAAAAGGGAAAGAAGCGCGTGCCTGAGGCGGCCGTCTTTCCGGAACGGATGATGCTGTTGTGGTGATTGTCGCCAGTTTGTCGGCGTGTTGAAGCGGTAGTGCCGTGATCGTGCTAACCCTCCGTGGAGTGGTAATGCCGTCATCGTGCTAACCCTTTTCAAGTGGTGAAGTGGCAGTGCCGTGGTCGTGCTAACCCTCTGTAGAATGGCAGTGCCGCCATCGTGCTAACCCTTCGATTTGGTGAAGTGGTAATGCCGTGGTCGTGCTAACCTTCCGTAGAACGGTAGTGCCGCCATCGTGCTAACCCTTCGATTTGGTGAAGTGGTAGTGCCGTGGTCGTGCTAACCTTCCGTAGAACGGTAGTGCCGCCATCGTGCTAACCCTTCGATTTGGTGAAGTGGTAGTGCCGTGGTCGTGCTAACCTTCCGTAGAACGGTAGTGCCGCCATCGTGCTAACCCTTCGATTTGGTGAAGTGGTAGTGCCGTGGTCGTGCTAACCTTCAGTAGAACGGTAGTGCCGCCATCGTGCTAACCCTTCGATTTTGGTGAAGTGGTAGTACCGTGGTCGTGCTAACCTTCCGTAGAACGGTAGTGCCGCCATCGTGCTAACCCTTCGATTTTGGTGAAGTGGTATTGCCGTGGTCGTGCCAACCTTCCGTTGAACGGTAGTGCCGCCATCGTGCTAACCGTTCGATTTAGTGAAGTGGTAGTGTCGTGGTCGTGCTAACCTTCTGTAGAACGGTAGTGCCGCTATCGTGCTAACCCTTCGATTTGGTGAAGTGGTAGTGCCGTGGTCGTGCTAACCTTCCGTAGAACGGTAGTGCCGCCATCGTGCTAACCCTTCGATTTGGTGAAGTGGTAGTGCCGTGGTCGTGCTAACCTTCCGTAGAACGGTAGTGCCGCCATCGTGCTAACCCTTCGATTTGGTGAAGTGGTAGTGTCGTGGTCGTGCTAACCTTCCGTAGAACTGTAGTGCCGCCATCGTGCTAACCCTTCGATTTGGTGAAGTGGTAGTGCCGTGGTCGTGCTAACCTTCTGTAGAACGGTAGTGCCGCCATCGTGCTAACCCTTCGATTTGATGAAGTGGTAGTGCTGTGGTCGTGCTAACCCTCCGTGAAATGGTAGTACCGCCATCGTGCTAACCCTTCGATTTTGGTGAAGTGGTAGTGTCGTGGTCGTGCTAACCTTCCGTAGAACGGTAGTGCCGCCATCGTGCTAACCCTTCGATTTGGTGAAGTGGTAGTGCCGTAGTCGTGCTAACCCTCCGTGAAATGGTAGTGCCGCCATCGTGCCCCTATTCGTCCGTTTTGCCTATTTTGGCCATAACTTCTTCATTTTAAATGCTTTTTAACTCATTTTTTTTGCAAAATTTAATTCAAAAAGCCTTCTATCTTCCAACCCAATAAATTCAGTGGTTTTTTGTAATTATGGGAATTAAATTAATTTAATTTCTTAATTAAAAATTCTGAATTTTGGGATTATAAAAAGGGGTTTTTAGTAAGGAATGAGGGGGGATTTTTCTTAAGAAAAATACACTTTCTTCTTCTTCATCTTTTTCTTTTCTTCTCCAAGAAAAATTCTCCAAGTATTTTAATCTGATTTTTTAAATCTAATTCTTGAGACAAATAAATCAATTACTTGTTCTTGTGAATTTATTTACTTCTTGATTTTCATAATTTTTTTTCTTGAAACAAATAAATTAATTATTTGTTCTTGGGTTAAAATTTCATTATATATTATTTATTTTTCTAAATCAAAGCAAGGAATTATCATCCAACTTCATTCATCATATCCAATTTGAGGGTAAACATTCTTGGCTCCACTTTTAATTTAGTTTTAATTTATTTTTATTTATAATTAATTAGTTATCATGTAAATTCTTTTAGATTTATTATTTATTTTACTTCTTATTTCTCTTGTTTATATAATTGTTCATATTATTATTTATTATTTCTTAATCTTTTATTTAGTTGTTTATATTATTATTTCTTAGTCTTTTATTTAGTTGTTCATATTATTATTGTTATTTATTATCATTACTTGCTATTTAATTTGATTGTTCATATTCTTTGGATTTATTATTATTATTATAATTATTGTTATTGTTATTTATTATCATTACTTGATATTTAATTTGATTGTTCATATTCTTTGGATTTATTATTATCATTATTATTATTTATTATCATTACTTGCATGTTAAATTGGATTGTTCGTATTCTTTGATATTACCATCATCATTATTATTTGTTATTGTCATTATTATTATTGTTATCATTGTTATTATTATTATCATTATTATTATTTTTATTAGTTTTGTCTATTATAATTTATCATTTTTATCATCATCATTATTATTATTCATGTTTTTCATGAATGTTAAATTTTATAAATTTTATTTATGCATGTTAAATGTTAATATGTTAATATGTTTATTTTATTTTGCCGTCTAATTAATTTGTCATACATTATGCATGTTGTTTATATTTATTTTAATTCATTTTTACATGTTATATGTTTAAATCCATTTTTTATTACTAACATTATTTTTTATTTGCTTTTATTTCAATACTTATTTTTCATGTGTGAGCCTTTTCAATTCCAAGTGGGAGCCCATGGAGATTTAAAGATATTATTTGGGAGTTAATTAATTTGTCATTTTTATTGTTTCCCATTATTTGTAGTTTATTATTTAATATGTAATTTGTAATAAATTTATTTTTTCATGCACGTTAATCAAAAGTCACAAAACTATTTTTATTAAGTTAACTTGGAACTTTCTTTTCCTAATAAAGTGGGACCAATGTCCTAATTTTTATTCAAATAAATTATCACTTCAAAATTGTTTTCTTTAATTGTGCATGTGAGGACCAATGTCCTCATCTTTAATAAATAACCCGTTTTAGGCATGATTTACATTTATTTTACATTAGGGGTTGTATTCCGCCCCTAGTTTTGTCGTAATTTATTTTTATGCACTTTATTTTAAATATGCTTACATTTAATATTTTTTTCTTGGATAACCAACTTGCGCTCTAATTATTGCATTAAAACGTTTGAGAAATGGGATAGAATCTTAAATTCAAAACTCAATTTTAACTTAACTAAGGTATGAATAAATGAGAAGTCCCGAACCTATCTCTGGTCTTTGGGCTCAAAGAGGCGAGAGGTTTACCCTCCAAGACACCTCTTGTGTCACGAGACTTTGACGTTAATCCTAGGCTCCTTAGGGCGAGAGGTTTACCTTCCAAAACCCCTTTGGTTGGCCCAAAATGGATACTAAGCGCAGTCTTAGGCTCTCCGAGGCGAGAGAAACTTTCCCAATGTTCTATTGGGTGGCGACTCCATGAAACCTCCTTGTTGCCCAACATAGAAGCACTTGCGATTTATTGCAAGCTGTTAACGGACCCTCAATTGCCCGATCGCCCTCAAGCGGGCGGTCATAGGGGCGGCCGAGTGGACATCCGGCGCGCGTCTCACGCCCGTTCCCTAATGTCAGACTAGCTCAGCTAATCTGAGTTAGAGAAGGCCGCACACACACTACAAAACACATGCTTAACCTGAATAATAAAATTTCATCACATACGATCTTAACTCATGCAACACATGCCAACTACTTTAGTTCACACGTCATAATCACTCTTATGACATGCGACATATAGGAGGGTACATTCATGATTATCTTATTATTACAGGCCTTTACATACCAAAATACATATCAACCATACAAAAACTTACACAAAATTCCCAAGTGACAACCCCAAACCTACGCTACTCACTTCCTATTGTTGACCTTACAAAATGCGGGGGACGTCCTCCAGTCACCTCTCGTCCGTACCTGCACGGATTAGAGTAAATCCATGCTAAGCGATAACGCTTAGTGGGGAACACATATAACAAGCAATGTACACATTTAATGTCATCATAAATATCATGCCAAGGGTCTTACTATGCATTTATTAACAATTTGTTATCATTCACAGCTCAGCATCGTTTAACACTATATTCAATCATAAAGTACTAGTTGCTTGGTTCTCATTCCCACATATCACAATATTCATTTATAATAAGATACTACAGTCAATTTCATTTATCATTTAATCAATTAACCAATTTGCTATTTTGCCACTTTGCCTGCAACTCAAAGACGCGGATAACGGGTATCGCATTGGTACCTCTCGGGTACTAGATTCACATGGTATTCACATTTACGCATTGGTACCTCTTGGGTACTAGATATCAATCCATATTATAAAATCCAGCAAGGATTTTACGCATTGTTTTCGCATTGTGATTCCCATGGAATCAGACACATTTAACGCATGGGGCTACAGCACTTGACCCTATAGGCATGCCTAATTATCCACTACTTGACTCGCAGGCTTAAGTTGTTAAACATATTATTCAGTTCACATTGATCACTTTTTCGCATCACGTATGTTAATAGCTAACATCACGTTCACTTTGCACATTCGCATTAACACATAGCTAAACATTTCATTTGCATACTCAATATGTTTTCAAATTCAATCTTCCCAATTAATAATCACATATTTGATTGCATTCAAAAATCACCATGTTTGTATGCATTAATAGATCACTTAACACACATATAATACTTACTCATGATGTCCTTCATTTCAGCTCATAGATTTGCCATTTGAATGGCCAAACACATTAGGATTATATCGCCAAAACAGGTTAGGTCACGGTCACAATGAATTTCATTGTCACCGTGACATATTGAAGTTCAAAACATAATACAAACTGGGGGCACGTCACGGTCACAAACAAGTTCATTGTCACCGTGACATGTTCCCAACACTCGGCAGAATGCAACTTGAGGGTATGTCACGGTCACAATGAACTCCATTGTCACCGTGACATATTCTCACTTTGCAAAACAGAGTGCTCTCTTAAGTACCTCACGGTCACAATGAATTCCATTGTCACCGTGACATACAAAAATCCAGTAGGCAGAATTGAACTCAAGCATATCTCACGGTCACAATGAATTTCATTGTCACCGTGACCCATGCACAGCTATGTTTTCCATTCCAATTCTTCCTTTACATTCAGAACTCAAATCTCATTCTCATGTTTGGCAATCAACCCAAATTCATCAACCACTTACTTAATCAGCACATACCTGGTTTTCCCTTCTTGTTTTGGCACTCATCTTTGGCACAATTTACAATCAATCTCAATTCACACATAGCATACATGCTCTTAAGCACTTATTCACTTAACACATCACCACAATCAACAAATAATTAATAGCACGATTTCATGCTCAATGCACATACAGTTCATATACATATACAGCTCATATCAAAGTTCCTATTTGACCAATACAAGTCATTCAATTTTACACATTTAGGGTTTGTTCCCAAACCTCGTCGCCTTAGCTCCTAATTACGACGAACGCTCGGCTCTCCAACCACAGCTTTCCCTTTATCCTTCTTCACTTCTTCGGCTATCAATACAATACAAATGCTCAAACTCAAGCTCAATCCAGCAATATCCCATCCAAACCAATTCAACCAAGAAGAAAGAGTAGAATATGAGAATAAGCACACATAACCACTTACCTTTAGGTCTTAACACTTAATTCTTGCTCCAATTAGCTATATGCATACATCCACTTAAACTACTCTCATCCTCACTCACGGAAGCAAGAAGAAAGACTAAGTCAAATGCAGAAAAATGAAGAATGAGGCCAACACACACTCACCTCTCACTTCTCTAGGCAAATGCATGCAAAGAAGGAGGTGGCTTACTCTCATGATGCCACACGGATTCCACTCTCAATTCTGCCTCCACTATCCACTTAATCAAGTTATTTTATTCTCTAATCCACACTTACTTAACTTAGTTAATCCACTTCTTACTAATCATGCGCAATTCCCTTTTCAACCTCTTAAATTCCTTTAGCCTTTCAATTAAGTCCAATCCTACACACTCAATTACACTTAGACCCCAATTAGACCAAATACAACTAGGGTACAAGTCCGGCCATGACAACTCTCCCCTCCTTAAAGAATTTCGTCCTCGAAATTCATACCTGAGTGGAATAGTTGTGGATGCTGCTCTCGCATAGCCGCTTCTGGTTCCCAAGTTGCTTCTTCAACACCATGATGCTGCCATAGCACTTTTACAAGTGGTATCTGCTTGTTCCGAAGTTGCCTTACTTCTCTTGCTAAAATCACTTTCGGTTTCTCATCATAAGTGAAATCTGACTGCACTTCCACTTCTTGTATAGGTAGCACATGGGAATCATCTGACCTATATCTTCTTAACATGGACACATGAAACACATCATGAAGCTTAGGCAAAGCCGGAGGCAAAGCCAACCGATAAGCTACTGAACCTACTCTTTCAAGCACTTCATATGGCCCGATAAACCTCAGACTCAATTTTTCTTTCTTACTGAATCTTAGCACCTTCCTCCAAGGAGACACTTTCAGAAATACTTTATCGCCCACACTGAATTCAATGTCCCTTCTCTTCAAATCAGCATATGATTTCTGTCTGTCACTGGCTGCTTTCAATCTTTGTTGTATGATCTTAGCTTTCTCTTCTGTATCCCTCACTAGATCAGGTCCAATGATTATGCTCTCATTCAATTCGGTCCAACAAACCGGTGAACGACATTTCCTTCCATACAAGACTTCATACGGTGCCATACCAATACTGGTCTGATAACTGTTGTTATAAGCAAATTCCATAAGTGGAAGATACTTATCCCAACTCTTAGAGAAATCCAAAACACATGCTCGCATCAAATCTTCCAAAACCTGAATAATTCTTTCCGATTGTCCATCAATTTGCGGATGGAAAGCAGTACTGAAGTTCAATTTCATACCCAAAGCCGCTTGTAAACTCTTCCAAAACTTAGAAGTGAATCTGGGATCTCTATCAGAAACAATAGACAAGGGTATCCCATACAACCGGATAATTTCTCTCACATACAATTCAGCCAACTTTTCCATAGAATAATCCATCCGAACTGGTATAAAGTGAGCCGATTTCAAAAACGTGTCCACAATAACCCATACTGCATCTTGTTGTTTTGAGGTCAGGGGTAATCCAGTAACAAAATCCATCGTGATATTATCCCATTTCCATTGTGGAATAGGGAGTGGACGCAACATCCCCTGAGCCACTTAATGCTCCGCTTTAACTTGTTGACAGACAAGACACTTGGACACATATTCCACTACATCATTTTTCATCCCAGGCCACCAATACAACTGTTTCATATCCTGATACATCTTGTTTCCACCTGGATGCATAGTAAAAATTGTATTATGAGCCTCATGCATCAATCTCTTCTTTAATTCTTTATCACTTGCCACACACATTTTGTTCTTGAACAGCAGTACTCCCTCTTCATTCACTGAATAGTCAGTCTTATCCATATCACTGACTGACTGCAGAATTTGTTGCAACTTCACATCACTTCTCTGTGCAGCTATTAACTCATCTCTCAAGACCGGTCTCGCTTTCAACTGTGCCAATAAAGCTTTGTCCGCAGAAAATCTCCACTTAATCTGCTTTAACTGTAACGCTAAAATTGATTTCCTGCTCAAAGCATCCGCTACTACATTAGCTTTTCCCGGGTGATAATCCACAATATAATCATAATCCATAAACAACTTGAGCCATCTTCGCTGTCTCAGATTCAATTCCTTCTGTGTAAGCAGATATTTCAAACTCTTATGATCGGTGTAAATTCTACACTTCTCACCATACAAGTAATGTCGCCAAATCTTTAAAGCAAACACTACTGCTGCCAATTCCAAATCATGAGTCGGATAATTTTGTTCGTACGGCTTCAGTTGCCTTGACGCATATGCTATCACCTTCCCCTCTTGCATCAATACACAACCCAACACCTGAAGCATCGGTATACAACACATACTCTTTACCCGTCATAGGCTGCGTAAGAATCGGTGCTTCTACTAACATCTTCCTCAACTGATCGAAACTCTCTTGGTATCTTTCAGACCACTCATATTTCACTCCTTTTCGTAGCAATATTGTCAATGGTGAAGCTATTACTGAAAATCCTTTCACAAACCTTCTGTAATATCCAGCCTACCCTAAGAAACTGCGAACCTCCAGCACATTCTTAGGCGGTTTCCAATTCACAATTGCTTCTATCTTAGTTGGGTCTACTTTAATCCCTTCATATGAGATCACATGACCCAGAAATGACACCTCTTTGAGCCAGAACTCACACTTACTTAGTTTGGCATACAACTGATGCTCCCGCAGTGTTCGAAGCACAATTCTCAAATGCTGCTCGTGTTCCTTCTCATCCCTTGAATAAACCAGAATATCATCAATGAATACCACTACAAATTGGTCCAAATACAGTCTGAACACCCGATTCATCAAATCCATAAATGCAGCAGGCGCATTAGTCAACCCAAAAGGTATTACCAAAAACTCATAATGCCCATATCGAGTTCTAAATGTAGTCTTAGGTATATCTTCTTTCTTCACTTGCAACTGATAATACCCTGAACGCAAATTAATTTTTGAGAATACACCGGCTCCTCTTAACTGGTCAAACAAGTCTTCAATTCGAGGTAAAGGATATCGATTCTTTACTATCACTTTATTCAACTGTCGATAATCGATGCACATTCTCATGGTACCATCCTTCTTCTGGACAAATAACACTGGTGCTCCCCAAGGAGAAACACTAGGTCTAATAAAACCCCTGTTTAGCAATTCTTGCTGCTACTCTTTCAATTCCTTCAACTCAGTTGGAGCCATTCTGTACGGTGCCTTATATACAGGGACTGTTCCTGGCGCCACATCAATCGATAGCTCAACCTCTCTTATCGGTGGTACACCGTTCAATTCTTCAGGAAACACGTTAGGAAACTCTCTGACTATCGGTATCTCTTGTATTTTCACATGTTCTCTCTTACTATCTTCACCAAAGCTAGATAAGCTTCACATCCCTTTCTCATACACCGACAAGCTTGCATAGCAGATATCACATTCACAAGAGGATTAGTGCACACCCCTCTCACTGTCGCTTTGTTCACCTTACCATCATAGAGTACAACCATCTTCCTCTTACACTTAACATCCGCATCATATTTGGTTAACCAATCCATACCCAAAATCAAATCAAACTCATCAAACGGTAGTTCAATCAAATCCGCTGGAAACACACTACCTTGAACCTCTAATGCACAATTTCTATACACTCTGTTCACATTAATGTTACCTCCCAAAGGGCTTGACACACATATATCATATCTTAAACATTCAACTTTAGGCATCTTTTTGCATATCTTTTTATTACAAACATAAGAATGAGTTGAGCCAGGATCAATAAGTGCAAACATTTCCATACCACAGAGTAAAATAATACCTGCTATCACCTCAGGCGCATCCTGATCCTCTCGTGCCCTCATAGCATAAGTCCGCACTGGTGCCGCATCGGGCCTATCCACAATCTCAGAATCAACTGCACCCCTGGACTGGCTACTTCTGCCACGTCCTCTCCCTCTTCCTCTATTAGTAGAAGGCAAATTTGAACCACCCCTACTCTGCTCTTGTTGATTTCCTGACATCTCATAAGCATTCGGGCAATTAGCAAGGAAATGCTCAATGCTTCCACATTTAAAACAAGCACCCGTCACTCTCCAGCATTCTCCTCTATGCCTCTTACCACAATGAGGACACTCATGAACCTCACTTCTGTTACCAAATGTTCCTCTTCCCGAACCAGATGCTGAGGGAGCGCCACGCTTCTTACCTCTCGCTGCAGAACTGAACCCTGATTCCGCAGGTGGTGCCACATGAGAATCTCTTGATCTTTTCCCCGTCTGGGAACCACCTCTACTTGCATTCTTCCTTTGTCTCCATTCTCTTTGAGCTCCCAAGGTCCTTTCAGCTCTCAAAGCTGCTTGTACAATTCGATAATAACTTATATTCTGTTCTGTTGTTAGAGAAATCAGCAATGCTTTAATTTCCTCAATCAACCCTTCCTAAACTGTTGACACCGCAACACATCGGTCAAAACACCTTTTGGCGCGTACTTGCTTAAGCGACAGAATTTTGCTTCATACTCCGCCACCGTCATGGTTCTCTGTCTCAAACTCAGAAACTTCTTCCAGTTTGCCTCTCTATGTGCTTTAGTAATATACTTGTTCTTGAATTCCCTTTCAAAGAACTCCCAGTTTAATGGTTCAGGAAGCATCGGATTCTGCAGGACCAGCTTCCACCAATCATAAGCAGGGCCTTGGAGTAGTGACTCCACACATTCAACCCACTGGTCAAGAGGACACCGTATCTCCTTAAGAATCCTCTCCACCTTCTCAATCCAGTACTCTGCTTTTTCTGACTCATCTAACCTTGTTCCATGGAATTCCTCCAAACCATGCTTTCTCAAAGATTCTATTGGGGCTCTAGGCGCCAACATACGTTCCATCACTCTCGCCATATCTTGTGTCATTTTCATCATGGCTTCCATAGGCCCAAACGGAATCTCATTCCCGAAACCAACCGATCTAGACTGTCCAGACCCCGTCACCTCAGCTTCACGAGGATTCACACTTTCAGCAGACTCTTCTCCGGTATGCCTTCCAGAATTCATCGTTACTACACAGATTAAACAAGGACTTCCGCATTAGGTCAACAAACTATACACATCTTATCTACCCAATTCCCAGAAAAGACTCAACCTGGGCTCTGATACCACAACTTGTGATGCCCGTTCCCTAATGTCAGACTAGCTCAGCTAATCTGAGTTAGAGAAGGCCGCACACACACTACAAAACACATGCTTAACCTGAATAATAAAATTTCATCACATACGATCTTAACTCATGCAACACATGCCAACTACTTTAGTTCACACATCATAATCACTCTTATGACATGCGACATATAGGAGGTTACATTCATGATTATCTTATTATTACAGGCCTTTACATACCAAAATACATATCAACCATACAAAAACTTATACAAAATTCCCAAGTGACGACCCCAAACCTATGCTACTCACTTCCTATTGTTGACCTTACAAAATTGCGGGGGACGTCCTCCAGTCACCTCTCGTCCGTACCTGCACGGATTAGAGTAAATCCATGTTAAGCGATAACGCTTAGTGGGGAACACATATAACAAGCAATGTACACATTTAATGTCATCATACATATCATGCCAAGGGTCTTACTATGCATTTATTAACACTTTGTTATCATTCACAACTCAGCATCGTTTAACACTATATTCAATCATAAAGTACTAGTTGCTTGGTTCTCATTCCCACATATCACAATATTCATTTATAATAAGATACTACAGTCAATTTCATTTATCATTTAATCAATTAACTAATTTGCTATTTTGCCACTTTGCCTGCAACTCAAAGACGCGGATAACGGGTATCGCATTGGTACCTCTCGGGTACTAGATTCACATGGTATTCACATTTACGCATTCGTACCTCTCGGGTACTAGATATCAATCCATATTATAAAATCCAGCAAGGATTTTACGCATTGTTTTCGCATTGTGATTCCCATGGAATCAGACACATTTAACGCATGGGGCTGCAACACTTGACCCTATAGGCATGCCTAACTATCCACTACTTGACTCGCAGGCTTAAGTTGTTAAACATATTATTCAGTTCACATTGATCACTTTTTCGCATCACGTATGTTAATAGCTAACATCACGTTCACTTTGCACATTCGCATTAACACATAGCTAAACATTTCATTTGCATACTCAATATGTTTTCAAATTCAATCTTCCCAATTAATAATCACATATTTGATTGCATTCAAAAATCACCATGTTTGTATGCATTAATAGATCACTTAACACACATATAATACTTACTCATGATGTCCTTCATTTCAGCTCATAGATTTGCCATTTGAATGGCCAAACACATTAGGATTATATTGCCAAAACAGGTTAGGTCACGGTCACAATGAATTTCATTGTCACCGTGACATATTGAAGTTCAAAACAGAATGCAAACTGGGGGCACGTCACGGTCACAAACAAGTTCATTGTCACCGTGACATGTTCCCAACACTCGGCAGAATGCAACTTGAGGGTATGTCACGGTCACAATGAACTCCATTGTCACCGTGACATATTCTCATTTTGCAAAACAGAATGCTCTCTTAAGTATCTCACGGTCACAATGAATTCCATTGTCACCGTGACATACAAAAATCCAGTAGGCAGAATTGAACTCAAGCATATCTCACGGTCACAATGAATTTCATTGTCACCGTGACCCATGCACAGCTATGTTTTCCATTCCAATTCTTTCTTTACATTCAGAACTCAAATCTCATTCTCATGTTTGGCAATCAACCCAAATTCATCAACCACTTACTTAATCAGCACATACCTGGTTTTCCCTTCTTGTTTTGGCACTCATCTTTAGCACAATTTACAATCAATCTCAATTCACACATAGCATACATGCTCTTAACCACTTATTCACTTAACACATCACCACAATCAACAAATAATTAATAGCACGATTTCATGCTCAATGCACATACAATTCATATACATATACAGCTCATATCAAAGTTCCTATTTGACCAATACAAGTCATTCAATTTTACACATTTAGGATTTGTTCCCAAACCTCGTCGCCTTAGCTCCTAATTACGACGAACGCTCGGCTCTCCAACCACAGCTTTCCCTTTATCCTTCTTCACTTCTTCGGCTATCAATACAATACAAATGCTCAAACTCAAGCTCAATCCAGCAATATCCCATCCAAACCAATTCAACCAAGAAGAAAGAGTAGAATATGAGAATAAGCACACATAACCACTTATCTTTAGGTCTTAACACTTAATTCTTGCTCCAATTAGCTATATGCATACATCCACTTAAACCACTCTCATCCTCACTCACGGAAGCAAGAAGAAAGACTAAGTCAAATGCAGAAAAATGAAGAATGAGGCCAACACACACTCACCTCTCACTTCTCTAGGCAAATGCATGCAAAGAAGGAGGTGGCTTACTCTCATGATGCCACACGGATTCCACTCTCAATTCTGCCTCCACTATCCATTTAATCAAGTTATTTTATTCTCTAATCCACACTTACTTAACTTAGTTAATCCACTTCTTACTAATCATGCGCAATTCCCTTTTCAACCTCTTAAATTCCTTTAGCCTTTCAATTAAGTCCAATCCTACACACTCAATTACGCTTAGACCCCAATTAGACCAAATACAACTAGGGTACAAGTCCGGCCATGACATTGGAGCTATTTTTCAGGACCAGGAGGCTCATTTTTGTGTGCTATTTTTCGGCACAGACCGGAGCTCTTTGCTCCTAAAGTGGCGGAAGTTGCTGCTCTGCGTTCTTCCCTCACTTGGATTGTTGATAATCTCCCTTCTAGTGGCACTATTCTTATGGATGCTCAAGAGGTTTGTTTGGCTATTAATAATCCCAAGCAGGACTTTTCCGAGTTTGGCTCTATTTTATTTGATTGTTTTTCTTTTCTTCAGCATAGACCTGATAATAAGGTTACCTGGATTAAGAGAGTTTTTAATAAAGAGACTCATAAGTTAGCTAGCGCGTCTATGTTGTTCGATTCCTCTAAATTTTGAGATGTTTTCTCTCATTGCATTTGATCTTTTCTATTATAAGAGATCATTTTCTTTAAAAAAATAAAAAAGAAAGAGATGAATATCAAAAGTTAAAAGTCTCTTTAAATTATTTTGGTCTACCGCTATGTTGAAAATCAAGTAAATGGTATTTTACTTCTTTATACGGTGCAAGGAATCTTTCAGTTTGTTGCTATCTAACATCCACTTAATAGTACTTTTATGTGTAAGTCAATAAATATCTTAAAAATTCGTAAGAAGAAAATGAAAATATATGTACGAATATACCTAGTGGTGGCTTAGGAAAATTTACTGATTTTTTACGGATGGCGTATTGAGACAGTCTCCCGTCATGAGTTGTAATCAAAGTTACAAGCAAACCATGATATTTTGTCTGTGCATCCAATTTTTTATTAATATAACGAATTACGTCTTTCTTTTTTGTTTACAGATCTATGCATATGAGTCCCATCAATCACCTTAATACAGTTGTACTTTTAATAATTTATTATTTCAATATATTACATAAATAATAATAATAATAATAATAATAATAATAATAATAATAATAATAATACCTTGAATTGTAACAAATATTACATTGTTAACTACACAACTAATTCTTTCCACTTATTTATTTATTTATTTATTTATTTATAAGATTATATTTGTTTGAGAATTGGGGCATGTTAATGGTGCGCAAAATACTGGATTAGTATAGTAAATGTAATTTTATAAGTTCTGTTTTTTTTAAGGTAAATGTAATTTTATATTTATTTATTACTCCGTTTTATTTAATTTAATAACTTTTAACTTTTACATAGAACAAAAAAATCATTAACTAGCATTGATTTTATAAAATTTTTATAATTTATTAAAATGTTATTTTATCAATTCTCTACTATTATATATTTTCGTTCTATTAAATTTCTCTTTTTTAGGAATTCATAAGGGTAAAAATATGTAATTAATACTTATTAGAATTTGAAAAGTGCTAAATTAAATGAAACAAAAAATCTCTTAAAATTTGTCAAATTAGGTGAAATGAATGGAATAGTATTAAAATGCGTGAAACAATTTTGGAAAAAAAAAATTATTGTTATAGTAATCAAAATCCAAGTATCAATTTTTTTTTTTTTTTTTGGTATTAAAGAACATATGATATAATTTATTATCTTAGAGTAAGGTACCATAAGTATTTAATGATTAAAACATTACACGATTTGTTAATAAGTAATAATATAATAAAAAGTACATAAAATTATGGTAGGATAATCATCTTAATAAGTAATAATATTATTAATAGATAATAATAATTTAATAAAAAAAGTAACTAATTTGCAAAACTATGAGAATAATAGTAATAAATTAATTGTAATTCATTACGACAATGCAAATTTTATTATTTTAAAATTTAAGTCCTAATAAAATACTAAAGTTCTGCATTAACTGACTAAAAAAAATGAAAATAGATGTTTATATATATATATATATATATATATATATATGCAAATTCTCTCACACAACCTAACCTACTCATTGATGTTTATATATTCTACACATTAAATTTTATAAATACCCTTTTTTTTTCTTTTTTAAAGGCTTCATATTTAAATACACTTTAAACATTCAAAAAATAATATTAAATTTACATTAAGAGGATGAATATATAACTATTCGGAGTTACAGAACTTTTAAATTTGTCTAAAATATTTCTCTAGTACTAAAAGTTGATTCAAAAGTTACAGTCGAGTACTGAACAGCCAAAACATATCCAGTAGTGTATCCAGAAATTGAATTCAGTGGGGTCAAAAATTTATCGTCAATAAAAAAAATCCATTCACATAAAAAAAAACTTATTAATATGATAATAATATATATAATGATAGTCATAATATTATAGCTGTCCTCTACGAGTTTTCATATTTTGAAAGTATTGAATAATTATTTTATTGTCAATACTTTCAAATATATCCTTTTCAATATAAGTAACTAAACAATCATTCAACAACTAATCTCCCATTCGATTTCGTAGACGACTTTTCACTATATTCATAGCAGAAAATACCCTTTCAACCGTTGCCGTCGCGACTAGTAATATCAGAGCAAATTTGACAAGCAAATAAACTAAATGATACACCAAATTTTTTCCTGTCTTAACTAACAACTGAGCAAGACTATTGATTCCTTTCAATATTAAGAAATCATCATTGGATAGCATGTCAGTAATATAAGTTTCAAGCTAATTGTCAAGTGAAAGAATTTGTACCGATGAAAAATCACAAGGATAAAATTGAGCAAATCGAATCAACTTTTTTTTGTCAAAAGGGGAAAATGCATTATTTGGACTTAAACAAGCCACACATAAAAGCAACTCAGTATTCATCTCAGTGAAATGATTGTTAAGCTCTTGAAATTGCAAATCAATAACAACATAAAGCAAATCCACTTGATAATGGTGCAAATTTGTGACTTGTTGAATTCTACATCGTGACCGCCCTTTCACATGAAATAAGTCACCCATATTAGAAATAGAGACATTACGTGTTTCACAAAAAAGACAAACCTCATTCAACAAAGAATTCCAACCATCATCCCTCATCTTCTGTAGCCTTTTTTATGATATTGCAACTAATTGCATAGCATTAACAATATCTTGATATTTTCTTTGCAAAGTTTGTGATAACTCATGTGTGATTCCCAAAATTTCTTTCATTAAGTGCAAATTGAATGCAAAATCAAAACATTGTGTTGCTTCTAATAAAGCACAAGCTTCAGCTCTTTGTTTGGAGTTAGTCCCATCCTCAACAATGTTATCAAGTACTTCTACTATAGATGCAAACATACTTATTAAATTCAAGATTGTACCATAATGAGAACTCCAACATATGTCACCTGCTCATTTAAGACTAGTTTCTTGATTTAATTCTCAACCACTTGCCAATTCACCATTTCTTAATGCTTCAGAAACTTTAGCCGTCTGACTTTCTCTCAAAAGATCTCGAAGTTTACACAATGCTTCAACAACATTCAATAAAGTAGCCAACAAATTAAAAAGAAATGCAATATTGATATCATTTTTTGCAACTGCGACAAGTGTTAATTAGAGTTAATGAGCAAAACAATAAACATAATAAGCATATTCACTTTCTATCATGATCAAACTTTTCAATCCACTGAATTCTCCTCTCATGTTACTAGCCCCATCATAACCTTGCCCTCTTAATTGTGACATACTTAAATCGTACTTATCAAATAACGACTTGATCAAAATCTTAAGAGATGAAGCACTAGTATCATGAACATGAACAATACTAAGAAATCTTTCAACCACATCACCATTATTATTAACATAACACAAAACAACAATCATTTGTTCTTTTACTGATACATCACGAGATTCATTAACCAAAATTACAAATATATCATCGCCTAAATCCTTAATGTTGGCATCAATAGTCTTAGTAGCACAAACATTTATAATCTCATGTTGAATAGTAGGAGATGTTAACTTAAGATTTTTTGGAGCATTTTCACGAACAACATCATCAATACTTTTATTGTGCTTAGCTAAAAACTTTAGAAGTTCATTGAAATTATCTTCTTGTTTTGAACCATAAGATTCATCATGACGACGAAAAGGAAGCTCTTGTCACAAAAGAAATCGAATGCAATCAATCGAAGCAGTTAGCCGAGTTCTATATTATTTAATCTGTATGTCTATTGAAAACAACTTCTATATTTTGGTCTTGTTTCATCAATGCTTCACATTTTCTCCAAGCTACATTATGAGCACTATTAGGACCTCCCACATGAATATCTAACCTCTCTTTTTTATTCCAAGCATTAAAACCATCTATAATAAATGAATCACCCCCTCCTTGCTTCCCAATCTCAATTCTAAAAAGATAACAATATAAGCAAAATGTTGCATCTTTTTGTATACTATACTCTAACCAATTAAAATATTTCTTGTACCATTTAGGATTAAAACAGTGAAAAATATTCCCAATATTTCGTTGTTTAAAATTATGATTTTCTAGTTGACATGGTCCTTTTTGAAGATATGCTCTTCTTATTTTATCCCGATCATTAGAATGATATTCTAATATTTTAATTCTCAATCCAAGATCAGCAGGAAGATTATCTAAATTAATCTCATGATTAGCTTTTCTTAAACTGCTTTCTTGATCTTTATTTTCAATTTCTTGTTCAACTGATTTCTCAAGTGATTTTCTCTTAATTACAAATTTATCCATAACTGTTTCAAAAAAATAAGAATGTCAATTTTAACTACAAATTTACAATCCTACCTATTTCATATATTAAAAATTTTGAACCCAACCCCAATTAAAATTGAACCTAATCCCATTTACACAATATCACACTCCAATAAAATAAATTGGAATTTACACAATATCACACTACAATAAAACAAAATTGAACCTAATCCTACTTTTATAAAACAAATTATGATTTATATAAACTAACTTACAAGATTCAATTGAATCAAAAAATTACAAACACTTAGCATTTTTATGCATTGAGCTCCACTTTTAGTTTTGGCATTTTTCCCTATTGATTGTTGTCCTTATCTTCTCTTTTGCTTTTGTTGTTGACCTTAAAACATTACTTTTGTTTTGCAGTTTTGCTAGCTTCTGTAATGTTGCCTTTTCATATTCCTTTCTATCTTGTTTCATTTATGTGCTTTACATTTTTTTTTATTTCTTTTACATTTATGTGCTTTAACTAACGTTTCAACTTCTTTACTTCTTTTGTTTTTGCTGTGCAACGGTACAAGGAATGTTGGCATTTTCTTTTTTTTTTTCTTTTCGTTTATTTGTGTTTTCTTTTATATTTATATTCTTATATATATATATATATATATATATATATATATATATATATATATATATATATATATATATATATATATATATATATATATATATATATATATATATATTCAATTACACACTTTACTATCAATTTACCCAAAATTTGTTTCTATTATTGTTGCTATAAAATATAAAGTTTGTGTGTAATTTTTAATGAAAATATTTAAATACATTAGTGGGGTCAATTTTTAACGTGATTAATTGTTAATAGGGTCATTTAATGAGTTAATTTTGAAAAAAAAAAATTATCAAGGGTATTTTAATTTTTTTTTTAAATTGAGTGGTCAATTGACCCCACTCAATATAATATCCCTATGCCTCTGGACATATCTAGCAACCTTAGCCAAAATCGGATAATTTGGCCCATTAATCTTCCATCAACTCAAAAGTATAAAATTAAATTCAATTTTTAATTCCCTACTAAAATTCAAAATAAAAATTATTTCAGCCTAAAAATTTTCAAATTTAATTCTTAATTTACTCTAAAAGATTTTTATTTTTTATTTTATTATTTTTAAATGTACACCTAAAATTTTATTATTATAATAATTATATATAATTACATTATTAATTTATATATCCATATATGGATTGAGTCAAAAATACATTAGTACTATTTGAGTGACACTAAATGTAAATGAAATTAATTAATAAGGTGACCATATACTCATATAATTATATTAATTAGAAAAATTTCATTATATATAGTTATATTATTAATTTATAACTCAATTACTCATATAGATATTATGCCAAAATAAATAAGTACTAATTGAGTGATACTAAAAATAAATGAAATGAATTGGTAAAATAATTATACACTCATATAATACATTAATTTGTAAAATTTTATTATTTATAATAATTATATATAATTATATTATTAATTTACATTCACACATATAGGTATTGTGCCAAAAATAGATGAGAACTAATTGAGTGATATTAAAAACAAATGAAATTAATTGGTAATGTGATTATATATTCATATAATTACATGAATTGGTAAATTTTATTATATATAAAAATTGTATATAATTATATTATTAATTTTTATACTCAATTACTCATATAGGTATTGTGTTAAAAATATATCAGTACTGGTTGAATAATATTAAGAATAAATGAAATTTTTATATACTCATATAATTACATTGATTGTTAAAATTTCATTAATATAATAATTATATATAATTATATTATTAAAATATATCATCAATTATTCACATAAATATAGTGCCAAAAATAGATGATTATTAGTTGAGTGATGTTAAAAATAAATGAAATTATTAATAAGGTGATTATATGCCCATATATTTACATTAATTGGTAAAATTTTATTATAAATAATAACAAAATATAATTACATTTTTAATTTATATACTTAAATAAGTATTGTAACAAAAATATAGATAAATACTAGTTGAGTGATACTTTAAAGTAAATTAAATTAATTGATAAAGTGATTATCAGATTATGTAATAAATTGCTCAATTTACATATATATATAAATATTTGTGCAAAAAAAATAATATTAAGTAATAGCTGAGTGATATTAAAGGTACATTAAATTAAATACAAATTATTTTAATTGCATATTCATATTCATATAGATATAATAATTATTATAATAATTAAATTTATCTTATTAATAATTAAAATATTCATTTTAATTTATTAAGTAATTATTATCTTAATTTCATGTATTAAAATGTTTAATACAAATAATTATTATTTTGGGATGAGTTGGAATCAAAAAATATGAGTAGAAAATTGGGTTTGTTTTATATTTGGCGTAATTTATGATTTAAATTAGAAATTTGGTACAATAGTTAAAGAAATTAGGATTTTGATGTATCAGAAAACGGCAACCTTGGTTGCCGTTTTCTGACGTGGTGGGTCCCACTCATGTGGACTGTGTGTTGCCAAAAAACGGCAACATTGGTTGCCGTTTTCTGGATTTTTTATTTTTTTTTCTATTCCAGCTGTTTTGCGCCTGGTGATGAGACCCGGAGAAGTGGGGCCCGCGTGTTAGAAAATGGCAAGCAAGCTTGCCGTTTTCTGACCTAGCCAGAATAGTGCCGTATTGGAACCATCAGACGCGAGTGAGGAGTGGGGCCCTTGCGTCAGAAAACAGCAACAATGGTTACAATTTTCTGACTGGAAATAGGTTTTTTTTATATAAAATAAAAGGCTGTAGCGTATAGTTGTTTAGTATTCTTTTTTTTATATATGTAAAATGAATATATTTTTTTATTTTTTTCTCCCCTATAAAGCATTCTTCGGGCCACATTTCTTCATCTCTTTTATTTCGTATTCTTTGCCATCAGGTAATGTTTTTAGTTGATCAATTCTCTGTTTTGCATTTTACTTCTCGATTGTATTATTTTACATATTAAATTTTATTTTACTTAGTATATAAATGAGATAAAATGTTGTTGTTTTAATAATGGGAAAAAAAGATATTGTTATGTGAATAAAATGCAAATTAATTTTGTTAATGAAAGTAGAGTTTTTAGCTAATATTCCATTGTCATATTTAAATTGCAGGGGTTAGTAAAGCTGTAATAGAATATTAATCAATATTTATGAGGTAAGTTTTTATTTTTATTTTTTTGTTATTTATGATATATAGATTTCATATTTTTGTATAGTTAATTTATATAAATTATAATTGTGAATTTTTATAAAATTATTAGGAGTTAGAATGTAGTTGTATTTATTTAAAGTATAATTTTACGATGTCTATGAATATATGGAAAAATATAGGTATGTCGGTGTACTAGTTATAGATTTAATTAGCGAATTTAAATTAATGTTTAGAAGTGAATTAATTAAAATATTAATCTAGTAGATTGAAACAATAATCAGTTTGGAAAGTTAAAATATTTATGACGAAGTAATTTTGTATATAATATGTATGATATTATTTTGTTAACGGGGAAGGGAAAACTTATTTTTAGGAAGTTAAAAACTCAAATGAAATTTTAATTTGGCAAAATAGTGAGTTAATTTGTGAAAAAAAAAATTTGCATGAGATGAAATTGTTAAAAGATTTAGATTTATGAAAAATAATTGCACGCAATGTGGGAAGTATGTAAATTTTGAAATTATTAAAAATATTTAAAAACTATCATTTCGTTAAATGTAGGAGTAAGAAAATATCGATTTCAGACATATTTATAATACATACTGGAGGATAGTCAGTATGGGGTATAGCCGGTTATCAGTATGATACATTAAGCTCATCAAAATGTTCGAGGAGACTGAAACTTAGAAGTAAACCGATCTTTGCGGAACTTGTTCATAAGATATCTGTGAAATTGGATCTTGTTGTGGATGTGAGGGTTAGTAGGATAATACATAATGTCCTATAAACAGTCAGGGCTCATATTCGTGTGCTTAACAAATCCCTCTCAACTTTCGGTATACACAATACAAGTCATACATTAAGGTAAACAAAAAATAAATAAATCAAAACTTATTCTTTATTACAAATTTATAACTAAAGAATTACTGAATTATTTCATATTGCATCTGATCGGTGTCTCCCTTGAAGTGTAAGCAATTTCCTATTAATAGGATCTGGATTAATTGTTGCAGATCCCACATATCGATCCATGTCAGTACCTGTATCAATTTTTACATCATATATGTTAAATTATTTTAAATGCTTCATTAAGTTTTATTCATTTGATTATCTGATGTTTGTTCACACTAATTTTAATTTTTGTCATAGTTATTTTAAATTATTCAATATTTACACGACTTTAATGTTTTATTATACAATTTTGAAATATAGATTATACTTCAATTTGTACATTATTACGCAATAAAAATAAAAAAGATAACATCATTGTTTAAAATAATGAACATTGCTAATTTATATAGAACACGGTATTTAAAATAACAAGAAAATTACAAATTTAACAACGGAAATATCTTTATTATTTCATTTTACGTTCTAATGAACATAATGTTTAGACTATCTATTATAATTATACCACCAACAATAAGTTTTTTGGGGCATGGGTATTATATCCCTAACTTTTAAAAAATTTTCTTCACTAATACCGTACACATCTTTTAAAAATATGAGAACTACTTCCTCATATTTTGTCACATGAGTTATATTCTAAATTTTCATAATTGGTACCAAAAAAATTATTGGCACTGTCATCCAAATCGTCTCAACTTTTTTCACCTCTGTCATAGGATATCCAAGCATAATAATATCCTGTAATTTTTTTATTTATTTGGATGAAGTGCTCCCACATAGTTATTCCATGTTCGACTCGCTTGTTGTACAATTCATCCCATTTTCTCTTCACTATTGCCTTCGCCAAATCGCTCATCATTGCTCTAGGGGCTAAATATGTGTGGACCATCTATAATATCAAATTCGTATCAATAAATGCTATATAAAGGTTATATTTTACGTTGTTAAATTTTACGTTTTCAAATAAATTTTACGCAATACAGTATCAAAAAAGGTATAAATCAATTAAACAAACATATATTACAAATTTATTAAATTTCTCATAAATAAATTTTATTTAGTAAAATTTATTCAAATAACAAAAACTTACCTTGAAAATATTGATCGCAATATTATTTTTCAATAAAAAACTCCTGCAATGTAAAAATTAAAATCAAGTTAGTCATATTTACTCTATTAACATAATAATATATTTGATTTTAACTATAATAACATAATAATATATTTACTTCAACCTTCAACAAAATTATTAGATAACAGTTATTTTATCAAAGAATTACAATTACAAAATATAAATGAGGTATACAAATATTAAAATCAATTGAAAAAAGAAATGAAAAAAAGGAGAAATAAAACTTAACTTAGCATATGATAATTGGTAGCAAATGAAATCGGAAGAATGAAATGCATTTGGGCTTTTATAGCAAAAAAAAAACATTCACTTTCCTAACACATACCCCTGCCCTAAAAAAATATTCACTTTCCGAACACATCTGCTTAGGCTGCAACCCATAGTAATTTTCATGCGCTGCAGCCCATAGTAATTTTCGTGCGCTGCAGCCTTCTGACTCGCGGGCCCCTCTAACCATTATCCCACACCAGGCGCAAAACGTTGCACCTGGGAAAGAAAAAAAAATCAATAAAATGCTAGAAAATGGCAATTTTGGTTGCCGTTTTCTTGCAATCCAGACCTCTTTATGGTGGGTCCTCTAATGTCAAAAAATGGCAACTTAGGTTGCCGTTTTCTGACACACCAATATCCTAATTAATATTATCGTTGCACCCTTTTGCCAAATATTTCTAATTTTAACACCAAATTGAAAAAAAATCCCTAGAAAATTAGTAATATTTCTGAAATGCTCAATCATCGATCAAAGTGATATCACTAAAACCTTTTTTCAGAACCCATCAAAACTTGAATTTTCACTGAATTTAGATTTTGAAATTGTTTGCGAAATTGTTTCTACCCAAATCAGCTTGGAACTCAAAGTTGTCATCAATTCTTCTTTTGTTTCAGATGATGTTCATGACCATAATTTGATGGAGCTAACAAGTTCTGAGAAGGCTCATTTAATCATTATCCATTCCAAATCAAGAGATAAAGGTTGTGGAAAATGGTGGTGGACAAATTTTGAAACTCAACATAAAAAAAAAAAAAAAAAGATTCCTCTTTTGATTTCAAGAATATTGTCTTAGAATTATCTACTTCGCTTTATCGAAAGGACAAAGATGAAGAAGAGGGTGAAGTTAAAGAGATAATTGAACATAATAAATAAATAAATAAATTTCAAAAGAATGACCACTTGCATGTATTAAATTTATTAGACAATCCAAGAAAGGACAATGTTTCATGCAAAAAATGCTCAAAACCTATTTTTGGCCCCTTCTATATCATCGTGTAGGGCGTGATGAATATACCTTCCACAAATCATGTGTTGAGGTTGCACCAAATCAATGTGCAAATTCTTTCCTACTCCCAAAATTGCCCCTAATTTTTTTACGGATTTAAAATTTGATCAATATGATTTCCAATCAAACACTTCCAAATGCAAAAATTGTAAAGATTTCTCATATCATTGCTATGACAAACTCTTTCAAACAAATTCTCAACCATGGGATTGTCCCAACAACACTTGTTTATCCTAAAAAGCATAAGCATCCACTCAATTTTGTGATAATGCCATTTACGTATGATTATATGTATCTATGTTGCATATGTAACAAACAGGGGGAACTGACTGGTTACAAATTCAATGTGCTTTGAATGCTATGCCCCCAACTTTAACTCTAACTCTAACTCTTCTTCTTAAACTCTACCTCTTCTTTCTTAAAAAAAAAAAAAAAAACTCCAACTCTTCTATTCCCATTAGTGAATTAAGGGAATGCTCTCTTGTGATATTTGCGAAGAGGGAATAGATGAGGGCCAGTTATTTTATAAGTGCATGGATCTACCTCTAGATATTCATTTTGACAAAAATGAAGTAATTACTGCAAAGGAAGCCGCTTTATATTATGAGGGTGTTGTTGTCTCCATGAAGGATGGTCGTATTAAGAATTAACAAAAGAGATAAGCTATGTTTATGTATTAACAAAAGCATCCAGATGAATGTTTGGACTTAGATGAAATCAATCGATTCTATCAAAGTTTAATGTTGATTTGATTGTGGTGCTAGATCGTTAAATTTAAATTTACAAATCAATTAATTATCTAAAAATGTCCAACTTTGCAATTTTGGTGATACTACAAGAAAAAGATAAAATAGAGACGGAAATCCATTTTCGTCTCTATTTAGAGACGGAAATCCATTTCTGTCTCTATTTAAAGACGGAAATCCGTCTCTATTTAGAGACAGAAATCATTCCGTCTCTAATTTGGGTCGCAAAAAATGGCGAGATAATTTCAATCCATAATTGGAGACTATCTTTAGAGACGGAATACATTTTTCGTCGCTAAATAGAGACGGATATCATATTCCATCTCTATTTAGAGACGAAAGATGTGTTCCGTCTCTAAATAGAGACGGTTGAGAATGTCCATCTATAATAATAGAGACGAAATAAAAATTCCGTCTCCATTTAGAGACGGAACAACTTTCTATCTCTAATTAGAGACAAATTTTGTATTCCGTCTCTAATTTTAGATACGGAATGCAAATTCCGTCTCTATTTAGAGACGAAATATATCTTGAATTGTTATTCTGTCTCTAATAATAGAGACGGAGTTAAAATTCCGTCTCTAAATAGAGACGGACATTTTAATTCCGTCTCTATTTAGAGACGGAGTTAAAATTCCGTCTCTATCTAGAGATGAGATTTTAACTCCGTCTCTAATTTTCGGGAATTTTTTAGAACCCCAGATTTCCCTTTTTTCCCCCTATTTCTTTTTTCCCTGTTCCTTCTTTCCCAACTCTCCCTCCGTTCCAGATCTGCCCCCTCCCCACTCCGGTGCCCTTTGTTGCCCGGGCCCAGCGCCGCCGACGGAACAAAACCAGCGATCTCATCCACCCCGTCGCTTGCTCCGGCGTACTGTGTCCGGCGATAACATAATCAGGTATTTATTTATTTTTTTTAATTAGTAAATTTAATATTATACTTTAATGGAGAATAATGTAAATGTTGTTGTGTATTTTGTTAATGTAGTGTTTTTGAATTCTCTTTTATGAAAGTTGAGATTTTTGCTTTAATTTTCGGATGGCTGGATATTACTGGTGTTGAAATTTTTGCAATGGAGTTTTCATGGATTAAGTTAAAGCAATTCTGAAAGCATTTTTAGCAGTTAATGTTAGATAGTGAAAATAAAAAGAATCTGAAACTAGAAAATTATATAGTCACTTAATATCATTGATTTTGTTTACTGTTATTAAGTAAAAATAAAAATTGTAAAAAATCAATATGAAATAAATTATCAAAAGTAATAATTAATGAAAAAAATACATATTTTAACATGTAAATTGTAGTTTAATATAATGCTAGTTTCCGCCTTAGTAAAGTTAGTATATTAAATATAGTTCATATAAATCAGTAATTTGTGTAATGAATTGATTCAGAAAATAGCGGGTTAATTTCATCTGTGGTCATCCAATTTTAGAGCTTATAACCAAATGGTCATAATAAAATAATTTGTAACACAAAAGTCATCAAACTTTTATTTTATTTCAATTAAGGTAAAAATAACTGAAAATTTAATTTTTCGTCACTGGAGGATCATGCAAGTATGACACTTTATCAGTTATCTTTTATAATACACCCAGTTAGTATGTCATGTAACCCGTTTACATGGAGAAATTTACATATCAGTAAGTACACATGTTATACTAACCTGTACAATAAAAAAAAAAATTTCCTGACACATATTTATTGATGCGTCAATTTCTCCATGTACGCAGGTTACATGGCATGCTGACTGGGTGCGTTTTAAAATATTACTGATGATATAACATATTTATTTGTCTTTTCGGTAATAAAAAAATTAATTTTTTAGTTATTTTTACCTTAATTGAAATAAAATAAAAGTTTGATGACCTTTGTGTTACAAATTATATTATTATGACAATTTGGTTATAAGGCAAAAAATTCGATGACCACCGACGAAATTAACCCGAAAATAGCTATAAAACAGATAGTGTGATGCAATTTTTTTAGTGTAGTTAATAGGTGAGGAAAGTCATTAATTGGGATGCACTGTTATTTTAGTGTAGTTTAATTAATAACAAAAAGAGAGAATTGGGATGCACTCTTTTTTTCAGTTTACATAATAGGTGAGGCAAATAATGAATTGGGATTGCAAAGTGGGTAGTGGCAATGGAAATGTTGCTTTTGTAAGCTTTTGTAAGTCTTAAAAAAACAAACCCCGTGACGAAATAACTTAATTGACAAATTCAGTATAAATTATAGCAAGAGATGAATAAATTATAGCAATTAAAAAATGAAAGCATTCGGTCTCATAGTAGAAGTGACTTGCATAGAGTAGTTTTATTTTTCCTTTTTCACGTAGTCCAAATCAATGAAATGCAACAACTCAAATTAGTAGTGTTTTCTATTTGAGCAAGATGGAGCACGTCTAGTTTGGAAAATGACTTATCCTTCAATGGAGGATAAATTGTTACTATTGAGTTAGCATGTTCTTGTAATGAAATATTAAAAAAAATATAGGTGGATGTATCTAAGAGAAATAGAATCGGTATACGGATTGATAAGTATCGATGTGGGGTGTATATATGGCATCCATTTGTTTGATTTTTTATTGTAATTTTTATCCCATGGCTTATTAGATTATATAATTGCCAACTTTATTTTCTATTTTAATGTTGAAGAAACCTGCATTTTAGTTTTCAATGAGTTTTTCCAAAATTCTATAAATTGAAAATTTATATTATATTTTTTTATTACATGTATCCGATTCCGCCGCACTCGGTTTGGCATTTAACTGTCCTGTGCCCGAAATCTCAGCCTGCTAGCAGTTGCTTCACCCGAGGCAATTAAGTTAGTTATGCATTACAAGTATGTCATTTTCTAAGCCTGCTACCATTGACTGTAACGATCATGTTTTAATTTAATTGTAATTGGATTAAATTACACATGTTGTAATTGTATTTAGTTGTATGAATGATGGTTAAAAGGTTAAATTCACAGCTGTTGTTGAATTTATCCTTTTTACATTAATGTTTGAGGTGGAAGGAGAAATGTGATATTGTATTGGCTTATTTATGGAGATGAGATGTGTCCATATTTTGTAGAAGTGTAATATATGCTATTGTTTAACAGGTAGATTGGGACCCGTATAGGGGAAATTCTGCCCGTTTTCCGTAGAATTTTATTTTTTGTGTATTTATTTTGATTTATACTTGGTGTTAGTAGGGGTGTACACAGTTCGGTCCAGTTCGGTTATTTACAAATCTCCGTATTGTATTGGAATTTCGGTTCTTATAAATTTCGGTACAGTTCGGTTCTTATTATTTTCGGTACAGTTCAGTACGGTTCTTATAATTTTCAGTACAGTTCAGTTCGGTTATTCGGTTCTTTCGGTACAAAACAAAATAAGACAATACAATACAGTATTTCGGATAATTCAATATTTTTAAAAATTTACAATATAAATATACACAATAATAAATACAAATATAATTAAAATATCTCAACAAGTACATACAATTTTGCATTCAATTTTAAGAAAATATTTCAATTTATCCCTCTCCTTTATGAAAAAAGAAAAAAATATTTTAACAATAGTCGCTTTAAATTAAATTTTAAATTCTAGATAAATTATTTCAATAAATTTCCTAAAATTCTAATATTTAATAAAATTAATTGATAATTCATCTCTAATAATCATCTTAATTAAAACTTATATACAAGTCTATTGATTAAATTTTTAACTAACTAATGACGTACTATTAACGAATACCATAAAAATCAAAAGTTGTGTGTGACTTATCCTTACTTTTAGATGTAGCCGCAGAAATGATAGTGGTAGCGACGAAAAGAAGAAAATGCAAGTATAAGTTAAAACCAACGGAAAATATAGAAAAAATTGTAGGGCTTAACACGATTTCGAGACAAAAAAAAAAGAGGCAGGCACAATTTAAGTTTTTTTTTAATTTATTTTCTTTTATATATATATATATATATATATATATATATATATATATATATATATATATATATATATATATTATAATAAAATATAAAACCGGTCAGATTCTGACGCAGCAAAAATATCTCAAAATGAAAAAATTTTATTCAAAGTTGAAAAGTTCCCTCCAAACTAAGGTAACAAACAATTTATATGAAAAGAATAAAAAAATTACAATAATACTCCTAAAACTTCAAATTGAAAAATTGAATCTCAAACGTTATTTTTGAGGCACAAAATGGGCTATTACGGGAGACTAAGTTTCATAAAAATCGACCGGCTTGAAATGAGTTTTACGGAAACATATAATAATAAGCAAACGAACACCTGTAGCAAAAGTTATAACAAAAACAATAATTAATGACGATTGACCCATTTAACTCGCTCAAAATACTGAAAACCCGACTCGTCCGCATTAGATTCCCTCCAAATATTTCGATTCCCTCCAAATATTTTAATTCCCTCCAAAACTTGAAATAAAAAATATTTCTACTAAAAGTTTTCAAATTTTATTCTAAAAAAATTAATTAATAAGATAATTATATACTTATATAATTATATTATATATTAATTAATAAATTTGATTAATATAATAATTGTATATAATTATATTATTAAGATATATTTTCAATTACTCACATAAATATTGTGCTAAATACAGATGAGTATTAGTTAAGTAACGCTAAAAATAAAAAAATTAAAATTTTATTATAAATAATTATATATAATTTTATTTTTAATTTACATATTCATATAAGTATTGTGATAGAAATAAATGAGTATTAGTCGAGTGACACTAGAAGCAAATGAAATTAATTTATAAAATGATTATTTAATAAATTATTCAGTTATATATAATTACATTATTAAAATAAATCAATTATTCAAATATATATTGTGTCAAAATAAATAATTACTAATTGAGTGATATTAAATATAAATAAAATTAATTGATAAGTTAATATTATATACAGCATCGGCTGATTATATGGTTATGATCCATCCATATATATTATTTTAGCTCGGTTATTATACTCAATTTCACTAAATTTGGCTTAATAGTTAAACGATTATTAATTAATATTATAGTTAACAATTATAAGGGTAAATGTAAAAGTAGCATTAAAAGAAATTAATTGATAAGTTAATTATATATACAGCATCGGCTGATTATATGGTTATAATCCATCCATATATATTATTTTGGCTCAGTTATTATACTCAATTTCACTAAATTTGGCTTAATAGTTAAACGATTATTAATTAATATTATAGTTAATAATTATAAGGGTGATTGTAAAAGTAGCATTAAAAGTAAATAAAATTAATTGGTAAAGTGATTGTGTATATAAATATTTGTACAAACAAAAAGTAGTAGTTGAGTGACATTAAAGTTAAATTAAATTAAATACGAATTAATAAAATTTAATTATATATAATTAAATTATTAAGTTACAACTCAATTACTCATATATGTATTGTGCCAAAATAGATAAGTATTAGTTGAGTAATACTAAAAACAAATGAAATTAATTGGTAAAGTGATTATATATTTATATAATTACATGAATTGAATTGGTAAATTTCATTATATATAATAATTATTATATATATTTATATTATTAATTTATATGCTCAATTATTCATATAGGTATTGTACAAAAAATATATATGAGTACTAGTTGAGTGATACTAAGAATAAATGAAATTAATTATTAAGGTGATTATATACTTATATAGTTTTATTAATTAGTAAAATTTAATTATATCTAATTAAATTATTAACTAACAATAGATAAATATCAGTTGAGTGATATTAAAAGTAAATGAAATTAATTGGTAAGATGATTATAAACTCATATAATTACATTAATTAGTAAACTTTCATTGATATAATAATTATATTTGTGTGTGTATATAAATGTTTGTACAAAATGAAAAATTATGTAATAGTTGAGTAACACTAAACGTAAATTAAATTAAATACAAGTTATTTTAATTGCACATTTATATAGATATGATAATTAAATTTATCTTATTAATAATCAAAATATTTATTTTAATTTATTAACTATTTATTGTATTAATTTCATACATTAAAATATTTAATACAAATAATTATAAAAGTTTCAAAAAAATACAAATAATTATGAAGTTAAATTTATATAATAACGATATAATAGAAATTATAAATAATATTTATATATAAATTACTAATATTATATATAATAATTAATAAATATCGGTTATTTCGGTTCAATCCAGTACAGAACAGTTCGGTACGGTTCAATACGGTTCTCGATTCGGTTCCAGTACAATTCGGTTTGGTTCTAATAAAAAAGTCAACAGTACAATTCGGTTCAGTTCTCGTAAAAAAAGTCAACGGTACAATTCGGTTCTGGATCTTTTTCTTCGGTATTTCGGTTCGGTACAGGAAGATCCAGAACCGTGTACACCCCTAGGTGTTAGGTATGAAATTTTGTATGAGTGTGGTGGGAGAACTTATTGCATAAGTAATTGTGAATTAATTTGTAAAAATAGGATATAGAATTGAATCGAATTTAATTATGAAAATTGACACGCTTTGGTACTAATTTTGTATTTATGATTGTTGCACTACAGTTTAACAATAATGAATAATTTAGATACATTGAGTAGCTTTTCCCAGTGTGATACTAAATTTACAAAGAAATAGAGGACCAGTACAACAAATAACCTTAACCTAATGAAAAAGCATTACTAATTGCCAAAATCCATCAAGCCATAGGCCAAAGGAGAAGAGACTTAAATTGAAGTTATATTTTATTATTATAAATAAGGGTTAATTACATAATAACTCTTGATCTCTCGTTTATTTTCAGTTTAATTTTTAAATTAAAAAATCATGTGATAACGTATTACCCGATTATATTACTTCCATATGTGTATATGACATGCTATTATTCCTTCAATCTAAAAATGTCCAACATTGCAATTTTGATGATCACATTGAGTAGCTTTTCCCCGTGTGATACCGAACTAACAAAAAAAAAATAGAGTACCAGTACAACAAATACCCTTAACCTAACGAAAAAGTATTACTAATTGCCAAAACCCTGCATCAAGCCATAGGCCAAAAAGGAGAAGAGACTTAAATTGAAGTTATACATATCTTATTATTATAAATAAGGGTTAATTACAAAATAACTCTCTATCTCTCATTTATTTTCAGTTTAATTATCAAATTAAAAATCTTGTAATTTAACGCTATTATTAAAATCATGAACTTAACTCAAAAATTTATCCAAAACTAACATAATATTATGTGTGACTCATGGCATATTTCATTAATTTTGGATGGAATTTACAACATAGTTTCTAACTTGAAATATAACTCAAAATTTGATATTAAATTGTTAAATTTTTGAGTTTGAAAATTAAATTGAAAATAAAGTGAAAAATTGAGAGTGTTTTCCTGTAATAAATAAAAAAATAATAGAAATGCAATTAAATGTTAACATGAATCTATTAACTAATTAATTAATAATTTTATAATTTTTTAAAAGTATAAATTTTTAGATTCGCGCGGCGTACGGAAAGGATAACAAAAAAAATTATATAATAATATATATTACAAGTGGTCCAATAGGTGGTCCCTACAAGTGTACAGAAGAGCAAAGGTGATAAGACCAACAACGTATTGATACGTACTCTGAATCATTAATAATACTCATGAAGGTGCCGACAAATTCATGATTTAATTACATTTTTGCTTTTTGCAATTCTGATTTCCCATTCTCACAATCAGAACCGTCCATCGGTCGGATCCAGCTGTACCGCAAATCTCTTTTGTTTTATTTGCTTATTGTCATTATAATGATAAAAAAAAAAAAAAGTTCAAACAAACTAATTTCTTGGTTCAGATTTTTTTTCTTTTATTAACTAGAAAAAAAGTTGCAATTAATTGATTTAAATTAACCAAAATTACAAAAATTAAGACGAAAAAACAGAATTACAAATTTATATAAAAAAGTTTGAATTTTATTTGCTATGAAACCTTAATTGATAAGAACTAAGAAAACATGATATTGCACAATTCCCAGATTCTGTTCAACCGACCAACTTTATTTATAGAAACTCGTTTAATTATAAATATACATATTGAATAGTAATACTATGATCTCCCCAATATATGCATGAACAAATATCAAGCATTAAAATTCAAGATTTCCTTCCCACTATAAAATATAATGAATGAATAAATTGCTGTTTATTCTACGAATTTAAAAATAAAAAAATCCATAAAATATATTTATATATATTATATGAAAATCCTTATAAATAATGTAGTTACGACAATTAAAGTGACCCATTCTGGTTGAGTTGGATGAAACACCAAATTCAGACACAGGTCCCTTGAAGGCCTCACAATTGATTATTGGCCCAAGGTCACACTCTAATTTTGATGTTTATCAAATCTTAAATAAATTTTATTAAGAATTCTTTTCTAAAATAAATTTCTGCAGGAACTTTTCTATGGGTTTGTCTGATATAAAGGATCACAATTCTGAAGACAGCATGAATTTAAGTTGTAAATCTATTTATTGTCTTAGTTTGCTAGAAATTAGGTTATTAAAATGTAAGATCAAATTGAGGCAAAATATTCTCAATAATGCATACACTTTATAGTTTTAAAGCTGCACAAAAATGTTTTAAGTTAGAAAATTGTCTTTTGATCAAAACTGGTTTTTCGTCAGAAATTGATTTTTTGAGAAAATGAATTTCTGTGTATCAGATTTCTAAAATAATTTCTAAATGAATTTCTAACAGTCATTTTCTAACTGAATTTATGTTCATATCAGAATTCTAGATAAAACACAGAATTGCACTATAAGACAAAATAACGGCTAGATAACAGCTAGTTGGATTTTATCAGGTCTGTTTTACCCTCCAACAGCCATAAATGACTATTTTTTTATTTAAGCATCCAAAACTAATTTTTTGAGTATAAATATATGATATTTTACCGATTAGAAGGTTAAAGAAAGTTTGGAAAGAAATTTTAACTCTTAAGAGAAAAGCTTAAATTTTTTTATCTCACTTTCCACATCTTTGCACTTCATTATTTATATATTCTCCTCAATTTGGTTATAGTTTTTTGTTGTAATCTTAATGTGAGGAAATTCTATTGTAAAAAATTATGAGTTGGGTTGGTTAGAAACCTAGGAAGAATTCTAGTAAGTGTTGTAATCTTTTACTTTGGGAAAAAAAATTGTGGGTAGATATACAAATCTAAGATTGTATATTGGCTTTGACTCTTGCCCTTAAAAGAGTTAAGAGTAGAGAGAAAACCTCAAGAACTATATCTTGGAGAG